>JAJFZO010000028.1:0-1200000 GCA_021397835.1 Moringa oleifera | reverse complement strand
ATATTAATCCTAATTTGTTCGACTCAGAGATACAAAAAAAAAAAAAAAAAAAAACTAAAAAAACTACATTTATGAACATAAAGACAGATATTATTGTTGGATACTTAATAGTACATTCCCTTAAAAAGCCATGTTTTATTACATTTCTTGATTCCTGTTAAAATTTTATGGCTACGAAGATCACTTGTCTTTATCTTCTACTACTTGGACCTCATTTTGCAGACTCCAGAGAAGCTTCGTGTCTATCTCATTCTGTTGCCTGTAGTCCAAAAAAAGGTTTGTCCTTCATGTTATTCCTTTGTCTCACATTATCCATTATTGTTCTCGTGTAAAACCTTTTCCTTAACACAATAGACACTAATTTTTTTGCTTTATGGATAACTTTTGACTCCATAACTCTGTGACTTACTTGCTTTTAGTCCTGACCATGTGCAGCCTTCTTGCTAACAAGGTAATAATAGCTAGTAAATTTTTGGGTTATTATTATGCAATTGATGCAAAAGCCTTTACAGTTGGTTTGGTCACATTAACAGACAACATTTATAGTATATGGAGGCATTTAAGGATAAAAACAACAAAATCGATTAGTCCAAAAAAGATGAGAGAATCGAAAATGATCATATATGGGTCATGCTTGATGACTAAATATCACATTAGTCGGTCTTGTTGCTTAATAATAATCTACATATTTGTGTCTGCCATTGTGATTTGTGCAAACTGAGTAAGCAAGTTGATCTCATCTTGTAATGCTTCGTTATAATTAATCCTTTGTTTCTTTATTCTCTGTCAGTGTTTGTTCTCATGTTTGAAATCTTTTTTTATTGGTTCAAAACCAATGCTGGCCCTTCCATTGCTAGAATTACCTAACAATTCTGGGGATTTGGTCTTAGCAATAGGGGCTTTGGATGACAAAATTTAACTTGGAGAGAATTAGAAAGGTATTTAACTTTGCATTTCTTTGTTTTACTTATTACTTTCTCAAAAGAAATCTGTTACATGGTATTTAACCGCTATTTCCTTTTTTGTAATTGTACTTCTATGTTGTTCATGCTTAGGAGTTAAAAAAGCATATAGATTGGATTCAAATTTTAGACTTCTCACACATGTTGTCCATCAGTCATGAACAGGTAAGCCTAAAGTTAAGAAACAGTTTCCTAATATTCCTTACAATAATTTTAAAAATAATTGAATCATGTAGGTTTGCCTGTTTGACGCATTTGTAAATTTGTTGGTTCAATACAAATTTTCATGAAGGTTTCTAAGTTGATTAATAGGACTAACTGATTATATGTGTTGAAGGTAACATAATAGAACTATAGCATAGTGAAAAGAATTTTAGTGCAAGTCCTTTATATTTAGCAACCATGAAGTTTTCTCAGATGGCAGGTATGTCGCACCACTTGCATCAATTTGAAGGGAGGGCACACATAAAGGTATTCTCCGTCAATGTCAAGTTGATTGTTTCCATTACTTTTATTCCTAGATACCCACTGTTCATGTCATGAGTTATTATTACTATTAGTTGCCTTGATATTCTGAAATTGGTTCTTAACTTATGAGAAGCAAATACTGTGTTTTTGTATAAAAATAACTTAGCATATGTTATTGAAGTTCACTATCATTTTGTCCTTGATGTGCAAGGAATGCATGAAACTGTGTGTTCAATGTCAGGAACTTGAGTAACATCTCAAATGTTTTTAATGTATGTATTATTTTTATTGTTTATTTGAAGAATTTTGTATATAATTTGGAAAAATTGTTGCTGAAATGCTGTGCATGTTATCGAAAAAATATCATCTATTTATCAACATATAATTGGGTTCCTTAATCAACCTTCTTGAACTTCAGTCAATGAAAATTTTGGAAAGTTTGGCAAGAAGTTGAGGAAAAAGAGGAGGATGTTTGTAGAATGCTAGTGAACTGTACCTTAATAAAATAAATGCAGCACCACTGCTGAGAAATGACAAAATCTATAGAACAGAAATGCTTATATAAAAATTGGTTTCCCCATCTTTTAGAACTTGCATGAATTAAAGTGTTTACACTTAGATCCTTACAACCACCAGAATATACAACAATTAAATCCACCTTAATCTTCATGGGTATTACCATTATGAAAACCAATCTCAAAATAAATTGCATGTCTTCATCCTTATTTTCCTTTCTGCATTCTTGATGACAGGATATATTTTCCTAAACCTGAGTTGGTAAGGATAGTATATTTGGATTGTGTGTGCTGGGGCTAGCTGCTAGGGATTGTTGTTGCGTAAGTGAATCATTCGAAGTAACTATTTCTAATGTTCTTTGACTTTGTCAAATTTAATGTTATTTCTCTTTCTGTTTTGCTTGAGTGCTTGCGTTACTTTTTCATGTCTCTCTGTGGATACTTATAGGTACATACTATTACTCCATATGGTCGTGTGTCTCTGCATGCTTGTGCTTTATGTTTGCCCTTTCGATCTAATTAAGTATGCCAACTTCTTGCTCTCGTATTACTTCATTGAAATTTAACGATCGGTTTTTATCAAGTCTCACAACCAATGTGTGTTTTTCTCTGCAACTGTTTGAATATTCTTTATTTCTAATCTTTTTAAACCCTTAGAAATGATGGTAATAGTTGAAAAAATGATTATGTTACATAGTGGTAGCTCCTCTATCTATCAGTAATGTTTGACCGGAGATGGAGAAAGCATTATTAAAGTATTTCTAGGGTAATTTTGAAGTAGGCCCTAGCAAGTTTGAGTGGTTACACGAGAATAAGAAAACTAGGTTAGTGAAACTTTTTTTTTTCTGCACTTTATTATTTGCTCTAGTATTTATTTATCATGTGCCTTTTAATATGCTATTGGTTCCTCTTATATTTTGTTAACTAAACTTATGACATGCTTCTATTTCATAGATTAGATATTTTCCTAAATATAATTTACTCGTGCTATATCCCTTATTTTTTTAAAAGTTTCATTTTTACATAGACTAATTTTATGTTGCTGCAAGAGGAACAAGGAGGATGTATGAATCTAACATTGATGATGTGAGGTACAAACTGGTGGCTATCTACACACTCTAGTAAAAGAGGATGGTGTTAAGGGCCAACCTATTTCTAAATCAATAGGACTAATCACTGTTTATAATATGGCTAGCAGTAACCTTGTTTTTGTGGCTTTTCTCTTTTCATTTTATGGCAAAATCTTTTCAATGTCCTACACTGAATATTCAAGTTCTGTTATGATGTTTTAGAGTGTCCAAAAACAAACTAGTTTTGTAACTTACTTTTATTTTATATACCTTATTCTGTATTTTAGCATAAGGAATTAAGTAGTTAAAAGTTTGGATTAATGGGGATGGTTTTTTGAACCAAAGCTGACAAGGATAGTATATTTGGATTGCATGGGCTACAGCTAACGTTGGTTGTTATTGCATAAGTGAATCATGCGAAGTAACTATTTTTAATCCTCTTTAACTTTGTCAAATTTATGTCTTTTTCATTTTTTGTTTTGCTTGAGTGTTTATGTCTCTATTGCATACATATATGTACGTGTTATACCTCTATGTGGTTGTGTGTCTCTGTATGCTTGTGCTTTGTATTTGCCATTTGATTTAACACTAACTACTTGTTTTGACACTATCTCATTAAAATTTAAGGGTTGATTTTTATCAAGTCTCGCTACCAATGTGTGTTTCTTTGTGCAACTGTTTGAACATACTCTATTTCTAATCTTTTTAAACCGTTAGAAATAGTGATGATGGATGAAAAAATGATTATGTTACCTGATGGCTACTCCTCCATTTGTAAGCAATGTCTGAATTGCTAGAGATGCGATTGAAGGAAGTATTATAAAAGCATTTAGACAGAAGTTTAGAGGTAGGGCCCTAGCAAGTTAGAGTCGTTATATAAGGATAAGAAAACTAGGTTACTACAACTTTTTTTTTTGTGTACTTCATTATGAGTTTTGGTATTTATTTATCAAATGCCTTTTAATATGCTATTGGCTCCATTTATATTTTGTTAGATAAACTTATGACATGCTTTTACTACACAGATTAGGTATTTTCCTAGAAATAATTAACTAGTACTACATCCCTTGATTCTTTGAAAGTTTCATTTTTGTATAGGCTTATTTAATGATGCTGCAGAAGAGATAGGGAAGATGTATGAAGCTAGTGTTGATGATGTGGAAGTACTGACTAGTGGCTATCTACACTCCAATAAGAAAGAATGGTGTTGAGGGCTAATCTGTTTCACCATCAACAGAAGCAATCACTAGTGGTAATGTGTAGAACAATATCATTTTTTTTTTTTTTTGCTTTTCTCTTTTTTTTTTTGCTGGGCAAAATCTTTTCAATGTCCTACACTGAATATTCAAGTTATGTGATGATGTTTTAGAACATCTAGAAACAAATTAGTTTTTCAACTTTTTTTTAGTTTATATGCCTTATACTATATTTCAACATAAACAATTAAGTGGTTAAGAGTTTAGATGTTATTGTTCTTTTTAGTTTTACATTCTGGTAACTAGCATGCAGGTTTTGTGTAAACAGTTTTCTTGATGTTCATTACTTCAAGAATCGTTGGGCAAAAATATATATGCCATTTGGTAACTTGGTGACCTTAACTGGTAAGTTCTTAAGTGTATTGCAACTGATGCTCCTAACCATTGGCTTTTGATTAACCTTTATAAGTTAAATGTTTGAATTGTTTTATACAACAAGACCAGTTGTAACATGATTAGATATTCTTTTCCCCATAACTTTTCCTTGTTCTTTCTCATTCTTTTTTCCTTAATTTTTTTTCTAAACTTCCTTCACAGTTTAGGAAGGGAAATGTACTGTAAGACTCCTAGATGCTCTATAAGGATTAACATGTTTGTACCTTCTTGGTGATTCTTACTTATTTTTTCATTTTTACTTACTTGTAGAGTCTGATGTTCATAAAGAAGTGAAGCATAAGCTTGATGTTGCAGTAATAATATTTGAGGTATAAACATAATTCTAGTTTCCCACTGACTTTTCTCTTTTATAACCAATGAAATTACACATGGCCTAAAAGGTGTAACTCATCTCATAATTTTTGAAGAAGCTAAAGGCTGTTCAATTGTGTTGTTATGGAACTGAGTAGAAATGTTTTTAGGTCTTTGCGTATAATCATGTGTACTCAGAGTTCCTCTGATTTTATTCTTTTCATGAAAGTTAGCGAGATCTTAGGAATGCTGCTTTGGTAGATTCATAACTTCATATTCATTTTCTTTTAGTACTAGGCCTCTTATTGTTTGTTTGATGAATTCATTCTTATTCATCTAGCAATCTTTTTTGTGATTGATACCCTTCGATTTAGGCCTTCCGTTGCCTATTCCTTACTATGATTTATCATGAAGATCAATAAATTACACTTGGTAAGTGTTGTCTAATTGTGTCTATTTTTTTTTGTAGCTCTTATTTGAAAAGATCTCACCTTTCAAAACTTACGGCAGCTACTCATCATGCAATCTCAATGTCATCAGGAAGGTTAGTGTTTTAATATTTTGAATTGTCTTTTTTATGTGTCACTTTTTTACTAGAATCGAAAATGAAACGGAGTTAGCCATTATTTGTAAACCTTTTTTCTTTAATGGAAGACTTCTTCACTGGTTATACATCTTTTTGGAGTCACAACTATTGATTTTGAGTAGAAGTGATAGTTCTAAGAGCTTAGAAGTGGATAACTGTCAACCAAAATAAGGCTTGCTTGATTCTTTTAGGTTAATCAAAACAAGGAAATCTTTTCCCTTTTGTTTTCAACCTATAATTTACTTGTTTAGCTTATCCTATTTGTTTATATATGTAACAACATATACATTTCCTGATGGAAGTTTTCTCAACAAACTCTTAATTTGATGTGAAATCATATTAGCCTTGTATTACATGATTGTCAGCTTGTGAAATAATGTGGATGATATTGTCTATTCAATTTTGATAAAGTTAGTGTTTGATTGTGCCCTTTCCATCTAGGTGTGATCGTATACATGGTATCGAAGAGGCTTGAATCAACTATCTTATGTTTATGGAGAAACAAGGTTCTCAAATCATAGGGCCATTAATAGCATTTTGTAGCAAAGGTAGAATCTATAAACTGTAGTTGAATCAAGAAAAGTATGAGTTTTTCAAGTTCTAAGATTGAAGTTGAAGAACTATTGCCATACTCACATAAATATATCGAACCCGATTTCTTTTGAGGCATGCACACTTCAAACACACTTGTTTGTGTGCTTCATAAAAGCAACTAAAGTGGATTATATCCTGCACTTATGTTAAGGTGACTTTATTGAAGAAGTGGAAGATTCTCCGTGTTCTTAAGTGGCATAGCCTTGTCATTTGCTCTATCACAAAAGCAAATTTTTGGTGATGTTGACAGTGTACCTGGTAAAACACAAAACCATTTCAAGATTTAGCTGGCCATGGAGTTTCTTCAACTTTGCCTTCCTGCCTCGGTCATTCAGGTGACCTTTATCCATATCTCAATTGATCTTAATTTTGTTTGGCTTATAGACAAAAGAATTGAAAAAACTGCATTTACGAACATAAAGACAAATGTTATTGTTGGATACTTAGCAATACATTCCCTTAAAAGCCATGTTTTATAACATCTCTTGATTCTTGTTAAAATCTTGTGGGCTACGAAGATCACTTGTCCTTATTGTCTAATGCTTAGTCTCCTATTTGCAGACTCCAAAGAAGCTCCATGTTTATCTCATTCTGCTGTCGGCAATCTAAAAGAAGGTTTGTCCTTCATGTTCTTCCCTTGTCTCACATTATCCATTGTTGTTGTCATGTAAAACCCTTTCCTTATCCTAATAGATACTGATGTTTGCTTTGTGTATAACTTTTGACTCCACAACTCTATGACTTACTTACTTCCAGTCTTGACCATGTGCAGCCTCCTTGTTAACAAGTTAACAATAGTTAGTAAATTTTTGGGTTATTATTATGCCATTGATGTAAAAGCCTTTACGGTTGGTTTGGTCATATTAACAAATAACACTTGCAGTATATGGAGGCATTTAAGGATAAAAACAGCAAAACTGATTTGTCAAAAAAAGATGAGAGAATCGAAGATGATCATTGTGGGTCATGCTTGATGACTAAATATCATATTAGTAAGACTTGTTGCTTAATAGTAATTTATATATATTTGTGTCTGCCATTGTGATTTGTGCAAATGGAGTAAACAAGTTGATTTCATCTTATAATGCTTCAATATAAATAATCCTTTGTTTTTTTATTCTCCGTCATTGTCTGTTCTCATGCTTGAATTTTTTTTTTGTTGGTTCAAAACCAATGGTGGCCCTTCCATTACCAGAATTACCTAATAGTGCTGGGAATTTGGTCCTAGCAATGGGGGCCTTGGATGGCAATCTAACTTGGAGAGAATTGAAAAGGTATTTAACTTTGCATTTCTTTGCTTGACCCATTACTTTCTCTAAAAAAAAAATGTTATATGGCATTTAGCCACTATTTCTTTTTTTATCATTATGCTTGGTCATGCTTACAAGTTAAAAAAGCATATAGATATTGTCAATAGACGATGGTGTTGAGGACCAAGCTGTTTCTGGATCAATAGAACCAATCGCTATTGATAATGTGCAGAGAAATGACCTTCTTTTTGTGGCTTTTCCTTTTTTTTTTTGGGTAAAATCTTTTTAATGTCCTACAGTGAATATTGAAGTTTTGTTATGAAGTTTCAGAACATCTAGAAACAAACCAGTTTTGTAACTTTTTTTTTTAATTTTATACACCATATTCTGTATTTCAACATAAGGAATTAAATGGTTAAGAGTTTAGATGAATGGAGATACTTTCCTGAACTGACAAGGATAATATACTTAGATTACATGTGCTGAGGCTTTTATCAAGTCTTACGGCCAATGTGTGATTTCCTCTACAATTGTTTGAACATTTTCTATTTTTACACTTTTCAAATCGTTAGAAATGGTGATAATGGTTGGAAAAATAATTGTGTTACCTAGTGACAACTCCTCCATCTGTCAATAATGTCCGAATTATCGAAGACGCCATTGAAGGAAGTTTTATCAAAGGATTTGGACAGGATTTTGGAGGTAGAGAGGGCCTAGCAAGTTTGAGTGGTTAAATGAGAATAAGGAAATTGGGTTAGTGTGACTATTTTTTTTTTCTGCAGTTCATTGTATGCTTTAGTATTTTTGATATGCTATTGGTTCCCTTTATATTTTGTTAGCCAAACTTATGACATGCCTCTACTTCATAAATTTGATATTTTCATAGATATAATTAACTAGTACTATGTTTGTTGGTTCCTTAGAACTTTTATTTTTTACAGACTCATTTCATGATGCTACAGGAGAGACAAGGAGGATGTATGTGTCTAATGTTGATGATGTAGGGTATAGACTGATGGCTATCTACACTCCAGTAAGAGAGGATAGTGTTGAGGGGCAACCTATTTCTACATCAACAAAACCAATCGCTGATGATAATGTGCAGGCCAATATCCTTGTTTTTGTGGATTTTTTCTTTTTCTTTTATGGGCAAAATCTTTTTAATATCCTACAGTGAATGTTCAAGTTTTGTTATGATGTTTTAGAGCATCTAGAAACAAACATATTTTGCAATTTTCTCTTAATTTACATTCCTTATTCTATATTTCAACAAAAGGAATTAAGTGGTCAAGAGTTTAGATGTCTTTATTCTTTGTAGTTTTACATTTTGGTAACTAGCATGCAGGTTTTATGTGAACAATTTTCTTGATGTTCATTACTTCATGAACAGTTGTGCAAATTTGTATATGCAATTTGGTAATTTCGTTGACTTTAACCGGTAAGTTCTTGAATGCATTGTAACTAATGCTCTAAACAATTGGCCTTAGATTAACTCTCCTAAGTTAATGTTTGAATTTTTTTATGCAACAAAGACCAATGGTAACATGATTGGATATTCTTGTCCCCATAACTTTTTCTTGTTCTTTCTCATTCTTTTTTTTTCTTAATTTTTTTGTAAACTCCTTTAACACTTTTGGAAGGGAAATGCATTGTATAACTGTTAGATGTTTTGTAAGGATTTATGTGATTGTACCTTTTTGGGTGATTTTTGCTTATTGTTTTATTTTTATTAACTTGTAGAGCTTGATGTTCATAAAGAAATGAAGCAGAAGCTTGATATTGGAATAACGAAATTTGAGGTATGAACATATTTCTAGTTTCTTCTTGACTTTTTTCTTCTTTAATCAATGCCAATACATATGGCCTAAGAGGTCTAAGTCATCTCATAATTTTCGAGGTAGCTAAGGGGTTGTTTAATTGTGATGTTGTTGAACTAGGTAGACATGTTTTTAGGTATTTGCATTCAATCATATGTACTCAGTGTTCCTCTAATTTTATTCTTTTTAGGAAGTTGACAAGATCTTAGGAATGCTACTATGGTAGATTCATAACTTCATATTCATTTTCTTTTAGTATTAGGCCTAAATCATCTATCTTGTGTTCACGGAGAAATAAGATTCTCGTGTCATAGGCTTGTTTACAACATTTTTATGGTAAAGGTGGAATCTATAAACTGTCGCTGAATCAAGAAAAGCATGAGTTATTTAAGTTCTATGATTGAAGTTGAAGAACCATTGCCATAATCACATTAATACACCGAACTTGATTTCTTTTAAAGCAAGCACTCATTCAAAATCCACGCTTGCTTATGTGCTTTGTAAAAGTAACTGAAGTGGATTATATGCTCTACACTTCTGTTAAGGTAACTTTGTTAAAAAAATAGAAGATTCTCTTTGTTCTTCGGTGACATAGCCTTTTCATTTACTATATCATAGATGTAAATTTTTAATGATGTTGACAGTGTACCTTGTAAAACATAAAACCATGTGAAGATTTAGCTGGCCATGGAGTTTCTTCAACTTTACCTTCCTACCTTGTGTCATTCAGGTGACCTTTATCCATATCTTAATTGATCCCAGTATTTTTTTTGGCTCAGAAACAAGAAAATTGAAAATGCTAAATTTATGAACATAAAGACAGATGTATTATTGGATACTTAGCAATGAAGCTAAAAATGGGTGTCATGTTAGTTTTTTATGGGATGAAACAATGAGTCGGACTTCTTTCTCCATAAAAACTATATGATATAGGTGAATGCAACCACTATACAGAAAATAGTATCTCTACTCAGTACATTCCCTTAAAAGCCATGTTTTATTACATGTCTTGATTCCTATTAAAATTTTATGGGTTACAAAGATCACTTGTCCTTATAGTTATTTACTACTTGGTCCTCTATTTGTAGACTCCAAAAAAGCTCCATGTTTATGATGATCGAGACATCCTGTTGCTGCTTGCAATCCAAAAGAAAGCTTTATCCTTCATATTCTTCCCTTGTCTCACTTTGTCCGTTATTGTTCTCGTGTAAATCCTTTTCCTTAACCCCACAGGTACAAATGTTTGCTTTGTGGATAACTTTTGACTCCTCAACTCTATGACTTACTTGCTTCTAGTCCTGACCATGTTCAGCCTCCTTACTACCAAGGTAATAATAGCTAGTAAATTTTTGGGTTATTGTTGTGCAATTGATGTAGAAACCTTTAGGTTGGTTTAATTATATTATCCGATGAAACTTGTAGTACATGGAGGCATTTGAGGATAAAAACAATAACAATGTTTTGTCAAAAGAAGATGAGAGAATCGAGAATGATCATATGTGGGCTTATACTTGATGACTAAATATCACATTAGGAGGTCTTGTTGCTTAATAATAATCTATATGTATTTGTGTTTGCCATTGTGATTTATGCAAACAGAGTAAGAAAGTTGATCTTATGTTGTAATGCTTTGCTATAATTAATCCTTTGTTCCTTTGTTGTTTGTCAACGTCTATTCTTATGTTTGAAATCTTTTTTTGTTGATTCAACACCAATGGTTCCATTTTCATTACCATAATTACCTAATAGTGCTGGGAATTTGGTCTTAGCAATAGGGCCTTGGATGACAAAATTTAACTTGGAGAGAATTAGAAAGGTATTTAACTTTTTTATTTCTTTGTTTTACCTATTATACTCTCCAAAGAAATTTGTTATATGGCATCTAATCACTATTTCTTTTTTGGTGATTGTGCTTCTAGGTTGTTTGTGCTTATGAGTTAAAAAAGTCATATAGATTAAATTCAAAGTTTAGACTTCTTACACATGTAGCCTATTAGTCATGAACAAGTAAGCCTAAAGTACATAAACAGTGTCTTAATATTTCTTACAATAATTTTAAAAATATTAAATCATCTAGGTTTGCTAGTTTGACGCATCTGTAAATTTTTTAGCTCGTTGTAAATTTCCATGAAGGTTTTTAAGCTGATTAATAGGACCAACTAATTATGCTTGAAGGTAACATAAACTGTAACATAGTGAAAACAATTTCATTGTTAGTGCTTAAGTTTGGAAACCATGAAGTTTTCTCATATGGCAGGAATGTCGCACCACTTGCATCAATTTAAAGCAAGGGCACACATGAAGGTATGCTTTCACACTAGTATTTTCTTGGTTAGAATTAAAAAAAAAATTAATTCATATTTATTGTTTCAATTGCTTTTATTCCTAGATAACCACTGGGTGATGATGTCATGAGTTATTGTTACTGTTGGCTGCCTTGACATTCTGAAATTAATTCTAACTTACCAGTAGTAAATACTATGTTTCTTTATTAAAAAAAAAATTACTATGTAGCTTGTGTCCTGCTTTTCCTAGTCCTAAGTCTTCAAAACTTTCAATTGGCTTAAAGTTTTTTTTTTCACCTTTTCTTACTTATTATTGATTCGCATTTAATGGGTTTTCATGTGTTTTTGTCACAATGAAATCACGACAATAGTTATAGACATGATGACCATTTCCTATCTCATAATATTTATGTTCTGAAGAAGGTTGAAGTACTTGAAATCTAAAATATCTCTCTTCATATCAAGATAGTATTTGATATAATTTAAACGCTTTATATTTGTTATCAATGTGAGCTTTTTGGCTAGAGAAATTTGTTTAGTTGGTCCCAATTGTGCTAACTTGATTTTATTATTTTCTCCCTCATTCTCAAAAAAAGATCTTGTGCTTGGTTACTTTGTATGAGAAAGTGATCATTTTCTCATAAATTTTATCAATATTGTCCTTATATTTCATTATTTATGTATTTGTTTAATTTCAAGAATTCCTCATATAAATAAGATGGAGTTTGAGGGGAGGGTTTCCACACCTATTCTGGCATTTATAGTGAAACAAAAGAGGGCAAAGTAGAATTCAATGGTTTAGATCTATGGTTAGAAGTTCTGATTTTATCTCCATTCCAAGTATGATAAATCCTTAAATTTCTATCTTGTTATCAACTTACTAGAAATTCGGTAATTCATTTCACCATTTTGTTGTGAAGTTCTCTATTGATATTTTGTGTGTTGAATGAAATTTATGGTTAAATAACAATTTCTCAACTTTTAATAATCCATACGGTTCAAGTTTGTCAATCAGCAAAGGATCCTGTTTGCTATAGTTCATTATTGTCCTACTTATTATTATTATTTTACTTTTCTAACATTTCTTTGTGCTGTTTGAAATTCATTATGTTTCTTTGTGATCCTATTTATTGGATGAATAAGTTCCTTTTATCTTGCTACCATTATTATGGCATGTATGACATGTGTAAACTTGATATGAAATGAAATGATTTAAACTTTTCGGTTGTTGGGCTCTAGATGCTTTATTTTTTTTTCTCTTCCTCCGTTTCTGAAGTGTATTTCATTATCTAAATATCTGACTTTATTAGATATTGTAGCTTCTGAATCATTGTTTTTCTTATTAATATCCTCTTATCATTTGGAAACTTCCCTAAGAAGATCCGATTTTCTTATTAAGACCTTACAGATAATTGGATAGTAAAGCTTTCTGTTTGGATAGTAAATCTTTCTGTTTGTCTTCTTATTTAATCTCGATCATTTGATGATACTGCACGAAAGACAAGGAAGATGTATGAAGTTAGTGTTGGTGATGCAGGGTATATACTGGTGGCTATTTACACTTTAGTAAGAGAGGATGGTGTTGAGGGCCAACCTATTTCTACATCAACAAAACCAATCGCTGTTGATAATGTGCAGGCATATCCTTGTTTTCGTGGGTTTTTCCTTTTTCTTTTCTAGGTAAAATCTTTTCAATATCCTACAGTGAATATTCAAGTTCTGTTATGATGTTTTAAAGTATTTAGAAGCAAACCTGTTTTGCAATTTTCTTTTTAGTTTATATACCTTATTTTGTATTTCAACATGAGGAATTAAGTAGTTAAGGGTTTAGATATCATTGTTGTTTATAGTTTTACATTTTGGTAACTAGCATGCAGGTTTTGTGTAAACAATTTTCTTGATACTCACTACTTCAAAAAGAGTTATGCAAATTTGTATACGCCATTTGGTAATTTTGTTGACTTTAACTAGTAAGTTCTTGAGTGTATTGCAACTGATGCTCTAAATCATTGGCCTTTGATTAACCCTCCTAAGTTAAATGTTTGAATTATTTTATGCAATAAAGACCAATTGTGACATGATTAGATATTCTTGTCCTCATAACCTTTTCTTGTTCTTTCTTATTCTTTTCTTTCTTAATTTTTTTCTTCACACATTTGGAAGGAAATGTATTATACAACTCTTAGATGTTTTATAAGGATTTACATGATTATACCTTCTTAGGTGATCTCTGCTTATTTTTTTCATTTTTATTATCTTGTAGAGCCTAATGTTCACAAAGAAGTGAAGCAGAAGCTTGATTAAAACAGTGAAATTTGAGGCATGAACATATTTCTAGTTTCCTACTAACTTTCTTCTATAACGAGTGCCAGTACATATGGCCTAAGTGATGTAAGTCATCTCATAATTTTTGCAGCTGCTAAAGGGCTGTTATGGAACTAGGTAGAGATGTTTTTAGGTCTTTGATACAATCATGCATACTCAAAGTTCCTCTAATTTTATTCTTTCTATGAAAGTTGATGAGATATTAGGAATGCTACTATGGTAGATTCATAAATTTATATTCATTTTCTTTTAATATTTGGCCTCCCATTGTTTGTATGATGAATTCATTCTTATTTATCAAGCAATCTTTCTTATGATTGAGACCTTTCAAGTTAGGCCTTCTGTTGCTTGTTCCTGACTAGGATTTATCATGGAGCTCAGCAAATTACACTTGGTAAGTGTTGTCCAATTGTGTCTATTTATTTTGTTTGTAGATCTTATTTGAAAAGACCTTACATTTCAAAACGCGTGATAGTAACTTATCATGCAGTCTCAATGTCACCAAGAAGGTTAGTGTTTTAATATTTTGAATTATCTTTTTTATGTGTAACTCTTTGACTAGAATTGAAAAAGAAACAGAGTTAGCCATCATTTGTAAACGTATTTTGGTTAGTAAAGACTTCTTCACTAGTTATACATCTTCTGGGAGTCACAACCATTGATTTTATGTAGAAGTGATAGTTCTATACAATCAAAAAATGGATGATCTATTTGTTTACTTATCCTCTTTGTTTATGTATGTAATTGCATATACATTGCCTGATAAAGTTTTTCTAGCTAACTCTTGATTTAATGCACAATAAATGAGGCAATGCTTTCACTCTTCTCTTTCAATATGCAAAATGAACTTTTTTGTTTAAACTTTTTTATTTCAACAAAAGTTAATTTTCTTGTCACTTTTATTATTTCAACCAAGATCATCTTTCTTTTGGTCACTTTTATTATTTAACCATGTTCTTATTTCTTTCTTTGCATTTGATATTTTTATGAAGATCAGCAAATTAAATTAACATGCAGCTATCCAATTGAGTCTGTTCACAGCTATTGTGGATCCTTTTTGAAAATATCTCACATTTTTAAGTAGCTTTAGCTTACTATTGATATTAATGTTGTGAATTGTGTTTTTTTTATTTAATGTGAAACTATTTAAGTAGAATAGAAAAATGAAAAGAGTGAGTCATTATTTTTAAATGTTCTTTTATTGATAGATGACTTCTCACTAATTCGATCCACTGCTTTATAGATTTGTTTCGGTGAGATAAGTTTCTTTTTTTTTTTTTGGTAAGTTAAAGTTATATGGAGTCAAGAAATGGATAGGCATCAACCAATTTGAGGCTTGCCGTACTCTTTTATATGCAACCAAAATAAACAATCTTTCTCTCTCCTACTTTCAATCTATAACTTGCCTATCTACTTTATTATGCATGTATTTCTATATACATTTCATGATGAAGTTTTGAAGTTGCATGAACTTATGCGGACTGTTGATTTAACATCTAATAAATTAGGGAATGATTCCACTCTTGTTTCTGAGCATATAAATTGATCTTTTCTTTTTCTTAACGAAGGTCAATTTTTTGATCTCTTTTCTTTTTTAATCCAGCTAATTCTTTTTTCTCTGAAGTTGATATTCCCATGGAAAATAACAAATTAAACAATACGCAACTACTGGTAAGTGTTATCTGATTGTGTGTATTTATAGAATTTCTGGATCCTTCATGGAATCTTTTACCTTGTTTGCATGCTTTTTTTGTTCTTTGCATGCAACCAAAAAAAGGTATTTTTTCTATCTCTTGCTCTCAATTTGTAATATTCTTGTTTGCATGTCTTTTAGCTTGTTTTTGTGTGTAATTGTATATACATTCTTTGATGAAGTTTTTGAGTAGGAGAGATCTTTGAACACTCTTATTTTAACACTTAATAAATTATGTAATTATATGAAATAAACTTTTTTCTTTGGTATTTGCATGGGATAATCCATATTGCTTTTGAAGCAACATTTTTTCAAAAGGATGGGGAAATTGTGTCATATATGTCTTGTTTGGTTATAACATTTTTTCAACTCTTGTATGTAGATACTGTTGCATTATTTATTCTAGGGCTATGTTCTAACTGTTGTCATTGTAGATTTGATAATTTTTAGTAGCTGCATATTTTAGTCATTATATGTGTTAAGAGGACAATAGCTTTTAATATATCGTTACTATTTTTAATTCACATAAGGTATAAGAGGAATCAATCTATGATTCTGGTAGAGTTCTCAAAATGACCATAAAAGTAAGTTAATTCATGTTTATCGAAAGGCTAGATGGCTTTTCATCATATCAATTAGCTCCAAATTTCTTAAACTGATAAACTTTCCTTATGTGTACTTGCAGTGTGAAAAATTATGGGTTGAAATTGTCTTATTGCTCGACATAATGCTACATTAGAGCTTAAGGGAGAGAGTGAGGAGGAGGTATATATAATTCTCCAATTTAGATTCCTTTCTCTTAGAAAACTAATAATTTAGCACTGAATGTTGAATAATAAGCTTGTCCGTTATTGAATATGATGCATGTCATGCAACTTAGGTCTTCTTACCCTAATGGATAATGGAAATAAATAGCTAAGTTAGCAAATGGAGGATTGTCATTAGGATTCAAGATTTTGGGATTATGGCTTTTAGTATTCAATCACGGTGTCTCTGATTAGGTAGTGAGCATAGGTTTGATGGATAAACTTGCTTTAGATTATGATTCTTCTTTATTTTTTTTGTTATGTGGATTTCACATGCTTATTTGGTCCTTCTCATAGCATAAGGCTTAAGCAGACTAAAAGCAGAAAGATATTAGTAATTCTAATTATGATTGCTTTAACTATTCATCCTAAAAGTTGATGTGGGTAATGAAGAATTTTTGTAGCCATTGAATGTGATTAAGGGTGTAAGAGAATTGGTAGGTTGTGAGAGAAATGATAGGGCATATATCTTTATTGTTACTAAGGGTGCACAACACAATTTTTTTTTCGTAAGATGTTCAATAATTTTTACTTAACTAAAGAATTATACTTGATCAATATGATTAGCAAAGTGGTGTAGTTGTGTGGATAAGTATTTATCTCTTTACTATTTAATTTTATGTTTTATCTATCATTGTCATAGTTATGTTTTTACTTGAAGTTATCGTTGTTATCTACTTTAAGTTTTAATAAGTTATAAAAACTTTGTTCCTTCTAGGCCAATAGCTTACGGACTTAAGCATGTATTTGCTTAAGTATGAGGAAAGACAAGTACTCAATTTTTACACATCATTTCATTGCAATTTTTGTAAGGTTTTCTTTTAAGTGATACTCATTTTCATGTTTCAATTTCAAAATAAGAAGAACGTTTGCATAAGCCCCATCCCAATAAGTAATAAGATCCTTCATTTTATTTCAGGAAGGCTCACATTTGACACTTTTTTATGAAATTTTATATGACAATGAATAATTCATAACTTGATTTTATCATAACTAGTCGGCTTTGCATGGATCTCCTTATTGTGTAAGCATCGTATGAATATAAACTTTTCGTTTTGTGATAGTTCATAATTTGTTGATTAGTGTAGCTTCTTTTAACCACTCATAATTTTGAGTAAAGACTTTACTCATTTGAAGAAAAGGAGCTATGTTTGATGTCATATGCTCTTATCTAATATCATATGGCAAGTCATGTGGTCAAGTACTTTTATCATTAGATTTGCCTCCATATGACTATGTTGAGAGAATATCTTAACAACGTAAGGTGTTTGTGAAATGTCTTAACAATGTAAGGTGTTCGTGACTTTTTAAGGTTTGCACTTTATGTAGTAACTAGTATAGCCCCTATGAATGTCCTCCATTGTTTAATTTCTTTTTCCCGCATATCATATCTAATTTGTTTGCATGCATACACTATTTGCATCCATGAATTCATCCATACACTCACATTTAAACACATATACATTTGCATTTGTAAATGTTATATAAATACATACATTATTTCCAATTCTTAAGAATTTCATGATTCTGGTGCTCTTATTTTACAAGTACAAGCAAGTATTCTCGATAGCATTAGCATTTAAAAAATTTAGGGCATGCACTGGTTTTTTTAGAAATACTTCAAAAGATAATGCTAATCTAGAAGCAACATTGTATAAACTGTGCCTCTAATTGTCTATAAATAGCTTAAGCATGAAATTTAGAAATATATTTTGACATTAAATTAACACTGTTAGTTCATTATATTGTGCTTTAATATTAGCTTTGAGGATTGACTAGTTGAATGATGGATATTATGTGCATGTTTTTTTACCTTATTAGTTTTTTGTCTGTAGAGACGTTATTTGCCTAAAATTATCAAAAAAGTGGTAGTTGTTGTCATATTTCTCCAAGAGTTTTATTAATAATTTGAGAAAAAGTTAATGCGTGAAAAAAATATACTATCCTCAATCTTGAAATGTGTCACTGATTATTACTTGCTTTAGCATGTTTGCTCAAAAAAGAAAATTTTCAAATATTGATATGGATATAATGAAGATAGATCCATATTATCACTTATTACAATTTTCTTTTATTTGTTTCAATTAGTTATAATAGTTTCTTGAAGCTAATAGTCCTATTTTTAGTTTGTTTATCCTAGAGACAATCTGTTATCTACACCTGAAGGAATTAAAATGCTTAAGCGAGTGAAGCTTTGTTAGCTCAGGGCTTACTTTTATCCTTATTATGAAGTTGTTGCCACCATTTTTGTTATTGTTATTTGTTTGAAGATATTGAACAACCATTAAACTAATAAATTCTTGGTTCTTAATGTTTATAATCAGCTTATTTATTCTATTCATAGATTTGCCATAAGTAGCTAATAGATGATTTGTATGACTATTTTTTTACTAGGTTCTTGATTTGATTTTAATTGATTTTAAAAGGACTTGATTTGAAATGCTTGAGAATTGCAAAGCACTACAGGTTTATGTGGTTTCATTTTTGTTATTTTGACAGAAAAGAGTGAGTTCATCATCCAATAGGATCTCCATCTTACTTGCAAGCTTGACTCAACTGCATAACTTAGAGGTTAGGCTTTATAAGTTTTTCGTGCTTTGGTCATTGAGAGCTTTAGGACTTCTTGATTCATGTCAGAATAATTATTGACTTAATTTGAATCTGTTCTCCCCTTTAGTTCCTTTCTATTGCTTAAAATAAATTGAAGTCTTTTTCAATGGCCAATCAACCTACATTACAAGTATTCTTTCTATTTTGGTTGTATGATTGCTTGTTTATTTGTCTTCTAATCATAACTAAATCCATTTATTTATTGATTTCTTCATAGGTTTTAGCTGCTAGCAAAAATAAAATATCGACTCTGATGGGCTTCCCGCACTTGCCAATCCTTGAGGTTAGTATAAAAAACACATAGTTCTAGTGGCCAAACCAACCCTAACTCATTTCATTTTCTCTGTTCACTTTTTAAGGTTAGTATTGCCTTTACTTTTCTCATTTCCTTACTCTTAGTTGTTGTCCTTTATGTTTGTTAACCTTTCATCACATACCTAAATTGCTATGCATGCTTTTTCTGGCATTGGCCTTTATGGTCTACTCTTGTTTTTCCTTTGCTCAGCAATCTACTTGATATTACTACCCTTTCCTGCTTCACATAAAATGTACCTTATGGTCTTACGAAAGGAAAAGATCAAGGCATTCAACAAGACATGTTCAAACATGTATTCTAATACTTCCATGCAATGTAGAATAGGTTTGCATGCATGCTCACAAGTTTGAGATAAGGTACTTATATAAAGGAAGGTCATAATATTTAGCTCATCACTTGTTTTAAAATGTATTTCATGATGATGATTAAGTATAACTTTGAGCTGTAATTTTGATAGTTAATGGCGGCCAGACTTATAAATTTGGTATATGCTATTACAATCTAAAACTAAAACTAGGCAATTGGCCTTATTGTTCTTTCACTCAATCATCACTATTGGAGCTTTGACTAATGGATTTAGTTAAATATTTAAGTTATTTTATTTTTTGTATATGTTATTTCATATACACGTTTTTATAATAGAAGTACTGGAGATGGAATGGTGAGGATGTGTTATTATGGTCTAAAAGAATATTAATCTTACCTATTCTCATTACAAACATATATTTTGTTTCAATTTTGCCATCCTATAACATTTGTGAGTGGAGGAGAATCCTATACTTAAAATACCTCATCTAGAAGTAGCTTCCATTTTGCTTGTTTGTCCTACCTTGAAGAAATTCTTGGTATTTGTATATTTGAATTTGGGAACTTGGATGTAGCTTTGGTCTTTTCTTCAAAACTCTCTCCATTGCCCTTTTCCTGGTGGAATCAAAGTAAGCTAGCATGAGTTATTAAATTTCTTGCTTCAAAAGATTTTTACAAATTCTTTTTTGTTATCCTTAGAAGTTAATCTGTGCCATTGTCCCTACTATTCAATATGAATTTTTCTATTAATCTTTCCAAGGATTAGATTGCAATTGCAAAGCGTTATCTTGCACATAGTGCTTTGTGCATAAGAACTGGTTAGGAGTTTTGTCGTCTAGAGCATGCAACAGGTATGCATTTGGTAAATTCTCTCTTTCTATCTACTTTTTGCCTACATTTCTAACCAACGGATGATGTTGACAAAATGCTCGGAGTTACTTGGAATTTTCAATATTAATATATCTTAATATTACTTATGATCACTAAGGTTGTTTCTTTTAAATTTTTTATGCATCTTGACATTTTTTTTTTAATATGCTTCTTTTTGCCTTTAGTGTTAGGATTGAATTGTGGGATGCTACTCAATCTTCTAGATAGAAGAATACTTCCACATTAGAGTAATAAATTTATAATTCATGGAAGCTTTTTAATTAGATGCCTAGAATTTGAATAGACTTGACTTTTGGCTTCCTAGGTGAGTAATGGAAGGATTGTTTGCCTTCTGACTATCTACTCAATGAAGCTTCCATTGATCAACCTTTTGAAGAAGACTCTTATTTTTGTCACTTCTTATTCATGATGATTCGATTTCTTTCGTCAATATGTTATTGAAGTTCACCCTCAGTTTGTCTTTAATGTGCAAGGAATGCCGAAAATTATATGTTCAAGAATGACAGGAACTTGAGTTCCACCTCAAATGTTTCAGTTGTACATATAGTTTTTATTATTTATTTGGAAAATTTTGTATATAATTTGGAAGGATTGTTGCTGAAATGCTGCATATGCTACCTGAAAAATATCATCTATTTATCAGAATATAATTGGATTCCATCAGCATTCTTGAACTTTAGTCAAGAAAAATTTCTTTGGCAAGAAGCTGAGGAAAAAGAGGAGGATGTTTGTAGAACACCAGTGAATTGTAGCTAAATAAAATAAATATAGCACGACTACTAAGAAAGGACAAAATCTGTGGAATGGAAATGCTTATCTTAAAATCACTTTCCTCATTTTTTAGGACTTGTAAGAATTAGAGTGTTTACACTTAGATCTTTATAACCACAAGAATATGCAATAATTAAGTCCACTATTATCTCCATGGGTATTGGATTTTATGTAAACCTATCTCAAAATAAATTGCATGTTTCCTTTTTGCAGTTCTTGATAAAGGAAGACACTTTCCTAAACCTAAGCTGGCAAGGATAGTATATTTGGATTACATGTGCTAAGGCTGCCATGGATTGTTGTTGTGTATGTGAACCATGCGAAGTAACTATTTCCAATCTTCTTTGACTTTGTCAAATTTGTTATTTTGCCTTTTTTGTTTTGCTTGAGTGTTTGTGTTACTTTTGCATGTTTCTTTGTGGATACGTATACGTAGATATGACTCCATGTGGTTTTATGTCTCTGTATGCTTGTGCTTTGTGTTTGCCTTTTTGGCCTAATTAAGTATGCCAATTGTTTGTTATGATATTATCTCATTGAAATTTAAGGGTCAGTTTTTATCAAGTCTCGCTGCTAATGTGTGTTTTTCTCGACAACTTTTTGAACATTCTCCATTTCTAGTCTTTTTAAATCCTTAAAAATGGTCATAATGGATGAAAAAAATGATTATGTTACATGATGGCAGCTCCCTTATCTATTAGTAAGGTCCAAATTACTGGAGATGCCATTGAAGGAAGTATTCCAAAGGATTTAGAGGGTGCATTGGAGGTAAAGAAGGCCTTAGTAAGTTTGAGTGGTTACATGTGACTAAGGAAACTGGGTGAGTGTAACTTTTTCTTTGCAGTTCATTATAAGCTCTGGTATTTATTTATTATGTGCGTTTTAATATGCCATTAGTTCCATTTATATTTTGTTAGCTAACCTTATGACATGCTTCTACTTCGTAAATTAGAAATTTTTCTAAAAATAATTAACTAGTACTATATCCCTTAATTCCTTAAAATTTTCATTTTTGTACAAATTCATTTAATGATGCTACAGAAGAGACAGGGAGGATGTTTGAAGCTAATGTTGATGATGTGGGGGTATTGACTAGTGGCTATCTACACTCCAGTAAGAGAGAATGGTGTTAAGGGCCAACCTATTTTTGCATCAACAGAACCAATCACTAGTGGTAATGTGCAGAGCAATATCCTTGTTTTTATGGCTTTTTCCTTTTTCTTTTCTGGGTAAAATCTTTTCAATATTCTATAGGGAATATTCAAGATATGTTATGATGTTTTAGAGCAACTAAAAACAAACTAGCTTTGCAACTTTCTTTTATTTATATACCTTGTTTTGTATTACAACATAAGGAATTAAGTGGTCAAAGGGTTTAGATGTTGTTTCTCTTTTTAGTTTTACATTCTGGTAACTAACATGTAGGTTTTGTGTAAACAATTTTCTTGATGTTCATTACTCCAAGAAAAATTGTGCAAGTTGGTATATGCCATTTGGTAATTTGGCTGACCTCAACTAGTAAGTTCTTAAGTGTGTTGGAACTGATACTCTAAACACTTGGCCTTTGATTAATCTTCCTAAGTTAAATGTTTGAACTATTTTGTACAACAAAGACCAATTATAATATAATTAGATATTCTTATCCCCATAACCTTTCCTTGTTCTTACTCATTTTTTTTCCTTAATTTTTTTTGACACTTTCTTCACACATTTGAAAGGAAAATGTATTGTATAACTCCTAGATGTTCTTTAAGAATTTATGTGTACTTCTTGGTGATTTCTACTTATTTTTTCATTTTTATTAACTTGTAGAGTTGGAGTCCATAAAGAAGTCAAATAGAATCTTGATATTGGAATAGTAAAATTTGAGGTATGAACATGTTTCTAGTTTCCTACTATCTTTTCTCTTTTATAACCAGTGCTAGTTCACATGGCCTAAGAGGTGGAAGTCATCTCATAATTTTTGAAGCAAGTAAGGGGTGTTTAAATAGGATGTTGCGAAACTAGGTAGAGATGTTTTTAGGTCTTTGCATACAATCATGCGTACTCAGAGTTCTTCTAATTTTATTCTTTTTATGAAAGTTGACGAGATCTTAAGAATGTTGCTGTGGTAGATTCATAACTTCATATTCATTTTCCTTTAGTATTAGGCCTATCTTTGTTTTTTTGATGAATTCATTCTTACTCGTCAAGCAATTTTCTTATGATTGAGACCTTTCGATTTAGGCCTTTCGTTGCTTGTTCCTTACAAAGATTTTTCGTGAAGATTAGCACATTACACTTCTGTTTAGCATACAAAATGAACTTTTTTGTTTAGACTTTTTTATTTCAATGAAAGTTAATCTTCTGGTCACTTTTATTTTTTAAACCAAGTCCATCTTTCTTTATTTGCATTTGATATTTTATTGAGTTAATCAACATGCAGCATTTAGTAAGTGTTATCCAATTGAGTTTGTTCATAGTACTTATAAATCCTTTTTGAAAATACCTCATTTTGTTAAGCTGCTCATCATATAATGTTGTGATCACTAAAAAGGATACTATTGATTTTAATTTTTTGAATTGTGCTTTTTTATATGGAACCATTTAAGCATAACAAAAAAAAAAAAGACGAATGAGTCAATATTTTTAAATGTTATTTTGTTGATAGATGACTTCTCATTAATTTGATCCACTGCTTTATGAATTTGTTCTAGTGAGACATAGTCATTTTCTTTTTAGGGGGGAAGGGATAAGTTATAGTTATATGAAGTCAAGAAATGGATTGACATCAATCAATACAATGCCTGTTTTATTCTTTCACATGCAACCAAAATAAGATAATCTTTCTCTTTCTTATCTTTAATCTATAACTTGTATATCTTTATGTCTATCTACCTTATTGTATATGCATATGAAAATAAAACTGTTGATTTAACACTTAATAAATTAGGTAATGCTTCTACTCTTGTTTCTAAGCATACAAATTGAATTTTTTTCTTTAGTCTTCTTTATTTCAATGAAGGTCAAATTTTCAGTCACTTTTATTTTTTAATCCAATTAATCCTTTTTTCTTTGAAGTTGATATTCCCATAGAGATCTACAAATTAAATAATATGTAGCGACTGGTAAGCATTGTTTGATCGTGTATGTTTATAGTATTTATGGATCCTTCGTGGGAGCACCTCACCTTTCATAAGCAAGGATAGGCACTCATCATTGTTGATTTTGCTGTTTTGAATTGTACTTATATGCCATTGTTTAACTAAAATAGAAAAAGAAAAGGAGTTAGTCATCATTTCTAAATGTTTTTTTTTATAGAAATCTTCTTTACTAGTTTGATTCACAACCATTTAGATATATCAAAGCAAGATAGAGCGATTGATTTTTTATAAAAGTTATAGTTGTATAGAAATTGATAGTTATCACCCAAAACAAATTTGCTTTATTCTTTACATGCAACCAAAAAAAGGCATTCTTCATGTCTCTTGCTTTCAATCTATAATGTTTTTGTCTGCATGTCTTTTACCTTGTTTGTGTATGTAATTGTATATATATTTTTTGATGAAGTTTTTGAGCAAGAGAGATCTTTGCATATTCTTGTTTCAACACGCAATAGATTATGCGATGCTTCTACTCTTTTTTTTTTTTTACCAAATAAAATGAACTTTTTTCTTTGGTATTTGTATTGGATATTCAAGAGTACTTTTGAAACAAGGCTTTGATAGAAAGATGAGGAACTTGCATCATATATGTCTCATTTGATTATAATATTTTTTGAATCATTGTATATAGAAATTATTGCTATTATTCTGGGGTTACGTTTCAACTGTTGTCATTGTAGATTTGATAATTTTTACTAACTGCATATCTTAGTCATTGTATGCGGTCAAATGATAATAGCTTTTAATATATTGTTATTATTTTTAATTCACATCAAGCATCAATCAAATAAATCTATGATTGTAGTGGAGTTCTCAAAGTGATAGTAGAAGTAAGTTAAGATATATCCTTTCTTCATATCAATTGGCTTCAAATTTCTTAAACTGATAAATTTTTCCTTATGCTTGCTTCTCGTGTAAAAAAATTGTGGCTTAAGGTTATCTTATTGCTTGGTATAAGGGCAAAGCTAAACATACTAAGGGCATTGGGTGAGTGTGATAAAAAGGTACATATAATTCTCTAATTTGGATTCCTTTCTCCTAGAAAAATAATAATTTAACATTAAATATTGAATAACAAGCTTATCAATTATTGAGTGTGATGCATGTGATGTAACTTAGGTCTTCTTAACATAGTTGATAATGAAAACAAATAAGCAAGTTAGCAAATAGGGAAATGTTGTTAAGATTCAACATTTTGGGATTATGGCTTTTAATGTTCAACTATTACACTCTTGATGAGATAGTGAGCATAGGTTTGATGGAGTAACTTCTTTTATATTATGATTCCTTTTTATTGTTTTTGCTATATAGATTTGACATGCTCATTGGGTTCTTGTCATAGTATAAGGTTTAGGCATACTAAAAGCAACAAAAAATGTTAATAGTCCTAATTATGATTCCTTTTATTGTTGGTCCTAAAAGTTCTATATGGATAATGAAGAATTTTTGAAGTTATTGGATGTGACTAAAGGTATGAGAGAAATGATAGAGTAGATACCTTCAATGTTGCTAAGGGTGCACCACAAATTTATTTGTTTATTTTTTTATAAGATGTTCAATAATTATTGCTTAAATAAAGAATTATGGGATTAATATGGTTAACAAAGAGGTGTAGTTGTGTAGATAAGTGATTATTTTTTCATTATGTAATTTTGTGTTTTGTCTATCGTTGTTGTAGTTGTGCTTTTATTTTATTTCTTTTATGTCTAGTCTCCATTAGTTTTGTATTTATGTAACTAGTGTCTTGTTTTAGTTTTTTTGCTTGCTTTTTACTTTTGTGTTTCTTCTTTGTTATTATGTTTATACTATTATTTCCTTCTTTTTTTGTTCTTACACTTATCCTTTACTCTTTCTTCTTTGTTTTCATGCTTATTCTTTATTATTTTGCTTTTATTTGTTTTAAGTTTTTTTTGTTCATTTTTTTTTTTGGTATTTATTCTTTGATGTTGCTATCATTGTTTGGTTATCCTTTGTTCTCGTATCTAGTTTCTATTTTTATGTTCTTGTGCTTACTTTTTTTTTTTTTTTGGTATTTTGTTTTATACTCAATTCTTGAACTTATTTTCTATTCTATATTTTCTACTTTTGTATTTGTTCTCAGTTATTTGTTTTTATGCTTACTTTTGTGTTGTCTTTGTGTCTATTATTATTTTTTGTTCTTTTGCACATGATCTTTATATTATTTTTACTTTATTTCTTTTTGCTTGTGTCTTATTATCTATTGTCATATTGGTTCTACATTATTGTTTGTTTCTCTCTCTTTTTTTTTTTCTTTTTGTATTATTTTAATTTTTCTTTTAATATTTTATTTCTTCTTTGCTATGTGTTCTTGTTATGTTCTTTGTTGTCATGTTTGTTTTTTTGTTTTTACTCTTGTAATTTTTTATGTTGTTCTTTTTTCTTATGCTTGTCTTTCTTTTTTTGTTTGTTCTTATTTTATGATCTCTTTTTTAGCATATTTTCTTCATTTTTTAGATAACCTTTAATTTTGTTGTTTATTTTTTTTTTCTTATATATCTTTATGGTTCTTTTGCATTTATTGGCTAAGGTTTAAGGTCTAGGTTTTAGGTTTAGGGACTAGGATCGAGAGTTTAGGTTTTAAGATCTAGGGTCAAGGGTTTAGGTTTTAGGATCTAAGGTCATTTTATGTTCTTTGTTGTCATTTTTTTTTTGTTTTTGTAATCTTTTAAGTTGTTTTCTCTTTTGGGTTTTTACGTTTAGCTTTCTTTTTTATTTGTTCTTATTTTATGATCTCTTTTCTAGCATAGTTTTTTCTTTTTGGATCATCTTTAATTCAGTAGTTTATTTTTTCTTATTTGTCCTTTGTGGTTCATTCTTGTATAGGGTTTAAGGTTTGGGTTTGGGTGTAAGGGCTAGGGTTGAGGATTTAGGTTTTAGGATCTAGGGTCAAGGGTTCACGTTTTTGTTCTAGGTTTTGAGGTCTTGGGTTTGAGATTTTAGGGTCTAAAGTCTAGGGCTTAGGGCCTATGGCCTAAGATTTAGGGTCTAGGTTCTAAGATTTAAGTTCTAGATTTTTTTCATCTAAGGTCTAGGGCCTGAGTTTGAGGTCTAAGGCTTTGTAGATTTTAAGGTCTAGGGTTTATGGTTTAGAGGAAGAATTTGAGTGTTAAGATTTTAGGTTTTAAGGTCCAAGAATAGGGTTTAAGATCTAAAGTACAAGGTCCAAGGTTGAAGTTGTGTGGTCACGAGTTTACATTTTAGGGTCTAAGTTCTAGGTTTTAAGGTCAAAAATTTTAAGGTTTCAGCTTTAAGCTCTAGGGTTCACGATTTTAAAGTCTAGGTCTATAGTTTTAGGGTTTTAAGGTATAAATCTACAATTTTAGGATTTAGGGTCTATGATTTTAGGGTTTGGGTCTACAACTTTAAAGTCGATTGTCTAGGTCTAGGATTTTACGATTTTGAGGTTTCAAGCTCTATGGTCTAAAGTCTAGGGTTTTAAGGTCCAGGATTTAAGGTTTGAGTTTTAGATTTTAGGGTCTTTAGTTCTAAGGTTTTAGGATTTAAGGTTTAAGATCTTATGTTTTAAGGTATAAACCTAGAATATAAGTTTTTGGGATTTCGGGTCTAGGGTCTAAGGTTTAAGGTTTAGGGTCGACTGTTAAAGGTCGAGGGTTTAAGTGTTTACGATTTTAGGGTTTAGGCATACAATTTTAAAGTCGAGGGTCAAGGTCTAAGGTTTTAGGGTCTAAGGTCTAAAGTCCAGGGTTTTAAGGTCTAGGATCTAAGGTTTAAGTTTTAAGTTTTAGGATTTAGGGTTTAAGGTCTTGTGTTTTAAAGTATAGGACCTATAATATAGGTTTTTAAGGTTTTTGGGTCTAAGGTCTAGGGAGTAGTAGGGTTTAGGGTTGAGGATTTAAGGTTTTAGGGTTATTAGGTTTCAAAGTTTTAGGATTTTAGAGTTTTAGGATTTTTGTGTATAGGGTTTAGAGTTAAGGGTCTAAGTTCTAAGAGATATGTTATAGCTTTTAGGGTTCTAGGGTTTTCAATTTTAGTCTTTAAGGTTTTAAGGTCTAGATTTTAGAGGCAAGGTTTTAAGGTTAGGGTCTTGGATTTTAGAGTCAAGGATCTAAGGTAGGGTTGGGTTTAGGGTTTAGGGTATGAGATTTAGGATTTAGGGTATTGATTAGGGTTATAGGGTTAGGGTTTACAGTTTAAGGTCTAGTCTAGGATTTAAGGTTTAATGTCAAGGTCTAGGATCTTAGGTCTATGGTTTAAGTATTTAGGGTCCAAGATCTAATGTCTAAGGTTTAGGATCCAAGATCAAAGGTTCAGCAATTAAGGTCTAGGGTATATGAGTTTATTGTTTAAGAATTATGGTCTAAGGTCCAAAATCTAGGCTTTAGTGTTTAAGGCATAGGGTCTAAGGTTTAGGGTATATTGTTCAAGTTCTAAAGTTTAAGATCTAGGGTCTAGGATCAGAGTTTAGGGTCAAAGGTCTAGGGTATAGAGTTTAGGGTCAAAGGTCTAGGGTTTAGGTCTTAGTGTTATAGGGTTTTAGAGTCTAAGAATTTTAGGTTTAATGTCTAGGTTCTAGAGTCTAAGTTCTAAGGTTTTCGATTTTAAAGAATTCAATGTTTTAAGATCTAGGTTTAGGGTTCAGAATTCTAAGGTTTAGGGTCCAAGGTCTAATGTTGTTAGTCTAGTGTTTTAAGGTCCAAGTTCTAGCATCTTGGGTCTATGGTCTAGGTTTTTGAGTGTTAGGGTGGGTTTTAAGGTCTAAGATGTCTAAGATTTGCAGTCTACTAACTATGGTGAGGGATCCAATGTCTAAGAATTTCGGGTCAATGTCTAGGTTCTAAGGTTTTTGGGTTTAAAGTTTCAATGTTTTAGGATCTAGGTTCGGTTTAGGATTCTAAGGTTTAAGGTCCAAGGTTTAGTGTTAACAGTCTAGTGTTTAAGGTCCAAAGTCTAGCGTCTTGGTCTATGGTCTAAGTTTTAATTTTAGGGTTTTAGGGTCTAGTATGTCTAAGATCTACTAACTATGGTCAAGGATCTAGTGTCTAAGGTAGTGTCTAGGATCTAGGGTCTAAGGTTTAGTCTAGGATTTTAGGTCTAAATTCTTGGGTTCTAGGTTTTAAGGTTTTTGGGTTTAAACATTTTAATTTTTTAGGATCTAGGTTTAAGGTTTTAGGGTTTAAGGTCAAACGTCTAGTGTTAATAGTTTGGTGTTTTAAAGTTCAAGGTCTAATCTCTTATGTCTATAGTTAATGTTTTAAGGCCTAAGGTCTAGTGTCATGGTTCTATGGTCTAGTGTTTTAAGTTTTAGAGTTTTAAGGTCTAGGACATCTAAGATTTTCGGTCTACTAACTGTGGTCACGGATCTAATGTCTAAGGTAATGTCTAGGGTCTAAGGTTTAAGGTTTAGTCTAGGATTTTAGGTATAGGTTCTTGGATTCTAGAGTTTTAAGGTGAGGTTTAGAGTTTAGGGTCCAAAAGTTTAAGTTTTAGTTTAGGGTTTAGGATTTTGGGTTTAAGTTATAGCATCTAGGGTTTAGGATCTAGAATCTATGATCTTGGTTTTATGTTTTAGAGTTCTAGGGTTTTAGGTGAGGGTGTAGAATCTAGAGTTTAAAGTCTATAAAGTATAAGAGTTTAGGGTCTACAGTATAGTAGTTTTAGGGTCTAAAGTCTTCGGTTTAAGGTTTAAGGGCCTAGGGTCTAGTGTTAACTGTTTTAGGGTCTAGCGTATAGGATCTAAGATCTAGGGTTTAGAATTTAGGGTTTAGGGTTTAAGGTCCAGTGTTTGAGTTCATGATCTTAGTCCAAGGTCTAGGGTCCAAGATCTATCATCTAAGGTCTAGGGTTTTAGGATCTATGGTTTCCAAGTATAAGCTTTTTGGCTCTAATGGCTAGTGTTTTAGAGGTTTAAGGTTTTAAAGACTAAGGTTTTAATATCTGGGGTCTAGCATTTTAGGGTTTCGGGTTTAATGATTTTAGAATTTTATGGGTATATGGTTCAAGGTCTAAGATCGAGGGTCAAAGGTCAAGGGTCAAGGCTAGGGTTTAAGATTTTAAGGTTTAAGGCCTAAAGTTTTAGGTCTAGGATCTAGGTTTTAAGGTTCTAAGGTTTTAAGGTTCTAGAGTTTTAGGGTCTAAGGTCTAAGGTCTTGGATCAAGGATCTATGTTTTAGGGGTTAAGGGTTAAGGTTGGGTTTAGGGTTTAGGGTTTAGGGTTTAGAGTTAAGGTTTAGGGTTTAAGATCTTGGTTCTAGGATTGAAGGTTTAAGATCTTGGCTTTATGGTTTCGAGTTTAAAGTAAGGTTTTAGTGTTAGGGTTAAAGTTTGTGGTTTATGACTTAGGCTTATAGAGTTTAGGATTTAGGGTCTAAGGTTTAGGGATAAGGTATAAGGTCTAAGCTTTGGGGTCTCTAAGGTTCAAGGATCACGGTATAGGAACTAGAGTTTAAAGTCTAACGTCTAGGGTTTATGTTTTAGTGTTTATGATCTTGGGCTTAAGGTTTAGGGTTTAAGGTTTAGTTCTTAAGGTTTAAGTTTTAAGGTTCTAAGTTTTAGGGTTTAGGTTTTAGGATCTAAGATCTAGGTTTTAAATCTAAGTTAGAAGGTCTTATGGTTTTAAGGGTTTTTGTGTTTTAGGATCTAAGTCTAGGGTAAGGGTTCAGGATTCTAGGGTTTAGGGTTTTAGATCTAGGGATGGGGTTTTGGGATCCATGATATAGGGTCTTAGGTCTATGGTTTAGGTTCTAGGTTTCGGTTTTGGGGTTTTAGGTCAAAGATCTAGGGTTTAACATCTTTGGTTGAAGAGGTTTAAGGATCTAAGGTCTAGTGTATATGGTCTAGGATATAGGGTCAGGGTCTAAGGTCTAGGGTGCAAGGTTTAGGGTCCAAAGGTCTAAAGCCTAGGGTTTAAGCTCTAAGGTTTAGGGTTTAGGATTTTAGGGTTTTAGGTTTTAGAGTTTTAGATTTTAAGGTAGGGTGTAGGGTCAAAGGTCTAGGGTTTATGGTTCAAGGTATAGGGTCTAATTTCTTAGGTTTAGGTTTTAGAGATTATAAGAATCATAGGTTTTAAGGTAGGGTGTAGGGTCTAAAATCTTAAGTTTTAGGGTAAGGTATAGGTCTAGAATCTTAGGTCTAGGGTATAAAAATTAAGGTCCACGACCTATGGTCTAGGTTTAGGAATTGAGGTCTAGGATTTAGTATTAAGTATTTTAGAGTCTAGGATCTAGGATTTAGAATGTAAGGTCTTTGGTCTAGGGTCTGGGGTGCATGGTTTAGGTGAAGGGTCTAAGGTTTAAGGTTTAAGATTTTAGGATCGATGGTTTGAAAGTCTAAGTTTTTCGACTTTAAGGTAAGGGTCTAATGTTTTAGGATTTTAGGGTTTTGTGGTTTCAAGGTCTTAGGATGCATATTGTGAAGTGTAGGGTGTGCGGCGTAGAGTTTCAAGCTTAAAGTTAAAGGGTTCTAGGGTCTAAGGTTTATGGTTGAGGGCTTAAGGTCTTTTCTTAAAGGTGTAAGGTTTTAGGGTTCAAGATTTAGGGTTTTGGGTCTGGGGTCTATGTTTAAGATTATACTGTTTTATGGTTTTAAGGTCTAGGGTCCAAGGTGTAAAGTTTAGGGCTTAAGTTTTAGGGTTTAGGACTGTAGGGCTTAAAGGTCTAGGGTTTAAGGGTCTAAGGTTTAAGGTCTAGATTCTAGGGCTTAGGGTCATGGGTCTAGGGTATAGGGTATAATCTAGTCGAGTTAAGAAATTCGAACGTAAGGCCTAGCCATAACCTAAGGTTGAGGGTTTAAGGCGCATAATTGAGGGCCTGAGGTTTAAGATCTAAGGTTCAATGCCTAGTTTTTAGGGTTTAAGGTTCTAAGGTTCCAAAGTGTAAGGTTTATGACATTACATTATAGCAGTGTCTTAGGTTTAAGGTTTTGAATTCATGTTCTAAGGTTTTTGCTATTACGGTATAGGGTTTGACGTAAGGTTTTAAGGTTAGGGTTAGCATTTAGGGTTTTAAGATCTAGGCTGTTGGAATTATAAGGTTTAGGGTTTATGCTCTAGGGTTTAGGATTTAGGATATATGGTTTACGATCTATATCCCTCGTTTAGGGTTTAGGGTCTAGAATCTAAAATCCACAGTCCACTGTTTAAGGTTTAAAGTATAGGAATTTTGGATGTAGGGTCTTAGGTCTTGAGTTTAGGGTTTAATGGTGCAAGTTTAGGGTTTAATGATGCAAGATTTAGGGTTTAATGGTGTAGGGTTTGAGGTCTAAAGCATTAGAGTCTAGGGTTTAAGGTCTTTAGTCTTGCGTTTAGGGGTCTAAGATTTAGATTCAAAGATCTAGGGTCTCGAGTTTTAAGGTCTAGTGCCTAAGGTCTTAAGGTTTTAATGTTTTTGGATTTTAGGGTCTAAGATCTAGGGTTCAGATTTTAGGGTTTAGGTCCAACATATAGGAGTTTAGGCTTTAATATCTAGAGTAAGGCTCTAAAGTTTAGGTTCTAAGGTTTTAGAGTTTTAAAGTTCTAGGTTTTAGGTTCTAGGGTATAGGATTTCATGGTTTTAGGGTCAAGCGTTTAGGTTTCAGGATTTAAAGTCTAGGGTATAGTATTTAGAGTTTAGGATTATAGGGTCTAAGATTAAGGTCTAAGGATTAAGGTTTTAGAGTCCAAGGTCTAAGAACCAAGGTTTAGGGTCTCGGCTTTTAGGAGTTTAAGCATCTAGTGTCTAAGGTATAGGGTTTTAAGGTCTAGGGTCTAAGGTATAAAGTGCAGGGTTTAAGGTTTATAGTTTATGATCCGCAATCTAGGGTGTCTAAGGTTTAGGGGCCTAAGGTATAGTGTTTAGGGTTTATGGTTTAGAGTCTGGGGCCTAGTGTTTAGGGCCTCACCTTTATGGTCTAGGATCTTTGGTTTTAATTTTGGGTTTAAAGTTTCCATGGTTTTAAGGTAGGGTGTAAAGTCAAAGGCATATGGTCTATGGTCTAAGATCTAAGATCTAAGATCCAAAGTTTAGGATCTAGGGTCTAGAGTCTATGGTCTAAGATTTTGGGTCTAAGTTTTACATTTTAATGTTGTAAAGTTTTAGAATAAGGTGTAGGGTCCAGTGTCTATGGTCTAGAGTTTATGATCGAGAGTATAAAGGTCTAGAGTCGAGTGTTCCAAACCCTAATAATCGAAACAAGAAAAATCAAGGCAAAGCAAAAGAAAAGCCAGCCAAATGACATTGATTTTGACGATGGTGGTGACATGAATATTTCGTGGCTAGGAAGCACGAAAATAGAGCGCAATCTTGGGGCTCTTCAGAGGAGCTCCTTCTGGCCTGTGCTGTTAATTGGCATGGGACCAAGAGTTAAGACTTGATTGCCATGGGGCCACAAAGTTGGAAGAGCCTTAGTCTCCCTTCACTCACTCCACTAAATTGCAATAGCACAAGTTCAATATCCTCAAGCGACGCTTCGTGGCCGAAAAACACTGTTGAATGTACCACCCTTGTTCGCATGGTTGAGAAGCTCTATAGGATTCACGTCAATGAGCTTTGTCATAAGGTCTAACGACGCGACGTTTCGATCATGTAAAGTTTTTCTCTCTTCTCATCAAAGATTCAAAGTATCATTTGTATATCATTCAGATATAAGAATCTGAAAGGATCTTTTATTTCTTATTTATAGGCCGTTTGAATTGAAAGTGAAGAGATTGGAGGTGGAGAGAGAAAAAAGCTTGAAGGAAGAGGCAGATGTGGAGAGAGATAGATTAAAAGGAAAAGACCAAAAATTCTCTTCCTTATTCATTGTCAAAACACTAGTCGTAGGCGATGGGTTCTATGAGCGCAATGATCGATCATTCAACAAGTCAAACTCCGCCAGTCATAAGCCCGAGAAGGTGACCATTACAAAGGATAGGAAAAATGACACAGTAGACACCCAACAAGCCTAATTTAAACTCAAACCAAATTGCGATAATAAATCGAATCAGATTAAACCGGTTCGAAGTTAGATTGCGATCATGATAGGTCACCTAACGCTAACTTGGGAAATGACCACAAGCGTAGAAAGTGAAGGTCAGAGGAAATAGGCTGAAAGGGAGGAAAAGGAAGATGCAAAGGTGACCTGACCAGGATGACTTAATGTGTCTAAAAAGTTGAAGGAATCGGTGTATGAATCAAAGAAGGAGAAAGGGAAAGAAAGGCCAGTGCCAAAGCAGAGTAGTGATATGTAGTGCTCGACGAGTTTGTTAAAAAAGAGATGGTGTCATAGTGGTAGGGCTGGAGGCGGTGCAGCAAGAAGTAGTGGTTGCGATGAGTTGAGGGTGACGAGGTTTCTCTTACCACTAAGTGGATATAGATCATCAAACCTACGCCATTGGTTAAGTTCTTAGGGATCATCCGGTCCCATCGACTGAGCTATAGTTCCAGTGGTGGGTCCATAACCAAGTAAGCTCAAAAACTTCAATGAATATCCTTTTCTTAAAAAAAAAAATTAGAAACAAAATAACTACGAAACATAATCCTGAATCATGAATGGTGATAGAGCGAATCACAACATGCCAATTCAAAAGCTTCAAGGATAAAATGGTAAAAAAGGATAGTGTGATGAAGGTTATTTTGTAAGTTGAAGGTAGGCTGTTTGATGTGCCAATCTAGTGGTGGCGAAGAGTATGATGTGTGCCATACTAGCACAATCCTAGCACGGCTAACGGCCGTGTAAGGTGTGATGTTTTTTTTTTTAAGTTGTGATTTAGTAGTAATAAGGCACATAATTCAAAAAATTAAAATTGAGGACTCGACGTTGATAATGTTTTCAAATGGGACTCTAGTTTTAAGTTTGTCTGGAATTACCATGTGGTCGAAAGGGTTACTTAGTATTATGACATAAGACCGCGGTCTTTCTTATTGATGGCTTGATCTGTTCTGCTATACTCCTGCATGTTCACCAGTGAACTTGGTAAATCTATGAAACCATTGAAACATAAAGCAGAGAAACATAAAACCAACATATTATGTACTATAGTACAATAGTAGTATTCTAATAGCCCTATCATGAGCTTTTCTTTCACACTTAACACATCAAATAAGTTTCATCTTATAGTAAGTAAATTTTTGACTTTTTATATTTCATAAATATACTTAACTTATAATAAAAAAATCAAAATAACATCATCAAGATTGCAATTTCATAAAAAATAAATAAACTTGAATTATGAATAATCTACAAAATAGAAAAAATTAAAAAAATAACTTAAGTTAATAATACTATACCTTATTCTTTTATAATTTTTAAAATTAAAAACTAATTAAAAGTAATGTTTTTTTATTTACAGACACCATCTTTTAGTTTTAATGTGATTTTTAAATATAATAGATTTAATTTAAGTGATGAGTTTCTCTTAAACTCTAATATGTTGTCATTTATTTTAATTTAGAGTATTTAAGTCAAACTTGAATTATTTGAGATTGTATTAAATTTTAATTATTAAAATTAGAGTTAGTAATGATATTTTAATTTAAATTGAACTAAAACAGAGATAAATACCTTACATGTAATATATACAATAATTTAATAACAAGAAAGCAAAAGTTTGTTGATCCAAAAAGAGGAAGTCTTAAATTGGATGGTGAAGTTCTTATTTTCTTCATTTTGCAAACTTGGGTAAACGAAATGCTGGTTGATGGAGGGGGTTAATTAGGATAAGAAAACTTAAATGGTAGTAACGAGCAACAGCGGACCTAACACACTTAATCTTAATGAAAATATTAAAATTGAAATCAAAGAAGGAAACAATGATGAAAGTAATAACCTTACATGACATTTGATGAAAGGGACATATCCTTGTGATCCTAATCAAGATCCAAGCATTTTTTGAAAATTCAAAGCTACTTGAATTATATAATGTACTAAATGGATCTTGTACACAACTCTACCGTCCATGTATGTTTGTAAATAGATGCCCACATACATTAAAATCTAAACTTTCTTATCTAATGAATTTGACCTTATTACATAGTTGTCTAAAAGTAAACTATTCAATCAAAAAATAAAAATCATAAGATGCAAGATTTTTATATAATTATATTAAATCCAATGATTTCTTTGTTCATATTAACTAATATCTCATATTCATATTGATAATATATATATTTTCAAGAGTAAGGCTACCATGATTTTGTGCGTATCTTTGCAAAATACAAGATCTAAGAGGTGGTGATCACAACTAATTAAACTAAGAAACGAAATACAACTAAGTGGAATAGTAATTTTTTTAAGAAAAAAGGTGAAGGTTAAATTGGTCATTTGAGACATACCACGTTGGGATGAGAAGCATATGACATTAATTTATTAATGTTGACTAAAAAATTATTGTTGGGGAAAGAAAATCGAGACATGGGATTGGCATTAAAATGTCTTTGACAAAGGATACCAATTTAGCAACAAAAACGGATGGAGATGAAGGAAAAAAAACTAAAGACAAAACTAATAGATAAAATCATAAACACCGTGCAGTAGAGATTAATATCCTCCTGTTTAGGAATAATGGTCTTTTAAAAGCAAGTAAATATTCCATTTTTTTAATGAAGGATCAAAATTGTAGCTTTACTAACTCCATTAGCGTGTTTACTACTAAAGCAGTCAAATGGGCCCTTTTAAGCTTAAAAAAAAAAAGGCATTTTGATTCTGGGAAAAATGACATCGTTTGACCCAGCACCAGCCATAAATTAGTCCCAAAAGTAAAATTTCACCAATGCTATTGTTTTCTTTGATATTTTTTTAAGTATTTTGAAAGTTTAGATAATTTGGTATTTGATTTATTTGGTAATATTTTATGGGTCTTGTCAAAGAGCTTAGGTAATTTGGTATATGTTTTGTTTGATAATAATTTATAGGTCTCATCTAGTGAGTGGCTCATTCACTTTTAAATCATAAATTTGATTTTGCACCAAATAATGCATTGTCCAAAGTCTTATTCATAATTCTAAGTTGTTAAAACTTAGACATAACTCATGTAATATGACAATAAAATCTTAACTATCACTAAATTGTTGATACTAATGCAAAACTTATAGTATCATTGCAAAAGGTAACAACATTTAGCTTTGATTAAGAATAGCTGTAAGGAGTCATAGTATTCACTTTAAGAGCATATGGAGTTTGGCTAAAGAATTGAGCAGCAATAATGTGGCACGAGTGTGCGTCTGCCTATGAATCTGATCGAGTAGTGCAAGTTCCAAGCTTATGCGTTGTTATTAAATAATTGACTTTTTTGCATTAGTAACTTAACAGTTGCTTATTGCTCTATGGGTCTTTTTAGAATCTCTTATATTTCCATACTAGTACAATGTTTTTCATAAAATTTAATTTAAATTTAAGAATTAGATTGAATAACAATTGTAAAGGAGAGGTCAAAGCTTTGTATGTCACTGAGCTGATTGGCTGCAAGTAATAAGCATAGCAGTATTTTAACCACTTAGATAATCAAATTTTAATAGGTGAATAATTGAATACTAAATTAGAAGATAGATTAAAATTTCCCTTTTGCTTCTGCAAGGACTTAAGAAGAAGAATTTGATAAATCAAGAAACTGCACCAAGTTTCACTTGGCATCGAAAAGTCTCTTCAAGAGTCCTTAAAGTGTGTCTGATTGCTATCTCGCAATTTAAGCTAGATCTTATATCTTATCTATAGAAGTGCATGGGACTACAGAATATTAGGTGTATTCAGTAATGCGAGATAATCATGTAAGCTGATTTAGCAGGAGTTATATGGCTAAGGTTGCAAGTGTTCTATTAAGTCAAGTTACTTTATGTGAACTCAAAGAAGTGAAGGGCTTGCTAATCCTAAAAAGAAGTGAGGAGCCTGCTTCTTTGTTGAATTCTATTTTCACAACACTTGCTACCAGAATTGATTGCTAAAAAAAAACAAAAGAAGAAAAAAGTCTTATGGTTATGATCTAAGACGAGGGTGAATTAAATGATAAGGATTTAAATGTGGCTTGCATCCTTGTTAAGTTAAGGAGGGCAGGTGCTTTGGCAAAAAAATAGAAAATGGTAACGTTGGCTAGAACTTTTTTTTTTTCGAAAAGATATTTTAAGATACTTTTCACAAAAATATTCTTTTGTGCCTCTGCTTTTATTTGCATGTAGATAAGTAATGATTAACTGTTTTGTTTAATTCAAGTTTCTGGTTATGTTCCTGCTATACTGAAGGCTCTAGAAAAGATTAGTTATAAGCTAAGGTGCCATATTGTTCAATGAAATTATTAGGTGTTTCAGCTTGCTTTTAAGCACACTTTTCCAGGTTAATAGCTTATACATGAATTTTCATGTTTTGTTCAGAGAAAATCTATCATGAGAAGTCATTTCTATAAGCCCAGCATATAATTATACTGCACTTCAACCACCTCAGCCATATCTGAATCCAACTTCAGTTTATTCAATATCTTTTCCATGTCACGAGAACTTTTAAATTTTAACTACCTCACTTTTGCGCCTAACTTCAAGTTTTAATGTTTTCTCTTACAACCACATCATCTTTAGGATAACTAATCATGCAGCTGATTATGTATGCTTTTAGAGAAGGAAAGGAATGGTGCGTGCTTGAGTCGAACGTTGGTGGAGGGTGGGTGGCAATTAGAGGAGTCAGGAGCGGATCGGAGTCGCACAGGTGTTAGGTAGTTAGGTCAATCCCAACTTCGAGGATAATAATTTTGTGATATTTGGAGCAAGAGAGGAATTAATGATGATAGTGATAAGGGTTTTAGAAGAAAACTTCAATATTTGCGAGGCGAAAAGGGATTTTAGAGGAGGCTGATAGGTTTTCAGAAACATCAATGGTGACAATGGAGGAATATCGAGATGACTTCATGATTATTAGGGATTTGGAGACAAATAGCTGTGAACTAGAAGTTAGTTGGGTCCAAGTACTATTAACAATAGCAATGCCTTAATTAAACGACATTTACATCATATAATTTTCTCAGTGATCTTTTGATAAGGACAAATATATCACTTCAAATCCAAAAAGTTGAAATCTTTCTTAAATGAAAATGGTTAGTTAGGTTAAAGATGATATTTTCATGAAATATAAGATTCCACTGATATCATAAATCAAGCTTCAAACTTTGTGATTGAGAGCCTTAATTAATGCTTTTATGTTGTTTATAATGGAATTTATAGTTGAATTGGAACTGCGATTTGCATCTGTGTGTTTTGCTGAGAGGCCACTGAGAAATTGAATGGTGTTCTCATGGCAGATGAGAACGAGACCAACCAATCCGTATGCAAAGCTTAGAACATGAGAAATCGTCAAACATAAACGGCCTTTTGTGCTGCTACTCTGGTCTCCATCCAACAAAAGTTAAAACACGAGATTCGCCGACCATTGTTTTATCTAGAAATGGAAAGACAACCCACCTCTGCGCACCGACAACTCCCAATCATTCACGCCAGAAAAATGGGAACACCCATTGCCGTGTTCTTCTATTGGTTGGAAGGTTCCTTTGCCCCGGCATACAATGCCCCAATATCTGTTTCTCAGCACCTGACCTTTCGTCGTCTGTATTCTGTTTAGTATCGATCAATCAGCCGAAACAGAGAGAGAGAGAGAGAGAGAGAGAGAGAGAGAGAGAAGAAGCTGAGGATAGAAGGGAGGGAGGTGAAGAAGCCGCTCCTCCGCACGGGGAGCTGGTACAAAATGGCGACAATCAGGCTGTCCAGTATGATGACCTTATCGATGCATATCATCCGCGATGGGGCCATTTCTGTGATTGTCTGTGTCCTCATCGTCGCCCTGGGCCACATCCAATTAAGTTTCACTGTATCCTCATTACCTTCTTCTATTTGCCTGTATTAACCGTGCAAGGGTGAACTAACTGACCTTTCTTGTTCTTTCAAACACAGTGTGGTTATTCTTCTCCAACTCAAGCTGGAATCCCAAAGGACTCAAACTGACCATTTCAGAGGTTTGGCTTGGAAATTCCCTTTTGCCTTTTTGTTTGTTGAATTGAGAATGAAGTTTGCTTCGATTTGTTGTAGTCATTAATTCAATCTTGATTTGATGGGGGGATAGTATTCCCTATTTGTTTCCTTACCCAATGCGGGTGCTCTGGTTGCGGCCATAGTCAGCGGACAAATTGCTGAATACTCTGGCAGAAAAGGGTTATGATCTGATAATCCATTCCATTTCTTCTAGTCACATAAATTGCTTCAAGTTTCATTTTCAGTTGTTCATTGCAATCTGTCATGAACACTGCATTTTTTTATTGAATTGCACTCACTAATGATTGCTGCAATCCCTAATATATTAGGGTGGCTTCATCCGCCAAAGTGAGTGATTACTGATACACTTGGTGCTTGCTTTGGTCCTGAACAAGCTTCTTAATACATGTTATCATTTCCCAGGATTCCTCATTTTTTTCATGGGAAGACTCTTAGCAGGTTTCGGTGTCGGTATAATCTCACATACGGTAACTCAAAAACTTCTAGCTTGTTCTTGATCTTTAACAGGTGACGACAACATTAATTATATGGTTTATGTGTAGGTGCCTGTGAATATAGTGGAGATATCGCCTGGAAACCAGAGAAGAAGCTTCTGATCTGTAGACGAGGTTAGTCATTCTTCATGCTTCCAACATCAATCATTCTCATGCAATTTTTTGTTAACAGAAGCATTTAATGAGGCAGCTAATTAATGGCATTATTTCTTTATGGTATAGTTCTCGATACCATTTGGAATAATGCTCGTTTATCTCTTGGGAAAGTTTTTCAGCTGGAGAGTGCTTGCTGTCATAGGTAAAAGTATAAAATAATTCAGGGAACAAGCAATGAACCCGTTAAAGCTACTAAGCTCTAAAAAGAGATACTCCTTTCTCACAGAAATATAGTTCAGTAGATTTTGATTAATTAGAATAATTACCCCTCATTTGTAGGAACTTTACCTTGCATATTGTTGATACTGGGCTTGTTTTTCATACCAGAGTCTCCTCAATGGCTGGTATGACTCATTTCACTTGATGTCATAATCATATTGACCAAGTTTTGATTTATCTTTGCTGACTTGCTCTTCTCTACCATTTTCTTCTTTCTGCTGTTTTACTCTTATTCTTTTGCTGAATTCTGTGGTGGTGATCTTCTCATCCAGGCCAAAATGGGGATCCAAGAAAAATTGGGGACTTCTTTGCAAGCTTTACGGGACTTTGGTACTGACATTTTTGTTGAAGTGAATCAAATCGAGGTGATTACCTTGAACTACTACCAAATGTATTTGTGACAAGTTAATCAAATTATCCCATCTGGTTTCAATTTAGGAAACCTAGTTGTGTACACAAATACGGGTTAATAAGCTTAATGATGTACTTCTATGTGGATATGTTGAGTCTTCTCTTCAGGTTACCATAATTTCTGATGGAGGTACTTTCTGCAGAGATCAGTAGGACCATCAAGCAAATGACATAATACAATTTGCTGACCTCAAGTGAAAAAAGATATTGGTTTCCATTGTTGGTAAGCCGATTCTTAAAATTTCTGATTTCACTTTCTAATTCTGTTTCCTTGTTCATGAAACTGGTGAACCCTGGATTTAATAGTGATCTCTGTGTTCTAAGCAGGGGTAGGATTTAATTGGGTTTAATATATAATTGAGCATGATAAATAAACTAATAAAAAATTGGATTTAATGGTGATCTCTGTGTTCCAAGTAACTTAACAGTTGCTTGTTACTTTATGGGTCTTTTGGAGTCCCTTATATTTTCATACTACTACAATGTTTTTTATGGTAACTACACTCTCTTCAGTTTCGTAAAAGTTACTTTAAATTTAAGAATTAGATTGAATAGAAGTTGCAGAGGGGAGGTCAGAGCTTTGTATGTCACTGAGCTGATTGGCTGCAAGTAACAAGCAGAGCAGCATTTTAGCCACTTGGGTAATCAAATGTTAATTGGTGAATAATTGAATACTAAACTAGAAGCTGGATTAAAGTTTCCCTTTTCCTTATGCAAGGACTTAGGAAGAAGAACTTGATAAATCAAGAGACTGCACCATCTTTCACTTGGGATGGGGAAGTCTCTCTAAGAGTCCTCAGAGCGTGTCTGATTGCTATCGTGCAGTTTGAGCTAGATCCCATATCTTTTCTATAGACGTGCATGGGCCAATAGAATATTAGGTGTATTCAGTAATGCGAGATAATCTTGTGAGCTGATCTGGCAGGAGGGATCACATGGAGTTATATGGCTTAGGCTGTAGGTGTTCTGTTAAGTCAAGTTGCTTTATGTAACTTAAAGAAGTGAAGGGCCTGCTGATCCAAAAAAGAAGTGAGGACCTGTTTCTTTGCTGAATTCTATTTTCACAACACTCGCTCTTATACTTGATTCCCCCAAAAAAAAAAAAAAAAAGTCTTATGGGTATGATTTAAAATGAGGGTGAATTGGATGACAAGGATTTAAATGTGGCTTCCGTCCTTGTCCTTGTTAAGTTAAGGAGGGTAGGTGCTTTGGCCAAAATACAAGATGGTAAAGTTGGCTAGAGTTTTTCCTTTTTTTGGAAAGATATTTTAAGATACTTTTCACAAAGATATTCTTTTGTGCCTCTCTTTTTGTTTACATGTGGACAAGTAATGATTAAGTGTTCTATTTAATTCAGGTTTCTGGTGATGTTCCTGCTGTATTGGAGGCTCTAGAGGAGATTGGTTATCAGCGAAGGTGTCATATTTTTCAGTGAAATTATTAGGTGTTTCAGCTTGCTTTTAAGCATACACTTCTAGGTTAATAGCTTATACATGATTTTCATGTTGTTCAGAGAAAATCCACCCCAACAAGTCATTTCTATAAGCCCAGCATATAATTATAATGTACTTCGACCACCTCAGCCATATCTGGATCCAACTTCAGGTTATTCAATATCTTTTCCATGTCACAAGAACTTTTAAATTTTAACTGCCACACTTTTGCCTCTGCTTCAAGTTTTAATATTTTCTCTTATAACCACATCATCTTTAGGACAACCAATCTTGCAGCTGATTATGTAACCTTTGAGATTGTGATGTCAGAAACTTTGGTTTGCACGTTGATTGGAAGGTGTGGCTCCAACATATCTAGAATCAGAAATGAATCTGGTGCAATGATCAAGGTAAGATAGAGTGTTAAAATCATATTTTAAACTTTATCCTTTTGAGTCTTTATCCAAATCCTTATCTTACAATGAAATTATTTACTTAAGCATCCAGGATATTCTTCTTTTGCAGGTCTATGGTGGGAAAGGGGAGCAAAAACTCAGGTTTATCCAGTTTGGAAGTAGTGCTCAACCGGTATATCCATCCTTTTCTTGATATGAGGATGTTATCAGAGTCTTTTTCCTAATAATAACATCTATGATATATGCTATTTAATGAGTTAAGCAAAACAGGTTCTTCATCTCTATATGCTAGGCAGTGTTACCATGAGGATTGCACATAAAAATGGACCTCTCAGTTTGAAGTTTTCCAGCGATTACATGTTTTAGAAAATTTGTTTTCATGTTTAATTTGACCATAGGTTTTCTGAACTTCTCAGGTTCTGATTCTTGAGAGTTGGTATGCTTAATAGGTAGCATTGACAGAGCAGAGGGTTGATGAATACATATATTCTTAGTTGATACAGCAAGTGGTGCTCAGCAGTCAGCATAATATTTCATCTTCTTATTGCCTTTTCAACTCATCCTCCCCCCCTTAGTTCTTGGGTTTACTAATTTATGATGTCCACGGGGATTTACTATTTTTTGTTATAGTCCAGATATATCCATCTTTTGGTTGTTTTGTAATTTCTAAAAAATTAATTAACCCCCACAGAGCTGGAGACTATTCATGGGAACTGAAAAATCGGAAATGTGATGGGTATCTTTGTGATAATATCTTTTTGAACTATGAACTGTTTCTGGTCTCGCACATCACAAACTCATTACACGTGATATAGGCTTAAACTTGCAACAGGGTTAAATAGTAATGTGAAACTTCCATCTATGTCCATACAAACTGTCATATTTGATAATAGTTCTCATGTATATGTTATAGAGGAATTTACATCTTTTTCATTTTGGCTTATTGTAAAGCTACTAAGCTGCATTTTTCTCAGTTTGCAGGGATGATTCATTCTTCTGATCTCACTTCCCGTGTATCACAAGTTCCAGTTCTGAGACACTCTGGAATGCTTGATCAATGTAGGCATGGGTACAAGCCATATAGTTCAGTAGCCTATGCTTTCTTGTTCTGATAATGATGTGTCTGATTCAGGAACTTTGGTGTTGGAAGTATGCAGTTAGTGTTGTGACAACTGGCAGTTGAAGATAGTTGATAAATTTTTTACGTTGTTAAACATTACAGATAATGCAAATCTAGACATGAGTCATGGGAACTTCCTTGCTGTAAGTTTCCATGTCTTAGTGTTTTTGATCTATGATAGTCAAGGCCCTTAGGAGTTCTTTTGATGTTGGTGGCTGTGATGTGCTTTGTACACTGCCTTGGTTCCTGTAGTAGACAGGTGTGTTGATTGTCTAGCCGAATTTATGAACGACATGTTTTGGTCATGTTGGTGCAACGCTCTTATACAATTAAGTTCTGTTGGAATAGCTAGCTGGCTGTCAATAGAGTAGGAAGCAAGGTGACTTTGGAGTTTGACTACAGGCAGTGGGTCAAAATGCTGATGTGGATTAGAGGATCGGAGACTAACCAACTAGGATTTCAGGTGCTGGCAAGAATACATGAAGATACCTTTTCTCCTACCTTTTGGTCAGCATGTTACTGACTCACCCTTCTGGATCGTCTATTTTGAAATTTGCACCCATTGAACCAATGAAAATGTGACTCGATCTAGTATGCTGACAGTCTAGATGATCTGTCCCATTTGGTAGGGAGTTCGAGTCCCAGCAGCATGAATTAGAGGAGGCACTTAGTGTTTCTGAATCCTGAAGGGGCCACCTTAATTCAAGCGGTTTTCCTCACAACCGGCTTCTAAGCGGGAAATTTTAGCCCCAGCATGTATGTTGGGACGGATGTCTGATGAAGTTGCAAAACAACTATGCTAATGACCCACCGCAAGCAAACTTAGGTCCACCGGCATGTGCTTTTAGCCTTCAGAGCAGTTGTAACTTGCAAAGTCCAAACAGATGAATAATTTGAAGACCCATGGGCGAAGTAACATTGAAATCCATACCTTTCTTGTCTGTTCTGATTTAAACAGTATGTAGTCTTAACAGCTGTCCATTTTCAGAATAAGCCCATCACACTGCTCACACATGATCAAGCCCTACTAAGCCCAATTTTGGAAAGGCAACTGGATACTGATCATTCTCATCATCATCATGCACATGAGGGGTACGACTCAACACCCACACGTACAATCATAGTTGATTATTACAACTCTCACTGCCACAATAAAACCTTGCACGTGTTAATGATCACCTTAGATATGTCAGTGAAAAACATAAAATAATTTAATCAATGGACTGGTGTATGATGCAACAGTTTCTAGTCAATAATTTAAGCAACAGTAATACCATAAGAATTCCTGCAACAGATGCATAAGGGAAGGAAGACAACTATACCAAAAGCAGATGGACTGATGTATGATTATCTCAGAAAAGCCATTTATTTCTTTTCTTCATTTTTAATGCAGCTATAATGATAATACAGCACACATGATAGCAAACTGCATTGACCAATAATAATGCAACAAAAAGAACCCAAATCATACATCTTGTCTAAGATGGGTTTTCATTCAGGATAGACTAATGAATTTTAAAAATGCATAAGCTTAGCTCAAATGATCAATACATCTGAAACCATGTCTCCCTCTCCCCCTCCCCACCACAACACAGACAGAAATTATATTAATTCAGCACCTTATCCAAGTTTTGCTTAAGCAATGTGACATATCTCATTTCCTTCCCTCCAGAAAACCAATTTGCATGACGGTCACAGCAACGTATTAATCTGTATCATAATGCTCATTAGCTCAGCAGTGGCAGTACGGCCTCCGAACATCGAACATCGAACACCACCCCCCCCCCCCCCCCCCCCCCCCAAAAAAAAAAAGAAAAAAGAAAAGAGAAGCCAAATAAATAAGAATGAACAAACTAAAATAACACAAAGAAGAACTAAGGGAAAGCAGCCATGAAACAAATTCATTACCAAAATGCAGCCTATCTCATGAGCACCATGAACGCTTTGCTCACATTAGTTAAGCAGTACACATCATCAAGGTTTGCTTCAACATTTGGAAAACAGTACTGAGCAAAAGAAAAAGAAAGCAATTTACTCATTCCAGAAGTTGCATGATCCAGGTTCTTCTTTGCCTTCTCAACTTCCATTTGCAGTTTATCAATTCATGCAGAAAGTTCACTTTCTTTCCCCCACAAAGACATATGCAAATGAGCATTCAGTTACATCCAAATAATTTAAATTAACTTGACAGGGAACAAAAGAACGATAAATCCTACTTCCGCTCATCCTGCAGTTTGCCTCTCGGAGCTCTATAGCTGTTGAACCCTTCGCGTGACTGCAAGATGAGGGCCTCCAAATTTTCCATTTCAGTTCTCTGGCTCTCAATGTATGCATCACGTTCCTCTAAGTCAGCATTAAGCCTATGAATTTCATCCTGAAGTTTTTGATCCTAGACACAAGATAAGATAATTAACAATTGCTCCAAATTAAGTTGACATCAAAAATAATATTAAATGCCACATTGCATAATGCAAAAAATTTGTTGGACAAGGCTTTAAGCAACATGTGCTCAAGAACCTGGAACAGAATGACAGTGTGAAATACAAAGACATGATAAATCAATTGATAGATCCCATCTTGATTTGATTCCTCCAAGTAATAGCTAGCATAAAGCCCATAGACGATCTGACATAACAATAAATTTACACAGAAGCAAGATTGAAACTGAAATTAACAACACCAACGATCAGGTATCTACACTTCCAAGACTTGTGAAACTAACTCACAACACAGTAGCTTCACGAGTAAAATTTCATGCTAAAATTACAGAAATATTGTCCTCCTTAATTGACTTTATTTTTCATACTGATAATTACATCTTTTGTACTCGCTATGAGAGCAGCAATATAATAGTTTAGTACACATTGATAAGGCTACAAGTCAAAATCCAACTTGCAATCAGCATGACTTTTCAACTGCCAAACGATTGTACTGTCATCTGACCAGGAACCAGTACATTATAAGCAAATAGAATTATTTTCTTAAAAAAAAAAACAAAAGAACATATTTTCTCTTGTCCAGTAAACAGAGAGCACTAGGCGATCATTGTGACATTATTACTTTGATGTTAAAGAAATCCAAAGGCAGAACAAGACAACAACAAGCTCCATCTCCTCTTTTTCTCTCCGCAAGCCACTATGTTAAACCAGGCATGTCCAAGAAACATTTTGCACAGACTAATTTCACACTAGTACCTCTTTCGTGGTACATCAGCAGGGGCATGAAAGGACAATTAGCTGAGTCTAATAACATAGTTTCTTGTTGTTTCATGCTGTACAGTGGTTTATTGTTTTACACGGTGTTCTAACATATATGGTGAAGATTCAAGATGTGTCATGTCAACGGTTAATATGACTAATTGAATTATTCAAATCCTGTCATCTGTTTAATAAACATCTCTTGTTAGTATTTAAATGTATGACATAATCAGTCGTGTCATGTTTCTTTCAACCATATTTTTGTAATTGTAAGGTTACTACAACCCATTTATGGCATGGTAACCTAAATTGCCATCTCTATCCCAACCCAAAGAGGGGCAGGGGCTTTAAACACCAATTGACTAAAAAGGAACACTAGAATAGCTTAAAGTAATAATTTTTTTAATGTTCCTATCAGTTAGGATAGAAAAACTAATGCACCTTGAATACCATCTTTGCTGCCAAAGAGAATATGAAGACATCAAAATCACATTAACATGATTTCTCGTTTATAAGAACCATCAGATGAGTATGAAGTACGCCCTCTAAACAAATCAGTATGTAAACTTGCACCATATTAGAAAGACCTCATTCAAGATCATCAATTTCCTTTTGAAGCCATTTGTCATGAACACTTTTACTAGAAAACTTGGTAGCATGGCCTTGTTTTTGATAAAGAATGCTAAGTTGTTTTTCAGACTCCATGATCCTGCATATCACAAGTACAAACGTAAATATAAAGATCTGCCAGGAAGCCTTCTCTAAAAGAGAAAAACAAATATTGTCGCTCTAGGTTGATTGTTGCTATACATCAGTAGATATGTTGCTGCAACTGCAGCATGGAAAACAAAAGGAAAAGATAGATGAAAAGGAAAGAAGGGGGCTAAAAAATCAAAAAGGAAAGTCAAAGCAAACCTGTACTCCCAATAAAGAACAAGAATAGATCATATGTTTTGCAATCACATCTAAGCTAAGGCAACCATCAGATCTCCATTTTAGATAATTAGGAGAACCCATATACAAACATAAGATTTCACTTGGATAGAGGTATGTTCTGTAGCAGATGACGATCCTCATTTTATAAGTAAAATTAATTTATAGTTATATGTATTTGACATACCCCTGTGTTATCTCAGCTCCTTTATGACTTGGCTTTCATACAAAGGACTATTTTGTCAAGCTCCTCAATAGAGTCTTCTATTTCTCTTTGTAATATATGCAGTTGTTTCATTGCATCATCTCGAAACACGTAACAGCAAATTAGTAGATTTAATGTCCTTATCCTATAAAAATATATATCCAGACATACACATAATTGCATGCATGCATGCATGTACATCTGTGTACATATGGACGTATGGATACATGGACACATGTATGTAATTACGAATCCATGTAGTCATGTATGCATGTGTAAATATATACAACAAAATTCATCAAATCTATACCTTGGCTTGAATATTCCCCGAAATCCTCTCTTGAAGGTCCCTCACATCAAGCTCAAGTTCTGTCTGCTTCTTTATTGCTTCAAATTGTTGTGCTTCTATGGCCTCTTTTTCTTGATTCAAACTTTGGACCTCTTTGGTTAACTTTTTCAAACTCTCATCTAAGTCCTTGGACTTCTCATGGGCACATTATTATACACCTTCACTGAAGTCTCGGGAACCTTGTTTCAAGCCTTTTCTACCTGAATCAAGGAAGAAGGGTTGGCCTTCCATATATATAGTTTAAGGGGAAAAAGGAAAAAGTTATCAGCACAATAAGCCAAGGAGGCAGTTTGTAGATTGAATATCTTAGCAAAAATACAAGAAATTTAGTATACCGAATCATAAGCAATTAGGCTTATTCCATGGTGTAGTATCATACTGTATAAATACAAGAACTAGGAAGGTACAATGAAGAAAGAGGAGCACAAATTACAATGCTAAACATCTATCTTTAACTCAAATCTTGAGATTTACACTTTTTTCAAATTAGAAACTGATAGAGATTTACATGTTTTTATTTTTTTTATCATGAGATTCACTGCTTTTTAATTAGGAAATTCTCTCTTCTTTTTTTCCCCTTATCACGACAATTACACTTCCTTTGTCAGGAGATTTAGACGTGTTTAAATTTCAAGCAAACCACCATGTAAAGAAAAAGATCACCGTACATGAATAAATCAAATTCCAAAATGTATATTGAGATGAGATATCTGATTATCTTTTTTCCACTTATATTGTGTCGGTACAAAACAGGGCACAGCACCTGAAGTACCATATATGACTATCCTCTGCTAGTCAAAAAGCAAAAGAAACTCAAAATCTCTTTATGTCATGAAACTAACCATCCATCACAAGGCAAGTGTATGTTACTATATCTTCTAAATGCCATAACTTAGTTTTTTATTCCTTACGTGCAGCAAATTCCTCATGCAATCTGTTTAAGGGCATTGTGAGGACAAGATTATGTAAAGCAACTCGTGGAAATGAAGAAAATAGATTCTCATACAATAATCACATTGAATTTTCATATTAAATACTAAAACAAATGGACATCGAGACAATATAAAACAGAAAAATCTTTTTTAGAAAAATTTTCAATAAATCAAAATTTTAAGTAATATCTGCATTACTTTCTTTTTTCCCCTTCTGAGGGCAAAATCACCAAATTTATTTGACCTTTTGAAAAGAGTCCATTATTTGTTTCCTTTTGCCACCAAGAAATTATAATTACTATAATGCACATCAATCTATTTTTCAGTGCACACACCATACCTCCATTAACAATGATAAGGAGTAAGTTTTGGTATCCAATTTGCACAATGTTAGATATCCATTAGAGATCATACTCGACATCATACTGGACAACCTTTAGATAAATAGGGATGTTCTAAGATCAAATATTAGTGGCCCAGAGTGGTGAAACTATAAACGAAGCTATAGTGTTTTGAACTTCTTTGACTAAGAAGCAAATAAGTTTTAGAAAATGAAATTAGGAACTAAGATAAGTTTCATACAAGGTACTTGTAACAGCGCCACGAACGCAACCTTCAACAGCAAAGGAACAGTTAGATAAAGGTCAGGCATCAAATATTCTTCAAGAAAAGACTGGCATAAAGGGAAAACATTAGAGGATTCCTTGGGATAAAGATATTCAGACTTCTACCAAAAATTTCATACAACATCTATGACAAGAAAAGATTTAAGTCTAAGATAGCTTTGAGATAAACTAGATCAAAGGAAACATGAACCACTTTATGTTGATGAGGAGAAATAAAATGATTTTTTCAAGTACAAATGATGTTTTTAAGCAGAAAAGCATATTAGTGAAAAGTATGCACATTAGACTACCAGCAAATCCATATCTGACCCCATGCAACATAGTTCTATTTTTTTAATTAAACAAAAAAACAAAGGGATCAAAGTAGTATATGTTGAGCACCAAAGGGGTGTTGCCCTATACAGTTGACTAGTAAGTTAGATAGTAAGAGTTGTAAAAGCTCCACCACATCTATCCCATCTACACCATATTTACCCGTCACCCAAAAGTTCAATAGCAATCTCCATCTACCGTTGATCAACACAGTAGAGTTTCCAACCCTTCAAAAGCTCTTTTGGTCTTGTCCCTCAACACCATCCAAAAAATAACTAAGGGCTCTAGACACACGGATAGCCTTCCAGGATTCCAACTCCTCCACAACTAAATCAAAAACCACGTACTGCTGTTCCAAATACTCATGCAACATAATTCGCCAACCAGTAAAATTATCTCCCAATTTGAAAATAAATAATTATACAAAAAATTCATTAAGTTTTAGTGTTTCTTATACAAACAATAATGCAATTATTTTTATAATTTTCAAAAATTGGAACAGTATCAATAATTATGGATATTAGTACTAAACAATTAACAAGGGTATTCCGCAGTCGTAAACAATATCTTAAGATCGTAACCGCTGGCGGTGGAATAACTAGAGAAAGGTCAAAAGCAACAAGAAAGTCTTACTTATAGTTGAAGGCTTGAACTTATTACCAGAATGGCTTCTGCCCATGAAGCTTACATTTTTGGACTAAATAAAAATTCCTTTGGGAAGGGAAAACATTATCAAATTATTTTCTTTAGTTACAATAGACACTGAAAATGTGAAAAAGTTACCCAAAGTTACTTCCTTCCAAACATATGAAAGTTCACAAAATGGAGTAGTTAGATTAAAAAGCATCAATTTTCTTATACATTATAGGGTAAATTAGGGGGAAGGCCTTACAGATCACAGAGAGGCTTTGGAGTTGAGACAGGCACATATGAATTGGCACATCAACAAAAACATTCTAATTAAGGTTAAGTCAGAATAACTAGAAGTTCAATTTTATTTACGTTACACGATGCTAACATCTATAACTTGTCCAGACATTTTCTTCTTTATCTTTTTGGTGGTATGGTAACACTCTTCTGAATATTTGACTTACTCAACAAACCAAAAAAGTAAAGCATATCCAAGGATATAAGAAATGATTACAAATCAAAAAGATGTCTTCATGAAAATTTTTCTACGTGACAAAGCCACCTGCACCAACAATTAGCAGGAATATTCCCTAGTGAACAAACAGACTGAAGACATTTGATATGACACTTATCAAACCTACATTTAAGACTCCTATGGGAGTTATAACAGGAGAATCTGTTGGAATGTGCACCAACTTCCATTTCTTTAATGTTCGGTATTTTCTTGATTATGATTTGGTGTGTTATTTCCTTTTTTTTCTCTTTTTTTTTTGTGTCCTATTCTAAGCAATAACATCTTGCAGACTATTCTCCTAGGAAAACTCAGATTAAAGAAAACTTAGAAAACATCAATGCAAATATGTACTTTCCTTTCATATTCTCTCCTAAGATTCATAAACTGTCTTGTAATTTATAGAATCGATGCATTTTTCAGCCAATCTCCTATGAAATCACTTTCATATACATGAAAACATGAGTAGAATTCTAAGAGTAAACTTCCAATTAAGGCGAAAAATCAATTAGACGTAATTGCAGTCATTTACCAATACATTATTGAGCGACAAGCAAGAACTTAATTAAAAGTTGAAGGTGCCTGTTATAACATCATCAATCCTCAGACAAATGGACATGTAGCTGCATCCTACTGGCTATAATTTATAACAACCAACAACAAAATTTTGAAAAGAAAAAGAACCTCTGAAGTAATCACATCAATCATTTTGCTCACTGTCCACAACTACATATCTTAGTTAAACATAATTATTGGTTGATGTGCCCAAAGGTACAACCATGTAACACTTCTAGATCGAGTATAGCAACCTTTATGCATCCAAGAATCTAAGATAAACTGACCTCCTCCAATTTCTGCTGAGCATCATGAAGTTCCTTGTCATAAATGGTGTATTCCAGTGATTTCCTCTGCTTGTCAAGCTGTTGATATTTTCTCAATTCCTCTTTCTCTTCATCCAGTTCTTTTAATCTCTCATCCAAGTATTGAACGACTTGAATTATCTGCTTTCTTTTATTTCCTGATTAAAGGAAGAAAATAAAAAAAAAACAACAAGACACCTAAATACAAAAAAGATAATTTCATTGCCCAAATGCATGGCTAGACATATTGAACTAATAATGACTGGCAGTTTCTTGCACAATTTTCAAATTCTCACAGCGTCTCTCCTCATAAACACGAGTGCCACCGATTTCCTTTAATAAATCCAAACGCTCGGAATCTTTCATCAACGTCAACGAGGCTATCTATAAAACCAACCACAATGAACAAACAATAGGCAGGAAAAAAAGGCAAAGTCAGATGAAAACTTCAGATAATTTTAGTGATGAAAATAAATCTCCAAATAGAAGAAGCTAACCTTCCCTTGCTGCACAACACAGTAAGGATTAGAGCAACAAAACCCTGCACTTTCTAGTAAATTCATGACCTCAGTTTTCCTGCATATTGTATTATTGCCTGTCATTCAACTAATAGTAACTAAGGGAAAAGATGACCAAAAAAATACAACCACATGTAAAGAGGATAAACATTATCTGTCTGCAATATAAAGTACCAGATAAAAAAGGCTCTGATGAAAAAAAAAAAAGATAAAAAGGCTCACGTGATATACTTTCCATCCAGGAAATATTCATCCTTTTTCAACCCAATCGTTCGACGCAAGCATACTTCCTCCTTATCAACCTGTCAAGAGTCAAAGTAGCATATCATGCATGGGAAAGTGGAGCATGCAGCAGAGACCATGACTGGGAGGACAAAAAGAACCAGTTGATGGGTTGAGGGACTTCTATGTGAATTTCAAGTGATATTAACTAATACCAATAACTTCTTCCACAATATAAGGAGCAACTTCGGAAAATCCACATAAATTATTAAATTGAAGCTTAAATAAGAATATTAACCTTTCCAAAGTACAACCACATCTATGAAGCCAAATCACCCTCAAACCCAGGTTTCTTTACCTGAGTGGAAATAGAATTTTACCAACTGAGCATGCTGGAAACCTGAGAGTGTATTTGGTCATAGGTCACGTTAAGGTCTATCAAGCATTCATTACAAACTAAGACTTGGAGATGCAAAACCAACAGATGTGAGCATGAGCAGCCTATCAGTAGAAGAAAGAAACTCAACCACATCTATCCCAAGGCTAGAGTGGGTTACAACTAAAAGGCTTTCATTCAACATCCTTCTTCAGCATTACCCTATTTTATAATTCGTAAGAACTGAAAAATAATTAATTACTTAGTAGTTTAATTTATTAAGTCATTCAGCTTTTCCACCCTCACCATGTCTTTACTGTTCTCCATTCCAAAACTAAACCCCATTGATGATATGCAGTGATGAATGTGAATATTGTAAAGAACAACAGGAAGAAAGGAAAAGCATCAACTGATAAAGAGAAAGTCATACAACAATGCTCCAGAACTGATGGCTAAAGTTTAAGAGGTGAATTCTAGAAAGTAGGCTGTCAGTAATTTTTTTGATTGACATAAGAAAAGATAACATAAGAAGAAAGATCCAAGAAAAAAAAAGCATTAACATAGTCCACGAAAGAAGCGGGAAAAAAAACCAGACCCATCCAACACTTTCCCTTCCCCACGCAAAAAGAAGATAATAGGCCATTTAAAATATTACTGGGATGCGATTGTCAGAATTCTTGTTCAATTTACAAAATAATATGATTAAAGAAATGATATTAAAAGAACCAGCAAATATTAATGGTTATGTATGAACATATATGAAGCAGTGCATGCCTATCCTCACTCCGCAAGTTTTGGAAGAGGTCACTTAAAACAAAACGAACTGCTGCAGTTAAACGCAAACAAGCAAGTTAAATGTCAAATTAATTTCAAATACAGCTATGATGTAACAAAAAACAAAAGCAACATAGATCAAGTGTAAATTCACTTACGTGGAAAAAGTTAGTCTTTCCAGATCCATTTGCAACAACAGCAGTGACCAATGTTTCAATAAATATAAGATTCTATGAAAAAGAATCTCACAATACCTCATTCAATGATAAAGCAGAATCCAAACAATTTAGAAAAGAAACAATGTCTCCATGTTTCAGTTGTTCCATCCACTTCTTTTGATGCTTAGTATCCATCTATGTTCTTCCATTTAGTGAGAGTAAGTATTTTCTGATATATATTCATGATAAATTAAAGATATTCCCTACAATGGAACCAAAGAGAAAAAGAAAAAAGCAGAATATGGCATCTAAATATTCCACCTACATCTATTGTTAACAATGGTCACATGATTTCAACATTTGATGTAACATATCACTCATTGTCACCAACTTTGCCAAATTTCAATTGATTTGATGTTACCCTGACTCAAATTGTACTGTTCAATTCAGAAGAGTTAACAAAACGGCTATTGATGAATTTTAGCATGTAAAGAAAATATTTAATTGGTCTCCTGAACAAAACCAACATACTCTCACAGTCACATGCACTTCAAAACAAGAATGAGCAAGCAGAAAGAAACAAGGAAAATCATCAAATAGGATGACAAGGAGAAACACCAGTACAAACGCAATTAATTTTTGAACTGAATGGCTCAGTGGCAATTTGTTCCCTGTAGCTCTTGAAGCGTTCAATTACAACCTAAAACAAAACCCAAATATCGAAGAAATGTTAAGCATAAACCATGTACAGCAAACAAACCTCAAGAAGTTCCAAGACTCTGCCAGAGAACGAGAATTACCTGTTTTATATGCATGCTGGAATTAACAGATTATAACACGTCTGTCAAAGTATCAACAAAAATAACAATGAGAGGCAATTGCAAAATATAAAATATATCCATGTACATATAACCTAAAATTTGTTTTCGAGAATGCAAAGAAAAAGAAAAGAAAAAAGAAGTTGCCACCGTCATGAAGAACAACTAAATGGATGTGCCAAGGGTTTTATAGGCCAGAATATTGATAGACCAATCAAGTCAGGGAAAAGTAATGATGGAACTATTATATTAGCAATACAAGATCAATCTCCTCATGATGGAGAAAAGAAAACATTCAAGTACTCATTCCTATAATATTAACCTATACTTTGAGTATTACAACAAACTTTACTGATGTCAAACACTATGGAATTAGAATTCTGAAAGTACATCTCATGTTCTGTATTATGGGCTAAAAAGGAGCAGAATAATAATGCAGAAGAAACATTTTCAAATGAAGAGAGTACCTCCAAAACGGTGAAGAACAGTACCTGATCTATGACTGTTTTATCAGTGTCAAAGAAATAATCATGGTCTTTTATAACAAATTCCAAGGAATTACAGAACTCTAAGCAGCAAATGATTTCTAGAACATTTAACAAGCCATTCTTAAGCAGATCATATTACCACAGAAAAATCACTTCGTGCTTTTCAAAAGTCAAGCTATTGAAATTTTCGCTTTGAAAGGATGAAAAAGTGCTTCCAGAACACTTTTGTCCGAAATTAAGACCAAACAACGATAAACCACCAGTGCAACTTGGGGTTTCGAGCTTAGGAGAAAGATTGAACTCCTTAGTAACAAACCCTAGGTGTACATGATGCTGCAAATGAAGCAAAAGGAATGACGAACTACTTAAAAGTTGAAGCTAGAGTTTTCACCAAAAGTTGAAAAAAAGCTACATACAGCAGTTAATTAAATAAAAAGGTAATCAAAGCATCGATTTACAAAATTATTCGTGAATTGAGCTCATGTCCAGGAACAAGAAAACCCGAGAGGGAGAGACATAAGAGTGTTTGACTTGCAGTAGAAAATCGGAGAACCAAGTCTGCGAGTCGGAATTTGGTCGCGTTATTTTTCTGTGTTCGAGTAAGGTACACACGGCGGATGTCAGCAACCCTGTCACGAGCAAAACAGAGCGAAAATAAGGGCGGGCAGTTGGAAAATTCGTTAGTTTGCTAAGATGTGCAGTTCGAGCACGACCAGTGGTAGTCGTGCGTTTGTTGGTAGAGCTTGCATTATCACGGGGCCCAGCCAAATTTTCATCACACGTGGGTACTTGCAGAAACGACACAGTTTGGATTCTCTTAAAAGGTTTTAACACAAAACTGGAAGATTAATGGAGTAAAATAAGATAATACAATAAATGGTCAAAGTTACATAAAATTTTAAATTATCTTTTATATTTTTAAATAAATTTTATGTTTAAAAAAATAAATTAAATTTTAAATTATGAATTTAAATTAAATTAAAATTTAATTTAAATTATTATAAAAATTTTAAAATATTTTAAAATAATTCAAATAAATTTTACATTTTAAAAAAATTAAATTATTTTTAATTCATAAGTTAATGTTTATGATTTTTAAAATTTTTTATATTATAACTTATTTGAAAATATATTTTTAATTTTTAAAAAATTAATTTTTGTAATTACAGTTTGAATATTTTTTACGTATTTTAAAAACTTTAATAAAATTTATTATATAACATTTTAAAATTTTAAAATTTTTAATAAAATTTAATTTAATTTAGATTGATAAAATTTTTTATTATTGATTAAATATTAAATTTTATTTAATAATATAAAATAAATATTATAATTTTATAATTTTTACTTTATAATAAATAATATTTTATAAACATGACTGATAAAAGATAAAGTAATGGTTGGTCCAAACTTGTTGCTTTCCTCTTTGGGGTCAAAGGACTCTTTACAATCAAAAGCCAATAGAAATATTATCAAATTGAAATTGCATCTATATAGATAACTAATTTATTACGAAATTTTAATCTAATATATAATAATAGAAATGTTTAGAATTTTTTTAAAACATACACATCGGCATTTACGTGATATTGATTTTTTAATTATTTATATATATTAAAAATTATTATTATTAAATATTAATAAATTTAATTTTAAAATAGTAATTTTAAGTTAATAATAATTTATAATTTAAATTTAACAATAATCATAAAGTTAAAATTTTGATAATTATATATGAATGAATTTCAATATAGGGATAAGTATAATATTAAAATTTTGTAATATATAAATAAACTTCTTAACTTTTCATAATATTAAAAACCTATTGAAATCAAAAAATTTAATTTTGTTTATTATATTTACTTTTTATTTTTCATATTTTTTGTTAATTTATTGGATGTCATAATTTAAACTTTGATATTTAATTTACAACAATTTTACATTGAATCTATTAATGTGACCTAATTCCAATCCATTTGTTAAATTTTTTAGAGAAATTTGTCAAAAGTTATCTTGAATTTTTCTTTTTTTTACACGAAAAAAAGGTGATAACAGGCCAGGTATTTGTTCATTTAAAAAATTTTCAAATTGAAACTCGATTAAAATATACATAGTTAAACTCTTCCCAAACTCGTTTTAAAAACTAATTTTAATATCCAAATATATTTTAAATCTGTTCACAATTACTCGCATACTACTGAAACTCGCCAAAACTTATATATTATATTTTTATATTTATATATATGTCATGAATTTTAATGAGGTAATGAGTATTCTACTCATTTAAATATTCAATTAATTATTTATTAATATAATTAAATTTTTAAATAAATTAACAAACATTAATGAAAACAAAATACAAAATATCATAAAATTTTACTAATTAAACAAAAAATAAATTAAAATTTAATAATAAATTCTTGAAACCCAAATTTAAAAACCCAATATAATTAAATTCAAATTGAAAGTTTAATATAATTAAATTTCAAGAAAAATGAACATATTAATACAATTACATAAACGAGCTTAAGTACTAGATACCCAAATATTTAAAATCGAACCTAATTGAGGCCTTAAATTTTAAAGCTGAACACATTCAAATTCAATTAAAAAATATTTGAATTCATTTTATTAGAATTTGGTTGGATTGGGTACCCGCACAAATTCGACTTATTGTCATCCCTACCTAGAAAATTAATTTTTAGTAACTTATAACTTATTTAGATCCTATGCGAACAAAAATGCCTTTCCCATATAAAAACTCATGAAACTTATTTTTTCTCCTTTAAATATATATTTTTTCCACTTCTTTCTATTCTTTTCTCTCTTTTCTATGAAATCTCTCAATTTTCAAAGAAACTATCAATTCTTTTATTTTTTATTTTTTGATAGTTCGAGGTACATTGCTCTTTATCCAAGATCTGGGTGAGAATGGGTTGAAACAAAATAATAACTTTTTGTTTTTCTCTTTTCTCTCTTCTTTCTTTCCTCTTTTTTCTTCTCCTTTCTTTTCAGAATCTCTCAATTCGTATATAATTTATTAAGTCTCTATCTAACTTTTGTTCATAAGCTCCGTGTAAAGTGTATACATGGACTCCTTATAACCTGGATAGCATAAGGTCCATATAACTTTGATAGCATCGGTTTTGCATAACTTAGATAGTATAGGCTCCATATAATTTTGATAACATTGGCTCTGTGTAACCTTTAAATTTTAGGTTACATGTAATCTTTTTTTGCAAGCTTTGTAAATATTATCTTTAAAACTCTATGTAACATATATATTTTCATGTAAAGCTATTGGTTCATGTAAAGATATTACTATCAAATACAGATTGACTCACAAGTCCAATATGGGTCGATATTATGAAAATATAGTTTCATATAAGATGATTTCGTATAAAGATATAGTTTCATATAACTAGTTTATGTAAAGATATTACTATGAAATATAAGTTGACAGATACGTTTGATATTGATCAACACCATGTGTCGACTCCAAAATATCACAATAATGAGATAAATATTTTCATGTAAAGTAATAATATGTTATATTATGTCCATGTTGCTTTGTAAATTTTATGAATTTTGAATACAATTTTTATTTGTTTAATATTTATTCATATCTTAATTGATGGTCATGTGTCAAAGCATATGACCTTACTATCTACTCCTTGTTATTTCAAATTCAAGTAGAAATATAGCCACAAACTCATGTTTACACATATGACTTGAGTGTTGATTTTATGCTATCTCAAATTTAGATAAAAATTAACATGCCTTCAATAAAGGTCGAAAAAACTTTCATACACGTGTCAAACCATGAAGGCAAAAAAAAAAAAAAAAAAAAAGGTAAACAATCTCTGCATGATCCAAGCATATCGCAAATGTTTCACAGAAGTATACAAGGTTACATAGAGCTTATAAATAAAGTTACACAAAATTTATAAAAAAAGTTACATGGAACTTAGCATTTGAAGATCACATGAAGTCTATATTATCAACATTACATGGAGCCCATGCTTTAAAGTTTGCATAGAGCCTATGAGAGAAGATTTTACAAAGACTGACAATTTCTATACGGATTAAGAGATCTCATAAAGATGAAAGAAGAATAAAAATTTATTATTTTGTTTAATTTATTCTCACCCAGATCTTAAAAGAAGAATACATGTATCTCAACCTTGTAAGAAAAACAAAAAAAAAAAATTTAAAAGTTTCCCCAAAGATTGAGAGATCCTATAAAGAAGAAAAAAGAGAGAAAAGAGAAAAACATATGTATCTCAAACCTGTAAGAAAAACCCACATCTCGGCATGAAACTCATTTTCTTTTTTCTCATATTAAATAATTCAAAATAAATCAAAAATCACATACCTTAAAACCTTCAAGAGTTCTTTGTTAAGAATATTCAATGATAATTTTAACGAATTTTGAAGAAACTTTTACTATTTGAGCAAAAAAGATGGAAAAAGAGGGTTTGATGAATTCTTTAAAAATAATGAATTGAAACAGATAATATTCTAATAATAAGATTGCCTTTTAAACCTCTTTTTTTAATAAATTTTGAAAATGGTCAAAAAATTAAATTAATAAAAATGAATGTTTTATAAAGACAAAAAAATTAATTTTTTACTATTTTTCAATTTAATGATTTAGAAAAAGTAATATTAAGTTTTCAAGAAAAATTTAACATCTAACTAAAACCCTCTTTCATTCTATTATCTTTATCATTTTTGTTAAAAAATAGTATTATTATCTCTATCTTCCTCTTCGAAGGTGGACCTACCAACCCAACTTCGTTGTTGTCTTTAAGCGCATTACTGGTGCTATCGCTAATGATTCAATAGTCAATGCACCATTAGGATCAACTCCATCCTTTAGAGCTCCTTAGCACACTTGCCATTGCTGTGTTAGTTACTACATGCACCCAACATCATAGAATGATAGAATTTTTTTTCTTTTTTTCTCTCTCTTTTTTTTTCTTGATCCTAATCCTTGAACGAAGCACTTAGATCTCCCGAGAAAACAAAGTTAAATTTAAATGATACTATGGATTTAAGGTTCTAATCAATCCTAGATACACAAAATCATAAACTTTAATACATACATTAGGGCTAATTAGTCCTAAAATCATGATATAAACATATCAAAAATGCAATTTAAAACAGAATATTCCTTGGATCTAATCAAAAATCAATCAAAAGCACCAAATTCCTGTTTTTATAATTATTTTGTTGAGAAACTAACGGACTTTGTTTCGTTAATCAAGAAACAAAAAGCTTAAAATAACTACAACTAGCCATGAAGGAAGGGACATGGATTCACATCTTTAAGGCTACTTACAATTAATTTTCAAATTTTAAGTAAATAAATAGGACACCCACATGCAATGCCTACAACAACTAAGTAAAAATTCTTTTACATCTAAAAAGTAATACATGCAAGTTCAATTTGTTTAGGTTCTCTTTTGTATTAATTACTGCATATATCTCATTTGATGATAAAAAAAATAGATTTGTTTTACTATTATCTTCATTCATTTTTACAAAGACTAACATTTCTTTTTCTTGTTTTTTTTATTATCTTCATTTATTTTTACAAAGACTAACATTTCTTTTTCTTTTCTTTATTTTAACCTTTCTATTTTTTTGTTAAGCCTCTCTTCTTAATTTGTTATGAGTAATAGAAAAAAATTTTGTTGATTGATAAAAGATGCATTTTATAAATTTTGATAGAGTAGAGAAAATTTATGTTATTTTCAATAATCTTTTATGTATCATAGTTTATATTTGTTTTTATTTAAATCTAATAAAAGATTTTTGAATTTAATTATGTAATTCTTATATTTTTAATTTTTGCGATCTTTAAACTTTGTTTACATTTTTTAATTTAGAAGTTCATTATTTAATTTTTATTTACTTTAAATTTTAAAACAATTATAACATTATCACAATTCCAGAGAATTGAAAACAACTTAAATCCATAGGCATACATGGTCTTTTATTTTTTATTGTTTAAAATTTTTTTAGATGAATTTGTTGAGAATTGTTTATCAAAATTTATTAATTGTAATTTTTCAAAATAACAAATAAATGAATAATAAAAAATGTTTAAAATAAAAAAATTTGCAAAAAAAAAAGTTTAACAAATCATAAATTTAATATATATATATATATAATAGTGAAATCACGTACAATGTTTTAAGGTGTTTACTTCCATCAATGTGATGTAGGCATGGATGTGGATTTTGTTTTTATAATTATATATAAATAATTTTTTAATATTTTAATTTAATGATTATTTTATTTAAAAAATTTTAAATTTAATATTCTTTCAAGAAAATTTTGTCAAGTATTAAATTTTATCTATATACACATATTTTTTGAATTAAGCATTCATTCTCCCATCTACTACCAAGTTACTTTTTCTATTTTAACACTATTATTTTATTTCAATTTATATTAATTAATTTATGATTAATATATGATCTGACTTATTAAAATATGTTATCACTTAATTTTTGATGTTTGATTAACTTTGAAATATTCAAAATTATCATAGATATCATGTTTGTTTGCTAATTAATATTGCTATAACTATGAAATTATAAGTGATAAGACCAATAAGAGGTAAAAGAGTTGGTTGCAACTGACTTTCTTTGATATGAGTAAATTGTAGAAGAGGCAAAAACCTCCCTAAATTTTTAGTTCATTAACTTTAGCTCTATCTTTCAATTGCCTATTCTCCAGCACAATTTTCAGTTCATCCTAAAAAATTATGGTTATTATAAGTCCATCATCTTTTTTTTCTTTCTTTTTTAAAAATCTGATTCAAATTTTAATTTTTAAATATAAATTTTAAATTTTAAATTAACAATCATTCATAATTCAAATTTTAAAATATAACTTTCTTTGTTGTAAAAATTTATTATATAAAATAATATATTAAAAAATTAATAATGAAACTATTAAAATTTATAACTTACTAATAATATAAAAATTAATTTAAGTATTATAAAATATAAATTTATTTTTAAAATTATTTCTTATGCATTACACAAATTTTAAGATATATATATATATATGTATATATATAAAGCATTTTGACTATTTTTAAGGGCTTCATGGAATGTGTACATTATATTGATGTCAGTGTTTATATTTTATTTATACACTTTAATAATTGTTAGTGTTAGATATTTATAAATTTAAAGATAAAAGTTTCATAAAACCTTGATATTTACCTCATATTACCAATTAAACCATCATATTCAAAAAATAACAAATCAAATCTTGATTTATCAATTTGGTCTAAATAGACCTTATCTCAAATGATTATAAAAATTTAAGATATTTTTATTGTTGTAATATCTCAAAAATAATTGAAATTTATAAAATTTGATTATTGATTCTATTTAAGATTCATCCCTCAAATTTATATAATTTTCTACGCAAGATTTTTGTAAAAATTTTTTTAAAAAACTTTCTTCAATTATTTTCTTTTGTTTTCTATCTATTGGACATCTTAATTCTTGATGTACTCTCCAAAGGAAAATATTTCTATCTTTATTTATTTAATATCTTTTTGTATTTGGCTAACTTGCTTTTTAAGCTCCTTGACTTCAATTGGTAAGTCTTGGAGATTAATTTTTTTTAAAAAGCTTTTTTTTATTAAGAAGTTAATACAATTGTAAAATTTACATATAGAAGCTGGACACCAAAGGGATTAAATTGCATTCGTAACATTGAAATTGTTGAGTTTGCTTTAGTTAGACATATTAAGCTAGTATGAAGTGAATCTATGAACTCATATCGTCAAGCAAAGCTATCTAATTTTTTGAGTTTGTTGACATCGATCAGTATCCTTATATATAATTATGTAAAGTTTTTACACCATTGCCAATGTTACTTTCATCTTCAATGAATTCTAGAGACTTGTAATTATTGATGAATTAAATTTTTTACAAAATTACATTTTTGTTTATTTATTTACTTATTTATTAAGAAATTATTAATCATGCAACCAAACAAAAACACATGGTAAATTAATAAACTTAGAAACTAAAAGGATAAATATATCTAAGATTCAAAGTTTAAAAGATCAAATACTTTATTATGTATTAGATAGAACTTAAGGACATGATAGATTAAAAGTTCGAGATTTAAAAGATAAAGTCTCATTATACACTAAATACAAGTTAAATCTAAATTTAAAAATAAATATAATCGCAACGTTTGAGTTCAATACTATAAAACAATGCATATTGTCAAATAAAGTATGCATGTTAGATCTAAAAATTTAAATTAAATTATAACACAAATAAAAAATTTAAAAACAAAAAAGAAGAGATAAAATGTGAAAGAAATTTCACTAGCCATTGCGTAGACTTGATTTGAACCTTTGTGTAATAATTATAATAGTCTTTTTTTACTTGTTTGAAAAGCTAGTATAGTCGCAAAATTTCACAGATCATAATCAAGACAAAGCAAGATTTATGCATAAGTTCTCAAAAATATTTCATCGGAAAGTGATAGCAAGAAGAAAATGACAGTGACAATCATAATAGTGAAATATAACCCAAAAAAAAAAAGTTTTAGTATCCATAAATCTTTTTCTTTAAAAAAAAGTTAAAAAAAAAGAAGATTTAGATATATGAACTCAAACAATCAAAATCCTTAAATTAAATAATGCCTCTCGCATAATTAGAAGATATTTATTAGAAAAAACAAAACAAAACTCTTATCATGTTAAACAAAAATCTCACATTGAAAATTTAACAACAATATAAATTTCAAATAGATATAATTTTTTATAAGCTCTAATTTAAAACTATGAACAAAATATATGTCTTCTTGATATAATTTACTTAAAAAAATTAAACTAACCGAAAGGTAATAATAAAAATCGTGATCCTCAAAAGCATTATTTAATGAAAACTAATCCTCTTTTTATATATATAATTCGAAGCATTTAAAAAGTAATGCGAAGAACCCAACCTAAATCATCTATTTGTGGAATGCATTGAAGAATTAATTATAAGTCCAAAGTAGACAAAAAGTAATGATAATGTTAATCGTTCTATAAGTTAAAAAAACAAGAAAAAAATTTTAATTTATTAATAAGTTCCTCTTCCTTTTCACATTTTTGCTCCCTTGGGCTTCTTAATTATAACAACAAAACAATAAATTACTAGTATATGTATCCATTTCTTTCCTCTAAAAATGAGGAGATTTATTATTTCTAATTTTCATGTTGTTTTAGTATAATACGAGAATTTTATAATGCTTTTTTTTATTAGTTTCTCTTTCTTAAATTCGTATCATCCCTTTATCTGTCTTATGTTATTTTCAAAAAAATAAAAATAATATTTTTGTAATTCATTATATATTAACGTAAGAAATAAAATAATATTTAGTAGATTCAAAAGTTCGTAAAACACTAGTTGTCTAGTCATGAAAATCTCCAATTAGGCCCAACTATCCCAGCTCATATAATGAACTTTAAGCTTATTATCGAATTAACCTGCACAAAATCTGAAAAGGCTTATCATCTAATGTAAATTGGGTTTAAAAATCTTTGACTTAATTAATATTATGGGCTCCAAAATCTTAATATGCTCAAGCAAATTTAGAATGTAAAAGCCTAAATATCAAAATATATTAATTTTTATTTAATAAATATTTTTATTTAAAAATAATAATTTAAAGTTATTAACTATATTAACTATCAACTTTTTAAACTGCAAATTAATATTTTTGATAATAAAAATAGTTTAATTAAAATAATAATTATAAATGTCAAATTCTTATATAAGAACTCACATCTAAAGTTTATTTTTTCATAATCTTTAAAATATTAAAAAACTATTTCATACTTTTTAATTATAATTATAATTTTTAATTTTGTTTAAATTAAAATTTGACTCAAACCATTTATGAAAAGTTATAGGCGTTTTCATAATTGAAATGCTTTAAAAATTATTCAAATGAATTTTGCATTTTATTTTTAATTACCAACTCAAATTCAAACAATTTTAAACTAACAAGATTTTTTTTTGTAATTTTTTTTAAAAATTCATCGTACAAAATGTTTTAAAAAATATTTTCAATATTAAAAAATTTAATTCTTTTATGGCAGTTTGAATATCTTCTTATATTTTTGTAAAATTTTGAATCAAAATTAGTTATGTAAGATATTTAATTTAAATATTTTTAATTTTTAAAATTTAATTAAATTCAAAGATTAAATTTTAAAGTTTAATTTTAAATTAAAATAAATACAATTTAAAATTTTTAATTTTAATTTAAGACTTTACTAACACATGTAATATGTAATATATATCTCTCTAGCCATGATCGTTAGGACCTCTGCTAAGAGCTCCCATTGATAGCGACTTTCTTTTGTGGTCGAATCTGATGATCTCCTGCCCATGAAAGACGACATCACTCAATCTTAGTCAGATCAATTGTGAAAAATATTTTTGGAACTAAAGCAAGCATATGTCCATTACACACAGATGGTTGGTTTTAGAAATGTGGATCTTTCTTTTGTTTATGGCTAGGTCGCATTGCTATCTAGTCCAGGCGAAACTTGTATTTTCTCATATAAATTATTTTTTAAAATTAATTTTTTTAAAAATAAAATAGCATGATTATACTTAAAATAAATAATATTATAAAAAATTTACTAATAATTTTGATCTTTAACAATATCATGTCAAAATAATAGATATTATATGTTACTTTAATTAATTTTAAAAACACAAAGATTACCCTAATGCCAATTTCTTTGTACCATAACGGGATTCAAGACAATGAAAATTTCATTCGATTTCAAAGAATTTTAATAAACCATAAGCTCTTTTTAATAAAAAATTAAATTAATTAGAATCGTTAAAATTTTAAAGAATACACGTGTTAAAAAATTCTTCGAAAGCTTAAGTAAAAATTTATTTATAAGAGAATTTTTATCGATAGAAATCCGTTGTTGGCTTTATCATATTCAGTTTTGTCTCTTTGAAATCATACATGTTTTCTACCATTCTATTGTTGTTATGATCTGACAATGATAATAAAAAAAAATGAAAACATGCGAGTAATGTTAATGACAGATATTTTAGAAAAATTGATGGAACTCCCTCTGTTTAGAGTTTTTTTAATAAAAAATAAGATTACATTTTTATATTTATAATATTAATATAAAAATAACTATATAAAATTATAATTATTTATTTTATTAAAATGAAAAAGTTGAGCAAAATTTAAAAGATGATTTTGATCTTAATAGTTAACATTAAAATTTGAGTTTTAATTTTTTATTAAATAATTAATTTATAAATGTGAGAATTATTTGTTAGTTTGTTTTGAGAATTGGAAAGGTCCACGATCACTTGAATTAGAATTATCAAAAGGCATAAATTCTTTACTTAAAACAATTTTAGTAGGAAGTCCATTTGCAAAAGTATTATTCTTACATTATCTTCATTTTTATGAAATTAAAAAATATATAATATATCCTTAAGGGACATTTAGTTTATGCAAATACATTACACTATTAGGTTATTTTATATTTATTATTAAACATGAATAAATAATTTATAAATATAAAAAATTTCATCCCATAAGTTAGTTTTCAAGATTGGGCAAGTTAAAAGACCAACGTGGAGAATTAAAAAAAAAAGTATAACCTCTAATAACTAATGGAGACTACAAGAAAAGTAAACGAAGTGCAGGCTCTTCTTAGGGAACAATCTGCAATAGAAGGAACCCGAAACTCTAGATACGAAGCAAGGACTAAACTAGTCAAAACTTTTCTCTTCCGTTAATCTGTTGTAGAATCCAGGCAAGAAAGCGAAGACATGGTTGAAGTCATTGTTAGGGAGATTGTTTAATGATAGCTTGAGTTCCGACAATGGTTAGTTTAGATTCTAAGATTTTGCACGGATGATGCTTATGATCTTGAGGCCCACCAACAAGGTGTTCGGACTGACGAACAGCCTAAGTCTGCAATTTCCAAGCTCTTCAGGGTGTCATCGCTGCATAGCATTTCCAGTGCCGCTTCCTCGATCACAAGCTTCGCTATCCATATAATCTTGCTCTGCCAAATCGGACACAAGAGTATTTATGCTCTAGGTTTTCATTTTAATAAATTATTATTTTTATTTGAATGAAAAAAATCGTACATGTTTTATGCATGTTTCATAATATGACCGTTGATTAACTATTTAAATGATAAGGTTCAAGCTTTCTGCGTTCTTATTTCCCTTATGCTTTTTTCTTTCCCCCTCTATCTCATAACCCTTTATTCGTTGAGAAAGCAGATCAAATGAACAAGAAGAAATAGAGAAATAAGAAAAGATCTCAAACTGGATCGTGCGAAAATCAAGGCATGGCTCACATCTCTAACAGAATTTTCGTGGGTCTCTTCTGTGAGCATTCTCTTGATGCAAGTGGTTGGGATATTTCTTATAGCATGAGTGAAGAGTAACCTTAAGAACGACGTACGCAACATGAAAGTGTCTTGTGTTGGCAGAGGCTTAATGGGTTATCTTGGAAACAAGGTACGTTTTAATTTCTTAGAGTTGAAGACTGGAATTATGATGATTTAAGAAAAAGTGGCTATCTCATTTTCTCGAGTTTTTCAAGGTTCAATTTCAATTACCATGTCTATGCACTAAACAAGCTTTTGCTTCATTTGTAGTCATTTGATCTCTAAGCAGAAAGAGGGAGATGAATTATGAAGAAACTCAAATGTTATAGAGATCCTAAAAAAAAAAAAAAAGATTTCCAAGGGTGCATGGCATGGAAGATGAGAACCCTGCTTAAACAATTATCAAGCATGATTAAAGCCCGTGCTTTCACTTTTTTCCTCTCTATACTTAGCTAATGGATCAATATTTACAGCTTTATAACTTACATAACTTAAATTTTGTCATATTTATCCTAGTCTAATTGAATTATTTGGCTTGGGACTTGAATTATTGGTGTCTTAGTGCTCTGCAAAAGCTTTTGTTGAGATGTGCAATTGGCGAATATTGTTAGAAAAAGATCAGCATGTTTGTTTGTTTGTGATTTTCTTTCTGAAATTTTAAAATCTCTTCTTTTTAATCTACTTTTAAATATGCTTAATTTAAAAATCAAATGGTTTTTAATGGTTTTTACTTACAGTTACGGACAAAGCAAGCATGTGTTTGAGGGATGGAATGAAGGGAAGATATATTTTTCTCCCACTTATAAGTATTCAAATATTCAAATAGATATGCAGGTGATGATAGACATCCAAACGAGCATTGAAGAACGCGTGCATGGTAATCTCACATTCTTCTGTGAAATATCTCTTACAGTGCAATTATATTAACTTTTTATTACATGATTGTCAGGATGTGAAATAATGTGGACGATGTTGTCTATTCAATTCTAGTAAAGTTAGTCTCTCATTGTGCCATTTACATCTAAGTGTGATCCTATACTATGGTATAGGAGAGGCTTAAATCAACTATCTTACATTTGTGTTTGCTATCTTTGTTTTCCTCACTAATTTGTTCACAACCATTTAATATTTTGGATGTTTTTGCTTGTTGAAAAAATTTTGACCTTATGATTAGCGGATAATATGTATTATTTTCAATCTTACTCTACTAACAATGGATGTTTATGTTACAAGTTGATCAAGTGTCCACAGGAGTATAATTTGATAAGGAGTTTATTGTATGCTTTTTAGACTTGCTCTCATGGCTTGTAGAAGGGCTTGGCAGTTTAGTTGAGAGTTTTCTTCCTTTGTCAAATATCATGGGAATATATTTACGTATTTATCTGGCTTTTATTTTTTATATTTGATGATGTCAAGTCTAACTGCTTTTGTTTTTTTTTTGGATTTGCATTTGATTTTGGGTCCTTTAAGTAATAAACATTAACAAAATTAATCGCTATTTTTTCTTGCTTTAATATTATACAGAATAAATCTTGTTTGTAGTGCTAATCACTAGTCTTTCTATTGTGGTAGCACTAACTGCCAAACACAAAAAAAATTATGGTTAATATCCAGTGATAGTAGTTTTCTTCAATGAGGTTCTATCTAGAGGCAGTAATTCAATTTAGCTTATTTTTTCAACATGATTTTGCTGCTGGGTTAAAACTCTAGTAACCATTAGACTTACGATTCTGCTAGTGGATTTTATGCTGTATCATTATTAAGCCATTTATGTAAAAGTCCTTAGTGATATAAAAATAATTGGTTTATGGTTTATCTAAAGGCTGTTAATAGGTTTGGTATCTAGCCTATTTGCTGAAGGTGCATTATTGTGCCTATAGCTCCCTATAGTCTTCCAGTGTTAACATACAAGGTCACATTTCGAGAAGACTAATAAATAGGCTGATTAAATTTAAAGACATTCTATCCTATTTGTTAATTTAAACCTCTCTTACAGACTTTACAGAGCACATTGAGGGATCTAGTTATGCAGTGTTGCATTGATGATGCTTTTGATGTCCGATAAAGTGCTCTTGCACTTCTTGGGGACCTTGTTATTTTTAAGATTTGCTATTTGTGTTTTCCTCACTAATTTGTTCGTTACCATCTAATATTTTGAATATTTTTTCTTATTGAAAAATTTCTGACCATTTGATTAGCGGATAGCAACTCAATTAAGCTCATTCTTTTAATATGTTTTTGTTGCTGGACCAGAACTCTAGTAACCATCAGACTTATGATTTTGCCAATGGATTTTATGTTGTATCTTTAATAAGCCAGTTACGTAGAAGTCTTTGGTGATGTAAAAACAATTGATTTTTTGTTGATCTAAAGGCTATTAATGGGTATGGTATCTAGGCTGTTTGCTGAAGGTGCATTATTGTGCCTGTAGCTCCCTATAGTCTTAGGGGCATTGTTCTCAGAGTTAACAGATAGCCTCACATTTTGGGAAGACTGCTAGATAGGCTGATTGAGTTTAAAGAAATTCTATCTTATTTGTTGACTTAAACCTTCGTTGCAGGCTTCATAGAGCACATTATGGGATCTACTTCTGCTGTGTTGTATTAATGATGCTTCTGATGTCCGATAAAGTGCTCTTGCACTTTTTCGAGACCTTGTTGTTTCTAGGATTTACTATCTATGTTTTTCTCACTAATTTGTTCACAACCATCAAATATCTTGAATTTTTTTTTTGTTGAAAAATTTCTGACCATATGATTACCGGATAGCATGTGTTATTTTCAACTTTCCACTACTAACAATGGATGCTTATTCTATAGGTTGATCCTGTATCGGCTGGATTACAATTTGATAACAATTTTATTGTATGCTCCTTAGACTTGCTCTCACGGCTTGGTAATGTGATTGAGAGTTTGGTATTTACCTTTGTCAAATAACTTGGAAATATATTTGCGTATCAATCTGGCTTTTATTTTTTGCATTTGATTATGTCAAGCTTGAGTACTTTTGTTTCTTATTAAAACTGCATTTGATTTTAGGTCCTCTGAAGTAATAAACATCAACAAAATTAATTGTAACTTTTCCTTACTTTAATATTATACAGAATAAATCTTGTTGGTAGTGCTAATCACTAGTCTTTATATCATGGTAGCACTAATTGCCAAACATGAAAAACATTGTGGTTAATGTCTAATGATAGTAGTTTTCTTCAATGAGGTTCTATCTGAAGGTAGCAACTCAATTAAGCTCATTCTTTTAATGTGTTTCTCTTGTTAGGCTAAAACTCTAGTAACCATCAAACCTATGATTCTGTTAGTGGATTTTATGCTGTATCTTTAGCAAGTCATTTATGTAGAAGTCTTTGATGATCTAAAAACAATTGCTTTTTGGTTGATCTAAAGGCTGTTAATGGATTTAGGTATTTAACTTTGCATTTCTTTGTTTTACCTATTACTTTCTCCAAAGAAATCTGTTATGTGGCAATGAATCACTTTTTTTTTTTTGTAATTGTGCTTCCAAGTTATTCGTGTTTACGAGTTAAAAAAGACATACATATTGGATTCAAAGTTTAGACTTCTCATGCATGTTGTCTATCAGTCATGAACGAGTGAGCCAAAAGTGCAAAAATAGTTTCCTAATATTTCTCAGAATAATTTTAAAAATAATTAAATCATCTAGGTTTAATAGTCTAATGCATTTGCAAATTTGTTGATTCTTACTGAGTTAAGACATTACTTCATTTTTCAGTTTATGAGCATCAAATTAGTTGAATTGACTGGCATAAAATTCTATTATAGAACTTCAGAATTCAAGAGTGCACACCTTGTTCATATTCCAATACAATAAAGCATAATTTTTTGGAATTGAAGTAGGCTATTTTACCTAATTAGCATGTGTCATAGATGCAAGAAAGAAACTTACATACTTTATATTCTGTTTGAACTTGTAGTTTTGGTGCTTAAGTTTATGTTGGTAAAAATTGTAGTTGTACGCTTTGCAAGGTATACCTCCATCTTTTATCAAGCACTTTAATGGATCTACACCCAACAATGCTATTCTCAAAGATCATATAAGAAAGCAATGGCATGTCACATTGGAAGAAGGTGAGCAAGGCGTGTTTTCAATTATGATGGAAATTCCCATTTTAATGTGAATATTTTCGGTATACATGGATGCAAGAAGGAAGCAACTTCTTATACCAGCACTTTGACCACTCTAGTGAAGGAGGAACCAAAGACAGGACCAGAAGAGGCTTCAAATAAGTCCAATCATGCTCACAAGCAGAAGTACTCAAAAACAACCCTCAAAAGAGTATAAAGAAGCACTTTATTAACAAATTCTATTATCGAGCATGTTGTAAGCTTTCTTCCAAGTGATTCTATGCTTATAGCTCATCTGGAGCAAAAGAATTCAAATCAAAAAGAACTGGTGAGATAATTTTGAAAAATACAAACCATTAACTGCACTTTTTGCATCATTGAAACCAAAGTTTGTTACAACCATGACTCGGTCTTCAAAATGTGGTTTGGTGAGTTGCTTGTGTTTCATTTATGCATTATGTTTACTTTTTGTTGCCTTATGTTTTCTTCATTAATGGAGATATAAACGAAAAGGAAACATTTAACAACTTGCTAAAGTTTTGGGAGAAGTCAATACTGATTGAAATTGGCATGAGAGGAGCTTCTTGTATGGGTGTGGTAGAGCAAACTTGCTTTTAGTTTTTATGAAAAGGGTTTTAAGTTATCCATTTCAACTGATCAGTGGTCAACAATTCAGCTAAGAGTTCTAGCAATCAATTGTATGATGTATTAGAAAGGAAACATTCTGTCTTTTGTTAATGTTTTGATAGGAAGATTTGGATAGTAGATTGTACAGAATGGAGAACAGATTGGTGTAAAAGAGGAAGGTGACATGTCAATGTCATTATTGTTCATGGGAAGCTCAACAGTCTGCCTAAATTTTAGATGTTACTATGTTGTTAGAAGAATGAGAGAATTTGGTCTAGGGATGGCCTGTTAATAGCCTCTCCATGCTTGGAAGAGGTTCACGCTCTAGGATTAGAACTCATAGAGGATATCATTAGATATGCTACAGTGTGATTCATAAAAGCTGCTGCCTAGACTTAAATTGCTTCTAATCAATCTATTGCTTGTTCTTGGTCTTGTAGTTTACCCATTATTAAAAACTATGAAATGATTGGTGAATAAGTTGCCTTGGGGACTGTGTATGTTACTTTATTCATTATGAAATGTTAGTTGCTATGTATTTTTGGTATTCTTGCAAGAGCATACATCTCATATTATTGTTTCTCTTGGCAGCATATTATGAAATCTCTGGTGAGTTTGATTGGCATGAATTTGAAGCTAGACACAATGTTGTGTGATCCAAATGGGAAGAAGTGGCCTGTGAAGGTTACTTTCCAAAATACAGTCATATTTTTCTCACCCCTGGCTGGATTGAATTCTAGAACCATCATAAATTGGTGGGAAATGACCATTGCTAGGTTAAGTTTGTTCTCATTAGAGGATGCAAGAGTAAAGAAATGCAGGTGAAAGCAACCCCAAAGGGCGACATGAATTTAGATTTCCACCAAAAGGAAAAAGAAGTAGAAAAATAACTTTCTCTCTCACTTAGGCTCACATCCTCTATCAGAAAAAAAGCTATTTAATATCTCGTGCTCCTTGTTGCTGCTTTATCTTCTACTATGACCTTGGTATGAATATACCAGGGTACTGGACAATATCAAATATATGTTTTGTACTTATTAATCTAGCCTTGTTCCAATTTAAACCTATAGATGATTCTTACAAGTTTGTGGTTTGTCACTGTTTGCAGGTGAAGATGCTTAAGCCCTTGAAATATTCTAGATAGGTCAATTTCAACAACCTGCTTACAATTTAGCAAGTTAATGAATGCTTACAACTTACTAACTGCATAACTGCTCATTCAGGGAAATGTTAGCAACTCTAACATGAATCATAAATCATTAGGAAGATGAAATAAAATTGAACCACCGATGAAACTCATATTAAACGATCTTTAGTTGTATTGTCTGATAAGAAAAATATTTTCTATTTATTTTACATATAGAGAATCTTCTACTGATTGGGTTACAAGCATACTGTTTAATAAGAAAATGGTAACTTTTATAGTTTATATCTTTCTGCTAAGGCATCAGTTAATTAGTGAGATAAAAATAGTGAAAGCACAGATGATTCATTCCTTTTGTCCCTGATTATTACTATAATAATCATCATGTTATCCAATCTTGTTTTTTTAGGATTCCTTCTTCAACCTCTTCACACTCTTTTGCATCCATAGTAGCAGTAGTAGAAGGAGAAAGCAAGACCAGTTCCCAGATTACCTAATTTCTTGTCTCTCTACACTCATGTGGTAATATTTTTCAAATCTTAAGCAGCCATAGTTAGATTCCTATGCCAATATATATAATCAAATTCATTCCTATATGGTACAAGTACCAACCCATTTAACCGTTTGATCTGTTAGTAATTTAATTAACCAGGTACTAATTTGAATTTGGGTACACATGATTTTTCTAATAAACGCCATTAGATTACTTGATTAATTCAATTAATTACATGTTAAAGTCCTAGATTAACGAGGAGAAAATATAATAACATGATCATATTGGGTGTGACTGACTAACTTATCCTAATAAGGTGGACAAAAACACGTCATCAATTACAAACATAATCCATTTAATAAGCAATGTAATTAGCTGTTTATTAAGAAATTAATATTGGTTTGGATTAACCAAGTTAAACCAGCTCAATTGAAGCATGTGCTGAGTCATCTCTATGCCAAATTCATCTATGCTCCCCTACCATAGCCACAGATGAGCTTAGTTCATTCGTGTTTGTAGAGAAAGAGATTAGTGCAATTACACTGAGGAAGAAGACGAAAAAGAAGAAAAGAAACCCTAAAATTCTTTTTTTATGGATGGAATTAGTGGAAGAAGATGCATAAGCATATACCATTGACAAGGCTCATCCAAGTAGACCTATAATAAATTAAATTATCACATAACGAATTAAGGAACCATGTAATGTAGATTTGTTGACATCTTTAGAAGTTTTGTGAATGTAATTGTCAAATGATCATAATCAAATTTGAAAAAATGGGAATTATTTTAGACAAATTTTAGTTATATAATGTGTTTTTTAAATAAATATATCAATAAATATATAATATGAAAACATAGAATATTCTACATAATTTCAAAAGAGATACTAGCCAGCAAAGTTAGATAAAAATTTAATTTGGAAGCATTTAATTTACAGAAATTTCCAATTTCTTCATTAATAAGGTGAAAGTGGCACTGACGCATAATCCATTAGTGATATTTACTAGGTTGACAATGACTTAGAGATATAAGGAATCGGATCCCATAATCTCTTATGGAAGCTCAACTTCACACCACCGACATCAGCCATTAAAATTAGCAATTAAGATGAAAGTGGAGATGCGACCATTTACTCACATGTTTGAATAATTAAAGTCGCCATTTACTTACCCTTTATATTAAACCTCAAGATGTGCATGCTTTATCGACATAACTTAATACAAAGTCTTTAATAATAATGATTCTCATTGCTTCATTCAGGCTGAGAAAAAAAAGGGAAACCAAGACATTTACTATGAAAAAAAAAGGAAACAAAGATAGCTCGTTTAATTTGGAGCGTCCAATCTTGTACAACTATTTGAGAAAAAAATCAGTACATGCAATTAGATTTCTTTGAGTCAATTTCAACTCAAGAAGCTAGCTCACCTTACCATCCATTTAGCATTTTCTTTCTCGTGGTCATACCCACCTCTATTCCCATGTCATATTATTCTTCTAATCTCTATGGTTCCTATCTAAAGTCACTATACCACAAAATCTTGACATGATTTTCCACGTCAATAACGTATACTATCGTGTAATAACTTTATATATATATATATATATTCCATTCAATTATATATGCCTATGTTTATAGTAGTTTGATAAGATAAAAGATTACCATAACGGTGCATGACCAAATTACACCATACATACCTTGCCCACATGCAAAAGTATGAATAAATACTCATTCAAGTTATTGCCTTGCTTCAAGCAAAATTTTGCAACTAATTAGTGCTAAAGGTCGAATTCGGTGGATAGAGATCACTTTTCACCACTCAATGGCTTCCAACCAAAGAGATATAGAGATGGAATAGAGAACTCAAAGAATTTTTACACATACAACTAAAGTTTAAGCTATCTTTTAAGTCTAAAAAGTATGAAAATTAAATGCTACTGCATGGAACAACCCTCCATGCATTAGGATTTCGAAGATCATTAAGTTTTTGCTGATAACTAAATCATTTAATTCATTTGTTCAACAAAAAATAAAGTTAGTGGACTGAAATAAAACTCTCTTGAAGATTACTAAGGTTCATGCCAACTATCTACCACTAAAGAAGCTTCCATAACCTCCTCTCTAGAAAATCTTCTACGGTGCATGCCAATTATCCTTCATATAGCATCATGGGCTAAATATGATAACAAAACCACTCATGTGTCACCTTAAGCTGTCACCCTTAGACCTCTTAAACCTCTCCTTAAACAACAAACATCAAAACTTTAAACCTTAACTCTTAAACACTAATCCTAAACAATAACCCCTAAATTTTACACCCAAAACCTTAAAACCAAATCCTAAAACCCTAACACTTAATGTTTCACCCATAAACCCTAAACGCTCAATCGTAACCTTTAACCCCTAACCTTTAAACCCTAAATCAAAACTCTACACCCTAAACCTTAACCCTAAAACCTGAAAACATAAACCCTAATCCCCAAATCCGAACCCACACATAAATGCTAAACCTCGACCCCTAACTTTAAAATCAACATCATAAACCCTAAACCTTAACTCCTAAATCCTAAGCACTAAAATTTAAACACTAAATGCTGGACTTTGACCCCTAAATCCGAAATTCTAAACTTGTAAACCTTAATACTTAAAGTAGAACTCATAAACACTAAACATTTCCCCTAGCTATAACCCTAAAACCTTTAATTGAAATTTACACCTTAAACCTCAACCCATAATCCCCAACCCTTAAACCTAAAAACTTAAACCATAATCCCTAAACCTTAACCTTTAAACCCCAAACCCAAACTTCAAACACCGACCCCTAACTTTAAACCCAACACTTGAACCCTAAACCTTAACTTCTAAATCTTAAGTCCTAAACATTAAACATTAAATACTAAACATTAACTTTATACCCAAAATTTTAAATTCTAAACCCTAAAACATAACGTGAAAACCCTAACTCTAAAACCTTAAATGGCAAACCATAAATCATAAATACTAAACCCTAACCCTTAAACCTAAACTACTCAACTATAAACCTTAAACATTAACTCCTAAACTTAACCTCAAAACTTAGCCTCTAAACCTAAAATCCAAAACCTTAACCCCTAAACCTAGATCAAACCCATAAACCATAAGTTCTAACCTTTAGACTCTACTCAAAACTCTAACCAATATTCAAAACTTAAACCCCGACACCATAGCCCTTAAACCCCGAACCTTAAATCCTAAACTCTAAACCATAAAGCGTTACCTGTAAAACCTAAACCTTAAATCATAACCCTAGACACTAAAATTCGAGCCGTTAACCTAAAACCCTAACCTCTATATCCTAATTACAAATCTAAATCCTAAATCATAACTCCTAAACTCTAGCCCTTTAACTCTAAGCCCAGAAGCCTAAAATGGTAATGCTAACCTAATCCTAAACCCCAACTTCTAAACCTTAACTCCTAAACCCAAAACTATAAATCCTTAACCTAGACCTTAAACCTCAAATCTTATACTTAATTGCTAACCCATAAATCAAAAGTACTAAACTATAGTCCTTAAAACCCTAAATCCTTAACCATAAACCTCAAACTTTAAATTTTAGACTAACCCTTAAACCTTAAATGCTAACCCTAACCACAAAGTCCATGAAACCTAACCCCTAACCCATAAATTGTAAGCATTAAACCCTAACCCAAACTAGACCTAACTAGTGAATCCTAAACTCTAACCCTTAACCCCTAAATTTTAAACCTAAATTCCTAAACCCTAACACTTAATCCTTAAACCCTAAAAACTTAATTCTTAACCCCCCAATCCCTGAACACAAAATTGTAACCCTTAAACCTTAAACCCAAAACCCTAACCCTTAATCTATAAACCCTAACCCCTAACCCTTAAACCTTATTTCCTAAACTCTAACCCCTAAACCTTACACCCTAAACATTGAACACTAAACTCTAACAACTGAACCCCAAATACAAAACCACAACCATTAAATCCAGCCCAAACATTAAGCCTTAAACCATAACCCATAACCTTTAACCCCAAAACCCTAAACCTTAACCTTTAATTCCTAAACTCGAACCTAAGTGCGTAAACCTTAACCCCTAAACTCTAAATCCAAACCCTACCTTTAAACTGTAAACCATAACTCATAACCTTTAAATCATAACCCCTAACCGTAATTACTAAATCCTAAACTTAATCCCCTTGACCCTAAACATTGAAAATCTTAAACCCTAAATTCTAAATAATTAATGCAAAATTGTAACTTCTAAACCTTAAACTAAAACCTCCAAACCAAAACCTCTAAACTCTAAACCATAACCTTTAAATCCTGACCCCAAAAATAATAAACCATAACCCCTAAACCTTAGACAATACATACTAATTGCTAACTGTTAATTCCTAAATCCAAACTCATACACTTTCAACCATACACCAAACCTTATCTCTTAAATAGTAAACCCTAAACTTTAGAACCTAAACCATAATCCTCAAACCTAACCCTTAATTCTTGAATGCCAAACTCTAAACCTTGACCCTTAACTTTAAACCCAATACCTTAAACCTCAAAACCTAATTCTTAAACCTTAATCTCTAAACTCTAACATCAAACTGTAAACCCAAAACCTTATCACCAAAATCTTAACTAGCACAATAGTACCAATGTTACCACAATCAGCCAATGATGTTATGTGATAGATAGTTGGCTTGCATGTTGAAAGATTTTCAAGATAGAGTGTTATGAAAGTTTCTTTAGTTGTAGATAGTTGGTCTACACCTTAGCAAATTTTCAAGACAGTTATTTCAGCCCATTAACTCTATTTTCTATCAAACAAATGCATTAAATGAGCTAGTTATTAGCAAAACCTTAATGATTTTCGAAATCTCAATACATTGAGGGTTGTTCCACTCACTAGTATTTATTTTCGTGCTTTAGACTTAGAAAATAACTTAGACTTTGATTGTACGTGTAGAAACTCTTTGAGTTCTCTATTCTATCTATATATCTCTTTGGTTAGAAGCCATTGAGTGGTGAAAATATCTTTGTATCTCTTAAGGCGGTGTTCATTTATATTCCTTTGATTGGTGATTTGTAAAGTTTATGTATCCTTGTTTATTGTCCTTAGGATCGTGATTTTTTGTATTCCTTTAATATTAAACTTAATGATGAGCCTTTTATCCCCTATTGTCATTCAAATCTATTCAAACTTGTGCTTGTACTTCTTAAACAAAATTGTTAGCAAAGTTACATCATTTTCATTGCTAATATCGTTTCTTAAAAAGACGGTATCATAAGCCATGAAACCCTAAACCCTTATAACTGTAAATGCTAAACTCGAATACTTAAATCTTAAACCTAAAACCTTAATCCTAAACCTAAACCTAACACCTAACCATTGCCCATAGACCATAAATCCTAAACTCTAAATCCTAAACCTCAAACTTGAACCCTTAAACCCTAAACCATAAATCCTAACCCCTAAACTCTAACCCTTGAACCATAACTCCTATACCCTAAACCATTAACCATACAACCTAAATCTTAAATCTTACACCTTAAACCTTAAACTTTAAACCCCAGCCATTAAACTTGAACTCTTAAATCCTAATGCCTATATTCTAAACCCTAACCCCTTACCTCTAGACCAAGGCTTAAGTAAGGATGTAGGGTTAAGGTTAGGTGAGTAAAGGATATGAAAAAGTGTAAGATTTAGGGGTTAAGGGTAGGTTTTGGGGTTTATTGTTTCGATTTAGTGTATACATTTCATAGTTTAGAGCTTAGGACTTAGGGTTTATGGTTTAGTATTTTGGGTTGTGGGATTAGAGTTTAGGGTTCAAGGGTTCAAGGATTCAGAGTTTAGGGGTTAGAGTGTATGGTTTCAGGTTTCGGGGTTAAGAGTTAGGGTTTAAGGCTTAGGGTAAGGGTGAGGGTTACTATAAGGGTTTAGGGTCAAGGGTTAAGAGGTTAGGGTTTTAGGAGTAAAATTTGGGGGTTAGAGGCTACGCTTTAGGGTTTATGGTTTGGGGTTTAGTATTTTGGGTTATGAGATTAGGGTTTAGGTTTTAGAGTTTATAGTTTAGGGGTTAAGATTCAGAGTTTAGAGTTTAAGAGTTCGAGTTTAGGCTTCAAACATTAGGATTTAATGTTTATGTGTTAGGTTTATGGTTATAAGTTAGGGTTGAGGGGCAAGTGTCTTAAGGTTAGGGGTTAAGGACAAGGGCAAGAGCAGGTTTTACGTTCCTGAGTTAGGATTTAGGGTATAGAGGTTAGTGTTGAAGTTTGAGGCTGTAGGGAATGTTTGAGGTTCAGTGCTTAAGATTTATTGTGTAGCGGTTAGGGTTTAAAGGTTAAGGATTAGCAATTAGGGTGAATGGTTTAGGGATTATAGGTTTGGGTTTTGCCTCTAGAGTTTGGGCTTTTGGCTTTTGGATTATGGATTTAGGGGTTAGTATTCAGGGTTATAATGTAAGTGGCTAGGGTTTTGGGGTTAGCATTTATGGTTAAGGTGTTAGTGATTAGGGCTTATGGGAGTTAAGGTTTTGGGTTTAGGGGCTAGTAATTAGGGCTTCTGGTTTAGGGTACTGAAAATTTATGATGTCGTATTTTGAAAGAACGATATCGGGATTAAATTTGTTTAAAGAGCACAAGTACAAGTTTGAACAGATTTGAATGAAATAGGAGATAAAAGGCTCACCACCCTAAACTCTAAACCCGAAATCTTAAGGGCTGACCCTTAAACCCGAAACCGTAACCCTTAATCCCTAAACCATAACCTTAAACATAAGACACCTACCCCTATGCTATAAATCCTAAACTCCAGAACCTTATCCCAATTCTTAACCCCAAATGATAACTCCTACACCCTAAACCCTATCCCCTAAACTATAAACCCAAAACAATAGATCCTAAACCCAAAATCCTAAGCACTACAAACCTTAAAACCCAAACTTTAAACTCTAAACACTAATTGCTAAACCTTAAACCATAAACCTCAAACCATAAACTTTAAGCCCAAAACCCTAAACCCTGACCCTTTAACTCTAAACTTTAACCCTTAACCCCAAAATCTTAAACTCAAACCCTTAATCCCTAAACTTTCAAACCTAAATTCCTAAACCTTTACCCTAACACTAACCTCTAACTCCAAAGACCTCACCTTTAAACTCTAAACTATAGCCATTAAAACCTAAACCTTAAACTTGAAACTCAAAACCTTATACCAAACTAGAATCATAAACTCTAAACCTAAAATCATATACCAAAACCCAAAGTCACAACCCCCTAAACTACCAAAAACCTTAAAAACTAAACCCAAAACCCTAATCGCTAAGCTCAAAATCCTAAGCCTTAATCATTAAACCTGAGCATAAAACCCTAAAAACTAAACCCAATCCCTTACAACAAACTCCTAAACTCTAAACGTTAAACCTTAAATTTTAAACTCCATAACCATAACCTAAATCCAAACCCCTAGCCCTAGCCCCTAAACCTTAACCTAATCCCTGAACCTTAAATCTTTAACCCAAACCATAAACTATAAACTGTAAACCTTAAAGCTTAGTCAAAAACCTAACGATAACCTTGAAACCTTAAGCCCTTAACTATAAACCTAACCCCAAATCCTAAACTATAACCCTTAAACCCTAATCTTTAAACTTTAAACCTTAATTCCTAAACGTTTACCTTAAACACTGACCTCTAACTCCAAAGACCTCATCTTTAAACCTTAAACTCAAAACACAAAACCTTATATCAAAAACCAAAATCATAAACTTTAAACCATAAACCCAAAACCATAGACCAAAACCCAAATCGCAACTCCTAAACCATAAACCCAAAACCATAGACCAAAACCCAAATCGCAACTCCTAAACCATAAACCCAAAACCCTATACCAAAACCCAAATCACAACCCCTAAACTATAAACCTAAAACCCTAAACACTAAACCCAAAATTCTAACCTCTAAGCTCCAAACCCTAAGCCTTAATCATTCACTTTAAGCATAAAACCTTAAATCTTAAACCCTCAACCCAAACCCTTAAACCTTAAACCTTAAATTCTAAACTTATAACCCTAACCTAAACCCAAACTCTTAGCCCCTAAACCCTAAATCTTTAACCCTGACCATAAACCCTAAACTATAAACCTTAAACCCTAGCCCAAAACCCTAGGTCCTTAACAATAAACCTAACGGCAAACCCTAAACTATAACACTTAAACCCCGATCTCTAAACTCTAACCACTAAACCCTAAAGCCAAAAATGCTAACCCTAAACTCCAATACCAAAACCTCAAACCCTTTACTCCATTCTTTAAACAACAACAACAACCCCCTAAAGACTAAATCCTAACCCCAAAACCTTATGCACTAACACCCTTAACCATAGACACTAATTGCTAGCCCCTAAATCTTATCCATCTACACCGTAACCATAAACACTTATTGCTAACCCCTAAACTCTAACCACTTACACCATAACCTAAATGTTAATCGTAAAACACTAAACTCTAAAGCCTAAAACCTAAACCTTAAAGCCAAAACCTTAACCCTAAACTCTAAACCTTGAACCCAAATCCTTATACCCGAAACTCTAAACTGTAAACCCATAACCGATAGCCCTAAATCCTAAACTTTGACCCCTAAACCCTAAATCCTAAGTCCTAAGCTGTAAATTATAAACCTTAAATCTGAAGATGTAAACCCTAAAGTCGAGCCCTTATCCCTTAACCCCTAACCCTTAAACCTTAAACCCTAACCATCAACGTAAAACCAAAACCTTTAACCTTTAACCCTAACCTCTATTCCTAAAATCTTGAATCCTAAACCCTAACCCTTAACTTTGAAAACTTAAACCCTCAATCCTAACCCCTAACTGTAACCCTAATCCATAATGCCCAAGCCCTACCCCGTAAACTAGGCTTTAGGGTTTAAGGATTTGTTTACACAATAGGTCTTTTTATTTTTTAGGCCTAGTAATTCTTTGACCTAATTAATTTACATTATGTGGAATTCATTCTTAATTTTAATTATTTATTGGGTTCATGTACTCTAGATCCATTTAATTATTAAGGATACTTATTTACAAAACCTATTTATAATTTAGAAACAATTATGTTTTATGCCCAATTATATCTTAGCTCTAATTTGTTCTTGAGCTCAATTATTTTTTTGAGCTCATGCATGTTGGACCCAATTAACCATTGGGACCAATTATATCTTATACTTAATTAAGTATCTTGCCTAATTATATTTTAGGTCAAAATTACTTATTAAGTTTGTTTCGTTCTTAGTCCAATTATCTATTAAACTTAATTTTATTAGGCCCTATCAAATCTTAAACCCAACTAATCCTTATGCACAATTAAATTTTAGACTCAATTAATTGTTAGGTCAAATCAATTACATCTTAGGCCTAATTTATTTTAGAATCCAATTATTTCTAAAGTTCATGATCAATGAGCCTAATAATTATTAGATCAAACAAACATTAGGCCCAATTATGTCTTGGACTAATGCACACAATGCCCAATTATGTATAAAACCAAATTGTTTATTTTGCTCAATTTTATCTCAAGTTCGATTATATTCAACTCATTATATTGTTGACCCAAATATGCATGAGGCCTACTTATATCTTTTTTCCAATTTTCTAGGCTCAATTAAATCTGAGGCCCTATTAATTTAAGGTCTAATTACATGTTAAATTATTTCTTGGACTCATGTATGTTAGTCTAATTAATTCAGTCCAAATAATTGATTGGCTAAATTATATTCTCAACTTGACTATTCTTAGACTTAATTATATATTATGCCCAATTTTTAATAAGGCTCAATTTAATCTTAGGTCCAATTAATTCTTATGTACAATAAAATCTTAAGCTAAATCTTAAATCCAATTATTTATTAGACTAATTCAATTCTTTAACCCATTTCTATATTAAGGTCAATTATTTACTGGTGAAATTATATATTAAACTTAAATTTTTGTCAGATCAAATCAAATCTTATGCTAGTAAATTATTAGACCAAATGAATTGCTCTGTCTAATTAATTGTTAATCTCAATTACATGTTTGGTTCAATTAAATGTTTGATCAAATTAATTTTTGAGTCAATTAATATATGTTAGGTCCAATTAACTACTATGCTCAATTATGTCTTTAATTCAATGATAGTTTGAGTTTAATTATATCTTAGGTTGAATTCATTAGACTCAATTATGTATTTAGTTCATGCACTTTATGTTTGATTTTATCTTGGTTTAATTAAATCTTGGACTCAATTACATTTTATATCCAATTACTTATTAGTCTTATTCAGTTCTAACTAATTACATATATTGAGCTCAATCTTTTTATTAGGCTCAATTTAATAGATCCCAAGTTATTTATTAGGCCTAATTATGTATTAAACTTGATTTTTTTTACTCAATTAAATTTCAAGCCTAATTAATTTAGTCACAATTAAAGTTACTTTCAATTAATTGTTAGATCATTAATTTTTAAGCTACATTACATGAAGCCTAATTATATCTTAAACTGAGTTAATTATTAAACTCAAATATATTTTAGATCTAATTATTTATTAGGCCTAATTATGCAGGGAGGTCAACTTTTTATTTGGTCCTATTGCATATTATGCCTAACTAATTCTTAAGTAGAGTTAAATTTTAGGCTCTGTGAATTACTAGATGTAATCAATTATGGCCCAATCATTTGCTAGATCCAATAAATTATTAGGCTCAATTGCATCTTAGGTTCAATATTTTATCATGTTCGATTATATATTAAGCCCAATTATTTCTCAATTTGCTCCTAGGCTTAATTAATATTATGCCTAATTCTTTATTATGGCCAATTAAATCTTATGTTCAACTAATTCTTAGGCACAATTAATTATTAGACTCAATTACATCTTAGGCTTTTTTATTGGATGCATTTCACTATTTGATCCATTTTCAAATTAAGCTCAATTATTTAAGTATCCTAATCATATAAAATCAAAATTTTCATTTACTATTAGTCCCAATGAATTGCTAGACCTACTAAATTGTTCAATCCAATTAACTATTAATCATAATAACGTTTTAGACTTATTTTTACATTTAATTAATTATTTGACCCAATTCACATACATTGATCAATTATTTTTTGAATTCATGCACGATGGAATCAATTGATTACTAGACCTAATTAATTATGCAACCAAATTGTACTAGGCTCAATTATGTATTAGACTAAATTATTTATTAGCCCCAATTGTTTCAAGTCCAATTATATTTGACCTATTATATCATAGATCTAATTATATGTGAAGCCTAATTATTTTATATGTTCAATTTTTAAGCCTAATTAAATATGAAGCCCACTTAGTTTGAGGTCTAATTATATCTTAAGTTATATTATTTATGAGGCTCAATTATATATCAAATTATTTCTTGGAATCATGCACTTTAGCTTAGTTAATTTGGTCCAATTAATTTATAGGCCCAAAATATCTATGGCCTGACTTTTTTTTTTTTTTACGCTTGATTATATATTAAACCCAATTTTTATAAAGTCTAATTAAATTTTAAGCCCAACTAATTCTTAAGTACCTTTAAATCTTAAACTCAATTATTAGTTAAGATCAATTAATTATTAAGTTCAATTAATTGTTAGTTTCAATTAAATCTTATATCCAATTATTTATTAGGCTAATGGAGTTGTTAGGCCCAAGTTAAGATCAATTACTTAATCATATATTAACCTTGTTTTGCTTTTTTTAAAGATTTAATTAAATGTTAAGCCAAATTAATTATTATATCCAATAAATTGCTAGACCCAATAAATTGTTAACCTTCACTACATATTTGGCTTAATAAAATATTAAATCTAATTAATTTTGAGTTCAATTAATAAATATTAGTACCCATTAGATATTATGTATAATTTATCTTAAGTTCAATTATAGTCCAATTATATCTTAGGCTTAATTCATTAATAGTTCTAAGTATCTATTAGGTTCATGCATGCTATACGCAATTATATCTTAAGACTAATTAAATCATAGACTCAATTATACTTTAATCCCAATTATTTGTTTGTCCAATTTCGTTCTTATAACCAATTATAGATTAAATCCAATTAGATATTAGGCTTAATTATGTATAAAGCTTAATTTTTTATTATGCTCATTAAAATTTTAGACCTATTTAATTTGTCATGACAATTAAATCTTGGCCCCCTCATACAACTTAATTAATTTTAGGCCTAATCAATTGTTAAGTGATTAGTCATTAAGATCACATATCATGGCCAATTATATATCTTAGACTGAGTTTATTCTTAGGCTCAAATCTATTTTAAGCCTTATCATTTGTTAGGTCTATCAGGTCCAATTTTAGGCGTAAGTAGATATTAGGCCCCACTAATTCTATATAGAGTTAGATCTAAGTTCTCATTAATTATTAAACTTAATTAATTGTTAAATGTAATTAGTTACTAAGTTCAATTAATCATTAGGCTCAAATACATCTTAGATCTAATATTTTATTAAATTTAATTACATATTAAGAAACTTAATTATTTATTAAGCTTAATTAAATATTAAGTCTAATTAAATCTTAGGCTCAATATATTTTTTGACTAAACAAATCATCAGGCCCAATAAATTGTTAGGGTCTAATTTACTATTGACTCAATTACTCATCAGGCTCAATAATTTATTATGATCATTTCGTTCTTAAGCTCAATGATATATGTTTGCTATTTAGGCTGAACTAAATCTTAAGCTTGATTATTAGTTATTTGGCATAACGAATTCTTTGGTTCGAATAACTGTCAAAATCAATTACACAATAGGCCTAATTATTTTATGAATCAATTACTTTTTAGGCTTAATTAATATGTGTTAGCCTAATTTGTTCTGAGGCTAAATTATTTTTAAGTTTCATACATACGAGACTAATTATATCTTAAGTTCTATTATTTATTATTAGACGGAGTCATTCGTTTGGCCCAATTATTTATGAAGTCCATTATATTTTAGTCTCAATTTGTTTTGAAGTTTAATTATTTGTTGGGCTCATGCACGTTAGGTGCAATTAATTATCGAGTCTAGTTATATCTTGAAAATAATTAATTACTAGATCTAACAATATTTTGAGCCTAATTATGTATTAAGCTTATTAGGTTCTTAGGCGTAACTATATGATGCCCAATTATTTATTAGGATCAATTACATATTTAAGCATAATTTTTTATTATTTTCAATTAAATATTAGGTCAACTAATTCTTAGATACAATTAAATCTTAGGTCCAATTAATTATGAGGTCTAGTTAATTATTACACCTAAATTTTATTAGGTTTATTTTGGTATCTACCCATTTTAGGTCCAATTATATATTAACTTAAACTTCTTATTAAAAATATGTTATTAGGCGCTATTATATATTAAACTCAGTGAATAGTTAGGTTCAATTATTTGTAAGTCTTAATTATACATTAAACTCAGTTATTTATTAGGCCTGTAGTGTTTTTGGACCTAATGACATGTTAAGCCCTTTTTTATTAGGCCAAATTAACTTGATTAATTATCTGATGCAATGAATTGTTTGATCTAATCAACTGTTAGACCCATTTATTTTCATGGTTCAATTAATTCTTAGGTCCAATAAAAATATGTTAGACTAAACTTGTTCTTTGGTTGAATTATTTTCAGTTTCTTGCATGGTAAACATAATCATATACTAAGCTCTATTATTTATTATTAGGTCTATCTATTAGGCCAAATTATTTATAAAACCCAATTATGTTTCAAGTTCAATTATAATTTTTTAGGTCCAGTTATTTCTTAAACCTAATTATATAATAAGCCTAATTGGTTATTAAGATCAATTATATATTAAGTATATATTTTTTATTGGATCCAAATAAATCCTAGGCCTTGCAAATTCTTAGGCATAGTAAAATCTTGGACATAATCAGTTATTACGTCTAATTATCAAGCATAATTAATCATAGGTTCAATTACATTATAAGTCTAATTTATTTATTAGATCCATTTTTATATAAAACCCAATTAGATATTAGTCCCATCTAATTCCTAGGCAAAATAAAATCTTAGTCAAAATTAATTATTAAACTTAATTGACTATTGACTCAAATTTTTGCTAGATATAATTAATTATTAAGCTCAATTATATCTTAGATCCAATATTTCGTTTCTAAGCAAAAATATTTTTTAATTTTATACACGATGGAGCTAATTATATCTTTAATTGAATTATTTATTAGGCCCAGCCATTCGTAAAACTTAATTATATCTTAAGCTCAATTGTAATTTGGGTCAAATTATATCTTAAAATTAATTTGTCTTTAAGTTCAGTTATTTATTAGGCTCATGTATGCTAAGTCCAATTAAGCATTGGATCAAATTATATCTTAAATATAATTAATTGTTAGGTTTATTTTTGTTTTAGGCCCAACTATGTATTAAGCCCATTTCATTTTTAAGCTCAATTATTTATGAAGATAAATTATCTATTATGTCTAATTTTTTATATAGTCCAATTAAATCTTATGTCCAAGTAATTATATTTTGTTAGAACAACTAATTGTCAAGTTCAATTACTTGTTACACTCAACTAAATCTTAAACCTTATTATTTATTAAGCCAATTTAGTTTTTAAGCTCAATTATATATCTAGGATAATTTTTTATTAGGTCAAATTATATATTAATCTTAATGATTTATTTAACACAATCCAATCTTGGGCCTTATTAACTATTAGGCACAATAAATTGCATTGTCCAACTTACAATTAATGTCAACTACATATTTGACCTAATTAAATATTAGATTCAATTAAATTTTAATCCAATAAATAAATATCAGACCTAATTAATTATTATGTTCAATTATATTTTAAAGTTCAATTCATTTTTAAGCCTAATTATGTATTGGGTTTATGCATACTACATTTAATTATATTTTTATCCAATTAAATCTTAGATCTAATTTTATTTTAAGTCAATAATAGTCTAATTTTATTCTTAAACTCATTTATAGACTAAGCCCAATTATTTATTAAGGCTAATTATATAGTAAAAGCACTTTTTTACTAGGCTCAATTAAATCTTTGGTCCAATTAATTATTAGTTGCAATAAAATTTGGAGCTCTATTAAATATTAAGTTTAATTTATTATTACACCTAATTAATTATTAGGCTCAACTAATTACATGCTAGACCACTTAATTGTCACACCCAATTTTTTTATTAGGCAGAATTAATTATACCTAAAAATTAGTTAGATTTTATAAAATATTGGGTTTAATATATAATTAGACTTGAGAAATAGTCATCCGAAGATATAATTGAACTTATTAATTAATGAGGTTGAATTAATGAGACTAACATGAATGATCCCAAGAAATATTTTGACATATAATTAGGTTAGTAAGTATTATGACTTAAGATGTAATTGAATTTTAAAATTAATCGAGCTTGAGATTTAATTAGACCTAAAAAATATAACATATGGTATAATTTGGCATCATATATAGTGGACTTATACTTGAATGAGCTGAATATAATTAAATCTGAGATATAATTAAGTTTAATAAATTATTTGGACTAATACAAAATTGGGTTTAGTATGCACTAGCTCAAAATATAACTAGGCCTAATATTTATTGGGTTGAATAATTATTGCGCTTATCATATATGAACCCAAGAAATAAGTTGGATTGAGAACAAATAATTGAGCCTGATAATTAATTTGACCAAACAATTAATTAGGTTTAACAATTGAGTCTAATAATTAATTGAACCTAAGATTTGGTTGAACCTAGCAAATAGTTAGGCTTAAGATTTGCTAAAACCTAAAAAAATAGGTTTAATATATAATTAGGACTAATAAATTATTGGATAAGAATAAAATGGGTTTAATAACTAATCGAGCCTATAATATGATTATCATGAATAATTAATTAAGTCTAATATATAATTGATCCTAATAAATAATTGGACCTAACATGCAGAACTAAAAAATAATAAGCTTGAGAACGAATTTGATCTAATTATTTATTAATTAGGCCTAAGAATAATCCGGCCTAAAAAATAATTAGACTTGGTGTGTAATCAAGCCTAAAACTTAGTTGGATTTAATAATTCATTAGGCTTAATAAATTAATTAATTTATTAATTAATTGATTCTAAGATTTACTTCGATATATTAAAAAATAAGGCTCACTATATAATTAGAATGGATAAATAATATAATTTAATAACTAATTCGGTCTAAAACTGAAACAAACCAAAAAAAAAAAGGGTCTATAATTAATTCATCATAACATGCATAAGCCCAATAAAGGACTTGAACATAAATTGGACCGAAAAATATAATTAGACCCAAACTATAGTTGAAGTTAGATATAATTGGGTATCACAAATAATTAGCCGAATAGATAATTAGACTAATAATAAAAAATAGAACCAAAGATACAATTAGGTATATCGAGCATGAAATTAAGAAATAACAAAGAAGGAATTTAGCCTAACATATCTTAATTGAGCTATAAAGATATTTGGGCCAATATATAACTGAGCTTAATAATTAATTACATCAAATAATTAATTAGGTTTAATATTTATTTAAATCTAATAAAAAATAAGATATAATATCTAATTAACCTTAAGAACAAATTGAGCCTAATAATTGATTGGACCATATAATTTATTAGGCCTAACAATTCATTACCCTAAAGCTAAATAATTAATCTAAGATATAATTGGGCATGAGATGTAATAGAACTTGACAATTAATGACTTCATGATTAAATAGGTTTAACAGTTAATAAATTGAAATTTTAATTATAACTAAGAATTAATTGAGCTTAAGATTTGGTTGAGCGTAATGAAAAATATTGCTTAATATATAATGATACTTTATTATGATGGAACAGTATTTGAAATAGAATTTATGTAACTTTGCTATAAAAATTGTTTAGAAAAGTACAAGCACAAGTTTGAAAAGATTTGAATGAAAATGAGAATAAAAAGCTCACAACCAAATTTAACACCAAATGGATATAGAAAATAGCTGCCTTAAGGAGAACAAACAAAGATATAGAACGCTCACGGTTCACCACCCAAAAGGATGCAGATAAGCACCACCTTAAAAGATATAGAGCTATTTGTCACCACTAATGGATCCCAACCAAAGAAATACAGAGATAAAAAACATAACTTAAAGAATTTCAACAAATACAATCAAAGTCTAAATTACTTTCTAAATGTAAAGCATGAAAATAAATATTAATGCATAGAACAACTCTCCAGGCGTAGGACTGTGAAAATACTTAAGTTTTGGTTGATAACTAACTCATTCATTGCTTTTTTTTGCCAAAAAATGAAGTTAGTAGGCTAAAATAACTTTTTCTTGAAAATCTGTCAAGGTGCAAGCGAACTATCTACTACTAAAGAAACAACTATAACTTTCTCTAGGAAAATAATTTTGAGTTATTTTAAAAGAGAATTGAAAGATAAGATTATCAACATTTCAAAATATAAAAGAATACTTCAAAAAAAGTTCGCAATCAAATTCAGCACTTCTCTCAGGTTGGACTCAAAACAGGCTTGTAAATGCATGAAAAATAAGTTGTAGGTTTTAGAAAGTACCAAATATTATGGGCTCGTTGTGGTAACGTAGGCACTCCTACCATATAATCAGATCTAACAAATAATTAGGTTTATTCTATAATTTAGACTAAGAATGAAATAAGACCAATAAATAACTAGAACTAAAATATAATTAGGCAAAACATTTAGGAATCTACAACTTAATAAACCTACAACTTATTTTTCATGCACATTACAACTAAGAATGATATAATTAGTTGTGATGTGCATGAACCTACAACTTAATTGAGCTGAAGAATGAATTTAGCCCAAGAAGTAGTAGGACTCAAATAATGATCCAACTTTAGATGTAACTGAACCTAGAAATTAAGTGGCCCTAATAACTAATTGAGCTTAACATTTATTAATTGGATTCAAAAATTAATTTGATCATATATTTTACGTAAATATGAAATTGAATAATTAATTGGACCTAGCAATTCTTACACTTTCTAATTAATTAGCCCTAAGATTTGATTAGAAATGTATAAATTGACTTGACAAATAATTGACTTTAATATATAATTGAGCCAAGAACTAAATGAACCCATAAGTAATTAAGTATAATATATATTTTTTTGAATTTAAGAATTAGTTCCCAACAATTCATTGGGTCTAAAATTTAATTATGTCTCATAATAGTTAGATCTTATAAAAAATTATGTTTAATATATGATTAGACCTAAAAAATAATTGATGCCTAGATATAATTGGGCTTATTGATGGGACAAAAATAATGAGGCTAACATGCATCAGCTTAACCAATAATTCGACTCACTATTGGGTCTGAGATTTAATTTAACCTAAAAAATTGACATATAATATAATTAGAGCTCACATATAATTGGACTTGAGATATAATTAGGTACAATAAATAATTCAGCCTAACATATAATTAGGCATATTTTAAATTTGCCCAAGATATAATTCAACCTAATAATTAATTTAGTCTAATAATTATTGAGCTTATCGTGCAAAATCCCAAGAAACAATTATGTTTTTAAATGAATTAGGTATGATGTAATTGAATTTAATAATTAATTTAACTTAACAATTCATTCGGTCTAATAGTATATTGAGTCTAATAATTAATTGCGTATAAGAATTATTTAGATTTAAGATTTGATAAGGCTTAATCAAAAATTGGACTTAATATTAGGAGTAATAAGTTAATAGGCTAAGTATGAAACAATTTTAATAAATACTTTAACATAAAACATAATCATTCTATTATAAGTGGACTTAATATGCAATTTAACTTAACAACTACTTGGATACAAATAAAAAGTTAGGCTTAATATGCAATTAATTGGGCTTAACGATTCGTTGGACCAAATAATTAATTCAGCCTCAAATTTAATTGGGTTTAACAAAAACAAATTAGGCATAATATGTAATTGAGCTTAATAAATAATTATGCTTAATATATGTTTAGACTTTGATAAAATATTAAATGTATGATGTAATTGAGCTTAATAATTAATTGAACGTAGCAAATAATTATGACTTTATAATTAATTATACTTCACATTTAATTTTGCTTAAAAATTAATTAGGTTTAATACTTAAATTGAGCCTAATAAAAAGTCAGGCTTCATATACAATTGGACTTAAATATATTACAGCCCAATAACTAGCTAAGTGTAAGATATGATAAGTGTAAAACTTAAATTCTAAATCTTAGCATTTAAATTCAAAACCCAACTACTAAACCATAACCAAAAAATCATAAATCCTATCCTTAAACAAAAAGCCTTAAATTGTAGACATAAAACCATAACCCTTGACCTTTAGACCCCGTCCCTTAACCTCTAAACCTAACTACTAAACCTTACACTCCAAATCCTAGCCCCTTAAAACCATAACCCTAACTTATTAACAATGAAAAATTATACTTTAATCCCTAAACTCTTGCCCTTTAAACTAGAACCCTAACCCATTAAACATGAAAAATAACGACTTAAAATTGTAAGTCCTAAACCCTCCTAACCCATTAAACATCAACCGTTATGCCCTAAATATTAACCCATAGATCCTAACACTAACCCTTAACCCCAGATTTCAAACTAACCTTAAACCCTGAACACGAAACCTTAAACTTTAAATCCAAGACTTTGACTCCTAAACCCTAACTCCTAAAAATAAAATGATAACCCTAACCATTAGAACCTAATCCATAACCCTTTAAACTCTAAACCTAAATCTAAACTGTAAACTTTAAACCCAACCCTTAGAGCATACATCATAAATCCTAAACCCTAAATCTTAGTCCCTCAAAGCTAATACCTAACTTCTAAACCCAATCCATAAACCTTAAACACAAAACCCTAAACTCTAACCCCTAAACACGAACACTTGGAACCAAAACCTTAACCTAAATCATAAACCTTTATTACTAACGACTAAACCTTGATACCTAAACCTTAACTTAGAAACATTAGACCTTAAACTCTAAACTCTAGCCCCTAAACCCTAAACACGAAACTCTAAACCTTAGTTCATAAACTTAAAATCCTAAATCATAGCTCGTAAACCCTAATCCTTAAACTCAAATACTTAAAAACTTAATCCTAAACCCTAGACAGTAAAACCAAAACTCTAAACCTTTAAACCCTAAAACTTATACTACTCTAAACCCCAAACCCTAAACCCCTAAATCTTAAAACCTAAATACTAATGCTTAAACCCCAAAACCTATACCACTCTAAACCTCAAATCTTAAACCCCAAAATCTTAAAACCTAAATACTAATGCTTAAACCCCAAGCCCTGAATGCTAAAACCTAAATACTAACACTTAAACCTAAACACTGAATGCTAAAGCCTAACTCTTAGTTCATAACCTTTAACCCCACAACCCCTAATCCTCAATCTTAAAACCATAAATCTAAGCCATTGACCCTAACTTGAAGTCCTCAAACGCCAAACCCTAGCCTCTAAATCATAACCATTGACCTTTAATCCCTTACCTATAAACCCAAAACCCAAAACTACAAATCTCATATCCTAATAAGTAAACCCTAAATCATAAACACTAAACCTCAACTCTTAGACCATAACTGATAAACCTTAAACTAGAAAACAACAAATTTTAACCTTTAATCACTAAACCCTAAATCCCAAACTGCACCTCATAAATCCTAAATTCTAAACCATAAACATAGACCTAAACCTTAAACACTAATTCTCGATTGTAATCCTACATCCTTAACCCTAAACCTTAATACATAAATCCTAAACACACCTTAAATCATAAATCCTTAAATGTAAACCTAAACCTTAACATTCAAACCAAGAACTCTAAAAGCTAAATCCAAACTGCTGATTCCTACACCTAAAACTCTAAAACTTAAACCCTAAGCCCTAACCTGAAACTTAAATTGTTAACCTAAACACTATGCCTATAACCCTAAAACCTAAATCCTAAACCCTAATCACTGACCCTTAAACCCTAAATATTAATCATAGATCCTAAACTTTAAATGCTAACCCCAAAATCCTAAACCTTGAATGCTCATCGCCTAAACCTTTGATACAATATTATGATGGAATGATATTTGGAATGAAAATTATGTAACTTTCCTGAAATTTTTGATTGGAAAGTATAAGAACAAGTTTGAACATATTTGAATGAAGAGAGAGAAGGCTCACCACCAAGTTTAATACCGAATACAAAAACTTAAGGATAACAAACAAGAATACAAAAACCTTACGAGTCACCACTCAAAAAGGATACAAATCAATACCACCCTAAGCGATACAGGGATACTTCTCACCACTAAATGCTTCCTAAGCAATGAGATACAGAAATAAAAGGGAGAACTCATAGAGTTTTCGTAAATACAATCAACATCCAAACTCTTTCCTAATTCTAAAGCATGAAAATAAATCTTAGTCAAAATGATATAGATGGACACCACCCTAACATACACTCCATCACTGATCATAGTAGTTATTGATAGGCTTAGGATGTAAGTCTTGATTTTTATATGGGACTGCCAATAAGACAAAGGAATAAGGATTCAATTATAGTAGTTATTGATAGGTTCTCGAAGATGTCTCACTTTGTTTCTTGCAACAAAACAAATAATGCATCTTGTGTTGCTAATTTGTATTTCAATGAGATCGTGAAGTTGCATGACATTCCAAAGGCTATTGTTTTTTATCGAGATTCAAAATTCCATTTTTGAAGAACCTTATGGAGGCAACTGTGTACTTCACCAAATTTTTTCACAAACTCATGAACAAATTGAGAAGATAGTTGCTAAGAAGTTATGAGTCCCATCATCCCCAAACTGATGGATAAACTGAGGTAATACCCAAGAGCTTGGGGAACCTGCTAAGAAGTTATGTTAGCAAAGACATTAAGTAATGGGATCTAGTTTTTTCTTAAATTGAGTTTACCTACAATTGCTCTATGCATACAGCTATGCGTCCATTTGAAGTTGTTTATGGTGCTAATTCTATATGTCATTTGGATTTGGTTCCTCATCCTACAGCCAAGCAATTTAGTGGAGATGCTGATGAAAAAGAAAAGTAGATCAAGAAGTTGCATAAGACTATAAGAACAACCATTAAGAAGCAAAACGATAAATACAAGGAATTTGCCAATAAACATCAAAAGTATGTGGACTTTCAAAGAAAGTGATCTAATTTTGATTCATCTAAGAAAGGAGAGGATTCCGCAAAAAAAAAAAAAGAAGTTAAAACTAAAGGCTGATGGTCCATTTAAGGTGCTCAGGAGGATTGGTAAAAATATTTATAAGATTGAGTTACCAGCTAATTATGGAGTTTCCCCAACATTCAATGTGGCTGACTTAATCTAATCTTTCTAAGAGACACATTGGAAACTTGAGGACAAATCTTTTTCAAGATTTTTATCACATTTAACCCATGATACTATGTGAAAGATAGTTGGCATGCACTTTGCAAGATTTTATAGAGAAGAGGTTATGGAAGCTTCCTTAGTGGTGGATTGTTTGCATGCACTTTGTCAATCTTCAAGAGAGATTTATTTTAGTCCACTAACTTTATTTTTTGTTAAACAAATGCATTAAATAATTTAATTATCTGTAAAACTTAATGATTTTTGAAATCTCAAAGCATTAAGGGTTATTCTATGTATTAATATTTATTTTCATGTTTTAGACTTAAAAAATTTTCAGCGAGAAGCTTAATGATTGTCGAAAGAAGTATTACACTTATGAGAAGGAGTTTTATGCGACTTATAGAGCCTTGTACTATTGGAATTAATATCTTCTAGCAAAATATTTTGTTCTTTATTCTGATCATAAAGTATTAAAGTTCATCAATCACTAGCACAAATTAAACAAGCGACATGCAATTTGGGTTGATTTCTTGCATACTTTTGCCATCAAGCACAAATCTGGTGTTCAAAATATTGTTGCTAATACATTGAGTAAGAAGCATTTTCTTTTATCAACCATAAAGGTTAAAGTGGTGGGATTTGATTGCAAATTAGGTTTTTATAAACAGTTATCTATCTTTGATGGCTTTCCTTTTAAAGCTAATGCATTGTGTATTCCATTTGGTTCTTTGAGACAAGTGATTTTGGTATAAGCTCATGGTGGTGTTTTAAGGATACTTTGACACTCAGAGTGGTTATATTACCACATTCAGTCCACGATGCTATGTGATGAACAGTTGGCATACACTTTGAAATATTTTCATGAGAGTAAGTTATGGAAGCTTCTTTAGTTGTGGACAATTGGCATGCACCATAGCAATTTTCAAGAGACCACTAACTCTCTTTTTTGGTTAGAGAAATGCATTGAATGATTTAGTTATTAGCAAAAATTTAATTAGTTTGTAATCCCTATACAAGGAGGGTTGAGGAGAAGTCTTTTTCAACTAGGGAAGATTACAGGAGTACCTACGTTACCTCAATCAACCCATCATGCTATGTGATGGATAGTTGGCTTGCACCTTAGAGAAAGTTTTTGAAGTTTCTTCTGTGGTAAACAATTGGTGTGCATCTAAGCAATTTTGAAGGAAGAGTTATTTCACCCGTTAACTCCTTTTTTTTTTTTTTTGTTATTGAAACACATTGAATGAGCTAGTCATTAGCGAAGCTTAATTATGTTTGTACTCCTAATGCTTGGAGGGTGGTTGTTTCATGCACTAGTATTTATTTTCATGCTTTAGACTTGTAAGAGATAGTTCAAACTTTCATTGTGTGTGCAGAAACTCTTTGAGTTCTCTCTTTCATCTCTGTATCTCTTTGGTTGGGAGCCACTGAGTGGTGAAAAATATATATGTTTCTCTTAGGGTGGTGCTCATCTATAACTCTTTGAGTGGTAAGTTGTGACGTTTTTGTATTCATTTTTATTGTCTTTAAGGTGGTGATTTTCTGTATCCTTTTGGTATTAAACTTGATGATGAACCTTTTATCCTTTATTTTCATTCGAATCTATTCAAACTTGTGTTTATTCTTTACAAACAAATTTTTTTTATTAAAATTATATTATTTTCATTCCAAATACTGTTCTCATAAAAAAAATGAGTTTAATTGAGCATAATCTATTGTTGAGTAAATGAAGATATAATTTAGTGTAACAAGCATGAACCCTTTGCATAATTGAATCCATAAATGTATTGAGTCTAAGATATAATTGAACATAAACGATGATTGAACTTATGATATAATTTAGCGTAATAATTAATTGGATCCCATAATTATAGGATTTAATATTTAATCAGGTCAACTGTATAAGTGATGTTAGCAATTAATTGGACATAACAATTCATTAAGCTTAATATTAATTTGTTTGGATTTAATAAAAAATAAGTTTACTATAAATCTTGACTTAATAAACAATTGATATTAACAATTGAGCTTAAGGCCTAAATTGGACTAATAAAATAATGGGCTTAAAATTTAATTGGGCCTTCTAGAAAATTGGGCTTAATATATACTTGAACTTAGTACATAATTGGATGTATGATGTAGATGTTTGACTTAATACATCAATTAAGTAATTTGTATAAGCCTAAGAAATAATTTGACATATAATTGAACTTAATAAATAATACAACTAAAGATATAATTAAATTTCAAACTGATTGAGCCTAAAAAATAGGATACATGATATATAATTTGGCATCATGTATAATGGAGTCTATGAAATATTGGATCTAATATAATGGAACTTGAGATTAATTGGATTCGATAAATAATTCAACATAATACATAATTGGGCCTAGTGTGTATTAGCACTAAATATAACTAAGTTTGATATTTATTGGGTTTAATAATTAATTAGGTCAATCGTTCATTAACTTAAAAATAATTTGGCTAAGGAAAAAAATCATGCCTAAGAATTAATAGAGCACAAAAAATAATTGGGCCTAATATATAATTGAACTTAAAAATTAATTGGACTTAACAATTTAATAGACTAGCAATTCATTAGGTCTAACAAATAATTGAGTATAAGATTCAATTGGGTTTAGTAATTAAGCCACTTAAATGATTGAATTTAATATAAAAATGAGCTTGATAACTAAATAGACCCAATAAATAATTAGTCCTAAGATATGATTGAGTTTAATAACTCACTTAGTTTGACCAGTAATTAGGTCTAAAAACTAATTGAGCCTTAGATTTAGTTGTGCAAGCTTAAAAATTGTTGTTTCTAAGCTTTGATTAGGCATAATAAAGAATTTAGCTTAATAATAGTCAATCTGAATAAATAATTGAGCTTAGTATATGATTGGACCTAAGAATGAAATGGTTTCAATACATAATTAATTGAATTTAATATATAATAATTAATTAGACCTATCATACATGAGCCTAACAAATATTTGGACCTATAAACAAATGAGCTTAAGATGTAATTGGACCCAAATTATGGATAAGTTTAGCCTAACTTATATTAATGAAGCCTAAAAATTAATCAAATTATAAAAATAATTGACCATAATTGAGCTTAACAATTAATTAAATAATTCATTGCTTCAAGCAATTAATTAGGCTTAAGATTTGATTGGGTTTAATAAAAAAATTAGTTTTAATATACAATTGGGACTAAGAATAAAATAAGCCTAATAAATTTATTGGGCTCAATATGTAATTGAGCCTAAGAATCAATTATATCTGATGACTCATGAGGCCAAAATCATTAGCTAAGCTTAAGATTTAATTTCATTTGATAAAAAATTAGGTTTAATATATAATTAAACTTAATAAAAATAAATAATTATAGTCTACCATTTAATTGAGTCTAAAAAGTAATTAAACTGAGATAGAATTATCTAAGTGGGCCTAATAAAAAGTTGGTTTTTATATATACTTAGGCGTAGCGTGCATGAGCTTAATTATAAGCCAAGAACAAATTGAAACTAAGATAAAAATTAAGCCTAATTTCTCAAATTATAAATGAGTCTGATAATTAATTAGGCCTAATGTATATCAATTAGATCTAAAAATGAATTGGGTCTCAAGCATAATTGCCTTATTGAGTAATCAAGTTTAAAAATTAATTAGATTTCATAATTCATTGGATTCTAGAAATTCAATGAGTTTAATAATTATTTAGGTCTAACAAAAATTAAGATTAATATATAATTGAGTTTTAAAAAATAATAAGTATTGATTTAAAAACGAAATTAACCTAATAAATTAATTAAACTTGAGATGAAATTGAGCCTAATAATTAGTTTCATCTAATAATTATTTGAGCCCAACTAATTGATCATAATATCTGATTTGACTTAAGATTTAGTCAGGCCTAAAATTTCTTTCAATCTAATATAAAATTGGGTCAAGATATAATTGGCCTTAATAAACTAAGCGGCATTAATATATAATTCAACATAAGATAAAAAATTAGTCCTCATAATTAATTGATGCCAAGATATCTAGACTCAATAATTAATTTAACGTGCATAAGCCCAACTAATAATTGGTTTTACGATGAATTGGGACTCATTATAATTGGACTTAAGGTATAATTGTTACCAAATTATAGCCGAACTTGAGATATATTGGGCCTTATAAATAATTACGCATAATAATTAATTGAACCTAACATTTAGTCAGGAGTATTGTGGGTGAAGCTAAGTATTAATTACACCTAATAGCAAATGAAATAACCGGATGTTAATTAGACCAAAAAATAATTTGGTCTAATAGGTATTTGGTCTAACAATTAATCAAGCTTAATAATTTATTAGTCTTTATAGGTAATTATGGTATATGATTTAATTAGATCAAATCAAAATTGAACTTAATATATAAACTGGGCTGATAAATAATTTATTTTAATATATAATTTGACCAAAAACAAAGTAGGTCTAATAAATTATTCAGGCTAAAATATAAAGCTGTCCAATTAATTAAACTTAACAATTGATTGTGCTCAAAAATTAATTTGACTAAGCAATAAATTGAGCCTAATAATTAAATTACTCTATGATTTAATTATGGTTAAGAATGTAGTTGAGCATCAGATTTAATTGAACCTAATAAAAAATTAGACTTAATTAAAATTAGTGCTAATAAATAATTTAACTTAATATATATAAGAAAAAATAATTAATTGATCTTAACATTTAATTGGGCATGATAATTAATTTGACCTACCATTAACATAATAAATAATTAGGTCTATGAACCAATTGGACCTAATTTACATCAATTTAACACAAGAATTAATTGGACAAAAAATAAATTGCGCCTTATATGCAATGTAGCCTAAGAACTATTTGGACCTATGAATTACGTAGCCTCAATAAAAAATAGTTTTTAATGTGTATTTGGGCTTCAGAATGAAATGGGCCTAATAAGCAATTCAGCATAAGATTAATTGAGTATAATAATTTTTGATCCAAAATTTAATTAGGTATAACAATTAATCTATATTAATAATTAAATACGCTTAAAATTTAATCATGACTAAGAATTAATTGAGTTTAATATATAATAGAGCTTAATAAATAATCAAACTTAATATATAATTAAGCTTAAAAACGAAATGAGTCAAAAATAATAATTGATTATAAAATATAATTGGGCCTAATAATTAATGACTGAAAATATAACTGAACACAATAATTAGTTGGACTTGAGATATAATTAGGTGTGGTATGCATGAGTCTAACTAATAATTTGTGCCTGACAATCAATTTAGCTTAATGTTCAGTTAGTCTTAAAAATAAAATTGACCTAATGAATAAGTGAATTTAAAATATAATTATGTCCAATAATTAATTGGCCTTAAGATATAATTTGGCCTAGTAACTAATTGAGTCTAGCATCTTAAGTCCAACAAATAATTGGGTGTAGGACAATTTGAGCCTAGATATAGTTGGACTCAAAATGATCATTGTAAATAACAAGACCTAGCAATTAATTGACTTAATAAATAATTGAACCTAAGAATAAAATAGGCTTAGCAATAAGTAATTGAACTTAAAGATTAATTTAACCTAATAATTAATTTGATCTAATAACTAAATAGTATAATTCGACACAATATATGATTGACTTTATCATTATTGCTTGCATGACTTTATCATTATTGCTTGCAATCGACAATTAGACTTAATAAAAGGTCCTAATATATAATTAGGTCTAAACGTCCATGAAATGAAGAGATAATTCAGCTTCAGAATAAATTGATCCTTATTTCTATTTATTGGTCTAAACAATAATTGAGATATAAAAATAATTAGGTTGAATATGCAATTGAGTTTAAAAGTTAATTGAATCAAATAATTCATTGTGCAAAATATTAACGAGGCCTAATGAAAATTGGGCTTAGTATATATAGTTGGACTAAATAACAACACTGTCGTAATAAATAATTGGACATAATATATAATTTAACTTAACTATTGATTTGATCTGACAATTCATTAGGCAAAAGAATATAATTAGACTTAATATATAATTGAGCCTAACAAAATATTAGACTTAAGATGTAATCGAGCTTAAGAATAGATTGAGTTTAAAATTTTAATTATATCTAAGATTAGCTAGGCCTAATAAAAATTTTGCCCTCATATATATTTGGATCTAATAAATAATTTGATTTAAAATATATTTAAACATAACAATTAGGTGAGTCTATGATGTAATTGGACTAGTGATATGAGTGAACCTAACAATTTATTGATTCTAATATTAATTAGGTTTAAGATTTAATTTGATCCAAGATTTAATTAAGCTTAATAAAAAAATTGGGTTTAAGAATAAAATAGGACTAACGAAAAAATTGGGTCCAACATTTAATTAGCCTCATGTATAATTGAGTGTAATGTGCATGAACCCATACGTAACTAAGCATAAGAATGAGCCTAAGATATAATTGAGCTGAAATTAAAATATAAATTTAGATATAATTGAGTAAAATTATTAATTAGGTCTAATAACTAATGGGGCCTGATATTTCTTAGTTAGGCCTAAACTATAAACCCTAGACTATAAATCCTAACCCTTAAACGAGGACACTTAAATTCTAAACCCCAACCCTAATCATTAATCGCTAAACTCTAAAACCTAAACCTAATCCGTTAAACCATAAACCCCAACCCGAGCCTTAAACTGTAACCTCTAAATTCTAACTCCCAAATCTTAAATCCTAAACTAATCTTTAAGCTATAACTCCTAAACCATAACCCTTAGATTCCAAACCATAAATCCAAAATGCCAAACCCTAACCTTAAACCACAACCTTGAGCCCTAAACTCTAATCCTAAACTCCTAGCCCCTAAACTCTAAACACTAAAAATACCGTATTATATTGGAACGATTTTTGGAATGGAAATCATGCACCTTTGCTGGATGATGGAAGGCTCACCACTAAGTTTTAAGCCAAAGGGATATGAAAAATCGTTACCTTAACACTCAAAGGGATAAAGATGAAATCCACCGTAAGAGATATAAAGATATTTTTCATCACTCAATGGCTCCCAACCAAAGAGATACAGATATTGAAAAGAGAACTCAAACGGTGTCTGCACATACAATCAAAGTCTAGGTTGTCTTCTAAGCCTAACGCATAAAAATAAATACTAGTGCGTGGAACAACCCTCCATGCATCGGGACTATGAGTATGATTCAGCTTTTGTTCATAACAATCTCATTCAATGCATTTTGTTGACAAAAACATGGAGTTAGTAGGTTGAAACAACTTTCTTGAAAATTGCTAAGATGCATGTCATCTGTCCACCACCAAAGAAACTTCTATGACTTCCTCTCTTGAAAATCTTCCATGGTGCCAACTATCCATCACATAGCATCATGGGTTGAATGTGGTAACATAGGCACTCTTGGGTCACCTAAACCTAACACATAACCATTCAGCCGTAAACCCAAATGCCTAAACCCCAACCTTTTAACTGTAAAACCTAAGCTAATCCCTAAACACTAACTCCTGAACCCTAACCACTCAATCCTAAATCCTAACCCCCAAACAAAATCCTAAGTTCTAGACCCTAAATCCTGAATCCTAACCACTCAATCCTAAATCCTAACCCCCAAACAAAACCCTAAGTTCTAGACCCTAACTCCTGAAACCTAATCCCAAAACAAAAACTTTAACCTCTAACCATCAATACTAAACCTTAAAATCTAAATATTAAATCCTAAAACTCTAATCCTGAAGCCCAAAACCCTAGTCATAAAACCCTAAAAACTCTACACTCTAAACCTTAATACATAAACTCTTAATCCTTAAACCCAAACCGGTAACCACTAGATTGTAAATCCTAAACCAAAAAACTTTGCCCTAATCCCAAAACACTATGATTCCATATTATGATAGAATAGTATTTGGAACAAAAATTGTGTAACTTTGTTAAAAATTTTGTATGGAAAGTATAAGAACATTTCAAACAGATTTGAATGAAAATAGTGATAAAAGGCTCACCATCAAGTTTAATAACAAAGGGGCATAGAGAATCACCACCATAAGGACAACAAATAAGGATACAACAACCTCATGACACACCACTCGAAAAGGTACAAAGGAACAAAGATGTTTCTAATGCACTCAATGGCTATCATCCCAAGGGATACAGAGAATGGAACCCTAAACTTAAACCTAAACCTTGAACTCAGAGCTCTAAACCTGAAACCCTAGCCCATATACCCTAAATTGTAAACCATAACCCCTAACCTCCAATCCAAATCTGTAACCTCTAAATCCTAAACCCTCTAGTCCAAACTTTAAACCTTGAACCCTGAACCAAAACCTTAACACACTACCCCTGAACCCTATCCAATTGCATGAACTGTTACCCATAAAAATTAACCCTAAACCCTAACCCCAAATCTTAATAACTATACATTAAATCCTAAACACTAACCCCTAAACTCTGAATCCTAAAACCTAAACTGAAAACTCAAGACATTAGAGCCCAAACCCTAAGCTCTAACCCATAAAACTTGACTCTCATAACCTAATCAAATTTTAGGATTGAGAGGTTAGGGTTTAGGATTTAGTTTTTAGTGTTTAGGGTAACAATTTGGGGCATCAGCTTAAAGGCTTAGGTGCTACATTTATGGTTTAGTGTTAACAAATTTGGAGTTGGGGTTTAGGATTAGGGTGTAGGGTTTAATGTTTAGGGTTTAGAGGTTAGGTTTTCAATAATAAAGGTTAAATTTTAGGGTTTAAGGATCAGTGATTAAAACCTAGGATAAAGAGTTTTTGGTTTAAGCTTTAGATTTTAGCAGGGGTTAGGGGATAGCGATTCAGCTCTAATATTTGGGGTTTAAGGTTTATGGGTTAGAACTTAGGGTTTGGGCTCTAATGTCTTGGGTTTTCGGTTTAGGTTTTAGGATTCAGAGTTTAGGGGTTAAGACTGAAGGATTAGAGTTTAGGGGTTAAAGATTAGGTTTTAGAGTTTAAAGTTTAATGATTATGGTTTAGAGTCTTAAAATTAGGGGTTAGGTTTCAAGGGTTATGTTTTAGGATTGAGGTGTTAAGTTTAAGTTTATGAGTTAGGATTTAGGGGCTAAGGTTTAGGGTTAGGGTTCTAGAGTTTAAGGTGCAGGAATGGGGTTTAGTGGTTAGAATTTAGAGGATACAGTTTATGATTTCAGGTTAAAGATTAGATTTTTGGATTAAGGCTACGGGATGAGGTTTCAAGTTTAGACTTCATGGTAAGTGATTATGGGTTAGTGTTCGAGGTTTAGGTTTAACGGGTGGGGGTTAGGGTTTATGTGTTTGAGCTTATGATTTATCGGTTAGGGTTTATGTGATTGAGTTTATGGGTTACAGGTTAACGTTTAATCATTCAGTTTTAGGGGTAAAAATTTAGGATTTTCAGCTTAGAATTAGGGGTTTGGATGTTAGGATTTAGAGATTAAGGTTAAAGATTTAAGACTTAGGGCTTGGGCTTTAGAATTTTGAGTTTACAATTTAAGGTTTAGAATTTAAGGATTATTAGCTAGGGTTTTAGGGTTGAGGGGTTAGAGTTTACAGTTTGGTGTTTAGGGATTAGGATTTAATATTTGGGGTTTTGAGTTTAGGGTTTAGGGTTTATGATTGAGGGTTAAAGTTTATTGGATAAGGTGCATTTGGATTTTTAGTTTAGGGTTTAAGGATTAGTATTTAGGGTTAAACAGCCAAGGGTTAGTTTCACATTTAGGGTTTTGAGTTTTGATTTTAATGGTTTAGGAGTTAGGGCTTAGGGGTTAAGTTCAAGGTTTAGTGATTTAATGGTTTAGGAGTTAGTTGTTAAAGATAAAGGGTTCACATTTTAAATTTAGGTTTTAGGGTTTAACATTTATGGTTTATGGTTTGGCTATTCGAGTTTATTTTTAGGGTAAAGATTAAGCTTAGGATTTAAGATTTAGGATTTAGTGCTTAAAGTTCAGGGGTTACTACTTGGATATACGTTTTAGGGGTTAGAGTTTAAAGTTTAATGTTAAGGGTTTAGGGGTTTGGGTAAGATTTGAAGCTTAAGGATTATGGATTAAGGTTTAAGGTTTGTGATTTAATGGTTGGGATTCAAAGTTTAGTTTACGATTCTAGGTGTTAAGGGTTAGAGTTAGGGTTCAATGTTAAGGGTTTCGGGGTTAAGGTGAGGTTTGGGACTTAAAGATTATGGATTAAGGTTTAGAATTTACGATTTAATGGCCAAGTTTAAGGTTTAAGATTTAGGATTTAGGTTTGAAAGTTTCGTGGTTAGCATTGTGAGTTTAGTTTGGGATCTAGGTGCTAGGGGTTAAGATTTTGGGTTTACTATTTAGTAGTTAGGTTTAAGGGTTGGAGTTTATGGGTTAGGGATAGGGTTTAGAATTCTAAGGTTAGAGTGTAGTAGTTAGCGTTTGGGATTTAAGGCTTATGGTTTAAAGGTATAGATTTAGGTCTTAAGGGTTATGGGTTAACAAGTTAGGTTTAGGGGATTACTGTTTTGGTTTAAGAGTTAGGGTTTAAGGGGTTCAAGTTTAGTGTTTAGGGTAAATAGTCTTTAGATTTTAGGTTTAAGGTTTAAGGGTAGGGTTTTGAGTTTAGGGTTCTTGGGTTATGGGTTGGCCTTTATGAGTTAGGTGTTTAGTGTTTAAAGTTTAAGGCGAAAGGTTTAAGAATTAGTTTTGGATTTAAGGTTTAAAGGTGAAAGTTTTGTGGTTAGGATTTAGAGGATAGGGTTTAGGATTAGGGATTTAATGTTTAGAGGTAGTTTAAGGTTTACGAATTCGCATTTAGCGGTTAAGGTTTAATGTTTAAGATTTAGGGTTTAAAGGTTATGTACCATATTTTGAAGGAACAATTTTAAGAATGGAAAGTAAGGTAATTTTACTAGAAAATTTATTTAGAGAGTACAAGCGCAAGTGTGAATAGATTTAAATAAAAATTGGGGATAAAAGGCTCATCACCAAGTTTAATACAAAAGGAAAACAAAAAATCACCACTCTAAAGATAATAAACAAGGACATTAAAACCTCAAAATTCATCTATTAAAGGGGGTATACATGAACACCACATCCTAAGAGATACAAATATGAAAAAAAGAACACAAAGAGTTTTTGAATATACAACTAAAGTTTCAACTATCTTTTAAGCCTAAAGCATGAAAACAAATATGAGTGCATGGAGCAAACTTTCATCCTTTGGGATTTCGAAAATCATTAAGTTTTTGCTGAGAATTAAATCATTTGATACATTTCTTTGACAAAAAAAGAGGTTAGTGAATTGAAATAAGTCTCTCTTGAAGATTGCTAAGGTGCATGCTAACTGTCCACCACTAAAGAAGCTTTCATAACTTCCTCTATAGAAAATCTTCCAATATGCATGCCAACTATCTATCAGATAGCATCATGGCTAAATGTGGTAATATAACCACTCCAGTGTCAATCTCCCTTAGATGAAAAAGACTTGTGCTCAAGTCTTTAATCACCCCTCTCCACATGATATGGACTTAAGCCAACCACATTGAAGGTTTGGAAAACTCCTTAACCACCTGGTAACTCAATCTCATAAGCATTTTCACCAATCTTCTTTAGAATCTTGAATGGACTATCAGCCTTCAATTTTAACTTCCCAAATGTTTCTTGTCAAAACCTCTCCTTTCTTTGATGAATGCAAACTTGTGTTTCTGATGTTGCTTCTTAATGGCTGCTCTTAAACTCTCATGCAACTTCTTGATCTATTTTGCCATTTCATCAGCATCTCCACTAAATTGCTTGGTTGTAGGATAAGGAACCAAATCGAAGGACCTATAAGACCATAAATAACTTCAAATTGACTCATGCTTATATTATGATGCATGGAACAGTTGTAGGCAAACTCAATCTATGGAAGAATTAGATCCTATTACTTAATTTATTATTATTATTATTTTGCCAACATAACTTCTTTGCAAGTTCCCAAAGCTTTTGTTTGTCCATCATTTTGGGGATGATGGAAGCTATTAAAATTTGGTGAAGAACCTAGCTTCCTTAATTAGATTCTCCAAAAATGGCTAAGGAATTTTGAATCTTGATCAGAAGCAATGTCTTTAGAATCTTTGCTCCTCTATGTTGTTGATAGTCCCATAACTAAATCAAGACACACATCCTCCCACGGAGCATTAAGCACCAAGAATGGAGTGTGCAAACCAAAATTTTGGCCCTTCATTTAAGCAAATGATATATTTTGCATCACTTTACAAATTAGTCCACATCTTCAAACATCTTTGACCAATAGGAATTAGTTTGAACTGCCAAAGTGTCCTCTCAAAAACACCATCATAGCTTTTACAAAAACCACTTGTTTCGAAGAACGAGATGGAACACACATTGCATTAGCCTTAATAAGAAAGCCATCAAAGATAAAAAATTGTTTGTTTAGAACTTGATTTGCAATACTGCCATATGGAGCTAAAATCAACATCATACTCATAGAGATCCTTAAAAGTATCGGATTCCACCACTTTAACCTCCATGGTTAATAAGAGAGAATGCTTCCAACTCAATGCATTAGCAACAACATTTTGAGCCCAAATTTGAGCTTGAAGATAAAGTTATAAGATTGCAAGTAGTCAAGCAAACCTGCATGTCTCTTTTTAAGTTGTGCTGCTAATTGATGAACTTCAATGCTTCATGATTAAAATAAAGAATAAAAGGCTTTGCTAAAAGGTATTGACTTCAATGGTACAAGGCTTTATAAATCACATAGAACTCTTTGTCATAAGTAGAACACTTTCTTCAACAATCATTAAGCTTCCCACTAAAAAAGGCAATAATCTTTCCTTCTTGACTTAAAACAGCATCAATACCAACGTTAGAGGAACATATTCAACGTCAAATACCTTGTCAAAGTTAGGAAGAATCAAAATAAGAGCCTCTGTCACTTTCCTTTTCAATAACTCGAAAGCATCATTAGCTTCATTAGTTCGCGTGAGTTTGTCACCTTTCAAGCACTTGGTAATTGGAGCAACGATGGAACTGAAACCCATGATGAATCAGCTGAAAAAAAAAAAGTCAACCCATGGAAACTTCAAACATCATGCATAAAAGTAGGTGTTGGCTAATTAAGAATAGAGGCTATATTACTTTGATCCATCATAGTTCCTCTCTCGAAACAACATACTATAGAAACACTATACTAGGAGTTAAAGAATTCACGCTTTCTCAAATTAGCATAAAGCTATGTAAAATGATCCATGTGCTCATCTTGATTTTTGCTGTGCAACAATATGTAAACCACACAAAAGAATCAATGCGTGGCTTAAGTATGTGATTCATAAATTGCATAAAAGTACTAGGTGCATTAAACAATCAAAATGGCATAACTAACCAATCATATAAATCATCTCTTATTTTAAATGCTATCCTCCATTCATCTCTAAACATCATTCTAATTTGATGGTAACCACTTTTCAAATCAATTTTAGAGAAAACAGATGCACAACACAATTGATCAAGTAAATCATTTAACCTTGGAAGTTGGTAACTAATAATCAATTGCAATTTTGTTGATAGCATGGCTATCCACACACATGCTCCAAGAACCATCCTTCTTTGGCACCAATAAGGTAGGAATGGCACATGAACTCATGCTTCCCTTTTTCCACCAATTCATCAACTTTCCTCTGAAGCTCTCCATACTCTTTAAGACTCCTTTGGTAGGCTACTTTATTTGGAAGAATAGCCCCTGGAACAAGGTCAATGTGATATTGAATGTCCATCAAAGGTGGAAGACCATGTGGAGTCTCCTCTGGGATAACAGCTTGGAACTTATTCCGAATTGCTTTCATAAAAATTCATTGGTTCTTACAAAGAATCGAACCTAATTGTAAATAGTATCACCTAAGATATAATTAGGCCTGTTATACATGAAACTTCTAATAATTTAGTTACAAAAAAAATTAAGCCCAACATTATTAATTGGACATAAGAATTAATTAAGATATAAAAATTATTGGGTCTAATAAATAATTGAGCCTAATACTTAATTGGACCAAATAATTCATTGTGATAAAAAACTAATTAGGCCTCATAAAAATTGGGATGAATATATAATTGGACCGAAAAGCAAAATGAACCTAATAAATAATTGAACTTAATGTGTAAATGAGCTTAAGGATTGATGAGACTTAACAATTCATTAGGAAAAATAATTAATTGAGCCTAGCATTTTATTAACTGAATAAAAAATTAAACTTAATATACAATTGAGCTTAATAAACAATTAAGCCTAAGATAAAATTGAGTTTTATAATTAATTAAATCTAACAATTAATTTGATCAAAAAATTAATTAGGCCTAATAATTAGTTAGACTTAAGATTTAATCTAACTTAACAAAAAATTAGATTTAATATGTAAAAGATCCTAATAAAAAATTAAGCTTAATGTATAATTAGATCAATAACAAAATGAGCTTGATATATAATTGAGCATAAAATGTAATTGAGATTAATAATTAATTGGCTCTGCCAATTTATTTGACTTATTAATTAATTAGGCCTAAGATTTAAGGAGATCTAATGAAAAATTAGGCTTAACGTAAAATTTGACCTAATAAATAATTGACCTTAATATTTAGTTAGACTTAAGAATTAAATTAACCTGATAAATAATTAGATCTCAAATTTGATTGAGCCTTACAATTACTTATACCTAATTGTTAACTGGTCCTAAAGTTAATTATACTTGAAAATTAGTTATGCCTTAGATCTAATTGCGCTTTATAAAAAATTGAGCATAATAGTTGGACTAAAGATGTAATTGGGTCAATTAATTAATTTGAGCAAATTTAATAAGGCAAATATGAGCGAGCTTAGTAAATAATTCAATGCATAATTTGGCATACTAAATAATATAGCCTAAGATATAATTAGATCTCAATTTAATTAGGCTTTAAAATTGAAAAAATAGTATAATTAGGTCTCATATATAATTAGATGTAACAAATAATTTGGCTTAATAAATAACTGGGCCATAACCCAAGATTCATCTGAACTTAATAATTTATTGGACCTAACATTTATTAGGTCTAATAATTAATTTGGCCTATCGTGCATGAGTCCAAGAAGTAATTAGGCTTAGGAATGAATTGGGCTTGACATAGGTTAATTGGCCCTATGAATTAATTGGGTACAAAAATAATTATCGCTAATATGTAATTAAACTTAATAATCATTTGCACCTAATAATTTAGTGGGTCTAACAATTCATTGATTCTAATAAGTAGCTAAGCATAAGATCTAATTGAGCTTAATAAAAAATTAGACCATGTAAATATTTGGACTTAATATAAAAATGGGCCTAATAAATAATTAGGCATAAGATATAATTGATTTAATAATTAATATGGTCTAACGACTAAATGTGTATAAGAATTAGTTAGGCCTACTAGTGGCTTAATATATAATTGATCCTAATAAATTGTTAGGTGTAACATATTTTTGGATCTAAGAACAAAATGGGCTTAATGTATAATTGGCCTAAAATACGGTTGAACCCAATGATTAATTAGATTTGAGAGTATAATTGGACTCAATAATTAATTAAGTTTAGCATGCATGAGCTCAATAAATAATTAGACCAAAGAACAAAGCTTATGATATGATTGGACCTAAGTTATAATTGGACATTATGTATAAATCCGTCATACAAACAATGACGCTCAATAGATAATTAGGGCTAATAATCAATAGATAAGGCTCGAGATACAATTGGGTCTGTCATGCACAAAATTAAGAAATAATTTAGCCTAGGAACAAAATAGCCTAACATATATTAATAAGCCTAAGAATTAATTGTACCGTAATACTAATTGGGCCTATTGTGTAATTGAGCTTAATAGTCAATTGGATTAGACAATTCATTGCTCCAAAAAATTAATTAAGAATAATAATTAATTAAGCTTGATAAAAAATTGAGCTTGAGTTTAATAAATAATTTAACTTATTATGTAACTCAGCCTAACAATTAATTGAACCTTAAGATTCATTGGACCAAATAAATAGACCACATAATTAATGGAGCTTAAAAATTAATTAGGTTTAATAAAAATTAAGCTTAATATATAATTGAGCTTAATAAATAATGAAGTTTAAGATGTAATTGAGCCTACTAACTAATTGAACCTATAAATTAATTTGGCATAATAATGAATTGGATCTAAGATTTAATTATTTTTAAGAATTAGTTGGACCAATAAATCAATTTGGCGTAATTATTTTTAAGAATTAGTTGGATCAAGATTTAACTAGATCTAATAAAAAATTTTGGTTTAATATATAATTCATCCTAATAAATAATTGAACCTAAGAACAAAATGATATTAATACATAATTGAGCCTAAAATGTAACTAGCCAAATAATTAATAATATAAGATATAATTGGATCACTAATTAATTAGGCTTAGTGTGCATGAGCTTAATAAATAATTAGACCAAGGAATAAATTGGACCGAATATAATTGAATTCATATTTTTATTAAACTTAATATAATTGGCCCAATATATAATTTTATTTAATAATAAATAAGGTTAATTACATGAATAAAATATATATTTTCCTTACAATTTTAAATCAAGATCTAAAAAAAATTACATTTATTTAAGACTTACATTTTTGTTAATATTAATGGTTTTGTGCACATTATGTCTGTGCACAAAACCATTAATGGTATAATTACTCTAACCTTTTTTTTTAACAAAAATATGTCTCTAATACATTCAATTTTTTTTTACAGATCTTAATTTGAAACTATGAATAAAATGTATATCCTATTGATGTATATAACTCTAACTAAATAATAATGCTTAAGATATAGTTAGGTAAATCATGCATGAAATTGTGAAATGCTTCAGCCTAAGAAAAAAATTAAGCCAAACATATATTAATTAGACCATAAAAATAATTAAGCCTAAAAAATATTGAGTTTAACAATTAATTGAATCAAATAATTAATTTTACTAAATTATTAATTGGACCTAAAATTTAATTAGGATTAATAAAAAAATAGGCTTAATATATAATTAAATTTAAGAATGAAATAGACCTAATAAATAATTAATTCTAATGTGTAGTTCAGGAAAATAACTAAATAAACCTAACAATAATTAGGTTTAACAATTTGTTGGGCTAAATAGTTAATTAAGATTGAAATTTAATTGAGTTTAATAAAAAATTATGCTAAATATATATTTGAGCTTTAATATGTAATTAAGTTTAATATATAATAGATCAAATAAAATATTAGATTTAACATATAATTCAACTTAACAAATAATATATCCTAAAAACTAATAGAGTCTTTTGCCTGAAAATTAGTTAAACTTATTAACTAATATGACCTAATAAAATATTGTGCTTCACATATAACTAGGTCTAAAATATATTTAAACTTATAATCTACTTAGCCAAAGTATAATTGAGTTTGAGATGTAATTAAATTTAATAATTAATGATCGAATAATTAATTAGACCTAACAACTAGTTGAGTCTAATAATTTATTAACTCATGATTTAATTGTGATTAAAAATTAATTAGACATAAGATTTAGTTGAAACTACTTAAAGATTGAGCTTAATATATAATTACGTGAAATAAATAGTTAGACTTAATTTATAATTGAGTCCAATAACAAAATGAAATAAAAAATAATTAAGTATAAAATATAAATGGTTCAAAATTTAGTAGAACCTAAGATATATTTAGGTGTAGCATGCATGAACCCAATACAAATTTGAGTTTATGAATGGATTTAGCCTATGATATGATCATACCCGAATTATCTTAAGACGTAATTGAGCATGAAACTAATTAGACATAACATTTATTAATTGGTCGCCACAATTAATTGGATCTAATGAATAATTAAGCCTAATGAGACTAACAATTAAATTGACCTAATAGTTCATGAGGTCTATCAACTCGTTAAACCATTTTTTATATTTAATAAAAAATTAGGTTTGATATATAATTCAGATTAATAAATTAATTAGGTCTAATATATAATTATGCCAAATAAAATAGTGAACATAACATATAATTAAGCATATTAAATAATTTATTGAATCTAGCAAATAATTTATTGTAACATTTAATTAGATTTAATAATTAATTGGGCCTGAGATTTAATTTAGTTTAAGAATTAGTTAGGTGTGGTTAAAAGTTTAGTTGTACATGTAATTGTGTCTAATAAGTAATTAGGCCTAAAAGATATTAGATCCCAATAATTAACTAGGTCTAAGATATAATTGAGCTTAAGATGTAAATAAGTCTAACAATTAATTAATCTTAATAATTAATCAAGCTTAAGATTAAGTATGGTTAAAAATTAATTGGGCCTAAAAGTTCACTAAAAATTAGGTTTAATATGTACTTAAGTCAAATAAATAATTGAGCTTAATTTACAATCAGGCAAGTGACACTAATATATAATTGGTCCTAAAATATAGTTAACTGGTCCAAGATTTAATTGAGCCAAAGATATAATTAAGTGTAAGGTGTATGAACCTGGTACATAATCAAACCAAAGAATGCATTGAGTCTAAGATATAATTGAACCCAAAATACTATCGAACTTATGATATAACTAAGCATAATAATTAATTGGACCTAAAAATTATTAATTAGACATAAAAATTAATTAAATCTAATATTTAATCTAGTTGAGGTTAAAAATTAATTGAACTTACCAATTTATTGAACCTAATAATTAACTAAGCTTAACATTTGATTTGGTCTAATAAAAAAATGTGTTTACTATAAAATTTAACCTAATGAATAATTAATCTCAATAATTGAGCCTAAGAATTAAATTCGGTTAACAAAATAGTGGTTCAATAATTAATTGAGTCTATTAATTAATTAGACATAATAATTAATTATGGTTGAGAATTATTTGAGCCTAAGATCTAATTGGACCTTACAAAAATTTTAGTTACTATATAATTGGGCTAATGAAATAGTCAAGCTAAAGGTATAATCGGTCTATCAATTAGTTTGACTAAATTAATTTGGCTAACATCTGTGATGTCACGAAATAATTTGAAGTATAACTCGATCAAATAAATAATATCACCTAAGATATAATTGGACCTAAAAAACTGGATATATAATAATAAGCCTCATATATAATTGTACATATGATATAATGGACAAAAATATAATTAGAGTCATATATAATTGAACTTAATAAATAATTTGACTAATACGTAATTGGGCTTACTGTGCATTAGCCCAAGATATAATTGGACTTAACTTTAATAGGTCTAACTATTAACTGGGCCTATTATACATGAATCCAACAAATAATTAGGGTAAAAAATGAATTTGATCTAACATAAGTTAATTGGCCCTATTACTTAATTGGGCACAAAAAATAATTGGCTTTCTATGTAAATATTTGAATTTAATATAAAAATAGATCCAGTAATGAAATGGGCTTAATAAATAGTAAGCTCTTTAACAAATGATTTAGTCTAACAATTAATTTGACCTAATAATAATTGTACTGAGAATAGTTAGGCCTAATATTGAATTGAGCTTAATAAAAAAAATTATGTTCAATATATAATTGATTTTAACAAATAATTGGACCTAAGAATGAAAATAATTGATCTCAAATTTAATTAAAGCCAATAATTTACTAGATTTAAGATATAATTACGGCCAGTAATTAATCAAAATTAGCATGTATAAGCCCAACAAAGTGGGCTTAAGAATAAATTGGGTTTAAGATAAAATTTGACCTAAATTGTAATTGGATTTAGATATAATTAAGTGTTATAGAATTGGGCCCAATAGATAATTAGGCCTACTATTAATAATAGGGCTACTAATAATAATAGGTCTATTGTGCATGAAAGAAAGAAAAACTTAGTGGGAGAAAAAATTTAGCCTAACATATTAATTAGGTATAAGAATTAACTGGCCATAAAAATAATTGCATCTAATATTTAATTGAGCCCAATAATTAACTAGACCTAACAATTTATTATACCAAATAATTCATTAGGCTTAGTGTTTAATTGAGTGTAATAAAACATTAAGCTTAATATCTAATTAGTCCTAAGAACGAAATATGTGTCATAAATATTGAGCCTATTGTGTAATTGAGAGCTTAACAATTGATTGAACCAAATAATTTACTAAGGTTAATATATAATTGAGCGTGATAAAATATTTGGCTTGATATGTAATTAGACCTAATAAAATATTTGACCTATCTAATAGTTAATTAGATATAACAATAATTGGCCTAATCATTAATTGAGTTTAGTAATTTATTGGATTTAAGATTTAATTCCACCTAAAATTTGTTGGGTCTAATATCTAATTAGGCATAATAAGAAGTTGCCTTCATATATTAGACCGAACATTTAATTGGATTTTTAAAAAATTGAACTAGATATATAATTGAATTTAATAAACAATTGGCCTTAATGTATAATTAATTTGAATAAAATATTAAACTTAAAATATAATTAAGCTTTATAGATAATTGAACCTAATAAATAATTATGGTCTAAGAATTAATTGAGTCCAGTAATTAATTTGGTATAACAAAAAGGTTTTCTACATGTATGCTGGGCCTATTTTGCAATAGCTTAATTATGAGCCCAAGAACATACTTGAACTAAGGCACAAAGATATAACTTTTTTCAAATTATAAAGGTGACTAATAATTAGGGCTATAATTAATTAAGCCTAATATATATTTACTTAGATCTAGAATTACTTGGGCTTCAAAAATAGTTGGACCAATTATGTAAGTAAGTTTAAAAATTAATTAGATCTAATAATTCATTGGACCTAACAGTTTGATAAGTTTAATAATTATTTGGGTTTAACATTTACTTAAGTCTAACAAAAATTGAACTTAATATATGATTGGGTTTAACAAAATAATGGGGTTAAAGTATTTTTTGCATGTATATAAAATCGACGTCATAAATAAACCCGAGATTAAATTAAGCATAATAATTAGTTAAGCCTAATATCTAAATTAGACTTGAGATTGAGTTGTGCCTAAGAATTAGTTAGGCCTAAGATTTTATTCGATCTAATAAAAAATTAGGTTTAAGATATAAAGGGACTTAATAAACTAAATAGTATTAGCATATAATTCAACATAAAATAAAATAGATGAAATCAAAAAATCAAGCTCCATAATTAATTGGGCTAAGGTATAATTAGGCTTAACATATATGAGCCCAACAAATAATTTGTCCTAGGATGGATTGGGCCTTAATCATAATTGGGCTTATGGCATAATTGTTTCCAAATCATAATTGGGCTTAAGATATGATTGAATTTAAGATATAATTGGACCTACATAAGACAACAAATAACTAGACCTGCATGTGGACAAATGAGCTTAAGATATACTTAGGTACAAATTATGAGCAAATTTCACCTAGCTTATATTAATGGGTCCTAAAAATTAATCGAACTGCAAAAATAATTGAGTATAACAATAATTGAGTTTAGCAATTAATTAGACTGAACATCTAATTGAGCCTAATAAAAAAGTGAATTCAATATATAATTGGGAGTAAGAACTAAATGGGCCTAATAATTTGTTAGGCCTAAAGTGTAGTTAAGCTTAACAATTAATTCGATCTCATAACTCGTTGGTCCAAATAATTAATTAATTTTAAGATTTAATTAGAATTTAAAAAATTAACTCGGTTTAATAAATAATATGATGTAATATATAATTAGTTTGAATAAAATATTGAACTTAAAAATATAATTAAGCTTCATAGTTAATTGAGCTGGGCAAATAATTGTAGTCCAAGAATTAATTTAGTCGAATAATTAATTCAGCCTAACAAAAAGTTGGCCTTTCATTTATAACTTGGCCTATTTTTCAATAACTTAATTATGAGCCTAAGAACATAATTAGGTCAAAAATATAACTTTTTTTCAAATTATAAAGGAGCCCAATAATTAGGGCTAATATATACATATACATATATATATATATATATATATTTATATATCAATTAGAACTAGAATTACCTAGGCTTCAAAAATAATTGAACCTATTTTGTAAGCAAGTCTAAAAATTAATTAGGTCTAATAATTCATTGAACCTAATAGTTCGATAAGTTTAATAATTATTTGGGTCCAACATTTACTTGAGTCTAATAAAAATTTAGCTTGATGTATAATTAGGTTTACAAAATAATTGGGTTAAAGTATTTTCTGCCTATATATAAAATCAATGTAATAAATGATTGAACCTGACATTAAATTATGCATAATGATTAGTTAAACCTAACAATTAATTAAGCCTAATATCTAATTAGACCTAAGATTCTGCTGTGCCAAAGAATTAGTTAGGCATAAAATTTTATTCGATCTAGTAAAAATTAAGCTTAAGATATAATGGGACACTACTACAAAAATTATAATAACTGACATTAATTTAATGATAGTTATTTAAAAAACTGTCATTAAAAGGTTTATTAATACTTTTGATGACAGTTATTCTAAAACTGTCATTAAAAACAAGGTTTTTAACGTCAATTAAAGAAAACTGACGTTAAAAAACCATAACTTAAACATTTAACGTCACTTCTTCAAAAACTGACGTTAAAAGATGTATCACTTAAACCTTTAATGTCAGTTCTCAAGGAACTGACGTTAAAACACCAGTTCTTGAAGGACTTACGTTAAAGGCCTACACAGACTTTCAACTTTGGCATACATTAATCCGGCTGCATCTCTTGTAGCAGCAACCACAGCAGCAACAACCATTACTCCTACTTCTAGCAGCAGCCACGGCTGCTTGCAGTAGCGGCAGTCATGGCTGCTTCTAGCAGCAGCAGCAAACGTTGCTGCTGCTAATAGCAGCGGCAATCATGGCTGCTTCTAGCAGCAGCAGTCGTTGCTGCTGCAAGAGGCAACAGCTACGGCTGCTTGCAACAGCAGCAAACATTGCTGCTGCTTCTTGCAGCAGTAGCCACGGCAGCTTGCAGCAGCAGCAGTCGTCACTGCTGCAAGAAGCAGCAGCAGTCGCCACTGCTGCTAGAAGCAGCAAGGATGTACTGTCCGGAGCAGTTAAAAAATAAAAAAAGTCACCAGAGGAATCAATAAAATAAGAAAATAGCAGAGTAGAATCGCCATGCAAGCTCCTCATGGCTCAGGCAGACGCACACAAGTTACCCCGTAAGCCGTTACCTTATCACAGCACTGAAACTCCCCAAGTTCGCATGAATTCCAAACCCATGTTAGCTTATTAGAAGGGCAAGAAGGATATCTTAGTTCACCAGCAGTGCCCATTCCTACCGGGATTCCCTGCATCAGGATTAAACATGCACTAGAACACCAAACTTATAGTAGCTGCTCCATGCAATCCAGTGTAATATGGTATTGGGGGGACCATCAAGCTTAAAACACATCGAAAAACATTATTAGCATATACAAACCTTTCCAGGAGCATCCCTCTGACCAGTAGAACCAATACTTTGATGTGATAATGATGCACCATGAGATGCTGGCATTCCTTTAAATCCCCATCTTTTCATTCCACCCTGGACTGCAAGAAGCAGCAGCCACGGCTGCTTGCAGCAGCAGCAGTCGCCACTGCTGCAAGAAGCAGCAGCCACGGCTGCTTGCAGCAGCAGCAGTCGTTACTGCTGCAAGAAACCCCCAAATTTGCTGTTTCTCCTGAGAATTTACAGCTTTTGGAAATGGTGGAGTCTGCAGGGGAGGAGTCAGGGGAGGCTCTCTTCAATGAATTGGCAGAACTGGCACTGAAGGCCAGTAACCTTCAACGCTGTACTGACCTTCAACAGCGTTGAAGGACAGGAACCTTCAACGCTGTACTGACCTTCAACAGCGTTGAAGGCTAGTGTGCTGACCTTCAACGTCAGTTCTGTAAGAACTGGCGTTGAAGGCCAGAGTGGGGTTCTAAATTTTTTTCCAGAGCCCTCTAGAGCCCGCCATAACCTCCCGCTACATTTTTTCTCTCTAAGGTCAGAATTCTCCTCTTCACAGACTGTCCAGAAGCAGCTGCACCGCCAATCTTCCATTCTCTGGCGATTCTCCTGTCTACAGTCCATCCACAACCAGCTGGGGTAGCTAGTTGCAGCCTTTTCCCAACTCTTCTCCGGCCATTCTCTTTTCTGCAGTCAATCCAGAACGAGCTGGATTAGCTGCTGGCAGTGTTTCCAGCACTCTCTGTTTTGGTCTTTGTCCACACAGCAGCCATTCTCCAGTGAGTCTCCTATCTGCAGTCCATCCACAACCAGCTGGGGTAGCTAATGGCAGCCGTTTCTCCACTCTTCTCCGGCCATTCTCCTTTCTGCAGTCAATCCAGAACCAGCTGGTGTAGCTGCTGGCAGCGTCAAGTATATCATCCAGATATTCTTATGCTTTGTAGGTCAGTATAAATCTGGTTTATACCTTGAGAGATTACCTAGAGCCATAGGATATAGAGAGCAAATTTTAATGCTGCCGCTTTTGGCAGACGGAGGAGTGGTCCTTGTTGTGTAAACTTTCAATCATGCTTTCATCTGTGTTAGTTTTCAATGACCAAATACCAAGATTTGAAGAATGTTATCAAATGGTAAGACAGTCATCATGTAGAAATCAAATTTTGGTACCATAAGCATGTGCATCTCTCACTCAGTAGCAGATTGCAAACATTATGATCATATGGTGATGATCATCCAAACATCTCATGAGTTTGTCTTTTGATTCTAGCCACAATTGAGACTGTCGAGCTGTTTGTTCTAAGTCATGGAAATCAATATAGGAGAAATAAGAAGAAAAATTCTATTTTGAGTGTTTTCAGATATGAAAGAAGTAATGACGATCTCTGTTAGAATGGTATTGAAGTGTATAACATAAAAATTTTGGTTGCATATATATTGTGAAGAATTGTATTGATGTATATGGATGATGCGAAAATAGGTTTTGGATAATTTGAATTTTATTTATTTTGAAATAAATGCAAAAAAATACCTTTAATGGGGATCCCCTTTTAACGACAGTTCCAACAGAACTGTTGTTAAAGGGTACCCTCTTTAATGACAGTTCCAACGAAACCGTCATTAAAGAGTATCCCCCTTTAACGACAGTTCTGTTTGAACTGTCGTTGAAGGGTACCCCCTTTAACGACAGTTTTATTTGAACTGTCATCAAAGGCACCCCCTTTAACGACAGTTTTATTTGAACTGTCATCAAAGGGGGTTGAACTGTCATCAAAGGCACCCCCTTTAATGACAGTTCAAGAACTGTCATTAAAAACTCTCCCCTTTAATGACATGAACAAAGATGACACTTTTACAACTGTCATTAAAAACCATTTTTAACTGTCATTAAAGCTTTTATTTGTAGTAGTGGGACTTAATAAATTAAATGGTATTAATATATAATTCAACATAAAATAAAGTAGATGCAATAAAAAATTAGGCCCCATAATTAATTGGGTTAAGGTATAATTGGGCCTAATAATTAATTAAGCCTAACGTGTATGAGCTTAATAAATAATTTATCTTAAGATGGATTAGGCTCCAATCATAGTTGGGCTTAAGGACATGATTGAATTTAAGATATAATTAGACCTACATAAGACAACAAATAATTGGATCTGCATGTGGGCAAATGAGCTTAAGATATACTTGAACCCAAATTATGAACAAATTTGACCTAGCTTATATTAATGGATCCTAAAAATTAATCAGACTATAAAAATAATTGAATATAACAATAATTAAGCTTAGCAATTAATTAGATTGAATATTTAATTAGGCCTAATAAAAAATTAAAGTTAATATACAATCAGGAATAAGAACTAAATGGGCCTAATAATTTGTTATGCCCAATGTGTAGTTGGATAACAATTAATTGGATCTAATAACTTCTCGATCCAAATAATTAATTAATTTTAAGATTTAATTATATTTTAAAAAATTAAACTTAATATATAATTGAGTTTAATAAATAATTGAGCTTAATATATAATTGGTTTAAATAAAATATTAAACTTAAAATATAATTAAGCTTCATAGTTTATTGAATCTAATAAATAATTATAGTCTAGGAATTAATTAAGTATAATAATTAATTTGGCCTAACCAAATATTGATCTTCATGTATAACTGGGCCAATTTTGAAGTAACTTAATTATGAACAAAGATATAACTGGTCCAACATATCACTTTTTCCAAATTATAAAGGAGCCTAAGAGTGAGGGCTAATAATTAATTGGGTCGGGCTTCAAAAATAATTGGACCTATTATGTAAGCAAGTCTAAAAATTAATTAAATCTATTAATTCATTGAACGTAACAGTTTGATAAGTTTAATAATTATTTGGGTCCAACATTTACTCGAGTCTAATAAAAATGAAGCTAAATATATAGTTGGGTTTAGAAAAAATTAGGTTAAAGTATTTTCTGCCTATATATAAAATTAACGTAATAAAAATTGAACTTGAGATTAAATTAAGCATGATAATTAGTTGAACCTAATATCTAATTGGACCTAAGATTTAGCTGTGCCTAAGAATTGGTTAAACCTAAGCTTTATTGGATCTAATAAAAAATTAGACTTAAGATATAGTGAAATTTAATAAACTAAATTGTATTGATATATAATTCAATATAAAATAAAATAGATAAAATCAAGAAATTAGCCCATAATTATTTAGACTAAGGTATGATTGGGCCTAATAATTAATTGGACCTAACGTGCATGAGCCCAATAAATAATTAGTCCTAAGATGGATTGGGCTTCAATCATAATTGTTTTCAAATCATAATTGGGCTTAAGATATGATTGAATTAAATAATTGGACCTACATAAGACAACAAACAATTGAAGCCACATGTAGACAAATGAGCATAAGACATACTTAGATACAAATTGTGAACAAAATTTGCCTAGTTTATATTAATGGGTCCTAAAAACTAATCGGACTATAAAACTAATTAAGTATAACAATAATTGAGCATAACAATTAATTAGATTGAGTATTTAATTGGGCCTAATAAAAAATTAAATTCAATATATAATTGAGAGTAAAAACTAAATGGGCCTAATAATTTGTTAGACCCAATCTATAGTTGGGCCTAATAATTAATTTGATGTAATAACTCGTTGGCTAAATAATTAATTAATTTTAAGATTTAATTAGATTTTTTAAAAAATTGAGTTTAATATATAATTGGTTTAAAGAAAATATTGAACTTAAAATATAATTAAGCTTTATAGTTATTTGAACCTGACAAATAATTATAGTCTAAGAATTAATTAAGTCTAATAATTAATTCCGTCTAACAAAAAATTGGTTTTCATGTACAGCTACGCCTATTTTGCAATAGCTTAATTATGAGCCTAAGAAGACACTTGAACTAAGATATAATTGGGTCAAAGATATAACTTTTTCCAAATTATAAAGGAGGAGCCTAATAATTAGGGCTAATAATTAATTAGGCCTAATATATATCAATTAGATCTACAATTACTTGGGCTTCAAAAATAATTGGACCTATTGTGTAAGCAAGTCCAAAAATTAATATCTAATAATTCATTGGGCGTAACAGTTCAATAAGTTTAATAATTATTTGGGTTGAACATTTACTTGAGTCTAATAAAAATTGAGATAAAATATATAATTGAGTTTAATAAATAATTAGGTTTAATGTATAATTTTTTTGAATAAAATATTGAACTTAAAATATAATTAAGCTTCATAGTTAATTGTCCTTAGCAAATAATTATGGCCTAAGAATTAATTGTGTCCAATAATTAATTTGGCCGAAAACAAAAAGTTCTTCATGTATAACCAGGCCTATTTTGCAATAGCTTAATTATGAGCGTAAGAACATACTTAAACTAAGATATAATTTGTCAAAGATATAACTTTTTCCACATTATAAAAGAGCCTAATAATTAGGGCTAATAATTAATTTGGCTTAATATATATCAATTAGATCTAAAGTGACTTAGGCTTAAAAAATAATTGGACCTATTATGTAAGCAAGTCTAAAACTTAATCAGACCTAACAATTGATTGTTCCCAAAGATGATTTTAACCGAACAATTGGTTTAGCTTAATAACTAAATTAGTTTATGATTTAATTATGATTAAGTATCTATAAATGCCTCACATGATATTTAATCTAATAAAAAATTAAGCTTAATATATAATTGATGCTAATAAATAATTAAACTTAATATAAAATTAGAAGAAGTAAGGTTAATAAACAATAGGCCAAATAATTAATTGGTCTTAACATTGAATTAGGCAAGATAATTCATTTGCCCTATAGCTGACATAAGAAACAACTATTTGGACACAAAAAAATAATTGGGCCTAATATGCAATTTAGCTTAACAACTATTTGGATCTAACAATCCATTAGATCTAACAATTCATTGAGCCTAATAACTAATAGGGTCTATGATTTACTTAGATTTAATAAAAAACAGTGTTAAATAAAATTAATTAATTAGTTAATTTTTAATGGTATTGCTAGGCAACTTGATTTAATTATACTTATTCACGCGAATATCAATCAAGCGCAAACAAAAAAATTACTTTTAATTCTAATTTAAATATTTTTTTAAACATTAGGTGATTAATATGTACCATTATCAGTTTAGTAATTTTTAATTCAAAACAAATAAATTTGAAGAGCTAATTAAATAAGAATTTTGCAAATGAGTGGGACAAAGTTTATGAAAATTATATTTCAGTCTTTCTTTCATAATTTTGAAATATTAAGAGAAAATGTTGCAAATATAAATATAAATTAGATTATATCTCTACTTCGACAGGACTGACTCATTATTACACTAATAGCAAGCTAACCAATGAACAACTCTCTCTTTAAAAAAAAGAATCTTGATTTACACCGCCTAATTTTAAGAAATTATATAATAATTAGAGATCATTGGATTAGTGAAAAATGTTAATCTATTATTAAAATATTTCTTTTTATATTCTTATTCTCACGAATATGAAAAAAATTAATTTTAAGTTTAGTTATATTTCATAAAATTTAAATTTAACTAATTATAATTTTTAGTATTATATAATTTCATCAAGAGTGAGATCTAATAATTCAATAAGTAATATTAAGATAAAGATCAAACTAACCTTTATTGGCATTTTTCAATTAAGTTCTTACAGTTTTCTTTTACCAATTCTACACTTAAAATATCTATTTGATCTAAATCAACTTACTTTTAATTTTTCTATGAAGGAACAATTCAAATTTGTGATTTTGTATAATGGAGTTTAACTTAAAATTTTTAACAAACATGAAGAAATATACAAAAAAAAAAGTTTGAACTTTTAAGTATCAAAAATATATAACTTTAAAATTTATGTATTACAAATGTTTTTTTTTTAAAATATGAAAATAAGTTTACTACTCAAGAAATTCTAAAAGTTTTTTTTAATGGTAACTTGAATATTTATTTGCATTTCTTAGAAATTTCATAATAAAGTTCGTTGTACACTATCTTCTCTTTAAAAAAAATAAAGATAATGTTTAATTTAGACTCACTTAAAAAGTTTATATGTAAAATTGATTAAGAAAATATAAAAACTTTATTGAAAATCTCAAATATCACAAAGTTTATTTTGATATTTACCCTTGATACATTTTTTTAGAGTGAAATACTCTTTAATAAGTTTAAATATTTTAACATTATTGTAATATATTATTGATAAAATGTAAAAAGATAATATGTAAAAAATAAAATCATGTTACTTAAAACTTTTGAATGTTAAATAAATATTCATAATTGAAAAGTTATCAAACAAAATTTGATGGAATAGTTTGTAAAATAAATTTATCATATCCATTTTTTATTTAAAAAATAAAATAAAATTCCCAAATCAAATTAAGCTTCTTTTTCATTCAAGTTAAAAACAAAAGGAAATGAGACAAATCACCAAGTTTCAAGATACTTTAATATCATCCTAAAGGCAGTGCATATTTATTAAACATTGCCCAATTTATATGTGAAGTCTAATTTTTTATTAAGCAATAAATCTTACCCTCAATTAGTTATTAATCCTAATGAATTGTTAAGTTTGATTAATTGTTAGGCTTAATTATATATTAGGTCTAATTATTTTATTTTTTTGCTGAGTTAATATCCGTTATGCACCACTTGCTCCTAAGACTAATTTTTTAATGGATTCATATACGATAGACTCAATTAATTATTAGGTCGTCTCCAACGAAGATGGTAAAACGGCATTTTGCCATCAAAAAATGATGAAACCGTCTCCAATGAGATGGCAAATTGATCCCTTCAAATTGGTGTAATTTTAAAATAATTTTTTTACAAATTACTTTTTTATAAATTTTGAATCAAAGATATTTTTATCAATAACTTAATAAATATATGATATTATTAGAAAAAAATTATACCATTAAGAATATCTCATCAAGATCTTTAAAATAAAATCAATATTCAATATATAATTTTATTTTATTTAAATTATTAATAATAATAATTTATTTAATTAATAATAAAATTATATATATTATTAAAATTATTATTTAAAAATACATAATAATTTAAAATAATATATAATTTATGATATAATTTAAATTTTTGTATGAACATGATAAAAATAATTTTTTTAATTAATAACACAGTACAATAAATATAACAACACATTAATGATTACAACTTAAACTGAAATTACAATATTAATTTCAAAAAACTAGATATTGTAATGTGTTAGTGATTTTATTTTGTCTTGTACCAATTACGTAATAAAATTTTAATATCGATTTGAATCGTGTATGTAAAACTACTCTATCAAAAAATTATACATTATCGTAAAAAATATAAGTAACTCATAAAAATAATTAAGTTAAAATTATGGTAAAAATATTTTTATGAAATTTAATTGATAAATTATTAATTATAAAATTACTAAAAATTATAATTTATTATATAATATTAATTTTCTAAAAAATATAAATATAAATTAAAATTTTAAATTATATTAATTATTTTAAAATATTTATAAATTAATCAATATTTATAAATATTTTTATTGATAATTATTATTTATATTATTAAAATAATATTATAACACTAATTTGGTGTAAATGGGTTGGAGATGAAAAAAATTTGATATTGAAATATTCTAAAAAGATTCATTTTTTATATCAAATTGGTGTTAAATTTAGTGTATAGGGTTGGAGATGGCCTTAGACCTAATAAATTTTAGGTCTAACTAATTATTAGGCCTAATTATTTATCCAGTTTAATTATATTTGATTTGAAATATCTTAAACCCAGCTATATATTAGACCTAATTATATCATATGTCTAATTTTTTAAATCAAATTAATTTGAAGTCTAATTATATCTTAGATCATATTATTAATTTAATCTAAATATATGTTAAATTATTTTTTGGGATAATTATTTCGATCATATCTATCCCAATTTTAGATAAAGCACAATTAAATTTTGGTCCAACTAATTCTCAAGCCAATTAAATCCTAGGCCCAATTAATTATTAGGTTTGATGTAATTAATTGTTAGACTTAATTAAATCTTAGACCAAAGTATTTATTAGGTCAGTTTATTTCTTAAGCCCAATTATAAATTGAGATCAATTATTTATTAGGTCAAATCTTTTAATGAAGTCCAATTATTTCTTAAACACAATCAAATGTCAGGTTTAATTAATCATTAAGCTCAATAAATTGCTAGGTCTAATTAATTGTTAATCTCAATTATAAATTTGACTAAACTAATTAATTATCAAATTAATAAATATTAAGCCCAATTAGTTATTGAATTTAATTAATTATTTTGCTCAATTACGTCTTAAGTTAAATTATAATCTGGGTTCATGCACGTTACGTCCAATTAAATCTTCAATGCAATCATATTCTAGGTATAATTATTTAATAGTCTCATTGTGTCCTTAGGCCCAACTATGAAATAAGCCTTATTATTTATTACACTTGATTATATATTAAGCCCAGTTTCTTATTGGGCTCAATTAAATCTTAAATTAAATTAAGTTTTACTCACAATCAAATATTAGACCTAATTAATTATTAGGCCTAATTAATTATTCGATTGAATTGTTAGGTTCAATTATATTACAAGCCCAAAAATGTCTTAGTCTTTATTAATTGTTATGCTCAAAAAGTATATTAGACCTAATGCATATGAGTCCAAACTTTTTATTATGTCCAATTAATTCTTATGCAAAATTATATCTTAAGCTCAATTAGTTATTAGATTAAATTACTTGTGAAGCCCAATGATTTACTGGGCTTAAAAAATTGTTAAGCTCAAATAGATCTTAAGTCCAATATTTTGGTGCAACGAATTATTTGATTTAACTAACTACTAGGCTCATTTACATATTAGGCCTAATTATTTTTCTAGCCTAATTAATATATGTTAGCCTCAATTTGCTCTTGGGTTAGAATTATTTCTCAATTTCATGCACTGTAGGCTCAATTAAACCTAAGGCACCATTATTATCTACTATGCCTAATGATCTATCAAGCTGAATTATTTGTAAGGCCCATTTACAACTTAAGTCAAATTATAATTTGGGTGCAATTACATCTTAGATCCAATTGTTTGGAGGTCTAATTACAATTTTGATCCAATTATATTTTAAATCCAAATTGTTTAAAAGTCTAAATATTTATTGTGTTTACGCATGCGAAGTCCAATTATATCTTAAATTGAAATAATTATTTTTTAATTATATTTTAGCCACAATTACGCATTAGGCCCATTTTTTCTTATGCCCAATTATATAGTAAACTTTTTTATTTATTTGGATTTGTTAGGCCCAATTAAATCTTAGTTTCAACCAATTTTTAGGCATAATTATTCGTTAAACCTAATTATTTCTACGACTCAATTAATTCTTAGGCTCAATTTATTTTTGTACTAAATTATTTTTCAATTTAATGCACTTTAGACTCAATTATACCTAGGCATTGTTATTAATAAGGCTTAATTATATATCCAGCCGAATTATTTATAAGGCCCATTTATACCTTAAGTCAAATCTAATTATGTTTAAAAGTTAGGCCTATCTAACTTTTAGAAATAATTAAATTTTAGACTTAATTAATTAATAGGGTTAATTTTATCTTATTTCTAATTATTTATAAGGCTCATTTAATTATGTGTATCATTTTTATGTTAAGTCTAATTTTAAGTAGTCTAATTATATATCAAACCAAAATTTTTACTAAGCGCTATTAAAATTTGGCTCAATTAATTTTAGCCCTAACGAATTGTCGCCCAATAAAATAATATGTCAAATTAAATGTTAAGCTCAATTAAATATTAGACATTATTAACATAGTTGGGCCTAATTTGAACTAAGCTTAATTAATTCTTAGGTTAATGAGCGATATACATAATTAATTATTTAGACCAAACAAATGCTAGAGCCATATATTTTGTCAAATTATTTATGAATCAAGTTATACTCAAGTCCAAGTATATTTGGGCCATTAAATTGTTGGCCCAATTATATAAAAGGAGTAATTATGTTATATTTCTAATTTTTTAGGTTTAATTAATTTCAAGTCTAATTATATCTTGGGCTAATTATACAACGAATTATTTCTTAGGCTCACATGTGTTACTATAATTAATTTGATCCAATTAATTAATTGGCCTAATTATATCTTCGACTAGACTATTTCTTAGACCCAATTATACATTAAGCCCAATTTTTTTAATAAAGTCAATTCTCAAGACAGTTAAGTCTTAGGCAAAATTAATTGATAGGGCTAGTTAATTGTTAGGTCTAATGAATTGATAACTTAATTAAATATTAAACATAATTATTTATTAAGCCAATTCATTTCTTAGGTTTATTTATTTAAGTTTAATTATTTATTATATCACATTATAGTAAGTCTAGTTTTTTATTAGATCACATTACAATAAGTCTAGTTTTTTTTATTAATAACACCAAATGAATTGCTAGGCCTTACTAACTATTAGTCTCAATTATATGTTCGACCTAATTAAATATTAAATCTAATTAATTTTAAAGCCAATCAGTATATGTCAACTCAGATAATTATTTGGTATAATTAATTATTATGCTCACTTATATCTTCAGTTGAATTATATTTGAATCTGACTTTTTTATAGGCCAATTTTATAGTGGGTTTATGCACATTACAGTCACTTAAATCTTGGACGTATTTAATTCTTATTAAAATTAAAATTTGAGTGTAATTAATTATTAAGTTTAATTAATTTTTAGGTCTAACCAACTGTTATATTATTAATTGTTAAGTTCAATCACATCTTAAATTCAATTATATATTAAACCAAGTTAGTTATTGGGCTCAAATACATTTAAAGGCCCAATTATATATGAAGCCCAACTTTTTTTGGGGTCCAATTTATATAACCATAACTAATTAATTTTTAAAAAAGTTAAACTCTAAGCATAATTAATTATTATATTCAATTAATTGTTAGGTCATAATTGTTTATTTTAATTAATTATTAGATCATAACTGTTTGTTTCAATTAATTACTAGGCTCAATTACATTATTAAACCTAATAAATATTAGGTTAAGTTAATTATTACGCTCCATTGTATCTGGCACTTATTCAAAGTACATCCAATTATATAGGTATAATTATATCTCATGTCCAATTTTATGTGTCACATTATATTGTAGGTAGTATTCTATATGAACTCTAATTATATCGTATGTCACATTTTTTAAACTCAAATAAATCTCAAGCCCAATTAATTTTAAGTATAATTATATCTTAGTATATTTATTAAGTTAAATTACACGAATTATTTGTTGGGCTAATGCATGGTAACCTCATTATTTTTGTTTCATTAATAGGCCCAATTATTTTTATGCACCAATTATTTTTTGGGTCTAATTATATATTAAAAATATTTTTTAAAAAGTTTCAACTAATTCAAGGACATAATTAAATTTGAGGCCTAATATATCAAGTTTAATTAACTATTAGATTTAAAAAAAAAAATCTTATCTCTAATTATTTATTGAGCCGATTTAGTCCTTATGTCCAATATATATTAAAGCCAATTATTTATTAGGTTAAATTATACATTAAGCTTAAGTTTTATCATATTTAATTAAATATTAGGGCTAATTAATTATAACGCTTAATGAATTGGTTGGTCTAATTAATTATTCAATTGCATATTTGATTTAATTAAATATTAGATCAAATAAATTTTTAGGTTTAATTAATAAATTTAAGTCCACTAACTTATTAGACCCAATAAATTTTATGTTCAATAATATGTTAAGCCTAATTCATTCGTGACCCCAATTATGTTGTGGTTTCATGCACGTTGGTTTAATTCAATCTTAGACATAATTATATTTTTAGTCCAATTATTTATTGGTCTTACTTCATTGTTAGCTCAAATTCTAGATTAAGGCGAATTATTTATTAGGCTTGATTATATGTTAAGCTTAATTTTTCAATAAACTCAATTAATTTCTTAGTTATAATTGATTTTTTTCTCAATTAATTATTAGACTTAATTAATTGTTAACTTTATTACAGTGTAGGCTTAATAATATCTTGTGCCAATTATTAGGCTCAAATATATCTTAGGCTTGATTATTTATTAGGTTTAATTTTAGGATTAATATTTTATTAGTTTAGATTATATATTAAGCTCAATCATATATTAAGCCTAAATCTCTATTAAATTCTACTATATATTAAGTTCAATTTTTAATTAAACCCAATTAAATCCTAATATCAATTAATTTTTTTGGTTATTAAGCTCAATAATTTATTAGGCCCATTTTGTTCTTAAGCTTAATTAAATACTATGCCTAATTTTTTATTAAACTCATTTAAATATTAGACTTAATTAATTATTTGGTGCAATGAATTGTTTAATCCAAATAATTTTTACGCTTAGTTGCATATTAGGCTCAAATATTTTTATGTCTCAATTAATATACATTAAACAAAAAAATTTCTTCATTACTTCTCAGTTTCGTGCGCGATAGTTTCAATTGTATCTTTAATCTTATTATGTATTATTAGATCCAATTATCTATTGGGTCTAATTATTTATAAGATCCAATTATATCTAACTTCGATTATAGTTTGGGTCTAATTTTATTTTAGGCTCAATTTGTTCTTATGTCCTTTATTGGGCTTATGCATGTTAAGTCAAATAATTACTAAGCCTACTTATATCTCAAATCTAATGAATTATTTGGTCTTATTTTTTTATTAAGCTTTTTTCGTTTTTAGGCCTAATTATATATTAAGTTAAATTATTTATTAGCACTAATTATATATTAAGTCCAATTGAATTGTTAAATCCAATTAATCTTTAAGCTTGATTAATTATCTCTTGATCCAACTAATTTTTAAGCCTAATTAATAAACAATTAGACCAAATTCGTTTCAAGCTTTTTTTTTTTTTTTTTTTTGTGCTCATGCATGCTAGGTCTAATTAATCATTAGAGTCAATTATATCTTAGACCAAATTAATTATTTAGCATAATTATATTTTAGGTCAAATTGATTACTAAGCTTATTTCATTCTTAGCCCAATAATTTATTAGTTCTAATTATATATTAAGCTAAATGTTTTACCAGGTTCGATAAAATAAATCCAACTTTGTTGGGTTAAATTAATTATTAAACTCAATTAATTGTTCTCAGCCCAATTATTTCTTAGGTTCATGCATGATAAGCACAAAGCCTAATTATCTATTGGGCCACTTATACTCAATTATATATTAAGGTCAAATTATATATTAAACTTAATTTTATAATATATTCAATTAAATCTTAGGGTTAATTACTGAAGCCTTAATGAATTGTTGGGTCTAATTAACTGTTAATATCAATTACTTATTTAGTCCAATTAAATTTTAAGTCCAATTAATATATGTTAAACCCAATTAGTTATTAGGCTCAATTAATCTTTATGTTCAATTATATCTACTATTTAATTATAATTTAAGTCTAGTTAACTGTTAATATTAAATGTATATTTAGCCCAATCAATTTTGAGTCCAATTAATAAATATTAAACCTAATTAGTTATTAGACTCAATTAATTTTTATATCCAATTATATCTTATGTTCAATTATAATTTGAGTTCAATTAGATCTTAACTTAATTCATTTCTAGACTCAATTATTTAGTGGATGTATGCACGTTATGAAAATTATATCTTAGGCCTAATTGAATTTTAGATGTAATTAATTTTTATTCATAATTAAATTTGGACCTAATTAGTTATGAGACAATTAATTCTCAGGCCTAATTAATTATTAGTCTTTTAATTATTAGGTTCAATTACATCTCATGCCAAATTATATCTTAGACTCAATTAATTTTTGGTCCAATTATATAGAAAGTCAAACTTTTTATTAGGCCTAATTAAATATTAGACCAAACTAATTCTTAGGTGGAATGAAATTTTACACTCACTTAATTATCAGAGATTAACTATTATGTCATAATTATTTGCTAAGTTTAATTAATTATTAGGCTCAATTACAAGTCCAATGTTTAATTAATTGTTAGACTCAATTATTATGCCTAAGTTTAACTTAATTTTTTATTAAGTCCAATAAAAAATTAAGTTTAATTGTGCCTAAGTTTATCTCAAATATATGATTGAGATCAACAATTTATTAAACCAAATAACTCAGTATAGATAACAAGTAAACAGGTTTAAGATTTCATCGGGTTTAAGAAAAAATTGAGCTTAATACCTAATTTGACCAAACAATTAAGTGACCATAATAATTAATTACGCTTAAGAATTAATTGGGCCTATTAATCAATTGAACCAAATTAATTAGTTTAACAAACATCAGTTTAAGAAATAATTCTACGTATATAATTGAGAGTACAAATAATATGACCTAAGAAATATAGACTTAAAATTAATTGGCCTTAGATTTAATTAGGCCTAAAAATGTAGGAACATGATATAATTAGGCCTCATATACAATTACACCAATGATATAATGTGCCAATATAATTGAACATAAGATACAATGGGCCAAATTATAATTAAACTTGAGATATAATTGAGCCTAATATGTAATGAGTTTGGTGTGCAATAGTTCAAAATATAATTGGACATAATAATTAATTTGACCTAATATTCAATGAGTTTAATACTTAATTTGGATTTATCATGCATAAACTCAATGGATAATCGAGCTTAGGAACGAGTTGTGCCTAATTGTATATTAATTAATCCTAATAACTAATTGGGCACAAAGAATAATTGGGCCTAATAATCATTGGGTGTAGCAATTCATTAAGTTTATAAGCCCAAAATATGATTAGGCTTAATAAAAAATTTAACTTAACATAAAATTATGCCATTTAAATAATTGGACTTAACATTAAAAAAAATGAATCAGATAGCGAAATGAGTTTAATAAATAATTAGGCCTCAAATGTAATTGAGTTCTACAATTAATTGGACCTAACAAATAATTGTGCCCAAGTTAGTTGAGCCTAAAGCAAATTTGGTCCTAATATATAATTTATCCTAATAAATGATTGGGCCTAAGAATGAAATAAACTTAATATATAATTAAGCCTAAAATATAAATAAACTAAATAATTAATTAGATATAACTAGGCCCAAATTATAAATAAATTGAGACTAAATTATGTTAATGGCACATAAAAATTAATTGGGCATAATATGTAAATGATTCCAGTGATTAATTGAATCATATAATTTATTGCACTATGCAATTTATTTGACCTAAAATTTAATTTGGTCTAAAAAAATTAGGCTTAATATATAATTGTGAATAAAAACAAAATGGGCCTAATATTTTATTGAGCTAAATGCGTGATGGAGCCAATTAATAGGACCTAACAAATTGTAGGGCCAAATAGTTAATTGTACCTAAAATTTAATTAAGTTAGTAAAAAATTAAGTTAAACTTAGGCACAATATTTAAATGAGTTAATGACTTAGAATTTTTTATTAAACTCAATTATTTATTAAACTCAAATGAATCTGAGCCCTAGTAATAGGCCAATTCAATTTTTAAGCTAGTTATACATTAAGTTCAATTATTTATTAGATCAAATTATATATTAAATCTGATTTTATATTAAATGCAACCAAAATCTTGGCCTAATTAATTGTTAGCTAAGTTTTACATTAAGTACAATTTATTTTAGTGCCTCAATTATATATTAAATCAAAATATTGAGTGAAAGCTTAATTAATTATGGATCCAATGAATTGATAGGTCCATCGACTTGTTAGGCATAGTTAAATATTAGGTTTAATTCTTTTTTGTGTCTAATTAATTCTTAAGCCCAATTATTTCTTAGGTTCACACATGATAGATTGAATAAATTATTCAAACTTATAGATGTTAGGTTCAATTATACTTGTGCTACTACATTGTAGGTTCAATTATATATGAGATCTAATTATATTATAAGTCTACTTTTTGTGAAATAATTAATTTTGTCTAATATATCTTAGATCATAATATTTATCACGCTCAATTATTATACATCGAATTATTTTTGAAGTCTCATGCACGTTAGCCAAATTAATTTGATCAAATTAAGTAATAGGCCCAATTATATCTTCTATTCAGCCATTTTTGGATCAAATTATATATTAAGCCCATTTTTTATAAAATCTAATTAAATCATAGGTCTAATTATTTTTCATGCACTATTAAATCTTAGGCCCAAGTGTTTCTCATGCACTATCAAATTATATATTAGGTCTTAGTTTTTACTAGACCTAATTAATTATTAGGTCCAATGAGTTACTAAGTCTAATTTCCTTATTAAACTCAACTAAGTCTCACGCCCAATTATCTCTAAGACATAATTAAATTTTATGTCCAACTACTTATGAGATGTAATTAATTGTTCAACCTAATTAGTTATTATGTCATTAACTTTTATGATATATGACATATCAAGCTTAATTATATCTTAGACCTAATTAATTAGTAGACTCAAACATATTTTAAGCATTATTTATTCTTACCCAATTATATATTAAGTTCATTTATTTATTAAGCTCAATTAATTATTAAACTGAACTAATTCTTAAGCAGGCATAAATTTTATACCCAATAAATTATTGGACACAATTGATTGTTAGGCCTAATTACTTGTTAGGCTAAGTTAATTATTGAGCTCAATCACACATTATGCTTAATTATTTATTATGCCTTTTTATTCTTAGATCCATTTATATCTTAAACCTTATTTTTTTATTAGCCTTAATTAAATCTTTGGTTCAGTTAATTTTTTTAAGCAAAAAAAAATTGTTGGTTCAATTAATTGTTAAGCTCAATTACATATCAAGATCAAATTAATACACAGTTGGCTAAATTTTTTGCATGATTGATTTATTTCTCAATGTCATATTTGATAGACTCAATTATTTCTTAAACTCTATTGTTTATTATTAGATCGAAATATATATAAGGTATAATTATTTATATGGACCAATTATATTTTAAGTTTAATTAAAATTGGGTCTAATTATATCTTAGTCCTAATTTTTCTTAGATTCAATTATTTGTTGGGCCTAATTATATTTTAAAGTTAATTAATTATTAAATCTAATTATATTTTAGACTTAATTATATATTATCATTTAATTCTTAACCCCACTATATATTAAGCTTAATTATTTATTAGGATCAATTATATATTAAATCTAATTCTTTAATTAGCATAATAAATTCTTATGCACAATTAAATCTTAAGCTTAATTAAATGTTGGTCTTAGTTAATTTTTAGTATCAATTACATCTCACACCTAATTAATTGCAAAGACTATTCCAATTCTAGGCCTAATTAATTGTTAAGCCTAATTAGTTAAGTTCAATTATTATATATAAGGCACAATTATATATTAAGTCCAATTATCATTTTAGGTCTAATTATATTTAAGCTGAATAAGTTTTTTGGTCAAATTTTTTATTAGGCTCACACATGCCAAGCGAAATTAGTTATGAAGCATAGTTATATCTCAAGATGAATAAATTATTGGATCTAATTATATGTTAGATATAATTATTTATTTGACCTATTTGATTTTTAGGCTCAATTATATATTAATATATATATATATAGGTTTTTAGGCCCAATTATATATTAAGTCAAATTTGTTTCTAGATTGCACGTTAAGTCAAATTAAATCTTAGTGTCAAATAATTATTAGATCCAATAATATCTTAGGCCCAGTTATGTTTTAGGGTTATTTGTTAAGGCTATTTCTTGCATAGCTTCATTAAATATTAAGACCAATAATGTATTAGGCCTGATTAGCTCACTAATCTTAGGTACATTTATATTTAGCACATTTAGTTATTAGAATCAATTAATTGGTATGCCAAATTAAATTTGGGCCTAATAATTATGAGGCCCAAATATCTATCAAGTCCACTTCTTTCTTGGGTTTAATTATTTTTTATTTTCATGCACGATAGAAAAAATTAATTTAAATCTCATCCTTAAACCTTAAACCCTAACCTCTAATCCTAGAACCCTAGCCTATTAGCCCTAGAACCTTAACCTCTTAACCTTCACCCACAAAATGTCAACCCAAAATGATAAATCGCAAAACCCTAATTCCTTAACCTTATACTCTTTAACCCTAACCTTTAAACTCTAAACCGTGGACCTTAAACTCTAAAACCAAAACCATAAATGCCAAACCTTAAGCCTTAATACCTAAAACCTAACCCTTAAACATTAGACCTTACCTTTAAAGCCTATCCCTTAAACTCAAAACTTCAAATGCTAAATCGAAAACCCTAAACCTAAAACCCTAACATCTAAATTCTAACCCTTAAAACCTAAATTCTAGCCTTTTAACACTAATCCCAAACCCGAAATCCTAACCACTAAACGTAAATCCTAATTCCTAAATCCTAAAAGCTAAATCTAACGCCTTAACCTTAAGCCCTAAATCATACACCTTAAACCCTAAGCTCTAACCTGTAATCCCTAAACTTTAATCCCTAATTCCTAAACCCAAATGCCTAAACCATAATCCATACACCTCAAACTTTAACCTCTAAATCCTAAGCTTTGAACCATTTACCCTATTTGCTAAACTAATCACTAAACCGTCACCCAAAAACCCTAAACCCTACCCCTAAAACCAAAACCCACAATAATAAACCCTAACCTCCAATCACTAAACCTTAAACCTTAAAACCTAAACGATAATCCTGAAACCTATCTCTTAAACCCTAAATCCTAAACCTTAAACTATAAATCCTATTTCCTAAACCTAATTCCTACCATACTCGCTAAACCCTAAACCTAATTCCTACCTTACTCGCTAAACCCTAAACCATAAATCATAAAATATAAATTCTAGCCTTTAAACTATAAACCTCAACGCTAAACCCTGACCCTCAAACCCTAAATGTTAAATCTTAAATTCGAACCATAAACCCTAAACCCTAAACACTAATCCCTACACCGTAATTTCTAAAACCTTAATCCTAGATCATAACCCAAGGATCCAAAATTGTAACCCCAAAATCCTAAACCCTAACCCTAAACCACAAATCATGAGCCTTAACCCATAAACCCCAGCTACTAATCCGTAACCCTTAACCTAAAACCTTAAACCTTAAACCTTAAAATCAAACCTAACGCGTAACCATTGAACCCTAAACACAAATGCCAAAACCTTAATCTCTAAATGATTAACCCTAATCTATAAACCCTAACCTTTAAGCTGTAAAACCTTAAACATTAACTCTTAACCCTAATTACTAAATCCAAAATTCTAACCCCCAAAAAACAAAACCTGATCATAAACCGTAACTTTTAGACCCTAACTCTTAAACACTAATTCAAAAAGCATAAACTTTAACCCATAACGACTGATACTAAATCTTGTAACTTAATCCCTAAATCCTAAACCCTAAACCGTAAGCCTTGAACCTGAACCCTTCAACCTAAAGCATTTGTTTGACAAAAGTTGAAGTTAGTGGGCTAAAATAAATCTCTCTCGAAGATTGCTAAGGTGCATGACAACTATCCACCACTAAAAAAGCTTCAATAACTTTCTTTCCAAAAAATCTTACAAGGTGTATGCCTATTATCCATCATAGATCATTATCAGCTGAATGTGGTAATATAACCACTCCTGTGTCAACAACCATCCTATGAGATACAAAGATATTTCTTACCACTCACACTCTCAACCAAAGTGACAAGGATAAAAGAGAGAACTCAAAGAGTTTCTGCAAATACAATCAAAATTTAAGCTGCTTTATAAGTCTAAGGCACTAAAATAGATAATAGTGCATGGAACCTTATAGTGTACATCTTAAACCATAAACTCTGAACTGTAAACCCTAACACCCAACCTGAACCTCTAGACTCGAAACCTTGACCCCCCAATTTCTACTCTTTTGGCACAAGAGTGCCTACATTACTACAATTAGCCCATGATGTTGTGATACTTTTTGTGACCTACAATCTATTTTTCATGCATTTTTACAAGTCTATTTTGAGTCCAATTTGATTGTTGAAATATTTTGGAGTGCTCTTTTATGTGTTGAAACATTTACAATCTTATATTTTAATACTCTTTTGAAACATTTCAAAAGCATTTTCTTAGAGAAAGGTATGGTTGTTTCTTTACTGATGGACAGTTGGCATGCAACTTGTCAATTTTTTTAAAGGAGAGTTATTTTACAGCTTACTAACTCTATTTCACAAAGAAATGTATTTACTGAGTTATTATCAGTAGAAACTTATTTATTTTTGTAGAACCCTATGCATTGAGCATTATTCCATGCACCAGTATTTACATTCATGCTTTAACTTGGAAAGGAGCTTAGATTTTTATTGTTTTTGTGGAAACTTTTTGAATTTTCTCATTTACGTCGGTATCTCTTTGATTGCAGGCCATTGAGTGGTGATAAATATACAATAGGCTAAATTGCTTTTATGATTGATTTATTTCTCAATTTCATGTCTTATAAAACTCAGTTATGCCTTAGATATTATTATTTATGATTAGATAAAAATATCTATTGGTTCCAATTATTTATATGGTCCAACTGTATTTTAAATCTAATTAAAATTTGGGTCCAAAAATATGTTAGGCCTAATTTGTTCCTAGGTTCAATTATATTTTGAATCCAATTATATATTGAAATCCATTAAATTTTAGATTTAATTATATATTAAGCTCATTTTGGTTCTTATCCTAATTATGTAATATGCCTAATTATGTAACATAATTAAATCTTAAACTCAATTAAGTATTCATCCTAATTAATTGTTAGGCCAAATTAAGTTTTAAGCTCAATTACATCTTACATCTAATTAATTGTAGAGCTCGTTTTGTTCCTAGGTTCAATTATATGCTAAAATCAACTATTTATTAGGCCCAATTAATTATTAGGCCTAATTTATTTAGTACAATTATTTATAAGGTACAATTATATATTTAATTCTCATTATTAATTTAGGTCTAATTATATCCAAGTTGAATTCGTTTTTTGGCACATTATTTATTGTGCTCACACAAGTTAAACCAATTAGTTATTAAGTGCAATTATATCTCAAGGCAAATTAATTATTGGACCTAATTATGTTTTAGATATAATTACTTATTTGACCTATTTTATTCTTAAGATCAACTATATATCATTAAATTATATTCGTTAGGCCTAATTATATATTAAGCCCAATTCATCTCTAAGCGGATCATGCACGTTACGTTTAATTAAATCTTATGCTCAAATAATTATTAAGTCCAATTATATTTAGGCTTAATTGTATTTTAGGACAAATTATTTGTTAAGACTTTATCTTTCTTAAGCTCGTTATATATTAAGACCAATTATGTGTTTACTCTTGATTATCTCACTAATTCCTAAGTACACTTAAATCTTTAGTATATTTAATTATTAGAATCAATAAATTGGTATGCTTAATTAAAATTTAGGTCAATCAATCATAAGGATCAAGTATATTTTAGGCCCAATTATGCATGAGGTCCATCATTTTTTTCAGGCCCAATTATTTCTTATTTTCATGCATGATAGGCAAATTTAATTTAAACTTTAATCCCTAAACCTTAATCTTAAACGCTAAACTATAAACCGTAACCACTTAACCTTGACTCTTAAAATGTAAACCCTAAAATCTAAAACTTAGACCTAATGCTAAACCTTAAACTCCAACCTTTATACCATAGACCCCTTAATCCTAACTTTAAACTTTAAACCTTAAACTTTGAAGGCTAAACCATAAAAAGAAAACCTAAATCTTGACTCGAAAAACCTAGCCCCTAAACACTGAACCTTAAATCCTAATATCTAACTCTTAAACCATAAACTTTAAACTTTAAACTGTAAACCCTAAATCCTAAACCTTAACCCTTAAACCCAAAATCCTAACCTCAAAATCTTAACCCTAAACCCTAAAAGCTAAACCTAACTGTTAACCACTTAACCCTAATCCTTGTATCCCATAATCCCTAAATTCTAATTTCTAACCCTTAAACTTAAACACCTAAACCATAATCCATGAACCCTAACCCCTAAACCATAAATACTAACTTCTAAACCCTAAATCCTACACCATAACCCCTAAACTCTAAACCTTAAGCCCTCACCCCTAAACCCTAAATTGTACACTCTAACCCATAAACCCTTATCTTGAAAATCTATTCCCAAATCCTTAACATCTAACACCTAACCCATAACTCATAAATCACAAACCCTTAACCCTAAACTCTAAACCTTAACCAATAATCCCTAAACATTAAACATAATCCATAGCCCTCAAACCTTAAACCCAAAACTGTGAACCTTGACTCCTAAACTAAAACCCTTAGACCCTAAATTTTAAAGCCTCTAACCCTAACCCCTAAAGCCCAAAATCAAAAAATCGTTACCTTAAACCACAAAATAATTATGGGGCCCAACTAATTAAATGATGCTAAAACATAAATGATCTCAAGATTTAATTATGATCAAGAACTAAATAGATCAAGATTTTATTAAACCTATTAAAATGTTATACTTAGTATATTCTTAGGCTTACTAAATAATTGGAATTAGTCTATAATTGAGTATAAAAATGAAGTATTTTAATAACTAATTCAGTCCAAAATATAAGTAGGTGAAAGTTTTAATAGGATTTAATATACAATTAGACCCAATAATAAATTAAGCCTATGGTTCATGAGCTCAACAAATAATTACATTTAAGATATAAATAGACCTAAATTATAATTTGACTTAAGATATACTTGGCTCTTATAAAGAATTTGACCTAATAGTAAATAATATCACCTAAAATATATTTGGTTTATTATACATGAAACTTATAAATAATTCAGTTCAAAAAAAATTGAGCATAACTTTTATTAATTTGGCATAAGAATTAATTCGACTATAAAAATTATTAGGCTTAATATGTAATTGAGCCTAACACTTAATTGGACCAAACAATTTATTGCACTAAAAAATTAATTGGGCATAAAATTCAATTGGAACTAAAAAAAATGGCTTAATATATAATTGAACCTAAAAATAATTAAGCCTAATGTGCAAATAAGGTTAATAATTTATTAGACTTAACAATTCATTAGACCTAGACAGAATAATTAATTCAGCATAAAATTTAATTGAATTGAAAAAAATTAAACTTAATATAAAATTAAGCTTAATAGACAATTAGGCCTAAGATGTAATTGAGCCTAACAATTGATTTACTCAAATAATTGATTGAGTCCAAGACAACATTGTGCTAATAAAAAATAGACTCAATTAGATTTAATTGGACATAATAAAAAAAATAGATTTAAGATGTATTTGATCTAATAAAAAATTAGGCTTAATATCTAATTAGGTCAAGCTCAAAATGAAATTAATACAAGATTGGGCCTAAAATATATTTAGGTCCAAGATATAATTAGGCCTAATACATAATAGGACATAGAAATTAATTCAGCTAAACTGTTCATCGGATTAGATAATTTAGCGCTTTATATAATTAATTGGGCATAATATTTAATTAAGTCTAAAAAAAATTGGACTTGGACTTAAGAATGATATAGATCTAATTGGGTCTAATAATTAATTGAACCTCAAGATTCATTGTGTTAACATATGGGTCCAAATAATTAGTTGAGCTTAAGAATTAATTGGGTTTAATAAAAAATTAGCTTAATATATAATGAAGCTTAATAAATAATTAAGCCTAAGATGTAATTGAGGCTAATAAATAATTAGTAATTGAGAGTAATAAATAATTGAACTTAACAATTAATTTGACTTAATAATGAATTGGACTTAAGATTTAACAAGATTTAACAAAAAATTAGGTTTAGTATATAATTCAATCCTAATAAATATTTGGACTTAAGAACAAAATTCATTAATACATAATGAGCCCAAAATATAATAGCCATACAATTAATATGATCTTGGATATGATTGGATCAATAATTAATTAGGCTTAGCATGCATGAGCTTGATAAATAATTGGACCTAGGAAAAAACTGGGTCTAGGATATAATTGGATCAAAATTTTAATTACACTTAACATATAGTTATAAACTTAGTAACTAATATGGCCTAATAAAAAGTTGAGCTTCATATATAATTGGGTCTAAAATATATTTGAACTCAGTAATTTATTTAGTCTAAGATATGATTGAGCTTGAGATGTCATGAAGTTTGACAATTAATTGAGCATAATAATTTATAGAGCTCAAGATTTAATTATACATTAAGAATTAATTGGACTTAAGATTTAGTATAGTCAAATTAAAGATTGAGTTGAATATATCATTAGGGAAAATAAATAGTTGGACTTAATTTATAAATAAGTCTAAGAACAAAATGAGATAAATAAATAATTGAGACTAAAATATAAATGAATTCAAAATTTAATAGACCCTAAGATATAATTTGATGTAGCACACTTGAACCCAATGCAAAATTGAATCCAATGTGTAATTAATAGGGCTACTAATAATAATTATTTAATCTAATAACATTATCCTCAATTAATTATTAAGCCTAACTATATCTTGGGCATTGTGTGCAGTAGGCTCTATTATATATCAGTTTAAATTATTTATTGAGTCTAATTGTACCTCAAGTTTAATTATATGGAACCTAATTATATTGTATGCCACATTTTTTTAGGTCCAATTAGATCTCAATTTAATTTTAAGTTCAATTATATTTTTAGGTTTTATTATTTATTAAGCCTAATTGTACATCGAATTATTTCTTGAACTCATGCACATTAGACTTATCAATTAATAAGCCCAATTACATCTTCAGATCGACTATTTCTCAAGCCGATTTATACATTAAACTTAACATTTTATAAGGCCCCATTATATATTCTGTCACTTTAGTTCTTATGCCTAATTATATATTAAAACCAATTATTTATTAGGTCAAGTAATATATTAAACCAATTTTATGAGTTAGGGTGTTTGAAGTTTAAGGTTTATGAGTTAGAGTTTAAAATTTAAGGATTGGGCAGGAAGGTTACAAGTTTAAAGTTTAGGGTTTTAGGTTCAGAGTTAAGGGTTTACATTTTAGGAGTTAGAATTTAAAGTTAATATTTAACGTTAAGGGTGCAGCGATTTGAATTTACGATTTAAGATTTAGAATTAGTGGTTAGGGGTTTAGGGTAATGGTTAAGAGTTTGGGTGAAGGGGTTAGGGGTTATTGTTTAGGTTTGGAGATTTAGGTTAAGGGTTAGGGTTTAGGATTTAGGGTTTATAAGTTAGATTTTGGTATTTGTCTTTTGGGGTTAGGGTGCTTGAAAGTTTAGGGATTCTAGTTTAAGGGTTGGGGTTTGGAATGTCATGTTAAAGGTTTAGGGGCTAGTGGTTTTGAGATTTGGGTTTAGGGTTATGCTTTAAGTGTTTATCTTTTGGGTTAGAGTCCAAGTTTTTAGGTTGAAGGTTTAGAAGCTTGGGTTTAAGAGATAGTCATTAGAGTTTAGGGGTTAGAATTTAGAGTTTAAGTTTAGGGAGGGTTACCATGCAAGATTTAAAGGTTGGGATTCAAGATCTATGATTTAGGGGTTATGATTTAGGATTTTGGGGTTAGAGTTTTAGGTTTCATGTTTAGTGTTTAAAGGGTTAGGTTCTCGGGTTTTACAGTTAAGGGCTAAAGGTTTTTGATTATAGTTTTAGGGTTAAAGTTTAGGATTTGGGTGTTAGGTTTAACCTTTATGAATTAGGAATTAGGGTTAATGGTTTGAGGTTTAAGGGTTAGGTGTTAGTGTTTAGGTTTAAGATTTATGGTGTAGAGTTTAGGAATTGGGGGCTAGGTTTTGGATTTCACACTCACATTTAGGTTTCAAAGTTTAATGTTTAGGTTTTGGGTTTAGGGTTAAAGGTCAACAGTTAGGACTTAGAGGTTCGGGTTTAGTTTTAGGATTTCACATTCAAGTTTAGGTTTTAGAGTTTAATGTTTAATGTTTAGGGTTTTGGATTTAGGGGTTAGGGTTAAAGGGTAAGGGGTTTAAGGTTTAGTATTTAGGGTTTAGGTTTTAGATTTTGAAGGCTTAGGGTTTAAGCATGAAGGTAAGGGCTTAAGGCTCAAAGGTTTGGGGTTGTTGGTTTAAGGTGTCAGGATTAGGATTTAAGGTTTAGAGTTTAGTGCCTAGGGTTTGGCTTTAAGGTTTAGTGGTTAAGCTTTAGAGATTATGAATTACAAGTTATGGTTTAAGGTTTCAAAGGGTTTAATGGTTATGGTTTAACAGTTAGGGGTGTAGGTGTTAGGATTTAATGTTTATAAGTTTGTGTTTAGTGTTTGGCTTTGTAATTTAGTGGTTAGAGTTTAAGGTTTAATAATAAAAGATTTGAGTTTAGTGATTAAGGTTTACGGCTTAAAGCTTAGAATTTAAGGTATAAGGTTTAAGTGTTAGAGTTTAGAATTTAATGTTTAGGGTCTAAGGTTTAGGGCTTCTGGTTTGGGATTAAGTTTTCAGGGGTTTGAGTTTTAAGTTTAGGATTCAATGGTTAAGGTGTATGGCTTACAAGTGAGGATTTAGAATTTAAGGTTTAGCATTTACAGTTTAGGGGTTAAGGCTTTAGGTTGAGGGTTAGGGTCTAGGGTGTAGGTTTTTTAGGGTGTAGTGTTTAAGGTCTAGAAATTAGGGTTCATGGTTAGAGTTTAGAGATTAGGGTTTACGGTTAGAGTTAGCGTTTTGAATTTGAATTTTAAGGTTCAAGTTTAGGGTTTTAGGATTCAAGGTGGTGGTTTTACGGATTAGGGATTTAAAGTGGTGGTTCTAGGTTTAAGGTTTAGGATTTGGCAGTTAAGGTGATGGCTTAAAGCTTAGGGGTTAGGAGTTAAGGTTTAGGGTTAAAGGTTTAGGATTTGGCAGTTAAGGTGATGGCTTAGGGCTTAGGGCTTAGGAGTTAAAGCTTAGGGTTTAAGGTTTAGTTTAGGGTTTTGGGGATAGATTTAGTGTTCAAGGATTAGGGGTCAAAATTTTTGTTTAGGGGTTTGACTTTGTAGTTTAGTCTTTAGGCTTTAAGGTTTAAGGATTAGGGTTTAGTGGTTATAGTTTAGGATTTAGGGTTTAAGAGTTAGAATTTGGGGTTTAAAGGTTAAGTTTTGAGTCTTGGGTTAGGATTTAAGCGCTTGTTGCTAGGGATCAAGGGTTAAAGGTTATTATTTTTATTATTATCCATTTTATTATTATTATTGTTATCATTCTTAGATTTGAATTTTCTCTCTTTCAATAATTTGCAATGATAATATTTAAAAATAGATAAATTTATTATATTATATATTAAATTACTTATTTTGTTATGGTATTTGGTTCAATGTTAACTTATTTTCTCAATCATATACTATAAACATAGTAAAGATCTATTAAAAATAAAAAAATGAAGTATTGTATATATGATACTTGCATGTAAAATACATTAAAAGTGAGTACTATATTCAGTTTTTTAATTTCTTTTCAAATATTTTTTAGATTTCATATTGAGAACACTGATGTATCAAAGAAGAAATAATGGGAAGTCAAATTTATTCAAAGTTTAATAAAAAATTATATTTTTCTTAGAATTAATTTTTAATGGTATTGCTAGCTAGCATGAGAAATTTAGTTATGCTTATTCATGTGAATACCAACCAACTACACATAAAAAAAAACATTTATTTTTAATTGTAAATAGTTTATTTTAAAAATATTAGGTGAATAATATGTATCATTGTTAACTTTGTAATTTTTAATCCAAAACAAATAAATTTGAAGAGTTAAATAAGAGTTCTGCAAAAAGTTAGCGTAGAACAAAATTTATAAAAACTATATTTGAGTATTTTTTATTTTTTAAAATATTAACAAAAAATATTCAAATATAAATTTAATTTAAATTACATATTAAGTTCAAGATGACTGAGTAATACATTAATAGCAAACTAACTAATGAACAACTCTCTCTAAAAAAAAAATGAACCATAGTTTACACTATTGAATTTTAAGAAGTTAAATGATATTTAAAGGTCATTAAAATGGTGAAAATGGTTACTATAATATTATAATATTTCTTTTTATATCTTTATTCTCATGTTTGATTGAAAGATAATACGAAATTTATTTAATTTTAAATTTAATTGTATTTCATAAAATGTAAACTTAATTAATTATAATTTTTAATGTTATATAGTTTGAGATTCAATAATTCAATAATTAATATTAAGATAAAGATCAAAATGAACTTTATATTATTGGTATTTTTCAATAAAGTTTTTACAGTTTTTTTAAACCAAGTTTACATATAAAATATGTATTTGTTCTAAATTGACTTACTTATAATTTTTTTTTATAAAAGAACAATTCAAGTTGATGATTTTGTATAACAGATTTTGACTTAAAATTTTTAACAAACACGAAGAAATATTTAACAAAAAAAATTATAATGTTTGAATATTGAAAATATATATTTAAAATTTTTATGTCACAATTTTTTCAAAATCATAAAAATAATTTTACTACTCAGAAAATTCTAATTTCTTTTATGGTAGCTTGAATATTTATTTGTATTTCTTAAAAATTGCAAAACAAAGTTCATTGTATAATATCATTTATTTAAATAATTTATGTTAAAAAATTAAAGGTAATGTTTAATTTAGATTAAATCAAAAAGTTTATCACTCAAATTGATAAAAAAATATATAAAAACTTGATTAAAAAGTCCAATTATTTATTAAGTCCAATTCTAATCAATTCTTAAAGCTGATTAATAACACCAAATGAATTGTTAGGTCCAATGAAATGTTAGTTCCAATTATATGTTTGACCCAATTAAATCGTAGATTCATTTAATTTTTTTGACAATCAATATATATGAGGCTCATATAATTATTTGGTCTAACTAATTATTATGCTTAGTTATATCTTCAGTTGATTTATATTTGGATCTAACTTATTTGTAAAACTAATTAGGTAGCGGATTCATGCACGTTATACCTAATTAAATCTTGAAACTATTTAATTCTTATTCATAATTAAATTTTGAGCGTAATTAATTATTGTGTTATTAATTTTTAAATTCAATTATATCTTATACCTAGTTAATTGTTGAGCTCAAATATGTTTAAGTTCTAATATTATATGAAGCTAAACTTTTTTTGAGCTCAATTTAGATATTAAACCTAACTAGTTTTAAGAAAAATTAAATTTTAAGCACAATTAATTATTAGACTCAATTGATTGTTAGGCTATAATTATTTGCTGTAATTAATTGTTAAACTTAATTACATTTTAGATCTAATAATTTATAGTCTAATTATATATTAAGCCCAAATATTTATTAAGCTAAATTATATATTACACTTTTTTTACTAAATCCAGTCAAATTTGAGGCTCAATTAATTATTTGGCTTAGCGATTTATTAGGCCTAATGAATTGTTAAGTCAAATTAATAATTAAGCTTAATTACGCATTACTCAATCATTTATTAGGATCAATTAATTCTTAGATATAATTATATATTAAGCCTATTTTTTTTTTATTGTGGTACATATAGTTGTTAGGTTGAATTATATATTAGATTCGCTTATTTTTTGATCTAATTAATTCAGTGAAATCAATTATATTTTTTACTCAATTAATTATTCGATCTAATTATATTTTAACTCAAAGTATTAATTAATCCAATTTAAATTTTAAGCTTAATTAATTATTAGACTCAATATTGTTATACCCAATTAATTGTTAAGTCAAATTAATTATTATTTTTAATTATAACTTAGGCCTAACTCGTTTCGAAACACAATTGTTTTTTTAGGTTCATGCACTATAAGCTCAATAATTATTATACCTTATAAATATTAGATCAAATTAATTACTATACTAAATTATATTTCAAACTTTTTCAAAAGATGTCCAATTTATGTATCAAATTGAATTGTTTATTAAATTTAATTATATCTAAAATCTAATCATGTGGGTCTCATTATATCATAAGTATAATTATATATGAATTCTTATTATATTATATGTCAGATTTTTTTAAAACTCAATTATGTCTCATGTCCCATTAATTTCAAGTCTAATCATATCTTAGTTAATTATTTATTAAGCTTAATTACATGTTGAATTATTAGTTGGATTGATGCATATTAACCTCATTATTTTTATCTCATTAATAGGCCTAATTATATCTATGTGCCAATTATTTCTTAGATCTAATTTGCATATTAAACACAATTTTTTTTTTGTAAGATTCAATTAATTCTAAGACACAATCAAATTTTAAGTCCAATTAATGATTAGGTTTAATTAATTGTTAGTTATGCCTAATTATTTATTTGGCCAATTTAGTTCTTATGCCCAATTATTTATCATGTCAAATTATACATTAAGCCCAATTTTTTATCATATCTAATCAAATCTTATGTCCAATTAATTATAAGGTCTAATAAATTACTAGGTCTTATTTATTGAATTACATATTTGGTCTATTTAATTAAATATTTGATCAAATTAAATTTATTGGTCTAATTAATAAATGTTAAGCCCAATTACTTATTCAGTACAATTAATTTTTATGTTCAATTCAATCTTGAATCGGATCGTTATTTGGGTCCCATTATTTTTTAAGCTCCATTCATTCTTAACCATAACTATGTCGTGGGTTTGTACAGGTTATGCCTAATTATATCATGGGTTCATGCACATTACATCCAATTATACCAATAGCTCATGCAAGTTAAGTCCAAATAAATTTAGAATTAACTATATCATAAACTCAATGATTTATTAGTTTTATTTTGTTTTTAATTTAAATTATAGATTAAGTCTAATTATTTATTAGGTATGATTATATTAAGCTTAATTTTTCATTAGGCTTAATTAAGTTTTAGTCATAATTAAATTTACGACTTAGTTATTAGACTAAATTAATTGTTAGACCACTCTAATCATAAGATCATTAATTGTTAAGTTTTATTACATCTCTGTTCAATTATATCTTAAACCAATTTAATTTTACACTCAAATAGTTATTAAAAGGCCTAATATTTTATTAGTCTTAATTATGTATTAAGTTTAATTATATATTAAGTCTAATTATTTGTTAAGTTCTAATATATATCAAGTTTAATTTTTTATTAAACCTAATTAAATCCCAATCTTAATGAATTTTGTTAGGTAACAAATTATTAGGCCCAATAAATTGTTTGATTTAATTAATTATTAGGTTCAATTACATATTAGGCTCAAAACTTTCTTAGGCTCATTTTGTTCTAAAGCCTAATTAGATCTTTTGCCCAATTTTTTTTAAATTCAATTAAATATTAGTCTTAATTAATTATATGAAATAATGAATTGTTTAATCAAATAAATTAGATTTAAGATATAATTGAGTCCAGTAATTAATCAAGCTGGGCATGCATGGGCCCAATAAATAGTTGAATCCAAGAACAAAGTCTATGGTATAATTGAACCCAAATTATAATTGAACTTTACAAATAATTAGACCCAATAGATAATTAGGCCTAATAATCAATAATAGGGCTTAAGATACAATTGGATCTATCATGCAAGAAACAAAGAAATAATTCACCCAAAAAAAAAGCTAAACACATATTAATGGGCTCAAAAATTTATTGTAATTAGGCCTAACATATAATCAAGCTTAACAATTACTTGAATTAGATAATTTACCGCTTCAAAAAATTAATTAGGCATAATATTCAATTAAGCCTACTAAAAATTTGGATGTGGGCTTAAGAACAAAATAGACTTAATAAATAATTGAGCATGTTACTTAATTAAACCTAAGAATTGATTAGACCACAAAATTCATTGGGCTTAACAAATGAGCCTAAATAATTAATTGAACTTAAGAATTAATTGGATTTAATAAAAAATTAAGCTTGATAAAAATAATTAAGTCTAGGATATAGTTTAGCCTAACAATTAATTTAACTTAATGAATTGGGCTTGAGATTTAATTGTGCCTAAGAATTAGTTGGACTTAAGATTTAACTAGACCTAATAAAAAATTGTGTTTAATATGTAATTTATCTTGATAAATAACTAAACTTAAGAACAAAATGACATTAATACATAATTGAGCCGAAAATATAACTAGTCATACAATTAATATCATTTAAAATATAATTGGATTAATAATTAATTAGGCATAGTGTGCATGAGCTTGACACATAATTGGACCTAGGAATAAATTGGGTTTGAGATATAATTGGACCTAAATTTTAATTGAACATACTACAATTGGACCTAACAAATAAGAGTGCTTAAGATATAGTTTATTATATCATGCATGAAATTGAGAATTACTTTAGTCCAAGAAAAAAACTGAACCTAAGGTCTATTAATTAGGTTTACAAATTATTTGAACCATAAAAATAAGTAGGCCTAAAATGTAATTGAGTCTAATAATTAATTAAGCCAAATAATTTGTTTTACTAAATTATTAATTGGATTTAGGATTTAGTTAGGCCTAATAAAAAATTAAGCTTAGATATAAAATTAAACTAAGAATGAAATAGACTTGATAAATAAGGAGTCTAATGTGAGGTTAAGTTTAACAACTAATTGAACCTAACAATACATTAGGTTTAACAATTTGTTTAATATGTAATTCGACCAAATAAAATATTGAACCCCATATATATTTTAACAGAACTAATAATTGAACCTAACAAATAATTTAGCCTAACAATTGATTAAGTCTACTGCCTAAAAATTAGTTGAACTTATTAACTAATATGGTCTAATAAAAAGTTGAACTTGACACATAATTAGGTCTAAAATATATTTGAACTCAATGATTACTTGGTCTAAGATATAATTAAGCTTGAGTTGTAATTAAGTTTAACAGCAATTACATATTTAGCACAATTATATTTTAGGTTCAATTAATAAATGTTAAATCCAATTAATTATTAAGCTCAATCAATTTTTGGGTCCAATTGATAAATACCAAACTTAAGAAGTTATTAGGCTCAATTAATTTTTATGTTCAATTATAATTTGAGTCTAATTAAATTTTAGATTTAATTTTTTTCTAAGCCTAATTATTTAATGAGTATAAGTACATTACGACCAATTATATCATAAGTCAAACTAAATCTTGGATCCAATTAATTCTTATTCATAATTAAATATTGAGCTTAATTAATTATGAGGCTCATCAATTAATTATTAGACTTTATTCTTTACTTGTTAGGTTCAATCACATCTCATGCCAAATTATATCTTAAACTTGGTTAATTATTGGTCTCAAATATATTTAAAGCCTAACTTTTTATTAGGCCTAATTAGATATTAGACCCAACTGATTCTTAGGTAGAATTAAGTTTTAAGCTCACGTAATAATTAAAGATAACTTGTTACGCCATAATTATTTACTAGGTCTAATTAATTATTTAGCTCAATTACGTCGTTGGATTTAATATTTTATTTGGCTCAATCATATGGTGAGATCAATTATTAATTACGCTTAGTTTTTTGTTAAATCCAATTAAATCAAGGTTCAATTAACTATTTGGCCCAACAAATTGTTAGGTTTAATTAACTATGATTTATCAAACTCATATGGAACATAATTAGAGGCTTTCCAAAACTAATGATAATAGTTGACGATTGAACCTATATGAAGATGCAAGTTAATATAATCAAAACTTTACACACTAAAATAAAGTTTGTGGAACATGAAAAATGATGTACCTCTTAAGCAGTACCTCTACCTTGCTTACCACTTTAAGATTTGTACATGATAACCCATCATAACAACAAAAGTTTTGAAGTATATGTTAGAGCATAATGGTCTCTTAATCCTTCGAAAAAAGTTAACCACATTTTCTTTGATTTTCTTGCCTAATCTCTAATTTCCTTAATCATCATCATTAATCATCATTCAAAATCGTCAATCCTCGCATCATATTCTCTTCCAAATCTCACATCATTTATCGTACCCACCAACCAAACAACCCAAACTAGCAACTCATTAAGAATAAAACAAGAAAAAGTATTTTGCAACTTAATCTATCATCCACCTCAACTTTTTTCTTTTTTTTTTTTCAAATACAAATCTACGAAAGAGACAAAACTAAAAATATATTATTAAAATCAATCCAATTCATATACATAAATTCATTCACATAGATTAAAGCGATAAAAAAATGTTTGATCTTGAAAACAAAATCTATAATATATTACCCAAAACAATTACATAATGGTCCTTAGGACTTCTCTCCGCAGCAATCATAATTTATAGAGAGATGAGGGAGGAATTATCGACGAATTAGAAGAATAACTGGCCTTGTGAGGGTTGTTCATAGTGGTAGAGGTGAAGAAGTTATAACACAATAATGACAAATTGATGATTAAGGGAGGATTGAAAGAGAAATGCACATTCACGATCTTTCTCTGTCTCACTCTGAGTTTAGGAGATACTTGGTGTCATTGTAATTTGGAAAAAGGATTCAATGCATATGAGAAAGAAAAATATCCTATCGAGCTCTTTATAAATGAAAAAATGATCATTGTGGATAATAATGATAGAAAGAATCGCTTTATGATTCTATTTTCATATTTATATTTTTAGTTTTTTAATTTAAGTTATTTTTACAATAAATTAATGTTAAATAAATGATTGTCAAAGAAAATTGTAAGAGAAAAAAAGAACATTTTTTATTTTCTTTGTTTTGTATTTTTAATTTTAAATTTTTCAAAGAAATGTTTTGCTTTTTTAATTTTCATATGACTTTTTATTTTACCATATTTTTTAATTTCAAAAATTTTTTATTTTATTTTTTGTTGTTTTTCATTATCTACTTTTACTGTAATTGTTTTTTATTATTTCTTATTATTTTTCAAATTTTTATTTCTGTTTACTGAATTTTTTATATTCTATTTAAAATTTTATTTTTATTTCAATTATTTTTTTATAATTATGATTTTTTATCTTATTATTAACATTATCTTTATAATAATAATAATAATAATTTTTATTATTAACAATTTTATCATCATCATCATTATTTTTATTTTTATTATTATTAGTCTCATATATAAATTTGCAATGATAATATTTAAAAATAAGTAAATTTAATTATATTATATGTTAAATTATTTATTACGTTATGAAAATATTTAAACATAAATTTAAATTAAATTACAGATCAAGTTCAAGACGATTGAGTAATACACTAATAACAAGCTAACCAATGAACAACTCTCCCTAAAGGAAGAAAAAAAAAAAGAACCATAGTTTACACCATCCACTTTTAAGAAGTTAAATGATATTTAGAGACCATTGAAACAGTGAAAATGGTTAGTATAATATTATAACATTTCTTTTTATATTTTTATTCTCATATTTGATTGAAAGATAATATGAAAATTATTTAATTTTAATTTAATTATATTTTATAAAATGTAAACTTAATTAATTATAAGTTTTAATATCATACAATTTTATTGAGAGTGAGATTCATGGTATAATAATTATATATTAAAATAAAGATCAAAATGAACCTTATATTGTCGAAATTTTTTAATCAAGTTTTCCCGGTTTTTTTAACCAATTCTACATATAAAATATCTATTTGATCTAAATTGACTTACTTTTAATTTATTTTTAATCAAAAAATAATTCAAGTTGATGATTTTGTATAACGGATTTTGACTTAAAATTTTTAATAGACATGAAGAAATATACAATAAAAAAAGTCATAATGTTTGAATGTTGAAAATATATATTTAAAATTTTAATTTCATAAAATTTTAAAAAAATTGTTAAAAAATAATTTTACTACTCAAAAAATAGTAAAATTTTTTATGGTAGCTTGAATATTTATTTGTATTTCTTAGAAATTTCCAAACAAAGTTCATTGCACAATATCTTCTATTTAAATAATTTAATTTAAAAAATTAAAGACAATGTTTAATTTAGTCTAAATCAAAAAGTTTATCTATCAAATTGATTAAAAATATATATACGAGTTGATCAAAAAATTCAATTATTTATTAGGTCAAATTATATATTAAGTCCAATTCTAATTAATTCTTAGGTCCAATTAATAATTGCAAATGAATTACTAGGTCTAACTAATTGTTAGTCTAAATTATATGTTCGACCCAACAAACGTTATATCCACTTAATTTTTGTGGCAATCAATACATATGAGGCTCTTGTAATTATTTGGTCTAATTAATTATTCTACTTAGTTATATCTTCAATTGAATTATATTTAAATCTAACTTGTTTGTAGACCTAATTGTGTCATGGATTCATGTAACCAATTAAATCTTGGACCTATTTAATTCTTATTCATAATTAAATATTGAGTGTAATTAATTATTAAGCTTAATTAATTCTTAGGTTTAATTAATTATTATGTTATTAATTTTTGAATTCAATAACATCTCAAATCCAACTATATCTTAAATTGAGTTAGTTGTTGAACTGAAGTATATTTAAGTCCCAATATTATATAAGCTCAACTTTTTTTGGGCTTAATTTAGATATTAGACCTAACTAGTTCTAAGAAAAATTAAATTTTAAGCACAATTAATCATTAGACTTAATTGATTGTTAAGCCATAATTATTTGCTCTAATTAATTATTAGTCTCAATTACATCTTATGTCTAATATTTTATCAAGTCTAATTATATATAAAGCTTAATTATATGTTACATTTTTTTTTTTGGCTAAACCAAATAAAATTCAAGGGTCAATTAATTATTTGGCTTACCGATTTGTTAGGTCTAATTGTTAAGTCAAATTAATTGTTAATCTCAATTACACATTAAACTCAATTATTTAATAAGATTATTTAATTCTTAGATATAACTATATATTAAGTCCAATTTTTTTTATTGTGGTCCAAATAATTGTTAGGCTGAATTACATATTAGGTCCGCTTATTGTTTAGGTCCAACTAATTTAGTGAAATCAATTATATTTTAGGTCAAAGTATTGATTAAGCCTATTTAAATTTTAATCCCAATTAATTATTAAGCTTAATGTATTGTTAGACCCAATTAATTGTTATGTTCAATTATATCTTAAACCTAATTCGTTTTGAAACACAATTGTTTCTTAAGTTCATGCATTATACACTCAATAATTATTAGATCCAATAAATATTAGATCAAATTAATTATTAAGCTAAATTGTATTTCATACTTATTTAAAAGATGTCCAATTATGTATCAAACTGAATTATTTATTAGGCCTAATTATATCTCATGTCTAATTATATGTGTCTTATTATATCATAAGTATAATTATATATGAATTCTAATTATATTATATGTTACAGTTTTTAAGCTCAATTAAATCTCATGTCCAATTAATTCAAGCCTAATTATATCTTTATTAACTATTTACTAAGCTTAATTACACGTCGAATTATTGGTTAGTTTGATGCATATTAACCTCATTATGTTTATCCCATTAATAGGCCCAATTATATCTACATGCCAATTATTTCTTAGATTTAATTTATATATTAAACACAATTTTTTGTCAGATCCAATTAATTCTAACATACAATCAAATTTTAAGTCCAACTAGTTACTAGGTCTAATTAATTGTTAGATTCAAAACAATCTTATGTCTAATTATTTATTAGGCCAATTTAGTTCTTATACCCAATTATATATTAAAGCCAATGATTTATCATGTCAAATTATTTATTAAGCCCAATTTTTTTTATCACATCTAATCAAATCTTATGGCTAATTAATTATAAGGCCTAATGAATTATAGGTCCAATTAGTTATTGAATTACATATTTGGACTATTTAAATATTAGGTCAAATTAATTTCTGCATTTAATTAATAAATGTTAAGCCCAACCATTTATTAGATCCAATTAATTTTTATGTTCAATTCTATCTTAAATTAGATCATTATTTGGATCATATTATTTTTTTAGACTCAATTCATTCTTAACCATAATTATGTAATGGGCTCACACAGGTTACACTCAATTATATCATGGTTCATGCAAGTTACATGCGAATAAATTTTAAACTTAATTATGTTAAAGGCTCTATTACTTATTAGGTTTATTTTATTCTTAATTCAAACTATAGATTAAGCCTAATTATTTATTAGGCATGATTATATTTTAAGCTTAATTTTTCATTAGGCTCAATTCAGTTTTAGTCATAATTAAATTTACAATTCAATTAATTATTAGAATAAGTTAATTGTTGGACTACTCTAATCATGAGATTTTAATTGTTAGGCTCAAATATTTTTTAAGCTCAATTATTTGTTAGACTTAATTTAGGTTTAATAATTTATTGGACTTAATTATGTATTAAGCTAATTATATTTAAGCCAAGTTATTTGTTAAGTTTTAATATATATTAAACTTAATTTTTTTAAACCCAATTAAATCCTAATCTTAATTAATTTTGTTAGGCAACAAATTATTAAGCCTAATAAATTGTTTGGTCCAATTAATTATTAGGTTCAATTACGTATTAGACTCAAATATTTCTTAAGCTCATTTTGTTCTTAAGCCTAATTAGATATTATGTCTAATTTTTTTAAGCTCAATTAAATACTAATTCTAATCAATTATATGAATTAATGAATTATTCAATCAAATTAATTAGATTTAAGATATAATTAAGCACAGTAATTAATTGGGTTGGTCATGCATGAGCCTAATAAATAGTTAGATCTAAGGATAAAGCCTATAATATAATTGAACCCAAATTATAATTGGATTTTACAAATAATTAGATCTAATAATCAATAATAGTGTTTAAGATACAATTGGGCCTATCATGCACGAAACAAAGAAATAATTCAACCCAAAAAAAGAACAAAAATTGAGCCTGGCATATATTAATGGTATAAAAATTTATTGTAATTGAGCCTAGCATCTAATTGAGCTTAACAAAAAATTGGGTTAGATAATTTATCACTTCAAATAATTAATTAGGCATAATATTCAATTAAGCTTACTAAAAAATTAGAATTGGGCTTTAGAACAAAATAGACTTAACAAATAATTGAGCCTATTATATAATTAAGTCTAAAAATTAATTGCACCACAAGATTCATTGGGCCTAACAAATGAGTTGAGCCATTAATTGATTCTAATAATTAATTAGATTCAACAAAAAATTGAACTTAATAAAAATAATTAGGTCTAAAATATAATTGAGTCTAATAATTAATTTAACTTAATAATCAATTGGGTTTGAGATTTAATTGTGCTCAAGAATTAATTAGACTTAAGATTTAACTAGACCTAATAAAAAAATTCGGTTCAATATATGATTTATCCTGAAAATAACTAAGCTTAAAAATGAAATGACATTAATACATAATCGAGCCTAAAATATAACTAGTCATATAATTAATATGATTAAAAATATAATTAGATTAATGATTAATTAAGCTTAGCATGCATCAGCTTGACAAATCATTGGACCTAAGAATAAATTGGGTTTTGAGATATAATTAGACCTAAATTTTAATTACACATATTATAATTTGATCTAATAAATAATAGTGCTTAAGATATAGTTGGGTATATCATGCATGAAATTGAGAAATACTTTAGTCCAAGAAAAAAACTGAGCCTAAGGTATATTAATTGAGTTTAAAAATTAATTAGACCACAAAAATAAGTAGGCTTCAAATTAACTGAGTCTAACAATTAATTAAGCCAAATAATTAGTTTTCACATTATCAATTATACCTAGGATTTAATTAGGTCTAATGAGAAATTAAGCTTGACATAAAATTAAACTTAAGAACAATAGACCTAATACATAATGAGTGTAATGTGTGGTTGAGCCTAACAACTAATTGAACCTTATTATACATTAGGTTTAACAACTCGTTAGGCTAAATAATTAATTGAGGTTAAGATTTAATCGAGTTTAATAAAAAATACGCTTAATATATAACCAAGCTTAATAAATAATTAAGTTTACTATGGAATTCGACCAAATAAAATATTAAACCTTATGTATAATTCAGTTGGACAAATAATTAAATCTAATAATTAATTAAGTCTACTACCTAAAAACTAGTAAAACTTATTAACAAATATGAACTAATAATAAAAAGTTGGACTTCATATATAATTGGATCTCAAATATATTTGAACTTAGAGATTTACTTGGTCTAAGATATAATTGGACTTGAGAAGTAATAAAGTTTAATAATTAGTGATTTAACAATTAATTAGACCTAATAATTAATTGAGCTCAAGGTTTAATTCTGATACATAATTAATTGGATATAAGATTTAGTTGAGTTTAATTAAAGATTGAGCTTAATATATGATTAAGCATAATAAGTAGTTGGGTTTAATTTATAAATCTAAAAACGAGGTGGGATAAATATATAATTAAGCCTAAAATATAATTGGGTCAAAATTTTAATAAACCTTAAGATATAATTGGGCATAGCATGCTTGAACCTAATATAAAATAAGCCTAACATGTGATCATACCCAAATTATAATAGAACTTAATATATAATTAAGCACAGCAACTAATTGAGCCTAAAATTCATTAATTAATATAGAAAATTAATTAGATCTAATGAATAATTTACCCCAATGTGCAATTGAGCTTAACAATTAATTTAACCTAGCAATTCATTAGGTCTATCAATTCATTGGGTCAAATAATTATTTGAGCTTAGAATTTAATTATATTTAATAAAAAATTATGGTTAATACATAACTTAGTTTAATAAATTAATTAGATCTAATATATAATTATGCCTATTAAAATATTAGACCTAAGATGTAATTGAACTTAATAATTTATTAAACATAGCAAATAATTTGGCAAAACATTTAATTAAGTCTAATAATTAATTAGGCCTAAAATTTAATTCATCCTAAGAATTAATTGGGCTTTGTTAAAAGTTTAGCTTTACATACAATTGGGTCTAATAAGTAATTGAGCCAAAAAAATTAGATCTTAATAATTTACTACATTTCAAATATAATTGTGCTTGAAATGTAAATAAGTCTAACAATTAATAACCTAACAATTGTTAGGCCTAACAATTAATTGATCTTAATAATTAATTAAGTCTAATATTTAACTTTAACTAAAAATTAATTAGGCTTAAGATTTGATTGAGTCTAATAAAAAATTTGATTGAATATATACTTAAGTTTAATAAATAATTAGGACTTAATCTATAATTGAGTAAATGACACTAGTAAATAACTGGTTCTAAAATTTAACTAGACCTAAGATTTGATTGAGTAAAAGATATAATTGGGTGTACCGTACATGAAGACTACACATATTGAATCTAGGAATGTATTTAGTATAAGATATAATTGAACCAAAACTACAATTCAACTTATGATATAATTGAGTGTAATAATTAATTAGGCCTAACAATTATTAATTAAATCTCAAAATTAATCGTGTCAAATATGTAATTAAAATTAAGAATTAATTGAACCTTTAGCAATTCATTAAGCTTAATAATTAATTAAGCTTAACATTTTGATTGGGTCTAAAAAAAATTGGGCTACTACAAAATTTGGCAAATAATTTGTCTTAATAATTGGGTTAAGACCTAAATTGGGCTAATAAAATATGGGTTTAAGATTTAATTGAGTTTAACAATTAATTATGCTTGAGAATTAGTTGGACCTAAGATTTAATTGAACCTTATAAAACATTTAGTTATTATATAATTCGGCTAATGAAATAGTTTGGCTGGAGATATAATTAGGCTTATTAATTAATTTAATTGAGTTAATTTGGCTAACATTAATGGCCCCATGAAATAATTTGACGTATGATTGAGTCTAATAAATAATGTCACCTAAGATATAACATTAATTAGACTTAAAAAACCGAACATACAATATAATTAGACCTTAAATATAATTGAGTATACGATATTATGGGTGAGATATAATTGGAGTTGAGATATAATTAAGCCTAATGAATAATTTGGCCTACTACATAATCAGGCATATGCACTAGCCCAATATATAATTGGACCTAACATTTAATAGGTCTAAGTTGGGCTTATTATACATGAACCGAGTAAATGATTAGGCCTTAAGAATGAATTGGAACAAACATAAGTTAACAGGCTCTATTAATTAATAACGCACAAAAAATAATTGGCTTCCCTATGTGATTAAGCTTGACAATTATGTGCACTAAATAATGCATTGGATCTGCCAATTCATTGAGTCTAATAGTTAATTTAGCCTAAGATTTAGTTGAGTTTAATAAAAAATTTAGTTTAATATATAATTTGGGCCTAATAAATAGTTACACTTAAGATGTAATTGAGTCTAATCAATGATTGTACCTAAGAATCAGTTAAAGACAAATATTTAATTAAAGTTAATATATAATTAATCCTAATAAATAATTAAACTAAATATATTATTAGACCTAAGAATGAAATAAGCTTAATATATAATTAGTCTCAAATGTAATCAGATCCAATAATTTGTTAGATTAAGATATAATTATGCCAACTTGGGCTAGCATGCATAAGCTCAACAAATAGTTGGATTTAAAAACAAATTAGACTTAAGATACAATTGGACCCAAACTATAACTGGACTTACATATAAATAGGTCTTATAGACAATTAGGCATAATTATTCGATCCAATAAATATTATCCTCAATTAATTATTAAGCTTAATTATATCTTGGGCTAATGGAACTACAACTAATTATGTATAAATTTATATTATTTTTTAAACTTAAAGATGTCTCAAGTTTAATTATATTTGATGATTACATTGTAGGCCTAAATATATCGTGTCATATTTTTTGGATCCAAAATCTTAGGCCTAATTAATTTCAAGTTTAATTATATCTTAGGGTATATTATTTATTAAGCCTAATTACATATTAGGCTCATGCATGTTAGCTTCATTAATTTGTTCTCATTAATTAATAAGCCCAACAATATTTTCAACTCTACTTTTTTTTAGGCCTAATTATATATTAAACTTAATATTTTATAAGTCCAATGAATTTTTAGACACAAATAAATTTTAAGTCCAATTAAGTATTAAGTAAATTGATTGTTAGGTCCAATTAAATGTTAGAATTAATTAAATTTTATACTTAATTATTTGTTCGGCCAATTTAGTTCTTATACCTAATTATATGTTAAGATCAATTAATTATTAGATCCAATTATATATTAAACCCAATTTTGTATATTACATCCAATCAAATCTTCGGAATAACTACTTAGAAGGCCTAATGAATTGCTAGGTCCAATTAATTGTTAATATCAATAACATATTTAGCACAATTAAATTCTGGGTCCAATTAATAAATGTTAAACCCAATTAATTATTAGACTCAATTAATCTTTATGCCCAAATATTTCTTAAACCTAATCAAATCTTAGATCTAATTAGTTGTTAGGTATAATGAATTATTAGATCCAATAAATTGTTAATCTTAATTGCATATTTAACTCAACTAAATATTAAATCTGATAAATTTTTAAACCCAATTATTATAGTTTAGGTCGAATTAATTAATAGTCAGTTATATCTTAAGTTTAATTTTAATTTGGCTTCAATTGTATCTTACACTTCACTCATTTTTTGGAACAATATATTCTGTTCATGCATGCTATGCCCACTTTTATCTTAAACCCAGTTAAATATTAAACCAGTTATGTTTTTGGTCCAAACATTTATTAGCTTCATTTCATTGTAAAACTCACTTATCGATTAAGCCTAGTTATTTATTAGGCCTAATTATATATATAACTCAGATTTTATTAAGATTAATTAAATATTCATCACAAATAAATATTTAGTTTAATTTATTAATTATTTAGATCTTTAATTGTTGGACTAAATCACATGTCAAGAAAAATTTTATTTTAGACCCACATAATTATTAGATCCAATTATATATGAAATTCAAATTTTTGTTACGCCCAATTAAATATTAGGCCCAACAAATTTTTTTTTTGTAGAATTAAATCTTAGGCCCGATTAAATAGTAGATTGAATTTAATTTTTAGGTGTAATTATTTGCTAAGTCTAATTAATTATTTGGCTTAATTATATATTAGGTTCTTTGTTTTATTAGGCTCAATTGTATACTAAACCTAATTATTTATTAAGCTTGATTATATATTAAGCATACATTTTATTAAACTCAATTAAATCCTTGGAGGAGTTTATTATTTGACCCATTGAATTATTAGGTCTAATTAGTTATTACACTCAATAATGAATTAAGCTTAATTTTTTATTAGATTCAATTTAATTTTAGATCCAATCAAATCTTAGACCCAATTCATTGCTTGACAAAATGAATTATTTGGTCTAACTAATTGTTAGGCTAAATTATATCTATGCCTAATTTTTTGTAATATAATTAGTTCTTATATCTAATCAATTGATGTTGGACTCAATTTGCTCATAGGTTGAATTATTTTTTAGTTTTATACTTAATAGACCTAGTTATATATTAGGCCCTATTATTGATTATTAGGACTAATTATCTAATAGACTCGATTATTTATATGCTTCAATTAAATCCGGTTATAATTTCAATCCAATTATATCTTAGTCCAGCTTATTTTTAGGCCGTGTTAATAATTATAGGCCCAATAATATCTTAAATCTAATTAACTATTAGACTTAATTATCTTTTAGGCTCAATTATGTATAGTTTTTAAATCCAATTATATATTAAACATAATTATTTATTATGATCAATGATATATTAAGCCTAATTTTTATTAGGTCTCCTTCAATCTTAAGTCCAATTTAGGTATAATTATATCTTAAGTTTAATTAATTATTAGGTCCAACTAATTGTTAGAGTCAAATAAATCTTAATCCTAGTAATTTATTAGGTCATTCAATCCTCAGGTCCAATTGTATGTTAAGGTCAATTATTTATTAAATTGAAGTATATATTAAGTTCAACTTTTGATTAAACCCAACCAAAATCTTAGGTCTAATTAATTGTTAGCATATTTTTACACTAAGTTCAATTTATTTAAGTGGGCTAATTGTATATTTAGCCAAAATTTTTAATAAAGGCTCAATTAAATTGAACCCAATAAATTGATAGGTCTACCTACTTGTTAGGCTTAATTACATATTGGGCTCAATTACTTTTTTGTGTCCAATTGATTCTTAAGTGCAATTAATATACCTTAGGTTAAATTCATTCTTAAGCCCAATTATCTCTTAGGTTCATGCATAATAGGTCGAATAAATTGTTAGACCTTATAGATGTTAGACCTAATTAATTATTAGGCTTGACTATTATATCTCAAGTCCAATTATACTTGGTCTATTATATTATGGGTCTAATTTATAGGAGATTTAATTATATGTCCTTATGGCTTAATTAATTTTAGGTCTAATTGCATCTTAGGTCATAGTATTTATTAGGCCCAATTACACATCGAATTATTTTTTGAATTCATGCACATTAACCACATTAATTTGGTCAAATTAAGTAATATGCCTAATTATATCTTCGACCCAAATATTTCTTAGACAAAACCCAATTTTTTATAAGGCCCAATTAAATCTTAAGTCGAATTAATTTTTAAGTCCAATTAATTGTTAGATTTAATTAAATGGTAGGCCCAAATATTTATTTGGTCAAATTATATATTAAGTCTTAAATTTTATTAGACCTAATCAAATCATCCACCCAATTATCAAGTTCAATGAGTTATTAAGTCCCATTAACTGTTATCCCCAATTACATATTCTATCTAATTAGACATTAGATCCAATCAATTCTTTGCTCAATTAATAAAACTAATTAATTATTATGCTTAATTATATCTTTTGCTCAATTCATTTGTAAGCCCAATTGTGTATTTAGTTCATGCACGCTACACCCAATTATATATTAAGTCTAGTTAAATGTTAGACTAATTAAATTTTATGCCAATTTATTTATTCTTTTCATTTAGTTCTTTTGAGCCAATTATAAATCAAGCAAAATTTTTTGTTAGTTGTCAATTCAATCTTATACAATATTTTCTGTTTAAATAATTTATTTTAAAAAATTAAAGGTAAGGTTTAATTTAGACTAAATAAAAAAGTTTATCTGTCAAATTGATAAAAAAGTATATAAAAACTTGATTAAAAAGTCTAATTATTTATCAGGTCAAGTTATATATTAAGTCTAATTCTAATCAATTCTTAGGCCTGATTAATAAGACCAAATGAATTGCTAGGTCTAATGAAATGTTAATTTCAATTATATGTTTGACCCAATTAAATTTTAGATCCAATTAATTTTTTGACAATCAATATATATGAGGCTCCTATTATTATTTGGTCTAATTAATTATTATGCTCAATTATATCTTAAGTTGATTCATATTTAGATCTAACTTATTTGTAGACCCAATTATGTAGCGGATTCATGTACGTTATACCCAATTAAATCTTTGCCTGTTTAATTCTTATTCATAATTAAATTTTGAGTGTAATTAATTATTAAGCTTAATTAATTTTTAAGTTAATTCATTATTATGTCATTAATTTTTAAATTCAATTATATCTCAGATCTAATTATATCTTATACCCAGTTAGTTGTTGAGCTCAAATATATTTAAGTTCTAATATTTTGTGAAGCTAAACTGTTTTTGGGATCAATTTAGATATTAGACCTAACTAGTTCTAAGAAAAATTAAATTTTAAGCACAATACTAAATTGATTGTTAGGCCATAATTATTTGCTTCTAATTAATTATTAAACTCAATCACATTTTAGGTCTAATAATTTATCAAGTCTAATGAATTGTTAGGTCAAATTAATTATTAAGCTTAATTACACATTGATCAATCATTTATTAGGACCATTTAATTCTCATATATAATTATATATTAAGCCTAATATTTTTTTTATTGTGGTCCAAATAGTTGTTAGGCTGAATACATATTAGGTTCGCTTATCTTTTGGTTTAACAAATTCAATGAAATCAATTGTATTTTTGACTCAATTAATTATTCAACCTAATTACATTTTTAGCTCGAAGTATTGATTAAGCCGATTTAAATTTTAAGTTTAATTGATTATTAGGCTCAATATTCTTAGACCCAATTAATTGTTAAGTCAAGTTAATTGTTATTTTTAATTATATCTTAGGCCTAATTTGTTTCGAAACGTAATTGTTTTTCAAGTTCATACACTATAAGCTCGATAATTATTATACTCGATAAATATTAGGTCAAATTGATTAGTAAACTCAATTATATTTCAAACTTATTCAAAAGATGCCCAATTTGAACATCAAACTAAATTATTTATTAAGCCTAATTATATCTCAAGTCTAATTATGTGTGTCTTATTATATTGTAAGTATAATTTTATATGAATTCTAATTATATTATATGTCAGATTTTTTTTAAGGTCAATTATATCTCATGTCCAATTAATTTCAGGTCTAATTATATCTTAGCTAATTATTTATTAAGCTTAATTACAGGTCAAGTTATTAGTTGGTTGATGCATATTAACCTCATTATTTTTATTCCATTAATAAGCCTAATTATATTTATGTGCCAATTATTTTTCAAATTTAATTTGTATATTAAACATAATTTTTGGTAAAATTCAAATAATTCTAGGACAATCAAATTTTAGGTTTAATTAATTGTTAGTTATGCCTAATTATTTATTTGGCAAAATGTAGTTCTTATGCTCAATTATATATTAAAGCCAATTATTTATCAGGTCAAATTATACATTAAGTCTAATTTTTTATTATATCTAATCAAATTAATTTATTATAAAGCCTAATGAATTATTTGATCCAATTATTTATTGAATTACATATTTGATCTATTTAAATATTAGATCAAATTAATTTATGGGTCTAATTAATAAATGTTAAGCCCAATTACTTATTCGGTATAATTAATTTTTATGTTTAATTCTATCTTGAATCAGATCATTATTTGGGTCCCAGTATTTTTTAAACTCCATTCATTTTTAACCATAATTATGTTGTGGGTTCAGACAGGTTATGCCTAATTATATGGTAGGTTCATGCACTTTACATCTAATTATATGGTTGGCTCATACAAGTTAAATCCAAATAAATTTTGAAATTAATTATATTTTAGACTCAATTATTTATTAATTTTATTTTGTTTTTAATTTAAATTATAGATTAAGTCTAATTATTTATTAGGCATAATTATATACTAAGCTTAATTTTTCATCAAACCCAATTAACCTTTAGTCATAATTAAATTTATGACTCAATTAATTATGAAACTTATTTAGTTGTTGGACCACTCTAATCATGAGATCATTAATTGTTATACTTTATTATATCTTGGTCTAATTATATTTGAAGCCAATTTAATTTTAGGCTCAAATATTTATTAGGAGGTCTAATATTTTATTAGTCTTAATTATGTGTTAAGTTTAATTATATATTAATCCCAATTATTTGTTCAGTTCTAATATATATTTAGTTTAAATTTTTATTAAACCTAATTAAATCCTAATCTTAATTAATTTTGTTAGGTAACAAATTATGAGGCCCAATAAATTGTTTGATGTAATTAATTATTAGGTTCAATTACATATGAGACTCAAATATCTTCAAGTTCATTTTGTTTTTAAGCCCAATTAGATATTTCACCTAATTTTTTAAAACTCAATTAAATATGTTCTAATTAATTATATGAAACAATGAATTGTTTAATCAAATTAATTAGATTTAAGGTATAATTGAGATCAGTAATCAATTAAGCTGGGCATGCATGCGCCCAATAAACAATTGGACCTAAAAACAAAGCCTGTTATATAACTGAACCCAAATTATAATTGAACTTTACAAATAATTAGACCCAATTGATAATTAGGTTTAATAATCAATAATAAGGCTGAACATACAATTGAATCTATCATGCATGAAACAAAGAAATAATTCACCTAAAAAAATTAGCTTAATATATATTAATGTGCTTAAAAATTTATTGTAATTAGGCCTAACATATAAGTAAGCCTAACAATTAATTGAATTAGATAATTTATCACTTCAAATAATTAATTAGGCATAATATTAAATTAAACCTACTAAAAAATTAGGCTTGGACTTAAGAACAAAATAGGCTTAATAAATAATTGAGCCTGTTATGTAATTAAATCTAAGAATTCATCAAAACACAAGATTCATTGGGCTTAACAAATGAGTCCAAATAATTAATTAAACTTAAGAATTAATTGGATTCAATAAAAAATTGAGCTTAATAAAAATAATTAGGTTTAATAAAAATAATTAATATGATTTAAAATATGATTAGATTAATAATTAATTAGGCTTAGTGTGCATGAGCTTGACAAATAATTGGACCAAGGAATAAATTGGGTTTTAGATGTAATTGAACCTAGGAATAAATTGAGTTTGAGATATAATTGGACTTAAATTTTAATTGAACATACCATAATTGGACCTAGTAAATAGGTGTGCTTAAGATATAGTTGATTATATCATGCATGAAATTGAGAAATACTTTAGTCCAAGAAAAAAACTAAACCTAAGGTATATTAATTGGGTTTAAAAATAAGTAGGCCTAAAATGTAAGTGAGTCTAATAGTTAATTAAGTCGAATAATTTATTTTACTAAATTATCAATTGGACCTAGATTTAATTAGGTGTAATAACAAATTAAGCTTGATATAAAATTAAACTAAGAACAAAATAGACCTAATAAATAATGAGTCTAATGTGTGGTGGAGCCTAACAACTGATTAAATCTAACAACACATTAGGTTTAACTATTCGTTAAGGTAAAGAATTAATTGAGATTAAGATTTAATTAGGTTTAATAAAAAAATAAACTTGATATATAATTGAGCTTAATAATAAATAAGTTTATTATGTTATTTGACCAAATAAAATTTCGAACCTCATATATATTTCAATTGAACTAATAATTGAATCTAACAAATAATTTAGCCTAACAATTGATTAAGTCTACTACCTAAAAATTAGTTAATCTTATTAACTAATATGGTCGAATACAAAGTTGGATTTCACACATCATTAGGTCTAAAATAGATTTGAGCTCAATGATTGCTTGGTCTAAGATATAATTGGGCTTTGAGATGTAATTAAGCTTAATATCAATTACATATTTAGCATAATTAAATTTTGGGTTCAAATAGTAAATGTTAAACCCAATTAATTATTAAGCTCAATAAATCTTTATGTCCAAGTATTTCTTATGTTCAATTATAGATTGAGTCCAATTAATTGTTAATATCAATTACCTATATAGCCCAATCAATTTTTGGGTCCAATCAATAAATGCCAAACTGAAAAAGTTATTAGGCTCAATTAATTTTTATGTTTAATTGTAATTGGAGTCTAATTAGATTTCGTGTTTAATTTGTTTAAAAGCCTAATTTATTTAGTGGGTTTATGCACATTACTATCAATTATATCATAAATCAAATTAAATCTTGGACTCAATTAATTTTTTTTCATAATTAAATGTTGGGCTTAATTAATTATGAGGCTCATCAGTTAATTCTTAGACTTTGTTCTTTAATTGTTAGGTTCAATTACATCTCATGCCAAATTATATTTTAAACTTGATCAATTATTGGTCTCAAATATATTTAAAGCCCAATTACGTATAAAGCCCAACTTTTTATTAGGCCTAATTAGATATTAGACTCAACTGATTCTTTAAGTAGAATTAAGTTTTAGGCCCACTTAATTATTAAAGATTACTTGTTAGGCCATAATTATTTACTAAGTCTAATTAATTATTCAGCTCAATTTTGTCTTTAAGTTTAATATTTTATTTGGCTCAATCATATGTTGAGATCAATTATTAATTAAGCTTAGTTTTTTGTTAAATTCAATTAAATCAAGGTTTAATTAACTATTTGGCCCAACAAATGAAATGTTAAAAGAAAATATTCAAATATAAATTTAAATTAAACTACATATAAGTTCAAGAGGATTGAGTACTACACTAATAGGAAGCTAACCAATGAACAACTCTCCCTAAGAAAAAAAAATCATAGTTTACACCATCTACTTTTAAGAAGTTAAATGATATTTAGAGACCATTGAAATAGCGAAAATGGTTAATATAATGTTATAATATTTTTTTATATCTTTATTCTCATGTTTGATTGAAAGATAATATAAAAATTATTTAACTTTTAATTTAATTATATTTTATAAAATCTAAACTTAATTAATTATAATTTTTAATATTATACACTTTTATTGAGAGTAAGATTTAACAATTTAATAATTATTATTAAAATAAAGATCAAAATAAACTTTATATTGTTGGATTTTAATCAAGTTCTTACATTTTTTTAAAAAACCAATTATACATATAAAATATCTATTTGGTCTAAATTGACTTTCTTTTAATTTGTTTTTAATAAAAGAACAATTCAAATTGATGATTTTGTATAACGGATTTTAACTTAAAATTTTTAACAAACACGAAGAAATATACAACCAAGAAAAGTTATAATGTTTGAATATTAAAAATATATATTTTTAAAATTTTTGTTTCACAAATTTTTTTAAAATGATAAAAATAATTTTACTACTAAAAGAATTGTAAAATTTTTTTTATGGTAACTTGAATATTTATTTATATTTTTAAAAAATTTTGAAACAAAATTCATTGTACAATATCTTCTATTTAAATAATTTAATTTAAAAAATTAAAAATAATGTTCAATTTAGTCTAAATAAAAAAGTTTATTTTTCAAATTGATTAAAAAAATACATATAACTTGATTATAATTTTCAATTATTTATTAGATCAAATTATATATTAAGTCCAATTCTAATCAATTCTTGGCATGATTAATAACTACAAATGAATTGCTAAGTCTAACTAATTGGATTCAACAAAAAATTGAGCTTAATAAAAATAATTAGGTCTAAGATATAATTGAGTCTAATAATTAATTTAGCTTAATAATCAATTGAGTTTGAGATTTAATTGTGTCCAAGAATTAGTTGGACCTAAAATTTAACTAGATCTAACAAAATAACATTAATACATAATTGAGCCTAAAATATAACTAGTCATATAATTAATATGATTTAAAATATAATTAGATTAATGATTAATTAAGCTTAGCGTGCATGAGCATGAGAAATAATTGGACCTAAGAATAAATTGGTTTTGAGATATAACGAGACCTAAATTTTAATTAAATATACTATAATTTGATCCAATAAATAATAGTGCTTAAGATATAGTTGGGTATATCATGCATGAAATTGAGAAATACTTTAGTCCAAAAAAAATTGAACCTAAGGTATATTAATTGGGTTAAAAATTAATTAGACTACAAAAATAAGTAAGCCTAAAATTAATTGAGTTTAACAGTTAATTAAACCAAATAATTAGTTTTCACATTATTAATTAAACCTAAGGTTTAATTAGGCCTAATAAGAAATTAAGCTTGACATAAAATTAAACTTAAGAACAATAGACCTAGTAAATAATGAGTCTAATATGAGGTTGAGCCTAACAACTAATTGAACTAACAATATGTTAGATTTAACAATTCGTTAGGTTAAATAATTAATTAAGGTTAAGATTTAATCACATTTAATAAATAGTGCACTTAATATATGATTAAGCTTAATAAATAATTAAGTTTAATATGAAATTCAATCAAATAAAATATTAAACCTCATGTATAATTTAGCTGGATAAACAATTAAACCTAATAGTTAATTAAGTCTACTGCCTAAAAATTAGTTAAGCTTATTAACTAATATGGTCTAATAATAAAAAGTTGGACTTCATATATAATTGGGTCTCAAATATAATTGAACTCGGTGATTTACTTGGTCTAGGATATGATTGGGCTTGAGAAGTAATTAAGTTTAATAATTAGTGATTTAATAATTAATTAAACTGCACAATTAATTGAGCCTAATGATTTGTTGAGCTCAAGATTTAATTCTAACACATAATTAATTGGATATAAGATTTAGTTGTGCTTAATATATAATTAAGCGTAATAAGTAGTTGGGTCTAATTTATACATCTAAAAATGAAGTGGGATAAATATATAATTGATTCTAAAATATAATTTGGTCGAAAATTTAATAAACCTTAAGATATATTGGGCATAGCATGCTTGAACCCAATATGAAATGAGCCTAACATGTGATCATACCAAAATTATAATAGAACTTAATATATAATTAAGCATGACAACTAATTGGGTCTAAAATTCAATAATTGATCTGGAAAATTAATTAGATGCAATGAATAACTGAGCCCAATTTGCAATTGAACTTAACAATTAACTTAACCTAGTAATTCATTAGGTCTATCAATTCGTTGGATCAAATAATTATTTGAGCTTAGAATTTAATTGTATTTAATAAAAAAATCGGGCTTAATGCACAATTTGGCTTAATAAATTACTTGAGTCTAATATATAATTATGCTTATTAAAACATTAGACTTAAGATGTAATTGAACTTAATAGTTTATTAAACTTAGCAAATAATTTGGCATAACATTTCATTAAGTCTAATTAATTAATTAGGCCTAAAATTTAATTCGACTTAAGAATTAATTGGGCTTTTTTAAAAGTTTAGCTTTACCTATAATTGAGTATAATAAGTAATTGAGCTAAAAAAAATTAGATCTTAATAATTTACTACGTTTAAGATATAATTGTGCTTGACATCTAAATAAGTCTAACAATTAATAACTTAAGAATTAGTTGGGCCTAACAACTAATTGATCTTAATAATTAATGATGTGTAAGATTTAACTTTAACTAAAAATTAATTAGGCTTAAGATTTAATGGAGTCTAATAAAAAATTTGGTCAATATAAACTTAAATTTAATAAATAATTAGGCTTAATCTATAATTGAGTAAATGACGCAAGTAAATAACTAGTCCAAATACATATTGAATCTAGGAATGTATTGAGCATATGATATAATTGAACTAAAACTACAATTTAACTTGTGATATAATTGAGTGCAATAATTAATTAGACCTAACAATTATTAATTAAGTCTCAAAAGTAATCATGTCAAATATGTAATTGAAATTAAAAATTAATTGGACCTTTAGCAATTCATTAAGGTTAATAATTAATTAAGTTTAACATTTTGATTGGGTCTAAAAAAATTGGGTTTACTATAAAATTTGACCTAATAAATAATTTGTAATAATAATTGGATTTAAGACCTAAATTAGGCTAATAAAATATGGATTTAAGATTTAATTAAGTTTAACATTTTGATTGGGTCTAAAAAAATTGGGTTTACTATAAAATTTGACCTAATAAATAATTTGTCTTAATAATTGGATTTAAGACCTAAATTAGGCTAATAAAATATGGATTTAAGATTTAATTAAGTTTAATAATTAATTCATTTAACAATTAATTATGCTTGAGAATTAATTGGACCTAAGATTTAATTGAATTAGGCTTATTAATTAATTTGATCGAGTTAATTTGGCTAACATTAATGACCCCATAAAATAATTTGACGTACGATTGAGTCTAATAAACAATGTCACCTAAGATACAACATTAATTAGACCTAAAAAAAATAGACATACAATATAATTAGACCTTAAATTTAATTGGACCTAAAAAAACTAAACATACAATATAATTAGATCTTATATGTAATTGAGCATACGATATTATGGGTGAAATATAATTGGAGTCAAGATATAATTAAGCCTAATAAATAATTGGGCCTATTACATAATCAGGCATAACATGCATTAGCCCAAGATATAATCGAACCTAACATTTAATAGGTTTAATTATTAATTGGGCTTATTATACACGAACCAAGAAAATGATTGGGGCTTAAGAATGAATTGGAACAAACAGAAGTTAATTGGCTCTATGAATTAATAACGCACAAAAAATAATTAGATTAAGCTTGACAATTATTTGCACTAAATAATTCATTGGATCAACAAATTCATTGAGTCTAATAGTTAATTTAGCCTAAGATTTAATTGGCCTTAATATATAATTTGGGCCATATAAATATTTATATTTAATATAAAAATGGACCTAATAAATAGTTAGACTTAAGATATAATTGAGCCTAACTAATAATTGTACCTAAGAATCAGCTAAGACAAATATTTAATTAAAGTTAATATATACTTAATCATAATAAATAATTAGACTAAATATATTATTAGACCTAAAAATTATAATTAGTCTCAAATGTAATTAGATCCATCAATTTATTGGATTAAGATATAATTATGCCCACTTGGGCTAGCATGCATAAGCTCAACAAATAGTTGGATTTAGAAACAAATTAGACTTAAAATACAATTGGACCCAAACTATAATCGGACTTAGATATAAATCAGTCTTATAGATAATTAGGCCTATTACTAATAATAGGGCTACTAATAATAATTATTCGATCTATTAAATTTTATCCCCAATTAATTATTAGGCTTAATTATATCATGGGCTAATGCCCACTAGAACGAATTATGTATCAGTTCAAATTATTTTTTAAACTTAACCATATCTCAAGTTTAATTATATTTGATCATTACATTATAGGCTTAATTATATCGTATGTCATATTTTTTTGGGTCCAAGATTGAGGCCTAATTAATTTCAAGTTCAATTATATCTTAGGGTATATTATTTATTAAGCCTAATTATATATTAGGCTCATGCATGTTAGCCTCATTAATTTGTTCTCATTAATTAATAAGCTCAACAATGTTTTGAACTTGAGTATTTTTTAGGCCTAATTATATATTAAACATAATATTTTATAAACCCAATGAATTTTTAGACACAATTAATTCTTAAGTCCAATTAAAGTTAGACTTAATTAAATTTTATACCTAATTATTTGTTCGCCCAATTTAGTTCTTATACCCAATTATATGTTAAGATCAATTTAATTATTAGATCAAATTATATATTAAACCCAATTTTATATATTATATTTAATCAAATTTTCGGACTGACTATTTAGAAGGCCTAATAAATTGCTAGGTCCAATTGATTGTTACTATCAATAATATATTTAGCCCAATTAAATTTAAGATCCAATTAATAAATGTTAAACCCAATTGATTATTAGGCTCAATTAATCTTTATGCCCAAATATTTCTTAAACCTAATCAAATCTTAGACCTAACTAGTTGTTAGGTATAATGAATTATTAGGTTCAATAAATTGTTAATCTCAATTGCATATTTGACTCAACTAAATATTAAATTTAATAAATTTTTGAACCAAATTATTATAGTTTAGGTCCAATTAATTATTATAGTCAGTTATATCTTGAGTTTAATTTTAATTTGGCTCCAATTGTATCTTGCACTTCATTCCTTTTTCAGTACAATATATTCCATTGATGCACGCTAAACCCACTTTTATCTTAAACCCCGCTAAATATTCAACCACTTACGTTTTTTGTCCAAATATTTGTTAGGTTTATTTCGTTCTGAAACCCACTTATCGATTAAGCTTAGTTATTTATTAGGCTTAATTATATATATAACTCAGATTTTATTAAGATTAATTAAATATTTATCACAAATAAATATTTAGTTCAATTAATTAATTATTTGGATCTTTAATTGTTGGACTCAATCACATGTCAAGGAAGAGTATATCTTAGACTCACATATTTATTAGATCCAATTATATGTGAAATTCAAATTTTTGTTACGTCCAATTAAATATTAGGCCCAACTATTTTTTTTAAAGAATTAATCTTAAATCCGATTAATTAGTAGATTTAATTTGATTTTTAGGTCTAATTATTTGATAAGTCTAATAATTATTTGGCTTAATTATATATTAGGTTCTCTGTTTAATTAGGCCCAATTGTATATTAAACCTAATTATTTATTAAGCTTGATTATATATTAAGCGTATTTTTTTATTAAACTCAATTAAATCCTTGTAAGAGTTTATTATTTGAGCCAGTGAATTATTAGATCTAATTAGTTATTTACACCCAATAATGAATTAAGCTTAATTTTTTATTAGGTTCAATTGTATATTAAACCAATTATTTATTAAGCTTGATTATATATTAAGCATTTTTTTATTAAACTCAATTAAATCCTTGAAAGAGTTTATTATTTGACCTAATGAATTATTAGGTCTAGTTAGTTATTACACCCAATAATAAATTAAGCTTAATGTTTTATTAAATTCAATTAAATTTTAGGTCCAATCAAATCTTAGTTACAATTTAAATCTTAGGCCCAATTCATTGCTTGATAGAATGAATTATTTGGTCCAACTAATTGTTAGGCTAAATTACATGTATGCCCAATGTTTTGTAGTATAATTAGTTCTTATATCTAATCAATTGATGTTGGACTAAATTTGCTCATAGGTTGAATTATTTCTTAGTTTTATACTTAATGGACCTAGTTACATCTTAGGCGCTATTATTGATTATTAAGTCTAGTTATCTAATAGACTCGATTATTTATATGCCTCAATTAAATCCAGTTATAATTTCAATCCAATTATATCTTAGTCCAGCTTATTTTTAGGTCCTATTAATAATTATAGGCCTAATAATATCTTAAACGTAATTAACTATTAGATTTAATTATCATTTAAGCTCAATTATGTATGAAGCTCCGTTAGTTCTTAAATTCAATTATCTATTAAACATAATTATTTATTATGATCAATGATACATTAAGCCTAATTTTTATTATGTCTCCTTCAATGTTAAGTTCAATTTAGGTATAATTATATCTTAAGCTTAATTAATTATTAGGTCCAACTAATTGTTAGAATCAAATAAATCTTAATTCTAGTAATTTATTAGGTCATTCAATTCTCAGGTCCAATTGTACATTAAGGTCAATTATTTATTAGATTGAAGTATATATTAAGTTTAACTTTTAATTAAACCTAACCAAAATCTTAGGTCTAATTAATTGTTAGCATATTTTTACACTAAGTTCAATTTATTTAAGTGGGCTAATTGTATATTTAGCCAAATTTTTTAATAAAAGGCTCAATTAAATTATTGGACCCAATGAATTGATAGGTCTACTTACTTGTTAGGCTTAATTATATATTGGGCTCAATTATTTTTTTGTGTTCAATTGATTCTTTAGTTCAATTTATATTACTCATTATATTTTAAGTGTAATTAAAATTTTGGTTTAATTATATCTTAGGACTAACTTATTCTTAGGTTCAATTATTTGTTGAGCCCAAGGTCAACTAATTATTGATCTAATTTTATTTCAAGTCCAATTATTGGATCCAATTATGTTTTAGATCTAATTACATTAAGCTCATTTAGTTCATCATCTCAATTATATGAAAAGTCAATTATTTATTAGGATTAATTATATGTTTAACTTAATTTTTTATTATACATAATTAATTTTTAAGCTCAATTGAGTATTCGTCTCAATTATTTATTAGGAAAATTAGTTTTTAGACTCAATTACATCTTATACTTAGTTGTAGAGCCATTTCATTCTTAAGCTCAATTATATATTAAGCCCAATTATTTATTAGACCTGATTAGTGAAATCTAGTTATTTGTAAGACATAATTATATATTAAGTCTAATTATTATATTATCTTAGGTCTAATTATATTTAGGTTGAATTCGTTTTTTAGTCTAATTATTTATCAAGCTCACGCTTGCTAAGCTTAATTAGAAATTAGGCGTAGTTATATCTCAAGGCCAATTAATTATTAGACCTAACTATATTTTAGATATAATTATTTACTTGACCTATTTTATTCCTTGGCTCAACAATATATTAAACAATATTATTTATTAGGCCTAATTATACATCGAGCTGAATTCATTTCTAGACAAATCATGCATGCTAAGTCTAATTATATCTTAAGTTCGAATAATTATTGGGTCCAATTATATCTTAAGCCCAATTATTAATTAAAGCTATTTCTTTCTTAGACTCATTATCTATAATGATCAATCTTATATTAGGCCTGATTACCTAACTAATTCTTAGGTACACTTATATATTTAGCACATTTAATTATTAGTATCAATTAATTGGTATGTCCAATAATCATGAGGCTCAAGTATATTTTCAGCCAATATATGTGTTATTCACTTCGTTTTTAGGCCCAATTATTTTTTTTTTCATACACACTAAGCATAATAATTTAAACCTTAAACTCCTAAGATGTAATGGGATCTAATAATTAATCGGGTTTAATAATTAATTGATCTCAAAATTGAATAATGATCAAGAATTAAATAAATTAAGATTTTGCTTGGTGTATACTTAGGCTTAATAAATAATTGAAATTAATCCGTAATTGAATATAAAAATGAAGTACTCTAATAAATAATTGAGTTCAAAATATAAGTGGATTTAAGTTTTAATTGGATTTAGTATACAATTGGACCCAATAATAAATTAAGCCCATGGTTCATGAGCTCAACAAATAATTGGATTTAAGATATAATAAACTCAAATTATAATTTGACTTAAAATATACTTGACTCTTAGAAAGAATTTGACCTAATAGTAAATAATATTACCTAAAATATATTTGGTCTATTATAAATGAAACTTAAAAATAATTCAGTTCAAAAAGAACTGAGCCTAACTTATATTAATTTGGTATAAAAATTAATTCGACTATAAAAATTAGTAGGCCTAATACATAATTGAGCCAAACACTTAGTTGCACCAAAAAATTAATTAGGCACAAAATTCAGTTGGGCTTAATAAAAAATTTGGCTTAATATATAATTGGACCTAAAAATAATTAAGCCTATTGTGTAAGTAAGGTTAATAATTTATTGGACCTAATAATTCATTAGACCTAGGCAGAATAATTAATTGAGCATAAAATTTTGGATTAAAAGATTAAACTTAATATATAATTACGCTTAATTGACAATTAGGCATAAGATGTAATTGAGCCTTACAATTAACTGAACCTAACAATTAATTTAGTCAAATAATTAGTTGAGCCCAAAATATAATAGCCATACAATTAATATGACCCTAGATATGATTGGATGAATAATTAATTAGGCTTAGCAGGCATGAGCTTGATAAATAATTGGACCTAGGAAAAAACTGGGTCTGAGATATAATTGGATTCAAATTTTAATTACACTTAGTATAATTAGACCCAATAGGTAATTTCATTAATAATAAATAATATTGCTTAAGTTATAGTTATGTATATCGTGCATGAAATTAATTAAATTTTGTAACTAATGTGACCTAATAAAAAGTTGAGCGTCATATGTAATCATTAAACCTAATTATATCTTGGGCATTATGCACACTAGGCTCAATCATGAATAAGTTTAAATTATTTATTAAGTCTAATCTTAGGTCCAATTAGATCTCGAGCCTAATTAATTTTAAGTTCGATTATATTTTAGGTTTTATTATTTAGTAAGCCTAATTGTATGCTGAATTATTTTCTGATCTCATGCACATTAGCCCCATCAATTAATAAGCCCAATTACATCTTCGGCTCGACTATTTCTCAGGCCTATTTTACATTAAACTTAACCTTTTATAAGACCCAGCTATTTTCAAGCACAATTAAATTTTAAGTCTAATTAATTATTAGGGATAGCTACTTGTTAGGTCTAATTAATTATAAGACTTAATTAAATCTTATGCCTAGTTATCTATTCTGTCACTTTAGTTCTTATACTCAATCATATATTAAGACCAATTATTTATTAGGTCAAGTAATATATTAAACCAAATTTAAATTATATCCAATCAAATCTTAGGGCTAATCACTTATAAGGCATGATGAATTGCTAGCTCTAATTAAATATTAATATCAATTACATATTTAGCTTGACTAAATTTGGGGTCTAATTAATAAATGTTAAATCCAATTAGTTTTAGGCTCAATTAATTTTTATATTAAATTATATTATATGTCTAACTATAATTTGGGTCTAATTAATTATTAATATCAATTACATATTTAGCCCAATCAATTTTTTGGTCTAATTAATAAATGCTAATCTAATTAAATGTTAAACTCATTTAAGTTTTATGTCTAATTATATCTTATGTTGAATTATAATTTGGGTCCAATTAGATTTTATGCATAATTCATTTGTAAGCCCAATTATTTAATGAATTTATACACGCTACTACCAATGATATATCTTAGTCTTAATTAAATCTTATTCACAATTAATCTTAGGGCTAATTAACTATGAGGTCATCAATTAATTGTTAGATCTAATTAATAAATATTTTTGGCTTAATATAAAATTTGTCCATGTTAATATTTTGATTTAATACAAGAATGGGTTAGATAATAAAATAGGCCAAATAAATAGTTAGGCCCAAGATGTAATTGAGCTTAACAATTTATTGGGCTCACAATAACTGGACCTTTACAATCAGTTAGGCCAAAATTTAATTCGGCTTAATATATGATTTATTCTATTAAAAATTGAGCTTAATATATTATTGAGCCTAAAAATTAAATAGGCCAAAATTTAATTCAGTTTATATGTAATTGATTTCATTAAATAATTAAGTTTAATATGTATTAATAGGCTTTAGAATGAAATATGCTTAATATATAATTGATCTTGATAATTAAACTCAATAATTTAGTTGATTTAAGATACAATTGCACCAAATAATTAATTGGAGCTAGCATGCATAAGCCCAACAAATAGTTAAATTTAAGAACAAATTGGCCTTGAGATAAAATTGTACCCAAACCATACATAGTTAGACTTAGATATAATCAAATGTTATCGATAATTGGGCGCAATAGATAATTAGGCCTACTAATAATTATTATTTAATCTAATAATATTATCCCCAATTAATTATTAAACCTAATTATTTGTTGGGTACTATGCACACTAGGCTCAATTATGTATCAGTTTAAATTATTTACTAAGTCTAATTGTACCTCAAGTTTAATTATATGGGGCCTAGTTATATTGTATGCCATATTTTTTAGGTCCAATTAAATCTCAAGCTCAATTAATTTCAAGTTCAATTATATTTTAGTTTTTATTATTTATTAAGCTTAATTGTACATTGAATTATTTCTTGAACTCATGCACATTAAACCTCATCAATTAATTAGCTCAATTACATCTTCGGCTTGACTATTTCTTAGGCCTATTTGTATATTGAACCTAACATTTTATAGAGCCCCATTATATATTCTATAACTTTAGTTCTTATGCTCAATTATATATTAAGACCAATTATTTATTAAGTGAAGTAATATATCAAACCAATTTTATGAGTTAGGGTTTAAGATTTAAGGATTGGACAGGAAGGCTTTAGGTTTAGAGTTTACGGTTTAAGGTTCAGAGTTAAGTGTCTACATTTTAAGAGTTAGAAATTTAAAGTTAATATTTAAGGTTTAGGGTGCAGCGATTTGAGTTTAGCATTTAAGATTTAGGATTTATGGTTAGGGGTTTAGGGTTCTGGTTAAGAGTTTAGGGAGAAGGGGTTAAGAGTTATTGTTTAGGTTTTGGGATTTAGATTAAGAGTTAGAGTTTAGGGTTTAGAAGTCAGATTTTAGTATTTGTCTTTTGGGGTTATGATTGAAAGGTTAGGAATTATAGTTTAGGGGCTGGGGTTTAGAATATCATGTTAAAGGTTTAGGGGCAAGGGCTTATGGTTTCGAGGTTTGGATTTAGGGCTATGCTTTAAGTGTTTGGGTTTTGGGTTAGAGTTCGGGTTTTTGGGTTGAAGGTTTAGAAGTTTTGGTTTAGGAGATAGTCATTAGGGTTTAGGGGTTAGGATTTAGAATTTAGGTTTAGTGAATGGGGTTTATGATACAGGATTTAGAGGTTGGAGTTTTAGGTTTCATGTTTAGCGTTTAAAGGGTTAGGTTCTCACGTTTGGGGTTAAGGTTTAGGATTTAGGTGTCAAGTTTAGCGTTTATAGTTTGAGATTTAAGGGTTAGGCAACCTAATTATTGGGTCCATTTATATCTTAAGCTCAACTATGTATTAAGTTTATTTCATTCTTAGGCCCATTTAAGATTAATCATATATTAAGCTTAATTTTTTATTAAATTCAATTAAATTTTTGATTCAACTAATTTTTGATAACAATTAAATCTTAGGCACAATTAGTTTTTATGTGCAATTAATTGTAAAACTCAATTACATCTAAGGTCTAATTATTTACTAAACGCATTTCATTATTTAACTCATTTTTATATTAAGTTCAATTATTTAAATGGTGTAATTTTATATTAAGTCAAATTTTTTATTAAGCCCAATCATATTTTGAGTTTCTAAATCCAATGAATTGCTACACCCAATAAATTGTTAGACTTAACTATTCTTTGTGTCCAATTAGTTATTAGGCTCAATTAATATACATTTGGTCCCAACTCATTTTGAAGCCAAATTATTTCTTGGGTCATACATGATAGACCGAAATCTTAGACCCATTAAATGTTAAGCCCAATTTATACATTAAGTTCAATTATATCTTAAGTTCAATTAGAATTAGTTTATTATATCATATACCAAAATTTTTAGGTCCAAAATTAAATTTGAAGCCAATTAATTTTAATTCTATATATCTTAGATCATATTATTTGTTAGGTCATATATATATATATATATATATATATATATATAATTATTTCTTGGACCAATGCATGTCAACCTAATTAATTCAGTCCAATTGATCAATAGGCTAAACTAATTCTCAAACATGTTAATTGTTATGGCCAATTAATTATTCTATCAAATTATATATGAAGCTCAGTGTTTTCTTAAACCTAATTAGATCTTAGATTTAATTAGTTGTTAGGTATAATGAATTATTAGGTCTAATTTGTTAATTTTAATTACATATTTGACTCAATTAAATATTAAATCTAATAAAAAATTTGGACCCAATTATTAATTTTTAGGTTCAATTAATAAATATTGGGTTCTAATTAATCATTATGGTTAGTTATATCTTAAGTTTCATTTTAATTTGGCTCCACGTATATCTTACGCTCAATTCATTTTTCGACGCAATATATCCAGTTCATGCACCCTATTCCCACTTTTATCTTAAGCCCAACTAAATATTGGACCAATTATGTTTTTGGTCCAAATATTTACTAGTTTCATTTTGTTTTAAAACACACTTATTGATTAAGCTCAATTATTTGTTAGGCCTAATTATATATGACTCATATTTTATTAAGATCAATTAAATATTTAGTTCAATCAAATAGTTGTCACAATTAAATATTTAGTTCAATTAATTAATTATTTAGATCTTTAATTGTTGGACTCAATTACATGTCAAGTAAGATTATATTTTAGGTTCACATATTGATTAGGTCTAATTACAAATGAAATTCAAATTTTTGTTATGCCAAATTTGATATTAGGCCCAACTAATTCTTATGTAAAATTAAATCTTAGGCCCGATTAATTAATAAATTTAATTAAATTATTACGTGTAATTATTTGCTAAGTCCAATTAATTATTAGACATAATTATATCTTAGGTTCATGGTTTTATTAGGCTCAATTGTATATTAACCCTAATTATTTGTTAAGCTTGATTATCTATTAAGCATATTTTTTTATTAAACCCAATTAAATACCAAGACAGTTAATTACATGACCTAATGAATTATTAGGTTTAATTAGTTACTGCACCCAATGATGGATTAAGCTTAATTTTTTATTAGATTCAATTAAATTTTATTCCCAATCAAATTTTAAGCCCAATTCATTGCTTGGCATAATGAATTATTTGGTCTAGTTAACTTTAGGCTAATTCAATGTATGCCCAATTACTTGTAAGACGATTAGTTGTTAGGGCTAATTAATTAAATGTTAGACTAAATTTGCTTATAAGTTGAATTATTTCTTAGTTTCATACTTAATTGACCCAATTATATCGTAGGCCCCATTATTGATTCTTAGGGCTAATTATTTAATAGACTCAACTATTTATATGCCGCAATTAAATCCAATTATATCTTTGGCCAGCTTGTTTCTAGGTCTAATTAATTAGTGGCCTGATAATAGCTTAAATCTAATTAACTATTAGACTTCATTATCTTTCAGGCTCAATTATGTATGAAGCCCACGTAGTTCTTAAATCTAATTATATATTAAACTTAATTATTTATTATGATCAATGATATATTAAGCCTAATCGAGCCTAATTAAACTTAATTAAATCCTTGGAAGGGTTTATTATTTGATCCAATGAATTATTAGGTCTAATTAGTTATTACACCCAATAATGAATTAAGCTTAATTTTTTATTAGATTCAACTAAATTTTAGGCCCAATCAAATCTTAGTTACAATTTAAATCTTAGGCCCAATTCATTGCTTGATAGAATGAATTATTTGGTCCAACTAATTGTTAGGCTAAATTACATGTATGCCCAATGTTTTGTAGTATAATTAGTTCTTATATCTAATCAATTGATGTTGGACTAAATTTGCTCATAGGTTGAATTATTTCTTAGTTTTATACTTAATGGACCTAGTTACATCTTAGGCGCTATTATTGATTATTAAGTCTAGTTATCTAATAGACTCAATTATTTATATGCCTCAATTAAATCCAATTATATCTTAGTCCAGCTTATTTTTAGGTCCTATTAATAATTATAGGCCTAATAATATCTTAAACATAATTAACTATTAGGTTTAATTATCTTTTAGGCTCAATTATGTATAAAGCTCCGTTAGTTATCTAATAGGCTCGATTACATCTTCGGCTCGACTATTTTTCGGGCCTATTTTACATTAAACTTAACATTTTATAAGGCCCAGCTATTTTTCGGGCACAATTAAATTTTAAGTCTAATTAATTATTAGGGATAGCTACTTATTAGGTCTAATTAATTATAAGACTTGATTAAATCTTATGCCTAGTTATCTATTCTGTCACTTTAGTTCTCATACTGAATTATATATTGAGACCAATTATTTATTAGGTCAAGTAATATATTAAATCAAATTTAAATTATATCCAATCAAATCTTAGGGCTAATCACTTATAAGGCATGATGAATCACTAGCTCTAACTAAACATTAATATCAATTACATATTTAACTCGATTAAATTTGGGGTTCAATTAATAAATGTTAAACCCAATAAGTTTTAGGCTCAATTAATTTTTATATCCAATTATATTATATGTCTAACTATAATTTGGGTCCAATTAATTATTAATATCAATCACATATTTAGCCCAATCAATTTTTTGGTCCAATTAATAAACTCTAACCCATATAGATGTTAAACTCATTTAGGTTTTTTATCCAATTATATCTTATGTTCAATAATAATTTGGGTCCAATTAGATTTTATGCATAATTCATTTGTAGGCCAATTATTTAATGAATTTATACACATTACGACCAATTATGTATCTTAGTCTCAATTAAATCTTATTCACAATTAATCTTAGGGCTAATTAACTATGAGGTCATCAATTAATTCTTAGATCTAATTAATGAATTTTTTGGCTTAATATAAAATTTGTCAATGTTAATATTTTGATTTAATACAAGAATGAGTTAGATAAGCTAATAAATAGTTAGGCCCAAGATGTAATTGAGCTTAACAATTTTTTGGGCTCATAATAACTGTACCTTTACAATAAGTTAGGCCAAAATTTAATTTGGCTTAATATATGATTTATTCTATTAAATAATTGAACTTAATATATTATTGAGCCTAAAAATTAGATAGGCCAAAATTTAATTCAGTTTATATGTAATTGATTTCATTAAATAATTAAGTTTGATATGTATTAATGGGCTTTAGAATGAAATGTGCTTAATATATAATTGATTAAGCTTAATTGTACATTAAATTATTTCTTGAATTCATGCACATTAAGCCTCATCAATTAATAAGCTCAATTACATCTTCGGCTCGACTATTTCTTAGGCTTATTTGTACATTGAACTTAACATTTTATAAGGCCCCATTATATATTCTGTCACTTTAGTTCTTATGCCCAATTATATATTAAGACCAATTATTTATTAAGTCAAGATATATATTAAACCAATTTTATGAGTTACGGTGTTTGAAGTTTAAGGTTTATGAGTTAGGGTTTAAAATTTAAGGATTAGGCAGGAAGGCTTCAGGTTTAGATTTTAAGGTTTAAGGTTTAGAGTTAAGTGTCTATATTTTAGGAGTTAGAAATTTAAAGTTAATATTTAAGGTTTATGGTGGAGCGATTTGAGTTTTGCATTTAAGATTTAGGATTTAGTGGTTAGGGGTTTAGGGTTCTGGTTAAGAGTTTGGGGAGAAGGGGTTAGGAGTTGTTGTTTAGGTTTTGGAATTTAGATTAAGAGTTAGAGTTTAGGGTTTAGAAGTGAGATTTTGGTATTTGTCTTTTGGGGTTATGGTTTAAAGGTTAGGAATTATATTTAGGGGCTGGGGTTTAGAATATCATGTTAAAGGTTTAGGGGTAAGGGCTTATGGTTTTGAGGTTTGGATTTAGGGTTATACTTTAAGTGTTTGGGTTTTGGGTTAGAGTTTGGGTTTTTGGGTTGAAGGTTTAGAAATTTTCGTTTAGCAGATAATCATCAGGGTTTAGGGGTTAGGATTTAGAATTTAGGTTTAGTGAATGGGGTTTATGACGTAGGATTTAGAGGTTACAGTTCAAGATTTATGATTTAGGATTTAGGGGTTAGAGTTTTAGGTTTCATGTTTAGCATTTAAAGGGTTAGATTCTCAAGTTTCGGGTTGAGGTTTTAGGATTTAGGTGTTAGGTTTAGTGTTTATGGTTTGAGATTTAGGGGTTAGGCAAACTGATTGTTGGGTCTATTTATATCTTAAGCTCAACTATGTATTAAGTTTATTCCATTTTTAGGCCCATTATTTATTAAGATTAATAATATATTACGCTTAATTTTCTATTAGATCCAATTAAATCTCTGATTCAATTAATTTTTGGTTACAATTAAATCTTAGGCACAATTACTTTTTATGTGCAATTAATTGTAAAACTCAATTACATCTAAGGTCTAATTATTTACTAAACCTATTTCATTATTTGACTCGTTTTTATATTAAGTTCAATTATTTAAATGGCATAATTTTATATTAAGTCAAATTTTTTATTAAGCGCAATCATATTTTGAGCTTATAAATGCAATAAATTGCTACACATAATAAATTGTTAGGCTTAACTATTCTTTGTGTCCAATTAGTTATCAGGCTCAATTAATATACATTAGGTCCAACACATTTTGTAGCCAAATTATTTCTTTGGTCATGCATGATAGACCCAAAGTCTTAGACCCATTAAATGTTAAGCCCAATTTATATATTAAGTTCAATTATATCTCAAGTTCAATTATAATTAGTCTTTTATATCATAGGTCTAATTATATTATATGCCAAATTTTTTAGGTCCAAAATTAAATTTGAAGCCAATTAATTTTAATTCTATATATCCTAGATCATATTATTTGTTAGGTCCAATATATATATATATAATTATTTCTTGGACCAATGCATTTCAACCTAATTAATTCAGTCCAATTGATTAATAGGCCAAACGAATTCTCAAACACATTAGTTGTTATAGCCAATTAATTATTCTATCAAATTATATATGAAGCTCAATGTTTTCTTAAACCCAATTAGATCTTAGATTTAATTAGTTGTTAGGTATAATAAATTATTAGGTCTGATTTGTTAATCTCAATTACATATTTAACTCAACTAAATATTAAATCTAATAAAATTTTGGACACAATTATTATATTTTAGGTTAAATTAATAAATATTAGGTTCTAATTAATCATTATGGTTAGTTATATCTTAAGTTTCATTTTAATTTGTCTCCACTTATATCTTATGCTCAATTCATTTCTCAATGCAATATATCCTGTTCATGCACGCTATGCCCAATTTTATCTTAAGCCCAACTAAATATCGGACCAATTATGTTTTTGGTTTAAATATTTATTAGTTTTATTTCGTTTTAAAACACACTTATCGATTAAGCTTAATTATTTGTTAGGCCTAATTATATATCACTCATATTTTATTAAGATCAATTAAATATTTAGTTCAATCAAATAGTTGTCACAATTAAATATTTAATTCAATTAATTATTTATTTAGATCTTTAATTGTTGGATTCAATTACATGTCAAGTAAGATTATATTTTAGGTTCACATATTTATTAGGTCTAATTACAAATGAAATTCAAATTTTTGTTATGCCAAATTAGATATTATAGGCCAAACTAATTCTTATGTAAAATTAAATCTTAGGCCCGATTAATTAATAAATTTAATTAAATTATTACGTGTAATTATTTGCTAAGTCCAATTAATTATTAGACATAATTATATCTTAGGTTCATGGTTTTATTCGGCCCAATTGTATATTAATCCTAATTATTTGTTAAGCTTGATTATCTGTTAAGAATATTTTTATTAAACCCAATTAAATACCAAGACAGTTAATTACATGACCCAATGAATTATTTGGTTTAATTAGTTATTACACCCAATGATGGATTAAGCTTAATTTTTCATTAGATTCAATTAAATTTTATGCCCAATCAAATCTTAAGCCCAATTCATTGCTTGGCATAATGAATTATTTGTTCTAGTTAACTTTAAACTAATTCAATGTATGCCCAATTACTTGTCGGACGATTAGTTCTTAGGGCTAATTAATTAAATGTATGACTAAATTTGCTCATAAGTTCAATTATTTCGTAGTTTCACACTTTATAGACCCAATTATATCTTAGGCCCCCTTATTTATTCTTAGGACTAATTATCTAATAGACTCAACTATTTATATGCCTCAATTAAGTCCAGTTATATCTTTGGCCAGCTTGTTTCTAGGTCTAATTAGTGGCCTAATAATAGCTTAAATCTACTTAACTATTAGACTTAATTATCTTTCAAGCTCAATTGTGTATGAAACTCAGGTAGTTCTTAAATCCAATTATATATTAAACATAATTATTTATTATGATCACTGATATATTAAGGCTAATCGAGCCGAATTAAAGATTGAGCTTAATAAATAATTAGGGATAATAAATAGTTGGGCTCAATTTATAAATTCTAAGAACAAAATAAGATAAATAAATAATTGAGGCTAAAATATAATTGAATTCAAACTTTAATAGACCCTAAGATATAATTAGACAAAGCATGCTTGAACCCAATGCAAAATTTAGTCTATGAATAAATTGATCCTAAGATATGATTGTATACAAATTATAATTGAACTTAGATCTAATTGGCTATCATAACTAATTGGGCTTAATATTTATTAATCAATTCTAAAAATTAACTTGATCTAATGAATAACTAAGCTCAATATGTAATTAATTAAGTCTAAAATTTAATTACATTTAATAAAAAAATTATGTTTAATATACAATTCAGCTTGATAAATTAATTGAGTCTAATATATAATTATGCCTATGAAAATATGAGAACTAAGATGTAATTGAACCTGATAATTTATTAAACCTAGCAAATAATTTGCCTAACATTTAATTGAGTCCACTAGGCCTAAAATTTAATTCAACCTAAGAATTAATTGATCTTTGTTAAAAGTTTGGCTTTACATATAATTGGGTCTAACAAGTAATTAAGCCTAAAAAAATTAACTTATTATGTTTAAAATATAATTGTGCTTGAGATGTAAATGAGTCTAATAATTAATAACCTAACAATTAGTTAGCTATAACAATTTATTGATCTTAATAATTAATTAAGTTTAATATTTAACTATAATTAAAAATTAATTGGACCTAAGATTTAATTAAGTTTAATAAAAAATTAGATTTCATATATAATCTAACAAATAACTAGATAAATGATACTAATAAATAATTAATCTTAAAATATAACTGGGTTCAAGATTTAATTTAACAAAAGATATAATTGGGTGTAACTTGCATAAACCCTATATGTAATTGAACTTTGGAATGCATTGAATCTAGGATATATAATTGAACCCAAACAACGATTGAACTTATGATATAATTGAGCATAATAATTAATTGCACCTAATAATTATTAATTAAGCCTCAAAATTAATTGGATTTAAAATTTAATGGAGTTAAATATGTAATCGAGATTAATAATTAATTAGACCTAGTAATTCATTAAACTTAATACCTAATTAAGATTAATATTTGATTGGCTCTAATAAAAAAAAAAGTTTAGTGTAAAATTTGATCTAATAAATAATTGGTCTTAATAATTGGGTCTAAAGCCTAAATTGGCCTAATAATGTGGGCTTGAGATTTAATTGAATCTAACAATTAGTTAGACCTAACAATTAATTTGGTTTAAATATAATTGTACCTAATAAATAGTTAGGCCAAAATTTAATTTGGCTTAATTTGTAATTGATTTTAGTAAATAATTGAGCTTAATATGTTATTGGGCCTAAGAATCAAATAGGCTTAATATATAATTGATCTCAAATATAATGAGACTTAACAATTTATTAGATTTAAGATATAATTACGCCCAACAACTAGTTAGACTTAAGAACAAATTGGGCTTAAGACACAATTAGACTTAAACTATAATTAGGTCTTATAGTTAATTGGACCCAATAGATAATTAGGCTTACTACTAGTAACAAGGCTACTAATAATGATTATTCAATCAAACGTATATTATCTTCAATTAATTATTAGGCCTAATTATATCTTGGACTAATGCACATTAGGCTTAATTATGTGTTAATCCAATTTATTTATTAAGCCTAATTATATTTCAAGTTTAATTATATGAGGCTTAATTATATTGTATATCATATTTTTTAGATCAAATTAGATCTCAAGCCTAATTAATTTTAAGTTCAGTTATATCTTAGATCATATTATTTATTAAGTCTAATTATATATAGAATTATTTTTCTGGCTCATACCCATTAGCCTCATTAATTTGGTTTCATTAATCAATAAGTCCAATTACATCTTCGGCTCGAGTATTTCTTATGTCTAATTATACATTAAACTTAATATTTTATAAAGCTCAACTAATTTTTGGGCATAATTAAATCTTAAATTTAATTAATTATTAGGACCAATTAATTGTTAGACCCATTCAAATCTTATGCCTAATAATTTATTCTGCCAATTTACTTCTTATGTCCAATTTTATATATTAAGGCTAATTATTTATTAGGTCACACAATTTTATATTTATACCCAAGCAAATCTTAGGGATAATTACTTTAATAAATTGCTAAGTTAAATGTTAATATCAATTACATATTTAGCTCAGTTGTATTTTGGATCTAATTAATATATGTTAAGTTCAATTACTTATTTGGCTCAATTAATCTTTATGTCCAAGTATATCTTATATTCAATTATAATTTGGGTCTAATTAATTGTTAATATCAATTTTATATTTAGCCCAATCAATTTTTGGGTCTAATTAATAAATGTTTAATCCAATTAGATGTTAAGCTCAATTAAGTTTTATGTCCAATTATAATTTTAGTCCAATTAGATCTTAAGCTTAATTCAATTCTAGGCCCAATTATTTAGTGGGTTTATGCATGCTATAACCAATTATATATCTTACTCCCAATTAATTCTTATTCACAATTATTACATAAGGCTAAGTAATAATGAGGCTCATCGATTAATTTTTAAGCATAATTAATTGTTAGGTCCAATTACATCTCATACCAAATAATATCTTACATTTAATTAATTAATGGGCTCAAATATATTTTAGGCCTAATTTTATATGAAGCAAAATTTTTAATTTGATCAAATTAGATATTAGGCTCAACTAATTATTTGACAGAATTAAGTTTTAGACCCACTTAAATATTAGAGATTAATTATTAGGTCATTATTATTTGTTAAGTCTAATAAGTTGTTAGGCTCAATTACGTCTTAAATCTAATATTTTATTCAGCTTAGTTACATATTAAGATCAATTATTTATTGATTTCAATCATATAATAAGCATATTTTTTATTAAATCTAATTAAATTTAAGGTACAATTAATAGTTTAGCCCAATAAATTGTTAGGCTCTATAATACATTCGGCTTAATAATATATTAGACCCATTATGTTCATATTAACAATTATATATTAAGTTCAATTTTGAATTAGAACCAATTAAATCTTTGGTCCAAGTAATTATGTGGCAAAATGAATTATTTGATCAAATTAATCACTAGAATGAATTACATATTAGACCCAATTACTTTTTATGCGCTATCAGTATAAGTTAGTTTCAATTTATTCATAATTTAAGCCCAATTATATCTAAGATCTAATTAGTTCATAGATCCAAATATTTGTTGGGCCCATGCATGTTAGCTCAATTAGTTGTTGGGCTTAGTTATATCTTAATCAATTTAATTGATGGGTCCATTTATATATCAAGCTCAACTATATAATAAAGTCTGTTTCATTCTTAGGTTCTATTATTTATTGTGATTAATTATATATTAAGGTCATTGTTTTATTAGATCTAATAAAATTCATATCGTTATTTGACTCATTTTATATTAAATTCAATTATTTAAATAATGTAATTTTATATTAAATCAAATTTTTTATTAAGTTTAATTAATAATTTGGGCTCATAAATCCAATGAATTGTTAGGACCAATTTTTCTTTGTGCCCAATCAATTTTTAGGCTCAACATAGACCTAACTTATTCTTAAGCCCAATTATTTCTTGGATCATCCACAATAGATCCAAATTAATTATTAAACCATTAAATTAAGCCTAATTTATCATTAAATCCACTTATAACTTGGGCTATTGTACAAAAGCACAATTATATATTAGACTCAATTATATCTCAAGTTCCATTTTAATTAGCTCAATATATCATAGGCCTAGTTGTATATGAGGCAAAACTATATTATTGGTCTAATTTTTTAGGTCCAATAAAATTTTAGACCAATTAATTTTAAATCTATATAAGGGTCATATTATTTGTTAGGCCCAATTATGTACCTAGAATTATTTTTTGTATTCATGCATGTTAACCTAATTAATTCGATTCAATTGATTAATAAACCGACTAGTTCTCAAGATCTATTAATTACTGTGCTAATTAATTGTTTATCAAATTATGTACCAATCACAATTTTTTATTAGGGATTTAGGGTGTTTGGATTAGAGTTTAGGGCTTTTGATTTAAGGATTAGGATTTAGAGTTAGGATTAAGATTTTGAATTTTGCATTTAAAGTTTAGAGTTTTAGGGTTCAGGGTTCAAGTTTAGGTTTTAGGGTTCATGGTTTATGAGTTAAGCTTTAGGGGTAAGGGGTAGAGTTTTTTGTTTGGGGTTTGAGATTAGTGTTCAAGGGTTAAGGTTTTGGATTTAAGGATCAGATATTAGGTTTAAGGTTTAGTGGTTAGTGTTTCATGTCAGAGTTTTCGAGTTAGGGGTTATTATTTAGAACTTATTGGTTAGGGTTTAAGGTTTAAGAGTTTTGGATTTAGCGATTAAGGGTAGGGTTTATAGTTTAGGATATAGGATATAGTATTTAGATATTTGGTTTAGTCTAAAAGGATTTGTGTTTAAGGGTTTAAGGTTTAGAACTCAAAATTTAGTGTTTAGGGTTTAAGAGTTAGGTGTTTTGATTTTGGGTTTAGGGGATGCTAACCTCATAAAAGCGAGGTTTGCTATTATTTGCTTTATAATGTAGGATATTTTCTTATCTTATTTTATGATATTTTCTTTTCAATTTAGGATATTTTATTTTAAAATTTATGATTTTTATGTTTTGAATTTAGGATAGCTATTTTTTGAATTTGCAGTATTTTCTTTGTGAATTTAGGATCCTTACCCTCTAGTTTTATGTTATATCTTACCCTTATTTAAATATAGTGTAAGCATTATAGAAATAACATTAGTGAATAAAATTTAATATGAAGGTTACTTTCTCTTTGTTTCTTTAGAGAACTATTCTGAACTTATCAAGGGTTCTTCGTTGTGACTTTCAACCTACCTACAGTTCTTTATTTGAGTAATCATTGGGTCGGGGCTTTCTTCCAATGAATATGAAATTTTTAGTTTTTAGGGTAGGCATCCAAATTGCTTGCTAAGTTTCAAGGCAAATCCTTTAGGATTCTCATCACAAATGGGCACCTTCATGCAATGAAAAAACAAGGAAGGCAAAAAAAGAGATAGTAAAAGTTAAACAAGAAATCACCATTGGTAGAAGAAGCCAACAATTGTGTAATTAAACAAAAAAGAGAGGTAGTACCAAACTTAGTTTACCAAAGGAGTTGTCAAACTCATATGGAACATAATTAGAAGCTTTCCAAAACTAATGATATGATGATTGAACCTATATGAAGATGCAAGTTAATATAACCTAAACTTTACACAATAAAATGAAGTTTACGGAACATAAAGAATGATGTACCTCTGAAGCAGTACTACCTCTACCTTGATCACCACTTGAGATTTGACCATGGTAACCCATCATAACAAGAAAAGTTTTGAAGTATCTCTTAATCCTTCTAGAAAAGTTAACCACATTTTCTTTGATTTCCTTACCTAATCTCTAATTTCCTTATGCATTAATCATCGTTCAAAATTATCAATCCTTATCGTACCCACCAACTGAAAAACGCAAACTAGCAACTCGTTAAGAATAAAACAAGAATCCATAAAACTAGAAAAACTATTTTGCACCTTAATCCATTATCCACCTCGACATTTTCCTCTTTTTTTCAGGTACAAATCTATGAAAGAGACAAAACTAAAAATATATTATCAAATCAATCCAATTCATGTACACAAATTCATTCATATAGATTAACGACATAAAAAAACTTTTGATCTTGAAAAAGAAATTTATAATATATTACCCAAGAAAATAATATAATGGTCCTTAGGACCTATCTCTGTAGTAATCATGATTTACATAGAGATGAGGATTGAAAGAAGAATAAGTGATGGTTGTTTGTGGTGGTAGTGGTGAAGAAGTGATAACATAATAATGACAAATTGATGATTAAGGGAAGATTGAAAAGGAAATGCATATTCACGATCTTTCTCTGTGTCACTCTAAGTTTAAGAGATACTTGATGTCACTGTGACATTGTGATTTAGGAAAACGAGTCAATGTATGTGAGAAAGAAAAACGTCCTATTGAGTTCTTTATAGGTGAAAAATGACCATTATAGATAATAAGGAGAGAAAGAGAGAATCGCTTTTTGATTTTGTTTTCATATTTACATTTTTAGTTTTTAATTTAAATTATTTTTTACAATAAATTAATGTCAAATAAATGATTATCGAAGAAAATAGTAAGAGAAAAAAAGAATATTTTTAATTTTTAATTTTTAATTTTATTTTTTCAAAGAAATGTTTTACTTTTGAATTTTCATGTGATTTTTTATTTTACCACATTTTTTAATTTCAAAATTTTTTTAATATCGAATTACATTTATTTTTTATTTTTTTCATTATCCACTTTTATTTTAATTATTTTTGAGATTTTTATTTTCAAGTTACTGAACTTTTTTATATTCTATTTAAAATTTTATTTTTATTTCAGTTATTTTGTTATAATTATGATTTTTTATTCTTATTATTAACATTATTTTTATTATTATTATCAATTTTATCATCATCAACATCATTATTATTTTTATTATTATTAGTCACATATATGAATTTTCTCTCTTTCAATAATTTGCAATGATAATATTTAAAAATAGGTAAATTTAATTATATTATAAATTAAATTATTTATTATGTTATGGCATTTAGTTTAGTGTTAACTTATTTTCCTAAGCATACAATGTAAACATACTAAAGATCAATTAAAAAGAAAAAAAAATGAAGTATTGCATATATGATACTTTGATGTTTTAATACATGGAAAAACACGCATGAGTAGTGTGTTATATTTTGTTTTCTTTAATTTTCTTTTCAAATATTTTTTTAGATTTCATATTCAAGATTAATGAGAAGCCAAATTCATTCAAAATTTAATGAAAAATTATATTGTTTGTTTTTAAAATTAATTTTTAATGGTATTGCTAGCCAGCATGATAAATTTAGTTGTACTCATTCATGTGAATACCAACCAACTCCGTATAAAAAAAACACCTTTAATTTTGATTTTAAATTATTTATTTTAAAAAATTAGGTGATTAATATGTATTATTGCCAACTTTGTAATTTTTAATTCAAAACAAATAAATTTGAAGAGTTAAATTGGAATTCTACAAAAGTAAGAACGAAAAAAAAAATTATCACAACCATATTTGGGCCTTTCTTTCATATTTTTGAAATATTAAAAGAAAATATTCAAACATCAATTTAAATTAAATTACAGATCAAGTTCAAGATGATTGAGTAATACCCTAATAACAAGCTAGCCAATAAACAACTCTCCCTAAAGAAAAAAAAAAAAAAAGGAACCATGGTTTACACCATCTACTTTTAAGAAGTTAAATGATATTTAGAGACCATTGAAATAGTGAAAATGGTTAATATAATATTATTATATTTCTTTTTATATCCTTATTGTCATGTTTCATTGAAAGAATAATATGAAAATTATTTAATTTAAAATTTAATTATATTTTATAAAATATAAAATTAATTAATTATAATTTTTAATATTATATAATTTTATTGAGAGTGAGATTCAATAATTTTATAATTTATATTAAGATAAAGATCAAAATGAACTCTATATTGTTGGTATTTTTTAATCAAGTTTTTACAGTTTTTTTAAAATCAACTCTACATATAAAATACCTATTTGGTCTAAATTGACTTGTTTTTAATTTATTTTTAATAAAAGAACAATTCAAGTTAATGATTTTGCATAACGGATTTTGACTTAAAATTTTTTACAAACACAAAAAAATATACAACAAAAAATTCATAATGTTTGAATATTAAAAATATATATAATTAAAATTTTTATTCCATAAAATTTTTTTTAAAAAGGATAAAAATAATTTTACCACTCAAAAAATTGTAAAACCTTTATAGTAGCTTGAATATTTATTTATGTTTCTTAGAAATTTTAAAACAAAGTTCATTGTACAATATCTTTTATTTAAATAATTTAGATAATATTTAATTTAGTCTAAATCAACAAGTTTAAAATTTAAGATAATATTTAATTTAGTCTAAATCAAAATGTTTATCTATCAAATTGATTCAAAAATACATAAAACTTGATTAAAAATTTTTTAATTTGATTAATGTATCATTATCAATTTTTGTAATTTTTAATGCAAAACAAATAAATTTGAAGAGTTAAATAGGAGTTTTTTCAAAAAATAAGTGCATAACAAAATTTATAAAAACCATATTTGAGTCTTTCTTTTATATTTTTGAAATATTAAGAGAAAATATTCAAATATAAATTTAAACTAAATTACATATTAAGTTCAAGATGATTGAGTAATATGCTAATAACAAGTTAACCAATGAACAACTCTCTTTAAACAAAAAAAATGAGCCATAGTTTACACCATTTAATTTTAATAAGTTAAATGATATTTAGAGATCACCAAAATAATGAAAATGGTTACTATAATATTATAATATTTCTTTTTATATTCTTATTCTCATGTTTGATTGAAATATAACATGAAAATTATTTAATTTAAAATTTAATTACATTTCATAAAATGTAAACTTAATGAATTATAATTTTTAACATTATATAATTTTATCGAAAGCAAGATTCAATAATTCAATAATTAATATTAAGATAAAGATCAAAATGAACTTTATATTATTGATATTTTTTAATAAAGTTTCTACAGTTTTGAAAACTAATTTTACATATAAAATATCTATTTGGTCTAATTGACTTATAATTTTTTTTATAAAAGAATAATTCAAGTTGATGATTTTGCATAACAGATTTTGACCTAAAATTTTTAATAAACATGAAGACATATTTAACAAAAAAAAAGTTATAATGTTTGAATATTGAAAAATATGTATATTTAAAATTTTTATGTCATAAATTTTTTTTTAAATCATAAAAATAATTTTACTGCTCAAAAAATTCTAAAATTTTTTATGGTGGCTTGAATATTTATTTGTATTTCTTAGAGATTTCAAAACAAAGTTCATTGTGCAATATCTTCTATTTAAATAATTTATTTTAAAAAAATTAAAAGTTATGTTTAATTTAGACTAAATCAAAAAATTTATTTGTCAAATTGATAAAAAATCTCTAAAAAAACTTGATTAAAAAGTCTAATTATTTATTAGGTCAAATTATATATTAAGTCCAATTCTAATGAATTCTTAGACCTGATTGATAACATTAAATGAATTGCTCGGTCTAACGAAATTTAGTTTCAATTACGTGTTCGACCCAATTAAATCTTAGATCTAATTAATTTTTTTGACAATTAATATATATGAGGCTCACATAATCATTTGATTTAATTAATTATTATACTCAGTTATATCTTCAATTGATTTATATTTAGACCTAACTTATTTGTAGACCTAATTATATAGTGGATTCATACACGTTATACCCAATTAAATCTTGGACCTATTTAATTATTATTCATAATTAAATTTTGAGTGTAATTAATTATTAAGCTTAATTAATTTTTAGGCTTAATTAATTATTATGTTATTAATTTTTAAATCCAATTATATCTCAAATCTAATTATATCTTATACCCAGTTAGTTGTTGAGCTCAAATATATTTAAGTCCTAACATTATATGAAGTTAAACTTTTTTTGGGCTTAATTTAGATATTAGACCTAACTAATTCTAAGAAAAATTAAATTTTAAGCACAACTAATCACTAGACTCAATTGATTGTTAGGCCATAATTATTTGTTCTAATTAATTATTAAACTCAATTACATTTTAAGTTTAATAATTTATCAAGTCTAATTATATATCAAGCCCAAATATTTATTAAGCTCAATTATAGATTACACTTTTCTTTTTGTTAAATCCAATCAAATTCAAGGCTCGATTAATTATTTGGCTTAACGATTTATTAGACCTAATGAATTGTTATGTTAAATTAATTATTAAGCTTAATTACACATTGCTCAATTATTTGTTAAGATCATTTAATTCTTAGATATAATTATATATTAAGCTTAATTTTTTTATTGTGGTCCAAATAGTTGTTAGGCTAAATTACATATTAAGTCTGCTTACTCTTTGGTCTAACTAATCAGTGACATCAATTATATTTTTGACTTAATTAATTATTTGACCTAATTACATTTTAAGTGAAAGTATTGATTAAGCCAGTTCAAATTTTAAGCTTAATTAATTATTAGGCTCAATATTGTTAGACTCAATTAATTATTAAGTCAAATTAATTATTATTTTTAATTATATCTCAAGCTAATTCGTTTCGAAACACAATTGTTTCTTAGGTTCATGCACTATAAGCTTAATAATTATTATACCCAATAAATATTAAGTTAAATTAATTATTAGACTAAATTATATTTTGAACTTATTCAAAAGATACCCAATCTATGTATCAAACTAAATTATTTATTAGACCTAATTATATTTCAAGTCTAATTATGTATGTCTTATTATATCATAAGTATAATTATATATGAATTCTAATTATATTATATGTCAGATTTTTTTGTGCTCAATTATATCTCATGTGCAATTAATTTCAGGTCTACGTATATCTTAGCTAATTATTTGTTAAGCTTAATAACAGGTCGAATTATTGGTTGGGTTTATGCCGATTAACCTAATTATTTTTATCCCATTAATAGGTCTAACTATATCTATGTGCCAATTATTTCTTAGATCTAATTTGTATATTAAACACAATTATTTGTAAGATTCAATTAATTCTAAGACAATCAAATTTTAGGTCCAATTAATTATTAAGTTTAATTAATTGTTAGTTATGTCTAATTATTTATTTGGCCAATTTATTTTTTGTGTCCAATTATATATTAAAGCCAATTATTTATTAGGTGAAATTATACATAAAGCCTAATTTTTTATCATATCTAATCAAATCTTATGACTAATTAATTATAAGACCTAATAAATTACTAGGTTCAATTATTTATAATATTAGACCAAATTAATTTATGGGTCTAATTAATAAATGTTAAGCCCAATTACTTATTGGTACAATTAATTTTTGTGTTCAATTTTATTTTGAATTGGATCATTATTTGGGTCCCATTATTTTTTAAGCTCCATTTATTCTTAACCATAATTCTGTCGTGGGTTCACATAGGTTATGCCCAATTATATCGTGGGTTCATGTACTTTGCTTCTAATTATATTGTTGGCTCATACAAGTTAAGTCTAAATAAATTTTGAACTTAATTATATTTTAGACTCAATTATTTATTAGTTTTATTTTTAAATTATAGATTAAGTCTAATTATTTATTAAGCATGATTATACACTAAGCTTAGTTTTTCATTAAGCTCAATTAAGTTTTAGTCATAATTAAATTTATGACATACTTAATTATTAGACTTAATTAATTGTTGGACGACTCTAATCATGAGATCATTAATTGTTAGGCTTTATTACATCTCGGTCTAATTATATTTTAAACAAATTTAATTTTACGCTTAAATATTTATAAGGAGGTCTAATATTTTGTTAGTCTTAATTATGTATTAAGCTTAATTATATATTAAGCCAAATTATTTGTTAAGTTCTAATATATATTAAGTTTAATTTTTTTAAACCTAATTGAATCCTAATCTTAATTAATTTTGTTACGTAACAAATTATTAGACCCAATAAATTGTTTGGTCTAATTAATTATTAGGTTCAATTACATATTATACTCAAATATTTCTTAGGCTCATTTTGTTCTTAAACCAAATTAGATATTTTGCCTAATTTTTTTAAACTCAATTAAATATTAGTACTAATTCATTATATGAAACAATGAATTGTTTAATCAAATTAATTAGATATAAGGTATAATTGAGCCCGGTAATTAATTAAGCTGGGCATGCATGCGCCTAATAAATAGTTGGACCTAAGAACAAAGCCCGTGGTATAATTGAACCCAAATTATAATTGAATTTTACAAATAATTAGATCTAATAGACAATTAGGCCTAACAATTAATAATAGGGCTTAAGATAAAATAAGATATATCCTGCAGGAAACAAAGAAATAATTCACCTAAAAAAATAGCTTAACATATATTAATGGGCTTAAAAATTTATCGTAATGAGGCCTAACATATAATTAGGCTTAACAATTAATTGAATTAGATAATTTATTGCTTCAAAAAATTAATGAGGCATAATATTCAATTAAGCCTATTAAAAAATTGGATGTAGGCTTAAGGACAAAATAGACTTAATAAATAATTGAGCCTGCAATGTAATTAAACCTAAAAATTAATTAGATCACAAGATTCATTGGGCTTAACAAATGAGTCCAAATAATTAATTGAACTTAAGAATTAATTGGATTCAATAAAAACTTGAGCTTAATAAAAATAATTAGGTCTAAGATGTAATTTAGCCTAACAATTAATTTAGCGTAATGAATTGGGCTTGAGATTTAATTGTGTCTAAGAATTAGTTGGATCTAAAATTTAACTAGACCTAATAAAAAATTGGGTTTAATATACAATTTATCCTAATAAATAACTAGGCTTAAGAACGAAATGACGTTAATTCATAATCGAGCCTAAAATATAACTAGTCATACAATTAATATCATTTAAAATATGATTGGATTAATAATTAATTAGGCTTAGTGTGCATGAGCTTGATAAATAATTGGACCTAGGAATAAATTGGGTTTGAGATATAATTGGACCTAAATTTTAATTGAACATACTATAATTGGACCCAATAAATAAGAGTGCTTAAGATATAGTTAATTATATCATGCATGAAATTAAGAAATACTTTGGTCCAAGAAAAAAACTTAACTAAGGTATATTAATTGGGTTTAAAAATTAATTGGACCATAAAAATAAATAAGCATAAAATGTAATTGAGTCTAATAGTTAATTAAGTCAAATAATTTGTTTTACTAAATTATTAATTGGACCTAGGATTTGATTAGGCCTAACAATAAATTAAGCTTGATATAAAATTAAACTAAGAACGAAATAGACCTAATAAATAATGAGTCTAATGTGTGATTGGGCTTAGCAATTAATTGAACCTAACAATACATTTGGTTTAACAATTCGTTAGGGTAAATAATTAATTAAGGTTAAGATTTAATTGGATTTAATAAAAACATACACTTAATATGCAATTAAGCTTAATAGTAAATAAGTTTAATATGTAATTTGACCAAATAAAATATTGAACCTTATATATATTTCAATTGAACTAATAATTAAATCTAACAAATAATTTAGCCTAACAATTAGTTAAGTTTATTGCTTAAAAATTAGTTAATCTTATTAGCTAATATGGTCTAATAAAAAGTTGGACTTCACACATAATTAGGTCTAAAATATGTTTGAACTCAATGATTACTTGGTCTAAGATATGATTGGATTTGAGAGATAATTAAGTTTAATATCAATTACATATTTAGCACAATTAAATTTTGGGTTCAATTAATAAATGTTAAACCCCATTAATTATTAGGCTCAATTAATCTTTATGTCCAAATATTTCTTATGTTCAATTATAGATTGAGTCTAATTAATTGTTAATATCAATTACAAATTTAGCCCAATTAATAAATGCCAAACACATGAAGTTGTTAGGCTCAATTAATTTTTATGTTCAATTATAATTTGAGTCTAATTAGATTTTAGGTTTAATTTATTTCTAAGCCTAATTATTTAGTGGGTTTATGAATATTACGACTAATTATATCATAAGTCAAATTAAATCTTGGACCCAATTAATTCTTATTCACAATTAAATCTTGGGCTTAATTAATTATGAGGCTAATCAGTTAATTCTTAGACTTTGTTCTTCAATTGTTAGGTTCAATTACATCATGCCACATTATATCTTAAACTTGCTTAATTATTAGTCTCAAATATATTTAAAGTCTAATTTTTTATTAGATCCAATTGATTCTTAGGTAGAATTAAATTTTAGGCCCACTTAATTATTAAAGGTTACTTGTTAGGCCATAATTATTTACTACGTCTAATTAATTATTCAAGCCAATTACATATTTAAGTTTAATATTTTATTTGGCTCAATCATTTGTTGAGATCAATTTTTAATTAAGCTTAGCTTTTTGTTAAATCCAATTAAATCAATGTTTAATTAACTATTTAGCATAATAAATTATTAGGTTTAATTATGGGTCAATAATATATTAGGCTCACTATGTTCTTATTCATAATTATATGTTAAGCTCAATTTTATATCGGACCTTATTAAATTTTGGGTCAAATTAATTATGCATGCAATGAATTATTTAATCAAATTAATCGCTAGAATCAATTACATATAAGGTCCAATTAATTTTTATGCGCTATTAATATAATTAGTTTTAATTCGTTCACAATCTTTATTGACTCAATTATATATAAGACCTAATTTTTTCATGAGTCCAAAATTTGTTGGTCTCATGCATGCTAGGCAAACTAAATTGTTGGGTCCATTTATATCTTATGCTCAATTATGTATTAAGTTTATTTTATTTTTAGACCCATTATTTATTAGGATCGATCATATATTAAGCTTAATTTTTTATTAGATCCAATTAAATCTTCGATTCAACTAATTTTGGGTACAATTAAATATTAGGCACAATTGCTTGTTAGGTGCAATTAATTATAAAACTCAATTACATCTAAGGTCTAATTATTTACTAAACCCATTTCATTATTTGGCTCATTTTTGTATTAAGTTCAATTATTTAAATGGCGTAATTTTATATTAAGTCAAATCTTTTATTAAGTTCAATCATATTTCTGGCACATAAATCCAATGAACTGCTAAACCCAATAAATTGTTAGGTTTAATTATTCTTTGTGTCCAGTTAGTTATTAAGCTTAACTAATATACATTAGGTCCACTTCATTTCGAAGCTAATTATTTCTTGGGTCATGCAAGATAGACCTATTAAATGTTAAGCCCAATTTATTATTAAGTTCAATTATGTCTTGGGCTATTGCACACCAAGATCAATTATATATTAAGTCAATTTACATATTAGGTTCAATTATAATTAGTCAATTATATTATAGTTCTAATTATATCATATGTCAAATTTTTTGGGTACAAAATTAAATTTAAAGCCAATTAATTTTAAATGTATGCATCTTAGGTCATATTATTTGTTAGGTCCAATTTATATATAGAATTATTTCTTGGACTAATGCATGTCAACCTAATTAATTTAGTCCAATTAATTAATAGACAAAACTAATTTTGAAACACATTAATTATTATGGCCAATTAATTATTCGATCAAAATTTATATGAAGCTCAATTTTTTCTTAAACCCAATTAGATCTTAGATCAAATTAGTTGTTAGTTATAATGAATTATTAGGTCCGATAAATTGTTAATCTCAATTAAATATTTAACTCAACTAAATATTAAATCTAATAAAATTTTGGACCTAATTATTATATTTTAGGTCGAATTAACAAATACTAAGTTCTAATTAATCGTTATAGTCAGTTATATCTTAAGTTTAATTTTAATTTGGCTCCACTTGTATCTTATGCTTAATTCATTCCTCGACACAATATATCCAGTTCGCATGACTTTTAGCGTAAGCCCAACTAAATATTTGACCAATTATGTTTTTGGTTCAAATATTTATTAGTTTCATTTCGTTTTGAAACACACTTATCAATTAAGCTCAATTATTTATCAAACCTAATTATATGTAACTCATATTTAATTAAGATCAATTAAATATTTAGTTTAATTAATTAATTATTTAGATCTTTAATTTTTGGACTCAATTACATGTCAAGCAAGATTATATTTTAGGTTCACATATTTTTTAGGTCCAATTACAAATGAACTTAAATTTTTGTTACGCCAAATTAGATATTAGGTCCAACGAATTCCTATGTAAAATTAAACCTAAGGCTTGATTAATTAACAGGTTTAATTAAATTATTAGGTCCAATTAATTATTAAGCTTAATTATATCTTAGGTTCATTGTTTTAGTAGGCCCAATTGTATATTAGCCTAATTATTTATCAAGCTTGATTATATATTAAGTATATTTTTTATTAAACTCAATTAAATATTGAATTACATATTTGGTCTATTTAAATATTAGATCAAATTAATTTATGGATCTAATTAATAAATATTAAGCCCAGTTACTTATTCAGTATAATTAATTTTTATGTTTAATTCTATCTTGAATCGGATAATTATTTGGGTTCTAGTTTTTTTTACGCTCCATTCATTCTTAACCATAATTATGTCGTGGGTTCATGCACTTTACATCTAATTATATCGTTGGCTCATGAAAGTTAAGTCCAAATAAATTTTGGAATTAATTATAGTTTAGACTCAATTATTTATTAGTTTTATTTTTTAATTTAAATTATAAATTAAGTCTAATTATTATGAGACTTAATTAGTTGTTGGACCACTCTAATAATGAGATCATTAATTGTTATGTTTTATTATGTCTTGGTCCAATTATATCTTAACCCAATTTAATTTTAGGCTCAAATATTTATTAAGAGGTCCAATATTTTATTAGTCTTAATTATGTAGTAAGCTTAATTATATATTAAGCCAAATTATTTGTTAAGTTCCAATATATATTAAGTTTAATTTTTAATTAAATCCTAATCTTAATTAATTTTGTTAGGTAGCAAATTATTAGGCCCAATAAATTATTTGGTCTAATTAATTATTAGGTTCAATTACATATTAGACTTAAATATTACTTAGGCTCATTTTGTTCTTAAGCCTAATTAGATATTTTACCTAATTTTTTTAAAACTCCATTAAATATTAATTCTAGTTAATTATATGGAAGAATGAATTGTTTAATCAAATTAATTAGATTTAAAGTATAATTGAGCCCACAATTAATTAAGCTGGGCATGCATATGCCCAATAAATGGTTTGACCTAAAAACAAAGCTTGTTATATAATTGAACCCAAATTATAACTGAACTTTACAAATAATTAGACACAATAGATAATTAGGATTAATAATCAATAATAGGGCTAAAGATACAATTGAATCTATCATGCAGGAAACAAAAAAATGATTCACCCCAAAAATAATTAGCTTAACATATATTAATGGGCTTACAAATTTATTGTAATGAGGCCTAACATATAATTAAGCTTAACCATTAATTGAATTAGATAATTTACAGCCTCAAATAATTAATTAGGCATAATATTCAAATAAGCCTACTAAAAAATTAGACTTGGACTTAAGAACAAAATAGACTTAATAAATAATTGAGGCTGTTAGGTAATTAAACCTAAGAATTAATTAGATCACAAGATTCATTAGGCTTAATAAATGAGTCCAAATAATTAATTAAACTTAAGAATTAATTTGATTCAATAAAAAATTGAGTTTAATATATGATTTATCCTAATAAATAACTAGGCTTAAGAACGAAATGACACTAATACATAATCGAGCCTAAAATATATAACTAGTCATACAATTAATATGATTTAAAATTTGATTGGATTAATAATTAATTAAGCTTAGTGTGCATGAGCTTGACAAACAATTGGACCAAGAAGTAAATTGGGTTTGAGATATAATTGGACTTAAATTTTAATTGAACATACTATATATTTCAATTGGACTAATAATTGAATCTAACAAATAATTTAGTCTAACAATTGATTAAGTCTATTACCTAAAAATTAGTTAATCTTATTAACAAATATGGTCAAATACAAAGTTGGATTTCACACATAATTAGGTCTAAAAGATACTTGAACTCAATGATTGCTTGGTCTAAGATATAATTGGGCTTTGAGATGTAATTAAGTTTAATATCAATTACATATTTAGCACAATCAAATTTTAGGTTCAATTAGCAAATGTTAAACCTAATTAATTATTAGGCTTAATAAATCTTTATGTCCAAATATTTCTTATGTTCAATTATAGATTGAGTCCAATTAATTGTTAATGTCAATTACCTATTTAGCCCAACCAATTTTTGGGTCCAATCAATGAATGCCAAACTGAAGAAGTTATTAGGCTCAATTAACTTGTATATTCAACTATAATTGGAGTCTAATTAGATTTTAGGTTTAATTTATTTCAATGTCTAATTCTTTAGTGGGTTTATGCACATTACGACCAATTATATCATAAATCAAATCAAATCTTAGATCCAATTAATTATTATTCACAATTAAATATTGGGCTTAATTAATTATGAGGCTGATGAGTTAATTCTTAGACTTTGTTCTTTAATTGTTAGGTTCAATTACATCTCATGCGAAATTATATCTTAAACTTGGTTGGTCCCAAATATATTTAAAGCCCAATAAAGCCTAACTTTTTATTAAGCCTAATTAGATATTAGACCCAACTGATTCTTAAGTAGAATTAAGTTTTAGGCCCAATTAATTATTGAAGTAATTATGCCATAGTTATTTACTAAGTCTAATTAATTATTCAGCTCAATTTTGTCTTTAAGTTTAATATTTTATCTAGCTCGATCAAATGTTGAGATCAATTATTAATTAAGCTTATTTTTTGTTAAATCCAATTAAATCAAGGTTTAGTTAACTATTTGGTCCAACAAATGAAATATTAAAAAAATATTCAAATATAAATTTAAATTAAACTACATATAAGTTCAAGAGGATTGAGTACTACACTAATAGGAAGCTAACCAATGAGCAACTCTCCCTAAAAAAAAATAACAAAGATCCATAGTTTACACCATCTACTTTTAAGAAGTTAAATGATATTTAGAGACCATTGAAATAGTGAAAAATGGTTAATATAATATTATAATTTTTTTATATCCTTATTCTCATGTTTGATTGAAAGATAATATAAAAATTATTTAATTTTTAATTTAATTATATTTCATAAATATAAAATTAATTAATTATAATTTTTAATATTATACACTTTTATTGAGAGTAAGATTTAATAATTTAATAATTAATATTAAGATAAAGATCAAAATAAACTTTATATTATTGGATTTTTTAATCAAGTTCTTACAGTTTTTTTTTTAAACCAATTATACATATAAAATATCTATTTGGTCTAAATTGACTTCTTTTTAATTTGGTTTTAATAAAAGAACATTTCAAATTGATGATTTCGTACAACGGATATTGACTTAAAATTTTTAAAAAACATGAAGAAATATACAAAAAAAAAGTTATAATGTTTGAATATTGAAAATATATATTTTTAAAATTTTCGCTCCATAAAATTTTTTTTAAAACGATAAAAATAATTTTACTGCTAAAAAAATTGTAAATTTTTTTTATGGTAGCTTGAATATTTATTTGTATTTTTTTAGAAATTTTGGAACAAAGTTCATTGTACAATATCTTCTATTTAAATAATTTAATTTAAAAAATTAAAAATAATGTTCAATTTATTCTAAATAAAATAGTTTATTTGTCAAATTGATTAAAAAAATACATAAACTTGATTATAATTTTCAATTATTTATTAGATCAAATTATATATTAAGTCCAATTCTAATCAATTCTTGGCCTGATTAATAACTACAAATGAATTGCTAGGTCTAACTAATTGGATTCAACAAAAAATTGAGCTTAATAAAAATAATTGGGTCTAAGATATAATTGAGTCTAATAATTAATTTAGCTTAATCAAATGGGTTTGAGATTTAATTGTGTCCAAGAATTAGTTGGACTTAAAATTTAACTAGATCTAATAAAAAAATTGGGTTTAATATATAGTTTATCTTGGAAATAACTAGGCTTAAAAATAAAATGACATTGATACATAATCGAGCATAAAATATAACTAGTCATGTAATTAATATGATTTAAAATATAATTAGATTAATGATTAATTAAGCTTCGCGTGCATGAGCTTGAGAAATAATTGGACCTAAGAGTAAATTGGGTTTTGAGATATAACTAGACCTAAATTTTAATTAAACATACTATAATTTGATCCAATAAATAACAGTGCTTAAGATATAGTTGGGTATATCATGCATGAAATTGAGATATACTTTAGTCCAAAAAAAATTAAACCTAAGGTATATTAATTGGGTTTAAAAATTAATTTGACTATAAAAATAAGTAAACCTAAAATGTAATTGAGTTTAATAGTTAATTAAACCAAATAATTAGTTTTCACATTATTAATTAAACCTAGGGTTTAAGTAGGCCTAATAAGAAATTAAGCTTGACATAAAATTAAACTTAAGAACAATAGACCTAGTAAATAATTAGTCTAATATGAGGTTAAGCCTAACAAGTAATTGAACCAATAATACATTAGATTTAACAATTCATTAGGTTAAATAATTAATTAATGGTAAGATTTAATCACATTTAATAAATAGTGCGCTTAATATATGATTAAGCTTAATAAATAATTAAGTTTAATATGGAATTCAATCGAATAAAATATTAAACCTTATGTATAATTTAGCTGGATAAATAATTGAACCTAATAGTTAATTAAGTCTGCTGCCTAAAAATTAGTTAAGCTTATTAACTAATATGGTCTAATAACAAAAAGTTGGACTTCATATATAATTGGGTCTCAAATATAATTGAACTCGGTGATTTACTTGGTCTAGGATATGATTGGGCTTGAGAAGTAATTAAGTTTAATAATTAGTGATTTAATAATTAATTAGACCGAACAATTAATTGAGCCTAATGATTTGTTGAGCTCAAGATTTAATTCTGACACATAATTAATTGGATATAAGATTTAGTTGTGCTTAATATATAATTAAGCGTAATAAGTAGTTGGGTTTAATTTATCATCTAAAAATGAAGTGGGATAAATATCTAATTGATTCTAAAATATAATTTGGTCGAAAATTTAATAAACCTTAAGATATAATTGGGCATAGCATGCTTGAACCTAATATAAAATGAGCCTAACATGTGATCATACCCAAATTATAATTGAACTTAATATATAATTAAGCATGGCAACTAATTGGGTCTAAAATTCAATAATTGATCTGGAAAATTAATTAGATGTAATGAATAATTGAGCCCAATTTGCAATTGAACTTAACAATTAACTTAACCTAGTAATTCATTAGGTCTATCAATTCGTTGGATCAAATAATTATTTGAGCTTAGAATTTAATTGTATTTAATAAAAAAATCGGGCTTAATGCACAATTTGGCTTAATAAATTACTTGAGTCTAATATATAATTATGCTTATTAAAACATTAGACTTAAGATGTAATTGAACTTAATAGTTTATTAAACTTAGCAAATAATTTGGCATAACATTTCATTAAGTGTAATTAATTAATTAGGCCTAAAATTTAATTCGACTTAAGAATTAATTGGGCTTTTTTAAAAGTTTAGCTTTATCTATAATTGAGTATAATAAGTAATTGAGCTAAAAAAAATTAGATCTTAATAATTTACTACGTTTAAGATATAATTGTGCTTGAGATCTAAATAAGTCTAACAATTAATAACTTAAGAATTAGTTGGGCCTAACAACTAATTGATCTTAATAATTAATGATGTGTAAGATTTAACTTTAACTAAATATTAATTAGGCTTAAGATTTAATCGAGTCTAATATAAAATTTGGTTCAATATATACTTAAGTTTAATAAATAATTAGGCTTAATCTATAATTGAGTAAATGACACTACTAATAACTAGTCCAAAAATATAACTAGACATAAGATTTAGCTGAGTAAAAGATATAATTAAGTGTAGCGTGCATGAACCCTGTACGTATTGAATCTAGGAATGTATCAGAGTATAAGATATAATTGAACTAAAACTACAATTTAACTTATGATATAATTGACTGTAATAATTAATTAGGCCTAACAATTACTAATTAAGTCCCAAAATTAATCGTGTCAAACATGAAATTGAAATTAAGAATTAATTGGACCTTTAGCAATTCATTAAGGTTAATAATTAATTAAGCTTAACATTTTGATTGGGTCTAAAAAAATAGGGTTTACTATAAAATTTGACCTAATAAATAATTTGTCTTAATGATTGTGTTTAAGACCTAAATTAGGCTAATAAAATATGGATTTAAGATTTAATTGAGTTTAATAATTAATTCATTTAACAATTAATTGTGCTTGAGAATTAGTTGGACCTAATTATATATTAGGCTCATGCATGATTGCCTCATTAATTAATAAGCTCAATAATGTTTTTAACTCAAGTATTTTTTAGGCCTAATTATATGTTAAACCTAATATTTTATAAACCCAATGAAATTTTAGACACAATTAATTCTTAAATCTAATTAATTATTAGGTAAATTGATTGTTAGATCCAATTAAAGTTAGACTTAATTAAAATTTATGCCTAATTATCTGTTCGGCCAATTTAGTTTTTATACCCAATTATGTGTTAAGATCAATTTAATTATTAGATCAAATTATATATTAAACTCAATTTTATATATTACATTCAATCAAATCTTTGGACTAACTACTTAGAAGGCCTAATGAATTGCTAGACCCAATTAATTGTTGCTATCAATAACATATTTAGTCCGATTAAATTTTGGGTCAAATTAATAAATGTTAAACCCAATTAATTATTAGACTCAATTAATCTTTATGCCCGAATATTTCTTAAACCTAATCAAATTTTAGACCTAATTAGTTGTTAAGTATAATGAATTATTAGGTTCAATAAATTGTTAATCTCACTTGCATATTTGACTCAACTAAATATTAAATTTAATAAAATTTTGAACCCAATTATTATAGTTTAGGTCAAATTAATTATTATAATCAGTTATATCTTGAGTTTAATTTTAATTTGGCTCCAATTGTATCTTGCGCTTCATTCATTTTTCAGTACAATATATTCCATTCATGCACGCTACACCCACTTTTATCTTAAACCCAGCTAAATATTCAACCACTTATGTTTTTGGTCCAAATATTTGTTAGGTTTATTTCGTTCTGAAACCCACTTATCGATTAAGCTTAGTTACTTATTAGGCTTAATTATATATATATAACTCAGATTTTATTAAGATCAATTAAATATTTATCATTAGTTCAATTAATTAATTATTTGGATCTTTAATTGTTGGACTCAATCACATGTCAAGGAAAAGTATATCTTAGACTCACATATTTATTAGATCCAATTATATGTGAAATTCAAATTTTTGTTACGTTCAATTAAATATTAGGCCCAACTATTATTTTTTAAGAATTAATCTTAAATACGATTAATTAGTAGATTTAATTTGATTTTTAGGTCTAATTATTTATTTAGCTTAATTATATATTAAGTTCTCTGTTTTATTAGGCCCAATTGTATATTAAACCTAATTATTTGTTAAACATGATTATATATTAAGCATAATTTTTATTAAACTCAATTAAATCATTGGAAGAGTTTATTATTTGATCCAATGAATTATTAGGTCTAGTTAGTTATTACACCCAATAATAAATTAAGCTTATTTTTTTATTAGATTCCATTAAATTTTAGGCCCAATCAAATCTTAGTTATAATTTAAATCTTAGGCCCAATTCATTGCTTGACAGAATGAATTATTTGGTCCAACTAATTGTTAGACTAAATTACATGTATGCCCAATTTTTTGTAGTATAATTAGTTCTTATATCTAATCAATTGATGTTGGACTAAATTTGCTCATAGGTTGAATTATTTCTAATTGTCATACTTAATAGACCTAGTTACATCTTAGGCCCTATTATTGATTATTAAGTCTAGTTATCTAATAGACTCGATTATTTATATGCCTTAATTAAATCCAGTTATAATTTCAATCCAATTATATCTTAGTCCAGCTTATTTCTAGCTCCTATTAATAATTATAGGCCTAATAATATCTTAAACCTAATTAACTATTAGATTTAATTATCTTTTAGGCTCAATTATGTATGAAGCTCCCTTAGTTCTTAAATTCAATTATATATTAAACATAATTATTTATTATGATCAATGATACATTAAGCCTAATTTTTATTAGGTTTACTTTAATTTTAGGCCCAATTTAGGTACAATTATATCTTAAGCCCAATTAATTATTAGGTGAAACTAATTGTTAGAGTCAACTAAATCTTAATCCTAATAATTTATTAGGCCATTCAATTCTCAGGTCCAATTATATATTAAGGTCAATTCTTTATTAGATTGAAGTATATATTAAGTTTAACTTTTAATTAAACCTAACGAAAATCTTAGGTCTAATTAATTGTTAGCATATTTTTACACTAAGTTCAATTTATTTAAGTGGGCTAATTGTATATTTAGCCAAATTTTTTAATAAAAGGCTCAATTAAATTATTGGACCCAATGAATTGATAGGTCTACTTACTTGTTAGGCTTAATTACATATTGGGTTCAATTATTTTTTTGTGTCCAATTGATTCTTTAATTCAATTTATATGGCTCATTATATTTTAAGTGTAATTAAAATTTTGATTTAATTATATCTTAGAACTAATTTATTCTTAGGTTCAATTATTTGTTGAGCACAAGGTCAATTAATTATTGATCTAATTTTATTTCAAGTCCAATTGATTACTAGATCCGATTATATTTTAGATCTAATTACATTAAGCTCATGTAGTTCTTCATCTCAATTATATGTTAAAGCCAATTATTTATTAGGATTAATTATGTATTAAACTTAATTTTCTATTATACGTAATTAATTTTTAAGCTCAATTGAGTATTCGTTTCAATTATTTATTAGGTTAATTTTTAGACTCAATTACATCTTATACTTAGTTGTAGAACCACTTCATTCTTAAGCTCAATTATATATTAAGCCCAATTATTTATTAGACCTAATTAGTGAAATCTAATTATTTAGAAGACACAATTATATATTAAGTCTAACTACTATATTATCATAGGTCTAATTATATGTAGGTTGAATTCGTTTTTTAGCCTAATTATTTATCTGGCTCATGCTTGCTAAGCTTAATTAGTAATTAGGTGTAGTTATATCTCAAGGCCAATGAATTATTAGACCTAACTATATTTTAGATATAATTATTTACTTGACCTATTTTATTCCTTGGCTCAACTATATATTAAACTATACTATTTATTAGGCCTAATTATACATTGTGCTGAATTCATTTCTATACAAATCATGCATGCTAAGTCTAATTATATCTTAAGCTCGAATAATTATTGGGTCCAATTATATCTTAAGCCCAATTATTAATTAAAACTAATTCTTTCTTAGACTCATTATCTATAATAATCAATCTTATATTAGGCCTAATTACCTAACTAATTCTTAGGTACACTTATATCTTTAGTACATTTAATTATTAGTATCAATTAATTGGTATGTCCAATAATCATGAGGCTCAAGTATATTTTCGGCCAATATATGTGTTATCCACTTCGTTTTTTAGGCTAAATTATTTTTTTTTCATGCACACTAAGCATAATAATTTAAACCTTAAACCCCTAAGATGTAATAGCGCCTAATAATTAATTGAGTTTAATAATTAATTAATCTCAAGATTTAATAATGACCAAGAATTAAATAAATTAAGATTTTACTTGGTATATACTTAGGCTTAATAAATAATTAAAATTAATATGTAATTGAATATAAAAATCAAGTACTCTAATAAATAATTGAGTTCAAAATATAAGTGGGTTTAAGTTTTAATTGGATTTAATATACAATTGGACCCAATAACAAATTAAGCCTATGGTTCATGAGCTCAACAAAATAATTAGATTTAAGATATAATAAACTCAAATTATTATTTGACTTAAGATATACTTGACTCTTACAAAGAATTTGACCTAGTAGTAAATAATATCACCTAAAATATATTTGGTCTATTATAAATGAAACTAAAAATTAAGCCTAACTTATATTAATTTGGTATAAAAATTAATTTGACTATAAAAATTATTAGGCCTAATATGTAATTGAGTCAAACACTTAATTGCACCAAAAAATTAATTGGGCACAAAATTCAATTGGGTCTCATAAAAAATTTGGCTTAATATATAATTGGACCTAAAAATAATTAAGCCTAATGTGTAAGTAAGGTTAATAATTTATTAGACCTAACAATTCATTAGATCTAGGCAGAATAATTAATTGAGCATAGAATTTTGGATTAAATAATTGAACTTAATATATAATTACGCTTAATTGACAATTAGGCCTAAGATGTAATTGAGCCTTACAGTTAACTGAGCCTAACAATTAATTTAGTCAAATAATTAGTTGAGCCCAAAATATCATAGCCATACAATTAATATGACCCTGGATATGATTGGATCAATAATTAATTAGGCTTAGCATGCATGAGCTTCATAAATAATTGGACCACGAAAAAAACTAGGTCTGAGATATAATTGGATCCAAATTTTAAGTACACTTAGTATAATTGGACCCAATAGGTAATTTCATTAATAATAAATAATATTGCTTAAGTTGTAGTTATGTATATCATGCATGAAATTAGTTAAACTTAGTAACTAATATGACCTAATAAAAAGTTGAGCTTCATATGTAATCATTAAACCTAATTATATCTTGGGCATTATGCACACTAGGCTTAATTATGTATAAGTTTAAATTATTTATTAAGTCTAATTGTACCTCAAGTTTAATTATATAAGGCCTAACTATATTGCATGCCATATTTTTTTAGGTCCAATTAGATCTCGAGCCTAATTAATTTTAAGTTCAATTATATTTTAGGTTTTATTATTTAGTAAGCCTAATTGTATGCCTGAACTCATGCACATTAGCCTCATCAATTAATAAGCCCAATTACATCTTCGGTTCGACTATTTCTCAGGCCTATTTTACATTAAACTTAACATTTTATAAGGCCCAGCTATTTTTTGGGCACAATTAAATTTTAAGTCTAATTAATTATTAAGGATAGCTACTTGTTAGGTCTAATTAATTATAAGATTTGATTAAATCTTATGCCTAGTTATGTATTCTGTCACTTTAGTTGTTATACTCAATTATATATTAAAACCAATTATTTATTAAGTCAAGTAATATATTAAACCAATTTTAAATTACATCCAATCAAATCTTAGGGCTAATCACTTATAAGGCATGATGATCATTACCTCTAATTAAATATTAATATCAATTACATATTTAGCTTGACTAAATTTGGGGTCCAATTAATAAATGTTAAACCCAATTAGTTTTAAGCTCAATTAATTTTTATATCCAATTATATTCTATGTCTAACTATAATTTGGGTCCAATTAATTATTAATATCAATTACATATTTAGCCCAATCAATTTTTTGGTTCAATTAATAAATGCTAACCCAATTAGATGTTAAACTCATTTAAGTTTTATGTCCAATTATATATTATTAATTATAATTTGGGTCCAATTAGATTTTATGCATAATTCATCTGTAGGCCCAATTATTTAATGAATTTATACATGCTACTACCAATTATATATCTTATTCTCAATAAAATCTTATTCACAATTAATCATAGGGCTAATTAATCATGAGGTCATCAATTATTTCTTAGATCTAATTAATAAATATATTTGGCTTAACATAAAATTTGTCCATGTTAGTATTTTGATTTAATACAAGAATGGGTTAGATAATGAAATAGGCCTAATAAATAGTTAGGCCTAAGATGTAATTGAGCTTAACAATTTATTGGGCTCACAATAACTGTACCTTTACAATCAGTTGACCAAAATTTAATTCAGCTTAATATATGATTTATTTTATTAAATAATTGAGCTTAATATATTACTGAGCCTAAAATTAGATAGGCCAAAATTTAATTCAGTTTATATAATTGATTTCATTAAATAATTAAGTTTAATATGTATTAATAGGCTTTAGAATGAAACATGCTTAATATATAATTGATCTTGATAATTAAACTCAATAATTTAGTTGATTTAAGATACAATTGCACCAAATAATTAATTGGAACTAGCATGCGTAAGCCCAACAAGTAGTTAAACTTAAGAACAAATTGGCTTGAGATAAAATTGTACCCAAACCATACTTAGTTAGACTTAAATATAATCCAATATTATCGATAATTGGGTGCAATAGATAATTAGGCCTACAAATAATTATTATTTAATCTAATAATATTATCCCCAATTAATTATTAAGCTTAATTATATGTTGAGCACTATGCACACGAGGCTCAATTATTTACTAAGTCTAATTGTAGCTCAAGTTTAATTATATGGGGCCTCATATTTTTTTAGGTTCAATTAGATCTCAAGTTCAATTATATTTAGTTTTTATTATTTATTATGCTTAATTGTACGTTGAATTATTTTTTGAACTCATGCACATTACCTCATCAATTAATAAGCTCAATTACATCTTCGGTTCGACTATTTCTTAGGCCTATTTGTACATTGAACTTGACATTTTATAAGGCCCGATTATATATTCTGTCACTTTAGTTCTTATACCCAGTTATATATTAAGACCAATTATTTATTAAGTCAAGTAATATATTAAACCAATTTTATGAGTTAGGGTGTTTGAAGTTTAAGATTTATGAGTTAGGGTTTAAAATTTAAGAATTGGATAAGAAGGCTTCAAGTTTAGAGTTTAGGGTTTAAGATTCAGAGTTAAGTGTCTACATTTTAGGAGTTAGAAATTTAAAGTTAATATTTAAGGTTTAGAGTGCAGCGATTTGAGTTTAGCATTTAAGATGTAGGATTTAGTGGTTAGGGGTTTAGGGTTCTGGTTAAGAGTTTGGGGAGAAGGGGTTAGGAGTCATTGTTTAGATTTTGGGATTTAGATTAAGAGTTAAAGTTTAGGGTTTAGAAGTTAGATTTTGGTATTTGTCTTTTGGGGTTATGGTTGAAAGGTTAGGAATTATAATTTAGGGGCTGGGGTTTAGAATATCATGTTAAAGGTTTAGGGGCAAGGGCTTATGGTTTCGAGGTTTGGATTTAGGGTTATGCTTTAAGTGTTTGGGTTTTGGGTTAGAGTGTGGGTTTTTGGGTTGAAGGTTTAGAAGTCTTGGTTTAGGAGATTGTCATTAGGGTTTAGAGGTTAGGATTTAGAATTTCAGTTTAAAGAATGGGGTTTATGACGTAGGATTTAGAGGTTAGGGTTCAAGATTGATGGTTTAGGAGTTATAATTTAAGATTTAGGGGTTAGAGTTTTAGGTTTCATGTTTAGCATTTAAAAGGGTTAGGTTCTCAAGTTGAGGGTTAAGGTTTAGGATTTAGGTGTTAGGTTTAGCGTTTATGGTTTGAGATTTAGGGGTTAGGCAAACTAATTGTTGGGTCCATTTATATCTTAAGCTCAACTATGTATTAAGTTTATTTCATTCTTAGGTCCATTATTTATTAAGATTAATCATATATTAAGCTTAATTTTTTATTAGATCCAATTAAATCTTCGATTCAACTAATTTTTGGTTACAATTAAATCTTAGGCACAATTACTTTTTATATGCAATTAATTGTAAAACTCAATTACATCTAAGGTCTAATTATTTACTAAACCCATTTCATTATTTGACTCATTTTTATATTAAGTCCAATTATCTAAATGGCGTAATTTTATATTAAGCCCAATCATATTTTGGGCTTATAAATCCAATGAATTACTACACCCAATAAATTGTTAGGCTTAATTAATCTTTGTGTCTAATTAGTTATTAGGCTCAATTAATATACATTAGGTCCAACTCATTTTGAAGCCAATTTATTTCTTGGGTCATGCATGATAGATGTAGTAAATGTTAAGCTCAATTTATATATTAAGTTCAATTATAATTAGTCCATTATATCATATGTCTAATTATATCATATGCCAAATTTTTTAGGTCCAAAATTAAATTTGAAGCCAATTAATTTTAATTCTATATATCTTAGATCATATTATTTGTTAGGTCCAATTTATATATATAGAATTATTTCTTGGACCAATGCATGTCAACCTAATTAATTCAGTCCAATTGATTAATAGGCCAAAACTAATTCTCAAACACATTAATTGTTATGGCCAATTAATTATTCTATCAAATTATATATGAAGCTTAATGTTTTCTTAAACCTAATTAGTTCTTAGATTTAATTAGTTGTTAGGTATAATGAATTATTAGGTCTAATTTGTTAATCTCTATTACATATTTGACTCAATTAAATATTAAATCTAATAAAATTTTAGACCCAATTATTATATTTTAGGTTAAATTAATAAATATTAGGTTCTAATTAATCATTATAGTTAGTTACATCTTAAGTTTCATTTTAATTTTGGCTCCACTTATATCTTACGCTCAATTCATTTCTCGACGCAATATATCTAGTTCATGTATGCTATGCCCACTTTTATCTTAAGCCCAACTAAATATTGGACCAATTATGTTTTTGGTCCAAATATTTGTTAGTTTCATTTTCTTTTAAAACACACTTATCGATTAAGCTCAATTATTTGTTAGGCCTAGTTATATATGACTCATATTTTATTAAGATCAATTAAATATTTAGTTAAATCATATAGTTGTCACAATTAAATATTAGTTTAATTAATTAATTATTTAAATCTTTAATTGTTGGACTCAATTGCATGTCAAGTAAGATTATATTTTTGGTTCACATATTTATTAGGTCTAATTACAAATAAAATTCAAATTTTGTTATGCAAAATTAGATATTAGGCCCAACTAATTCTCGTGTAAAATTAAATCTTAGGCCTGATTAATTAATAAATTTAATTAAATTATTAGGTGTAATTATTTGCTAAGTATAATTAATTATTAGGCATAATTATATCTTAGGTTCATGGTTTTATTAGGCCCAATTGTATATTAACCCTAATTATTTATTAAGCTTGATTATCTATTAAGCATTTTTTTTATTAAACCCAATTAAATACCAAGACAGTTAATTACATGACCCAATGAATTATTAGGTCTAATTAGTTATTACACCCAATGATGGATTAAGCTTAATTTTCTATTAGATTCAATTAAATTTTACACCCAATAAATTGTAAGCCCAATTCATTGCTTGGTATAATGAATTATTTGGTCCAGTTAACTTTAGACAAAATTCAATGTGTGCCCAATTATTTGTAGGACGATTAGTTCTTAGGACTAATTAATTAAATGTTAGACTAAATTTGCACATAAGTTGAATTATTTCTTAGTTTCATACTCAAATAGACCCAATTATATCGTAGGTCCCATTATTTATTCTTATCTAATAGACTCAACTATTTATATGCCTCAATTAAGTCCAATTATAATTTTAATCCAATTATATCTTTGGCCAGCTTCTGTCTAGGTTTAATTAATTAGTGGCCCAATAATAGCTTAAATCTAATTAACTATTAGACTTAATTATCTTTCAGGCTCAATTATGTATGAAGCTCAAGTAGTTCTTAAATCCAATTATATATTAAACATAATTATTTATTATGATCAATGATATATTAAGCCTAATCGAGCCTAATTAAAGATTGAGCTTAATATATAATTAGGGATAATAAATAGTTGGACTCAATTTATAAATTCTAAGAACAAAATAAGATAAACAAATAATTGAGGCTAAAATATAATTGAATTCAAACTTTAATAGACCCTAAGATATAATTAAACATAGCATGCTTGAACCCAATGCAAAATTTAGTCTATGAATGAATTGAGCCTAAGATATGATTGTATACAAATTATAATTGAACTTAAGATATAATTGAGTATAATAACTAATTGGGTTTAATATTTATTTATCAATTCTAAAAATTAACTTGATCTAATGAATAATTAATCTCAATATGTAATTAATTAAGTCTAAAGTTTAACTATATTTAATAAAAAAATTATGTTTAATATATAATTCAGCTTGATAAATTAATCGGGTCTAATGTATAATTATGCCTATGAAAATATGAGAACTAAGATGTAATTGTACCTAATAATTTATTAAACCCAGCAAATAATTTGCCCTAACATTTAATTGAGTCCATTAGGCCTAAAATTTAATTCAACCTAGGAATTAATTGAGCTTTGTTAAAAGTTTGGCTTTACATATAAGTGGGTTTAACAAGTAATTGAGCCTAAAAAAATTAACTTATTAAGTTTAAAATATAATTGTGCTTGAGATGTAAATGAGCCTAATAATTAATAACCTAACAATTAGTTAGCTAGAACAACTTATTGATCTTAATAATTAATTAAGTTTAATATTTAATTATAATTAAAAATTAATTGAACCTAAAATTTACTTGAGTTTAATAAAAAATTAGATTTCATATATACTTAGGTCTAACAAATAACTAGGTAAAATACTAATAAATAATTAATTTTAAAATATAACTGGGCTCAAGATTTAATTTAACAAAAGATATAATTGGGTGTAACTTGCATAAACCCTATATGTAATTGAACTTTGGAATGCATTGAATCTAGGATATATAATTAAACCCAAACTACAATTGAACTTATGATATAATTGAGCGTAATAATTAACTGCACCTAATAATTATTAATTAAGCCTCAAAATTAATTTGATTTAAAATTTAATCAAGTTAAATATGTAATCGAGATTAATAATTAATTAGACCTAGTAATTCATTAAACTTAATACCTAAGCTTAATATTTGATTGGCTCTAATTAAAAAAAAAAAGGGGTTTAGTGTAAATCTAAATAATTGGTCTTAATAATTGGGCCTAAAGTCTAAATTGGCCTAATAATGTGGGCTTGAGATTTAATTGAATCTAACAATTAATTAGATCTAACAATTAATTCGATTTAAATATAATTGTACCTAATAAATAGTTAGGTCAAAGTTTAATTTGGCTAAATATGTAATTGATTTTATTAAATAATTGAGCTTAATATATAATGGGGCCTAAGAATGAAATAGACTTAATATATAATTGATCTCAAATATAATGAGACTTAAAAATTTATTAGATTTAAGATATAATTGCACCTAACAACTAGTTAGACTTAAGAAAAAATTGGGCTTAAGACACAATTAGACTCAAACTATAATTAGACTTAAATATAATTAGGTCTTATAGTTAATTGGACCCAATAGATAATTAGGCTTACTACTAATAACAAGGCTACTAATAATAATTATTCAATCAAACAAATATTATCTTCAATTAATTATTAGGCCTAATTATATCTTGGGCTAATGTACATTAGGCTTAATTATGTGTTAATCTAATTTATTTATTAAGCCTAATTATATTTCAAGTTTAATTATATGAGGCTTAATTATATTGTATATCATATTTTTTAGATCAAATTAGATCTCAAGCCTAATTAATTTTAAGTTTAATTATATCTTAAATCATATTATTTATTAAGCCTAATTATATATCGAATCATTTTTCCGGCTCATACACATTAGCCTCATTAATTTGATTTCATTAAGCAATAAATCCAATTACATCTTCGGCTCTAGTATTTCTTATGTCTAATTATACATTAAACTTAATATTTTATAAAGCTCAACTAATTTTTGGACATAATTAAATCTTAAACTTAATTAATTATTAGAGCCAATTAATTGTTAGACCCATTTAAGTCTTATGCCTAATAATCTATTCTGCCAATTTACTTTTTATGTCCAATTTTATATATTAAGGCTAATTATTTATTAGGTCACCCAATTTTATATTTATACCCAAGAAAATCTTAGGGTTAATTACTTTAATGAATTGCTAGGTTAATTGTTAATGTCAATTACATATTTAGCTCAATTGTATTTTGGATCTAATTAATAAATGTTAAATCCAATTACTTATTAGGCTCAATTAATCTTTATGTCCAATTATATCTTATATTCAATTATAATTTGGGTCTAATTAATTGTTAATATCAATTTTATATGTAGTCGAATCAATTTTTGGGTCTAATTAATAAATGGTAAATCCAATTAGATATTAAGCTCAATTAAGTTTTATGTCCAATTATAATTTCAGTCCAATTAGATCTTAAGCTTAATTTAATTCTAAGCCCAATTATTTAGTGGGTTTATGCATGCTATGACCAATTATATATCTTCCTCCCAAGTAATTCTTATTCATAATTATTACTTAAGGCTAAATAATTATGAAGCTCATCGATTAATTGTTAAGCATAATTAATTATTAGTTCTTTAATTGTTAGGTCCAATTATATCTCATGCCAAATAATATCTTACATTTAATTAATTATTGGGCTCAAATATATTTTAGGCCTAATTATATATGAAGCAAAATTTTTAATTTGATCAAATTAGATATTAGGCTCAACTAATTATTAGACAGAATTAAGTTTTAGACTCACTTAAATATTAGAGATTAATTATTAGGCCATTATTATTTGCTAATTCTAATTAGTTTTTAGGCTCAATTACGTCTTAAATCTAATATTTTATTCAGCTCAGTTACATATTAAGATCAATTATTTATTGATTTCAATCATATAATAAGCGTAATTTTTTATTAAATTCTATTGAATTTAAGGTTCAATTAATAGTTCAGCCCAATAATTGTTAAGCTCTATTATACATTCGGCTTAATAATATATTAGGCCCATTATGCTCATATTAACAGTTATATATTAAGTTCAATTTTGAGCTAGACCCAATTAAATCTTTGGTCAAAGTAGATACGTGACAAAATGAATTATTTGATCAAATTAATCATTGAAATCAATTACATGTTAGGCCTAATTACTTTTTATGTGTTATTAGTATAAATTAGTTTCAATTTATTCATAACTTAAGCTCAATTATATTTGAGATCTAATTAGTTCATAGATCTAAACATTTTGTTGGGCCCATGCATGTTAGTCCAATTAGTTGTTGGGCCTAGTTATATCTTAATCCATTTAATTGATGGGTCCATTTATATATCAAGCTCAACTATATAATGAAGTCTATTTCATTCTTAGGTTCAATTATTTATTGTGATCAATTACATATTAAGGTCATTGTTTTATTAGATCTAATAAAATTCATATCGTTATTTGATTCATTTTATATTAAGTTCAATTATTTAAATAATGCAATTTTATATTAAATCAAAATTTTTATTAAGTTTAATTCATAATTTGGGCTCATAAATCCAATGAATTGCTACGCCCAATGAATTGTTAGGATCAATTATTCTTTGTGCCCAATCAATTGTTAGGCTCAACTTAGGCCTAACTTATTCTTAAGCCCAATTATTTCTTGGGTCATCCACAATAGATCCAAATTAAAAATTAAACCATTAAATTAAGCCTAATTTATCATTAAATCCAGTTATATCTTGGGCTATTGTACAAAAGCACAATTATATATTAAGTCAATTTATATATTAGGCTCAATTATATCTCAAGTTCCATTTTAATTGGCTCAATATATCATAGGCCTAATTGTATATGAGGCGAAACTATATTACAGGTCTAATTTTGTAGGTCCAATAAAATCTTAAGCCAATTAATTTTAAATCTATATAAGGGTCATATTGTTTGTTAGGCCCAATTATGTACCTAGAATTATTTTTTGTATTCATATATGTTAACCTAATTAATTCAATTCAATTGATTAATAAACCAACTAGTTCTCAAGATCGATTAATTACTATGTTAATTAATTGTTTAATCAAATTATGTACCAATCTCAATTTTTTATTGTGGATTTAGGGTGTTTGGATTAGAGTTTAGGGCTTTTGATTTAAGGATTAGGATTTAGAATTAGCATTAAGATTTTGAATTTTGGGTTTAAAGTTTAGAGTTTTACAGTTCAGAGTTCAAGGGTTTAGAGGTTCAAGTTTAGGTTTTAAGGTTCATGGTTTACGAGTTATGGTTTAGGTTTCAAGTTTAGAGTTTTTGTATAGGGTTTGAGATTAGTGTTCAAGGGCTAAGGTTTTGGATTTAAGGATCAGAGGTTAGGTTTAAGGTTTAGTGGTGAGTGTTTCATTTCAGGGTTTTCAAGTTAGGGGGTTATTATTTAGAGCTTATTGGTTAAGGTTTAGAGTTTAAGGGTTTTGGATTTAGCGATTAAGGGTAGGGGTTATAGTTTAGGATATAGGGTATAGTATTTAGATATTTGGGTTTAGTCTTAAAGGATTTGTGTTTAGGGGGTATAAGTTTCAGGGTTTAAGGTTTAGAACTCAAAATTTAGTGTTTAGGGTTTAGAAGTTAGGTGTTTTGATTTAGGGTTTAGGCGTTAGGTGATGCTAACCTCATAAAAGTGAGGTTTGCTATTATTTGCTTTATAATGTAGGATATTTTCTTTTCAATTTAGGATATTTTATTTTAGGATTTATGATTTTTACGTTCTGAATTTAGGATAGCTATTTTTTGAATTTACAATATTTTTTTCTGAATTTAGGATCACTACCCTCTAGTTTTATGTTATCTCTTACCTCTATTTAGATAGAGTGTAAGCATTATAAAAATAACATTGGTGAATGAAATTTAATATGAAAGTTACTTTCTTTTGTTTCTTAAGAGAAGTATTCTGAACTTATCAAGGGTTCTTCCTTGTGGCTTTCAACCTACCGACAGTTCTTTATTCAAGTAATCATTGGATCGGGGCTTTCTTCCAATGAATATGGAATTTTTAGTTTTTGGAGTAGGTATCCAAATTGCTTGCTAAGTTTCAAGGCAAATCCTTTAGGATTCTCATAACAAATGGGCATCTTCATGCAGGGAAAAAATAAGGAAGACAAAAAAGAGATAGTAAAAGTTAAAAAAGAAATCATCATTGGTAGAAGATGCCAACAATTGTGTAATTCAACAAAAGAGGGAGGTAGTATACCAAACTTAGTTTACAAAATGAGTTATCAAACTCATATGGAACATAATTAGAAGCTCTCCAAAACTAATGATATGACTATTGAACCTATATAAAGATGCAAGTTAATATAACCTGAACTTTACACAATAAAATGAAGTTTGCGAAACATAAAAAATGATGTACCTCTGAAGCAGTACTACCTCTACCTTGATCACCATTTAAGATTTGACCATGGTAACCTATCATAACAAGAAAAGTTTTCAAGTATCTCTCAATCCTTCTAGAAAAGTTAACCACATTTTCTTTGATTTTCGTACTTAATCTCTAATTTCCTTATGCATTAATCGTTGTTCAAAATCATCAATCCTCGCATCATATTCTCTTGCAAATTAACAACGTTTATCGTACCCACCAACCTAAAAACGCAAACTAGCAACTCTTTAAGAATAAAACAAGAATCCATAAAACTAGAAAAACTGTTTTGCACCTGAATCCATCATCCACCTCGACTTTTTCCTTTTTTGTTTAGGTACAAATCTACGAAAGAGACAAAACTAAAATTTTATTATCAAAATCAATCCAATTCATATACATAAATTCGTTCACACAGATTAATGAGATAAAAAAGAAACTTTTGATCTTGAAAAAGAGATTATATATTATCCAAGAAAATTATATATTGGTCCTTAGCACCTATCTCTGCAGTAATCATAATGTATAGATAAGGATTGAAAGAAGAATAACTAGCCTTGTGATGGTTGTTCGTAGTGTAATGGTGAAGAAGTCGTAACATAATAATGACAAATTGATGATTAAGGGAGGATTGAAAAGGAAATGCATATTCACGATCTTTTTCTGTCTCACTCTGAGTTTAAGAGATACTTGTTGTCATTGTGATTTAGAAAAATGAGTCAATGTATGTGAGAAAGAAAAATGTCCTATCGAGTTCTTTACGAGTGAATAATGACCATTATAGATAATAATATGAGAAAGAGAGAATCGCTTTTTGATTTTGTTTTCATATTTATATTTTTAGTTTTTTAATTTAAATTATTTTTTACAATAAATTAATATCAAATAAATGACTATCGAAAAAAATAGTAGGAGAAAGAAAGAGCATTTTTTTATTTTGTATTTTTAATTTTATTTTTTTCAAAGAAATGTTTTGCTTTTGAATTTTCATGTGATTTTTTATTTTACCACATTTTTTAATTTCAAAAATTTTTTAATATCGACTTGCTTTTATTTTTTATTGTTTTTCATTATCCACTTTTATTTTAATTATTTTTGAAATTTTTATTTTTAATTTACTGAACTTTTTTATATTTTTTTAAAAATTTTATTTTTATTTCAATTATTTTGTTACAATTATGATTTTTTAATTCTTATTATTAACATTATCTTTATTATTATAATTATTATCAATTTTATCATCATCGTCAACATCATTATTATTTTTATTATTATTAGTCACATATATGAATTTTCTCTCTTTCAATAATTTGCAATGATAATATTTAAAAATAAGTAAATTTAATTATATTATATATTAAATTATTTATTATGTTATGGCATTTAGTTTAGTGTTAACCTATTTTCCTAAGCATGCACTGTAAACATAGTAAAGATCAATTAAAAAGAAAAAAAAAATGAAGTATTGCATATATGATACTTTGATGTTTTAATACATGGAAAAAGACACATGGGTAGTATGTGCTATATTTTGTTTTCTTTAATTTTCTTTTCAAATATTTTTTTTGGATTTCATATTCAAGACACCGTTATATTGAGGAAGAAATAATGAGAAGCCAAATTCATTCAAAGTTTAATAAAAAATTATATTGTTTGTTTTTAAAATTAATTTTAAATGGTATTGCTAGCCAGCATGATAAATTTAGTTATGCTCATTCACGTGAATACCAACCAACTCCATATAAAAAAAATACCTTTAATTTTGATTTTAATTTATTTATTTTAAAAAAATATTAGGTTATTAATATGTATTATTACCAACTTTATAATTTTTAATTCAAAACAAATAAATTTGAAGAGTTAAATTGGAATTCTACAAAAGTAAGAGTGGAAAAAAAATTATCAAAACCATATTTGGGCCTTTCTTTCATATTTTTGAAATATTAAAAGAAAATATTTAAACATAAATTTAAATTAAATTACAGATCAAGTTCAAGATGATTGAGTAATACACTAATAACAAGCTAACCAATGAACAACTCTCCCTAAAGGAAAAAAAGAACCATAGTTTACACCATATACTTTTAAGAAGTTAAATGATATTTAGAGACCATTAAAATAGTGAAAATGGTTAATATAATATTATAATATTTCTTTTATATATCTTTATTCTCATGTTTGATTGAAAGATAATACAAAAATTATTTAATTTTAAATTTAATTATATTTCATAAAATATAAAATTAATTAATTATAATTTTTAATATTATATAATTTTATTGAGAATGAGATTCAATAATTCAATTATTTTACATATAAAATATCTATTTGGTCTAATTGACTTATAATTTTTTTTATAAAAGAACAATTCAAGTTGATGATTTTGCATAACAGATTTTGACCTAAATTTTTTAACGAACATTAAGAAATATTTAACCAAAAAAAAAGGAAGTCATAATGTTTGAATATTGAAAATATGTATATTTAAAATTTTTATGTCACAAATTTTTTTTAAAATCATAAAAATAATTTTACTGCTCCAAAAATTCTAAATTTTTTTATGGTAGCTTGAATATTTATTTGTATATATTAAAGATTTCAAAACAAAGTTCATTGTACAATATCTTCCGTTTAAATAATTTATTTTTAAAAAATTAAAAGTGATGTTTAATTTAGACTAAATCAAAAATTTTATTTGTCAAATTGATAAAAAAAATATATAAAAACTTGATTAAAAAGTCTAATTATTTATTAGGTCAAATTATATATTAAGTCCAATTCTAATCAATTTTTAGACCTGATTGATAACACTAAATGAATTACTCGGTCTAACGAAATGTTACTTTCAATTACATGTTTGACCCAATTAAATCTTAGATCTAATTAATTTTTTTTTGACAATTAATATATATGAGGTTCACATAATTATTTGATCTAATTAATTATTATACTGAGTTATATCTTCAGTTGATTTATATTTAGACCTAACTTATTTGTAGATCCAATTATGTAGTGGATTCATACACATTATACCCAATTAAATTTTGAACCTATTTAATTCTTATTCATAATTAAATTTTCAGCGTAATTAATCATTAAGCTTAATTAATTTTTAGGTTTAATTAATTATTATGTTATTAATTTTTAAATCAAATTATATCTTATACTCAGTTAGTTATTGAGCTCAAATATATTTAAGTCCTAATATTATATGATTTTTTGGGCTCAATTTAGATATTAGACTTAACTAGTTCTAAGAAAAATTAAATTTTAAGCACAACTAATCACTAGACTCAATTGATTGTTAGGCCATAACTATTTGTTCTAGTTAATTATTAAACTCAATTATATTTTAGGTCTAATAATTTATCAAGTGTAAGATATCAAGCCCAAATATTTATTAAGCTCAATTATATATTACACTTTCCTTTTTGTTAAATCCAATCAAATTTGAGGCTCAATTAATTATTTGGCTTAGCAATTTATTAGGTCTAATGAATTGTTAGATCAAATTAATTATTAAGCTTAATTACACATTGCTCAATTATTTATTAAGATCATTTAATTCTTAGATATAATTATATATTAAGCTTAATTTTTTTATTGTGGTCCAAATAGTTGTTAGGCTGAATTACATATTAAATCTGCTTACTCTTTGGTCTAACTAATCAGTGACATCAATTATATTTTCGATTCAATTAATTATTTGACCTAACTACATTTTAAGTCGAAGTATTGATTAAGCCGGTTCAAATTTTAAGATTAATTAATTATTAAGCTCAATATTGTTAGATCCAATTAATTATTAAGTCAAATTAATTATTATTTTTAATTATATCTCAGGCCTAGTTCATTTCGAAACGCAATTATTTCTTAGGTTCATGCACTATAAGCTTAATAATTATTATACCCGATAAATATTAGGTCAAATTAATAATTAGATTAAATTATATTTTGAACTTATTCAAAAGATACCCAATCTATGTATCAAACTGAATTATTTATTAGGCCTAATTATATCCCAAGTCTAATTATGTATGTCTTATTGTATCATAAGTATAATTATATATGAATTCTAATGATATTATATGTCTTTTTTTTTTTGTGCTCAATTATATCTCATGTCCAATTAATTTCAAGTCTACGTATATCTTAGCTAATTATTTGTTAAGCTTAATTACAGGTTGAATTATTAGTTGAGCTGATGTCGATTAACCTAATTATTTTTATCCCATTAATAGGCCGAACTATATCTATGTGCCAATTATTTCTTAGATCTAATTTGTGTATTAAACACAATTTTTTGTAAGATTCAATTAATTCTAAAACAATCAAATTTTAAGTCCAATTAATTATTGAGTTTAATTAATTGTTAGTTATGCCTAATTATTTATTTGGCCAATTTAGTTCTTATGCCTAATTATATATTAAAGCCAATTATTTATTAGGTCAAATTATACATAAAGCCTAATTTTTTATCATATCTAATCAAATCTTATGACTAATTAATTATAAGGCCTAATGAATTACTAGGTTCAATTATTTATTGAATTAGATATTTGGTCTATTTAAATATTAGATTAAATTAATTTATGAGTCTAATTAATAAATGTTAAGCCCAATTACTTATCGGTACAATTTATTTTTATGTTCAATTCTATTTTGAATCGGAACATTATTTGGGTCCCATTATTTTTTAAGCTCCATTTATTCTTAACCATAATTATGTCGTGGGTTCACATAGGTTATGCTCAATTATATCGTGGGTTCATGTACTTTGCATCTAATTTATATTGTTGGCTCATACGCGTTAAATCCAAATAAATTTTGAACATAATTATATTTTAGACTCAATTATTTATTAGTTTTATTTTTAAATTATAGATTAAGTCTAATTATTTATTAAGCATGATTATACACTAAGCTTAATTTTTCGTTAGGCTCAATTAAGTTTTATTCGTAATTAAATTTATGAATTAATTATTAGACTTAATTAATTGTTGGACGACTCTAATGATGAGATCATTAATTGTTAGGCTTTCTTACATCTCGATCCAATTATATTTTAAACAAATTTAATTTTATACTTAAATGTTTATAACGAGGTCTAATATTATATTAGTCTTAATTATGTATTAACCTTAATTATATATTAAGCAAATTATTTGTTAAGTTCTAATATATATTAAGTTTAATTTTTTATTAAACCTAATTAAATTATAATCTTAATTAATTTTGTTAGGTAACAAATTATTAGGCCCAATAAATTGTTTGGTCTAATTAATTATTAGGTTCAATTACATATTAGACTCAAATATTTCTTAAGCTCATTTTGTTCTTAAACCTAATTGGATATTTTGCCTAATTTTTTTAAACTCAATTAAATATTAGTTCTAATTCATTATATGAAGCAATGAATTGTTTAATCAAATTAATTAGATTTAAGGTATGATTGAGCCCGGTAATTAATTAAGCTGGGCATGCATGCGCTCAATAAATAGTTGGACCTAAGAACAAAGCCTGTGGTATAATTGAACTTTACAAATAATTAGATCTAATAGATAATTAGGCCTAATAATCAATAATAGGGCTTAAAATAAAATTGAATATATCCTGCACGAAACAAAGAAATAAATCGCCTAAAAAAATAGCTTAACATATATTAATGGGCTTAAAAATTTATTGTAATTAGGCTTAACATATAATTGAGCTTAACAATTAATTGAATTAGATAATTTATCGCTTCAAAAAATTAATGAGGCATAATATTCAGTTAAGTCTATTAAAAACTTGGACGTAGGCTTAAGGACAAAATGGACTTAATAAATAATTGAGCCTGTTATGTAATTAAACCTAAGAATTATTTAGATCACAATATTCATTGGGCTTAACAAATGAGTCTAAATAATTAATTGAACTTTAGAATTAATTGGATTCAATAAAAACTTGAGCTTAATAAACACAATTAGGTCTAAGATGTAATTGAGCCTAACAATTAATTTAGCGCAATGAATTGGGCTTGAGATTTAATTGTGTCTAAGAATTAGTTAGATCTAAGATTTAACTAGACCTAATAAAAAATTAAGTTTAATATATAATTTATCCTAATAAATAACTGGGCTTAAGAACGAAATAACATTAATAAATAATCGAGCCTAAAATATAACTAATCATACAATTAATATCATTTAAACTATAATTGGATTAACAATTAATTAGACTTAGTGTTCATGAGCTTGACAAATAATTGGACCTAGGAATAAATTGGGTTTGAGATATAATTGGACCTAAATTTTAATTGAACATACTATAATTGGATCCAATAAATAAGAGTGCTTAAGATATAGTTGATTATATCATGCATGAAATTAAGAAATAATTTAGTCCAAAAAAAAAAACTTAACTAAGGTATATTAATTATGTTTAAAAATTAATTGAACCATAAAAATAAATAAGCATAAAATGTAATTGAGTCTAATAGTTAATTAAGCCAAATAATTTATTTTACTAAATTATTAATTGGACCTAGTATTTGATTAGGCCTAACAAAAAATTAAGCTTGATATAAAATTAAACTAAGAATGAAATAGACCTAATAAAGAATGAGTCTCATGTGTGATTGAGCCTAACAATTAATTGAACCTAACAATACATTAGGTTTAACAATTCGTTATGGTAAATAATTAATTGAGGTTAAGATTTAATTGGGTTTAATAAAAAAAATACAGTTAATATACAATTGAGCTTAATAATAAATAAGTTTAATATGTAATTCGACCAAATAAAATATTGAACCTCATATTTATTCAACTGAATTAATAATTGAACCTAACAAATAATTTAGCCTAACAATTAATTAAGTTTATTGCTTAAAAATTAGTTAATCTTATTAGCTAATATGATCTAATAAAAAGTTGGACTTCACACATAATTAGATCTAAAATATGTTTGAACTCAATGATTACTTGGTCTAAGATATGATTGGGTTTGAGATGTAATTAGGTTTAATATCAATTACATATTTAGCACAATTAAATTTTGGATTCAATTAATAAATGTGTACCCCATTAATTATTAGGCTCAATTAATCTTTATGTCCAAATATTTCTTATCTTCAATTATAAATTGAGTCTAATTAATTGTTAATATCAATTACATATTTAGCCCAATTAATAAATGCCAAACTCATGAAGTTATTAGGCCCAATTAATTTTTATGTTCAATTATAATTGGAGTCTAATTAGATTTTAGGTTTAATTTATTTCTAAGCCTAATTATTTAGTGGGTTTATACATATTAGGACTAATTATATCATAAGTCAAATTAAATCTTGGACCCAATTAATTCTTATTCATAATTAAATCTTGGGCTTAATTAATTATGAGGCCCATCAATTAATTCTTAGACTTTGTTCTTCAATTGTTAGGTTCAATTACATCATGCCAAATTATATCTTAAACTTGGTTAATTATTGGTCTCAAACATATTTAAAGCCCAATTATATACAAAGCCTAATTTTTTATTAAATCCAATTGATTCTTAGGTAGAATTAACTTTTAGGCCCACTTAATTGTCAATTACATATTTAAGTTTAATATTTTATTTGGCTCAATCATTTGTTGAGATCAACTTTTAATTAAGCTCAGTTTTTTTGTTAAATCCAATTAAATCAATGTTTAATTAACTATTTGGCCTAACAAATTTTTAGGTTTAATTACACATTGGGCTCAATAATATATTAGGCCCATTATGTTCTTATTCATAATTATATGTTAAGCTTAATTTTATATCAGACCTTATTAAATCTTGGGTCAAATTAATTATGCATGCAATGAATTATTTGATCAAATTAATCGCTGGAATCAATTACATATAAGGTCCAATTAATTTTTATGTGCTATTAATATAATTAGTTTTAATTTGTTCACAATTTTTTTTTTACTCAATTACATCTAGGACCTAGTTTGTTCAGGGTACAAAAATTTCTTAGTCTCATGCATGCTAGGCAAACTAATTGTTGGGTCCATTTATATCTTAAGCTCAATTATGTATTAAGTTTATTTTATTTTTAGGCCCATTATTTATTAGGATCGATCATATATTAAGCTTAATTTTTTATTAGATCTAATTAAATCTTCGATTCAACTAATTTTTTGGTACAATTAAATATTAGGCATAATTACTTGTTAGGTGCAATTAATTGTAAAACTCAATTACATCTAAGGTCTAATTATTTACTAAACCCATTTCATTATTTGGCTCATTTTTGTATTAAGTTCAGTTATTTAAATGGCATAATTTTATATTAAGTCAAATCTTTTATTAAGTCCAATCATATTTTGGGCGCATAAATTCAATAAATTGCTACACCCAATAAATTGTTAGGCTTAATTATTCTTTGTGTCCAATTAGTTATTAAGCTTAACTAATATACATTAGGTCCACCTCATTTCGAAGCTAATTATTTCTTGGGTCATGCAAGATAGACCTATTAAATGTTAAGCCCAATTTATTATTAAGTCCAATTATATTTTGGGCTATTGCACACCAAGATCAATTATATATTAAGTCAATTTATATATTAGGTTCAATTATAATTAGTCTATTATATCATAGTTCTAATTATATCATATGTCAAATTTTTTAGGTCCAAAATTAAATTTGAAGTCAATTAATTTTAAATGTATGTATCTTAGGTCATATTATTTGTTAGGTCCAATTTATATATAAAATTATTTCTTGGACTAATGCATGTCAACCTAATTAATTTAGTCCAATTAATTAATAGGCCAAACTAATTCTAAAACACATTAATTATTATGACTAATTAATTATTTGATCAAATTTTATATGAAGCTCAATTTTTTCTTAAACTCAATTGGATCTTAGATCTAATTAGTTGTTAGGTATAATGAATTATTAGGTCCGATAAATTGTTAATCTCAATTAAATATTTGACTCAACTAAATATTAAATCTAATAAAATTTTGGACCCAATTATCATATTTTAGGTCAAATTAATGAATACTAAGTTCTAATTAATCATTATAGTCAGTTATATCTTAAGTTTAATTTTAATTTGGCTCCACTTGTATGTTATGCTCAATTCATTTTTTGACACAATATATCCACTTCGCCCTACTTTTATCGTAAGTCCAACTAAATATTTGACTAATTATGTTTTTGGGTTCAAATATTTATTAGTTCATTTCATTTTAAAACACACTTATCGATTAAGCTTAATTATTTATCAGACCAAATTATATATAACTCATATTTTATTAAGATCAATTAAATATTTAGTTTAATTAATTAATTATTTAGATCTTTAATTGTTGGACTCAATTACATGTCAAGCAAGATTATTTTTTAGGTTCACATATTTTTTAGGTCCAATTACAAATGAAATTCAAATTTTTGTTACACCAAATTAGATATTAGGTCCAATGAATTCCTATGTAAAATTAAACCTAAGGCCCGATTAATTAATAGATTTAATTAAATTATTAGGTCTAATTATTTATTAAGTCCAAGTAATTATTAAGCTTAATTATATCTTTGGTTCATTGTTTTATTAGGCCCAATTGTATATTAACCCTAATTATTTATTAAGTTTGATTATATATTAAATATATTTTTTAGGAAACTTAATTAAATACCATGACAATTAATTACTTGATCCAATGAATTATTAAGTCTAATTATTTATTACACCAAACGATGTATTAAACTTAATTTTTTATTAGATTCAATTAAATTTTAGACCCCAATCAAACCTTAAGCCCAATTCATTCCTTAGTATAATGAATTATTTGGTTTAATTAACTGTTAGGTTAAATTACATGTATGCCCAATTATTTGTAGGACAATTAGTTCTTAGGGCTAATTAATTAACATTAAACTAAATTTGCTCATAAGTTGAATTATTTCTTAGATTCATACCTAATAGACCCAATTATATCTTAGGCCCCATTATTTATTCTTAGGACTAATTATCTAATAGACTCAATTATTTATATGATTCAATTATTTATATGCCTTAATTAAGTCCAATTTTCAATCCAATTATATCTTTGGCTAGCTTGTTTCTAAGTCTAATTAATTAATGGCCCAATAATATCTTAAATCTAATTAACTATTAGACTTAATTATCTTTCAGACTCAATTATGTATGAAGCTCAGGTAGTTCTTAAATCTAATTATATATTAAACATAATTATTTATTATGATCAATGATATATTAAGCCTAATCGAGCCTAATTAAAGATTTAACTTAATATATAATTAGGGGTAATAAATAGTTGGGCTCAATTTATAAATAATTCTAAAAACAAAATGAGATAAATAAATAATTAAGGCTAAAATATAATTGAATTCAAACTTTAATAGACCCTAAGATATAATTACACATAGCATGCTTGAACCCAATGCAAAATTGAGTCCATGAGTGAATTGAGCCTAATTATATATGAAGCCAAACTTTTAATTAGACTCAAATATATTTTAGGCCTAATTATATATGAAGTCAAACTTTTAATTAGACTCAAATATATTTTAGGCCTAATTATATATGAAGTCAAACTTTTAATTAGGCCAAATTAGATGTTAGGCTCAACTAATTATTAAGCGTAATTAAGTTTTAGATCCACTTGAACATTAGAGATAAATTTTTAGGCCATTATTATTTGCTCACCCTAACTAGTTGTTAGGCTCAATTACGTCTTAAATCTAATATTTTATTTGGCTCAATTATATATTAAGATCAATTATTTATTGATCTCAATCATATAATAAGCACAATTTTTTATTAAATCTAATTAAATTTAAGGTTCAATTAACAATTTAGCTCAATAAATTGTTAAGCTCTATTACACATGCGGCTTAATAATACATTAGGCCCATTATGTTCATATTAACAATTATATATTAAGTTCAATTTTGAACTAGACCCAATAAAAATCTTTGGTCCAAGTAATTACATGGCACAACGAATTATTTGGTCAAATTAATCGATAGAATCAATTACATATTAGGCCTAATTATTTTTTATGCGCTATGAGTATAAATTAGTCTCAATTTATTCATAATTTGAGCCCAATTATATCTGAGATCTAATTTGTCCATAGACCCAAATATTTGTTGGACTCATGCATGTTAGCCCAATTAGTTGTTGGGCCTAGTTATATCTTAATCAATTTAATTGTTAGGTCCATTTATATGTGAAGCTCAACCGTGTTTAAATAAAATTACATATTAAGTTCAAGATGAATGAGTAATACACTAATAACAAGAACAACTTTCTCTAAAAACAGTGAACCATAGTTTACATCATTTAATTTTAAGAAGTTAAATGACATTTAGAGATCATTAAAATGGTGAAAATGGTTACGATAGTATTATAGTGTTTATTTTCATATTCTTATTCTCTTGTTTGATTGAGAGATAATATGAAAATTATTGAATTTTAAATTTAATTATATTTCATAAATGTAAACTTAACTAATTATAATTTTTAATATCATATAATTTTATCAAAAGTGAGATTCAATAATTCAATAATTAATATTAAGATAAAAATCAAAATGAACTCTACATTATTGGTATTTTTTTAATGAAGTTTTTACAGATTTTTAAAACCAATTTTACATATAAAATATCTATTTGGTCTAAAATTGACTTCCTTATAATTATTTTTCTTTACAAAGGAACAATTCAAATTGATGATCTTGTGTAATAGATTTCGACTTAAAATTTTTAACAAACACAAAGCAAAAATATTTTAATATTTGAAAATTGAAAATATATATATTTAAATTTTTTATGCACAAAGTTTTTTAAATCATAAAAATAATTTTACTACTCAGAAAATTCTAAATTCTTTTATGGTAGCTTGAATATTTATTTATATTTCTTAGAAATTTTAAAATAAAGCTCATTGAACAATATTTTTTGTTTAAATTATTTATTTTAAAAAATTAAAGATAATGTTTAATTTAGACTTAATAAAAAGTTTGTCTGTCAAATTGATAAAAAAATATGAAAACTTGATTAAAAAGTTTAATTATTTATTAGGTCAAATTATATATTAAGTTCAATTCTAATCAATTCTTAGGCCTAATTAATAAGACCAAATGAATTGCTAGTTCTAACGAAATGTTAGTTTCAATTACATGTTTGACCTGATTAAATCTTAGATCTAATTAATTTTTTTGACAATCAATATATATGAGGCTCATATAATTATTTGGTTTAATTAATTATTATGCTAAGTTATATCTTAAATTGATTTATATTTAGATCCAACTTATTTGTAGACCCAATTATGTAGCGGATTCATGTACGTTATACCCAATTAAATCTTGGACCTATTTAATTCTTATTCATAATTAAATTTTAAGTGTAATTAATTATTAAGCTTAATAAATTTTAAGTGTAATTAATTATTATGTTATTAATTTTTAAATTCAATTATATCTCAAATCTAATTATATCTTATACCCAGTTAGTTGTTGAGCTCAAATATATTTAAGTCTTAATATTATATGAAGCAAAACTTTTTTTGGGCTCAATTTAGATATTAGACCTAACTAGTTCTAAAAAAGATAAATAAATTTTAAGCACAATTAATCATTAGACTCAATTAATTGTCAGGTTATAATTATTTGCTCTAATTAGTTATTAAACTGAATTACATTTTAGATCTAATAATTTATCATGTCTAATTATATATCAAGCTCAATTATATATTACACTTGTCTTTTTGTTAAATCCAATCAAATTCGAGGCTGAATTAATTATTTGGATTAGCGATTCATTAGGCCTAATGAATTATTAGATCAAATTAATTATTAAGCTTAATTACACATTACTCAATCATTTGTTAGGATCAATTTAGTTCTTAGATATAATTGTATATTAAGCCTATTTTTTTTTTTTATTGTGATCCAAATAATTGTTAGACTGAATTACATATTAGGTTCGCTTATTTTTTGGTCTAACTAATCCAATGAAATCAATTATATTTTTGACTCAATTAATTATTTGACCTAATTACATTTTCAATCAAAGTATTGATTAAACTGATTTAAAATTTAAGTTTAATTAATTATTAGTCTCAATATCGTTAGACCTAATCAATTATTAAATCAAATTAATTGTTATTTTTAATTATATCCTAGGCCTAATTCATTTCAAAACGTAATTATTTCTCAGGTTTATGCACTATAAGCTCAATAATTACTATACTCGATAAACATTATGTCAAATTAATTAATAGACTAAATTATATTTCAAACTTATTCAAAAGATGCCTAATTTACGTATCAAACTAAATTATTTATTAGGCTTAATTATCCTCAAGTCTAATTATGTGTGCTTTATTATATCATAAGTATAATCTTACATGAATTCTAGTTATATAATATGTCAGATTTTTTTAAGGTCAATTATATCTCATGTCCAATTAATTTCAGATCTAATTATATCTTAGATAATTATTTGTTAAGCTTAATTATAGGTCAAGTTATTAGTTTGCTTGATGCATATTAACCTCATTATTTTTATTCCATTAATAGGCCAAATTATATTTATGTGCCAATTATTTCTCAGATCTAATTTGTATATTAAACACAATTTTGGTAAGATTCAATTAATTCTAAGACAATCAAATTTTAGGTCCAATTAATTATTAGGTTTAATTAATTTTTAGTTATACCTAATTATTTATTTGGGAAAATGTAGTTTTCATACCCAATTATATATTAAAGCCAATTATTTATCAGGTCAAATTATATATTAAGTTTAATTTTTTATCATATCTAATTAAATCTTATGATTAATTAACTATAAGGCCTAATGAATTATTTGGTCAAATTATATATTAAGTTTAATTTTTTATCATATCTAATCAAATCTTATGATTAATTAATTATAAGGCCTAATGAATTATTTGGTCAAATTATATATTAAGTTTAATTTTTTATTATATCTAATCAAATCTTATGATTAATTATAAGGCCTAATGAATTATTTGGTCAAATTATTTATTGAATGACATATTTGGTCTATTTAAATATTAGACCAAATTAATTTATGGGTCTAATTAATGAATATTAAGCCCAGTTACTTATTCGGTATAATTAACTTTTATATTTAATTCTATCTTGGATCGAATCATTATTTGGGTTCCAGTTTTTTTTTTTTTAAGCTCCATGCATTCTTAACCATAATTATGTTGTGGGTTCATACAGGTTATGCCCAATTATATCATGGATTCATGCACTTTACGTCCAATTACATCATTGGCTCATGCAAGTTTAGTCCAAATAAATTTTGAAATTAATTATATTTTAGACTCAATTATTTATTAGTTTTATTTTTTAAATTTAAATTATAGATTAAGTCTAATTATTTGTTAGGCAATATTATATAATAAGTTTAATTTTTCGTTAGGCTCAATTAACCTTTAGTCATAATTAAAGTTACAGTTAATTATGAGACTTAATTAGTTGTTGGACCACTCTAATCATGAAATCATTAATTGTTATGTTTTAATATATCTCGGTCCAATTATATCTAAAGCCAATTTAATTTTAGGCTCAAATATTTATTAAGAGGTCCAATATTTTATTAGTCTTAATTATGTATTAAGCCAATTATTTGTTAAGTTTCAATATATTTTTAGTTTAATTTTTTATTAAGCCTAATTAAATCCTAATCTTAATTAATTTTGTTAGGTAACAAATTATTAGGCCCAATAAATTGTTTGGTCTAATTAATTATTAGGTTCAATTACATATTAGACTCAAACATTTCTTAGGCTCATGTTGTTCTTCAGCTTAATTAGATATTTTATTTAATTTTTTTAAAACTCCATTAAATATTAATTCTAGTTAATTATATGAAAGAATGAATTGTTTAATCAAATTAATTAGATTTAAGGTATAATTGAGCCCAATAATTAATTAAACTGAGCATGTGTGTGCCCAATAAATACTTCGACCTAAAAACAAAGCTTACCATATAATTGAACCCAAATTATAATTGAACTTTACAAATAATTAGACCCAATAGATAATTAGGCTTAATAATCAATAATAGGGCTAAAGATATAATTGAATCTATCATGCAGGAAACAAAGAAATAATTCACCCAAAAAATAATTAGCTTAACATATATTAATGGGCTTAAAAATTTATTATAATGAGGCCTAACATATAATTAAGCTTAACAATTAATTGAATTAGATAATTTATAGCTTCAAATAATTAATTAGCCATAATATTCAATTAAGCCTACTAAAAAATTAGACTTGGGCTTAAGAATAAAATAGAATTAATAAATAATTAAGACCACAAGATTCATTGGGCTTAACAAATGAGTCGAAATAATTAATTGGATTCAATAAAAAATTGAGCTTAATAAAAATAATTAGGTCTAAAATGTAATTGAGCCTAGCAATTAATTTAGCTTAATGAATTGGGCTTGAGATTTAATTGTGTCTAAAAATTAGTTGGACCCTTAAGATTTAACTTGACCTAATAAAAAATTAAGTTTAATATATAATTTATCCTAATAAATAACTAGGCTTAAGAACGAAATGACATTAATACACAATCGAGCCTAAAATATATAACTAGTGATACAATTATTATGATTCAAAATATGATTGGATTAATAAGTAGGCTTAGTGTGCATGAGCTTGACAAATAATTGGACTTAGGAATAAATTGGGTTTGAGATATAATTGGACTTAAATTTTAATTGGACCCAATAAATAGAAATGCTTAAGATATAGTTGATTATATCATGCATGAAATTGAGAAATACTTTAGTCCAAGAAAAAAATTGAACCTAAGGTATATTAATTGGGTTTAAAAATTAATTAGACCATAAAAATAAGTAGGCCTAAAATGTAATTGAGTCTAATAGTTAATTAAGCCAAATAATTTATTATACTAAATTATTAATTGGACCTAGATTTAATTAGGCCTAATAAAAAATTAAGCTTGACATAAAATTAAACTAAAAACGAAATAAACCTAATAAATAATGAGTCTAAAGCGTTGTGGAGCCTAACAACTAATTGAATCTAACAATACATTAGGTTTAACAATTCGTTAGGGTAAAAAATTAATTGAGGTTAAGATTTAATTGGGTTTAATAAAAAAATACGCTTAATATATAATTGAGCTTAATAATAAATAAGTTTAATATGTAATTCGACCAAATAAAATATTGAACCTTATATATATTTCAATTGAACTAATAATTGAACCTAACAAATAATTTAGCCTAACAATTGATTAAATCTACTGCCTAAAAATTAGTTAATCTTATCAACTAATATGGTCTAATACAAAGTTGGACTTCACACATAATTAGGTCTAAAATATATTTGAACTCAATGATTACTTGGTCTAAGATATAATTGGGCTTGAGATGTAATTAAGTTTAATATCAATTACATATTTAGCACAATTAAATTTTGAGTTCAATTAGTAAATGTTAAACCCAATTAATCATTAGGCTCAATAAATATTTATGTCCAAATATTTCTTATGTTCAATTATAGATTGAGTCCAATTAATTGTTAATATCAATTACCTATTTAGCCTAATCATTTTTTGCGTCCAATTAATAAATGCCAAACTAAAGAAATTATTAGGCTCAATATGTTCAATTATAATTTGAGTCTAATTAGATTTTAGATTTAATTTATTTCAAAGCCTAATTATTTAGTGGGTTTATACACATTATGACCAATTATATTATAAGTCAAATTAAATCTTGGACCCAATTAATTCTTATTCATAGTTAAATATTGTGCTTAATTAATTATGAGATTCATCAATTAATTCTTAGACTTTGTTCTTTAATTGTTAGGTTCAACTACATCTCATGCCAAATTATATCTTAAACTTGGTTAATTATTGGTCTCAAATATATTTAAAGCCCAATGAAATATTTAGCCTCACTTTTTATTAGCCTAAACCCTAAATCCAATTAAATCAAGATTTAATTAACTATTTGACCTAACAAATGAAATATTAAAAGAAAATATTCAAAAATAAATTTAAACTAAACTACATATAATTTCAAGAAGATTGAGTAATACACTAATAGGAAGCTAACCAATGAACAACTCTCCTTAAAGAAAAAAAAAAAAAAAAGGACCATAGTTTACACCATCTACTTTGAAGAAGTTAAATGGTATTTAGAGACCATTGAAATAGTGAAAATGATTAATATAATATTATAATATTTCTTTTCTATATCCTTATTCTCATATTTAATTGAAAGATAATATAAAAATTGTTTAATTTTTAATTTAATTATATTTCATAAAATGTAAACTTAATTAATTATAATTTTTAATATTATACAATTTTATTAGGAGTGAAATTTAATAATTTAATAATTAATATTAAGATAAAGATGAAAATGAACTTGATATTGTTGGTAGTTTTTAATCAAGTTCTTACAGTTTTTTTTTTTTAAACCAATTCTACATATAAAATATCTATTTGGTCTAAATTGACTTATTTTTAATTTTTTAAATAAAAAATTCAAGTTGATGATTTTTTATAACATTTTTTGACATAAAATTTTTAACAAACACGAAGAAACATACAACCAAAAAAAAGTTATAATGTTTGAATATTGAAAATATATATTTTTAAATTTTTGTTTCATAAAATTTTTTTTAAAAAGATAAAAATAATTTTACTACTTAAAAAATTATAAATTTTTTATGGTAGCTTGAATAATTATTTGTATTTCTTAGAAATTTTGAAACAAAGTTCATTGTATGATATCTTCTATTTAAATAATTTAATTTAAGAAATTAAAGATAATATTTAATTTAGTCTAAATAAAAAATTTATTTGTCAAATTGATTAAAAAAATACATAAAATTTGATTAAAATTTTTAATTATTTATTAGATCAAATTATATATTAAGTCCAATTCTAATCAATTCTTAGACCTGATTAATAACTGCAAATAAATTGCTAGATCTAACTAATTGTTAGTCTAAATTATATGTTTGACCCAATAAATGCTAGATCCAATTAATTTTTTTTGGCATATATCTTCAATTGAATTATATTTAAATCTAACTTATTTGTAAACCTAATTATATTGTGGATTCATGCACGTTATAACCAATTAAATCGTGAACCTATTTAATTCTTATTCTTAATTAAATTTTGAGTGTAATTAATTATTAAGCTTAATTAATTCTTAGGTTTAATTAATTGTTGTCATTAATTTTTGAATTTAATAACATCTCAAATTCAATTATATCTTAAATTGAGTTAGTTGTTGAGCTCAAGTATATTTAAGTTCCCAATATTATATAAGCTCAACTTTTTTGAGTTTAATTTAAATATTGGACCTAACTAGTTGTAAGAAAAATTAAATTTTAAGCATAATTAATTATTAGACTCAATTGATTATTAAGCCATAATTATTTGCTCTAATTAATTTTTTGTTAAACCTGATCAAATTTGAGGCTCAATTAATTATTTTGCTTAGCGATTTGTTAGGTCTAATGAATTGTTAAGTCAAATTAATTATTAATCTCAATTATACATAAGACTTAATCATTTAATAGGATTATTTAATTCTTAGATATAACTATATATTAAGTCTAATTTTTTTATGGTGGTCTAAATAATTGTTAGGCTGAATTACATATTAAGTCCGCTTATTTTTTGGATCCAACTAACTAATTCAATGAAATCAATTATATTTTAGGTCAAAGTATTGATTAAGCCCATTTAAATTTTAATCCTAATTAATTATGGAAATAACTAACATTAGTAATGTATATATTTTTAACACTGTTTTGATACTTTGAGACAAAATTACCCTTTGTGCAACATGTGCAATTACTTGCTTGTCCAAATATAGATTCTCAAAAGTCAAACATCTCAAACGTTTCTCTTTCCTTCTCTTTTAACTCTGGCGATAAACTTCATTACTTAGCTTCGTCCCTCTACATTTGGTGTTTGTTCATTTACTCGTTTTCATTGTAAATCGACATTTGAAGATTATCCACAAGCTACTGAGTCACTATAAAATCAATAATCATATGGTTTAAACAATATTTTCAGCTCAAATTTTTCATTCCTTCCTGTTGAATACCCACGAATGAAATCCTCCCCTCATGTCACTGTGTATTTTTTCATTTTTCTTTTGATACATTGAAATGAAAAAATTAGTTTGGGTATATTACTTACTCATTCTTTGGTGTCTGTGTGCACCAATTTTTTGCTCTGGGTGCATTCATGTGCATTGGTTCGCTAGATTCATACTATGTTAGGTCAAAACGTACCTAATTTTGAAAATCGTACCTAATTTGATAAATCGTACCAAGTTTTAAAAATCATACCAATTAATCGTACATAGTTTTTAAAATCGTATACTGTTTACTCGAATTTTGGCATTTTTTTGGGTCAATTGTAAATGGTAACCAGCTCTACTTCTCATAAGTCCTATGTGATCCTTAGAGAGTCCTAGAAGACTGAAAAGATATTGAAACACTGTGATAATAATGTCATCCCTACTTCGAAGAAAATTTTAGATGACTATCAGAAGGAGAAGTTTGGAAGGACCTGTCTGGGGCATTTCCTACATGTGCATACAAATTTTAACTTCTTTAGGATTATTGTCCATAATCTTCTAGACCGGGAGATTCAACAAAACCGAGAGGATAAAATGTGGTTCAGATTTAGGCAAAATGAGTTCGTTTCAGCAAAGTGAAATTCTGCCTAATCACTGGCTTGAAGTTTGGCGAGTTACCGAACAAAGACAACATTGCAGCTAATCCATCTGGTATCCTTGCTAAATACTTCGGAGGGAGGGATAAGGTTAGTGGTAGTTGTATCAAGACCAAGCTGCTCGAATGGGAGTTTGAGAAGGAAGATGACAAGGTGAAGTTGGAGTTGTTGTATTTGTTAAATGGCTTCATCAAAGGCCATGATAAGCACCAGTATGTCTCCAAGTGACAATTTCATTTGGTAGACAATGTTGAAGCCTTTAACAGCTTTCCATAGGGTACATGGGTCTACTGCAACTACTTGCAGCATTTCAAGAAGGCAGTTGCGAATCGAGCAATGGATGCCGGTAGGGTGAACTACAATGCCTGTGACTTCATATGGGCAATACAAGTAAGGATCAAACCTTTTTATTAATTTTTAGTTCTTTTAGTTTCAATGGATTCAATTTTATCTTCATGAAGCATAATTTGATTTCTTTTTTTCATAGATTTTTGCCTTCGAAGTGATTCTTGCTACCAGCATGCATAGTAATAGGTTGTCAAGCTCTAATTTGCCATTGCCACGAATTTATCGATGGAGACTCCATCGAAAGCCACATAACGCAGATTGTAAGAAGATCTTCACAAACACCGTAACAATGTCGCTTCTTCATTTCGTACATATATTATATATTTCGCATCTACATTTTTATTTCGTACCTACATTCTCAAATTCATACCTTCAATATCAAATTCGTGTCAACACTTTCATTTCATACTAACATTATCAATTTTGTATCTTCATTTTCATTTCGTACCTCTATTCTCAATTTATGTCTTTATTTCGCACCAACATTCTCCATTTCGTTTCTTCATTTTCGTTTCTTGCCCAAGTTCTCAATTTCGTGTCTTCATTTAGTACCAACGTTCTCAATTTGTATCTTAATTTCGTACCTGCATTCTCAATTTCATGTCTTCATTTCCATTTCGTACCTATATTCTTCATTTCATTCCTTGATTTCATACCTGTATTCTGAATTTTGTATCTACATTTTTTTTTTTTACTTCGTACCTATATTTTGAATTTTGCATCTATGTTTTTTATTTCGTATCTTCTTTCCGAAAGGAGTATCCTTACCATCATTTCGTATTTTTAGATGAGAGTTAACATAAAATTGGATCCAACAATTGCTAAGCACTAAGCCCCTTACTATGTTAAAGTTGAAGACAGCGTCGTCACGTTGCAACCATTTACTGAGGCCAATGTGCCTGCTACACAATTGAGTGGGGATGACATAGTCGAGGTCCCATCTAGAAGAACTCTCCAAATATGTCATCTTCTTTGTCAAAGCAAATACAAGATATGTACTCTTCATATATTATATGAGTCTTGTTCTTATATTTCATAATCAACAACTTCTGTTACTTGCAGCGATGAGTTGGCTTTCTTCTTATCGAGCAGTAGAGAGATGATGAATATGATGAAGTCACTAATAACAGATGAGAGTTGGCTGGGCAGAGGATGATGGAATTGGAGGTGCGGGAGGATGATGTTGAGAGGGAGGCACCTGGTATTGAAAAGACTACAGAGGATCCAGATGTTTACTGTTGCCTTACTGTTATGGAGGCAAAATTAGATCTCCTCTCGGTGAAGGTAAACCAAATTGATTCTTAAAATGAAAGACACTATTAAGAGCAAATTACTCTCTTGATGGATCCAGCTTTCTCTACAAAGATTTGGATATTGTGGCCGAGATCCATCCCGCATAATGTCAGATCCAGTTCCTAATACATGATTAGATTGAATAAAATATTAGACCTAAGATGTCATTGAGTCCAATAGTCAATTGGACCTAACAAATAATTAGGTATAATAATTAATTAATTCTAATTATTAGATCTAAGATTTAACTTTACCTTAGAATTAGTTGGGCCTAACAATTAATTAGGCTTAATAAATAATTATGCCTAAAATATATTCATGCCCATTAAATAATTAGACCTATGATATAATTAGGCTTGATATGTCATATATCTTAAAAATTAGTGACTAACAATTAATTACGTCAAACAATCAATTGCATCTAATAATTAATTGAGTGCAAAATTTAATTATGATTAAGAATTAATTGGGCATAAGATTTAAGTGAGCTTAATAAAAAAAATTGACTTTCATATATAATTAGACTAAATAGATTTATAATTGGATGTGAGAACAAAATGAAACTAATGAATAATTGAGGTTAAAATATAATTGAAATTAAGATTGAATTGACACCTAACAAAAAAATTTTGCTTGATTTATAATTGGTTCAAAAGAACTAAATGAAACTAATAAATAAATTGGCATAAAATTTGATTAGTCTAGTATTTAATTAGACCTAATACATAACTGGGTGTAGCATGCATAAACTAAATACATAATTGGGCTTAGAAATGAATTGAGCGAAAGATATAATTAAGCATAATAGTTAATTAGTTTTATTAATTGAGCATAGAATTGATTAGATCTAATATTTAATTAGATAGAATATGTAATTGTGGTTAACAATTAATGTGACCTAATAACTGATTGAACTTGATAATTCATTAAGTGCATGATTTGATTAGGTCTAATAAAATTGAAGACTTAATATATAATTTGACCAAAATAAATATTTGGGCCTACGATTTAATTAAATCTAACAATTAATTTGACGTAAGATTTAATAATGCATGGGCCTAAGATTTAATTAGACCTTATAAAATATTGGATTTAGTATATGATTTGGTCTAAGAAATAGTTGGATCGAAGATATAATTAGGCTTATTACTTAATTTGACCAAATTAATGTGGTTAATGTGCATGAATTCAAAAAACTAATTCGATATGTAATTGGGCCTAATAAATACTATGACTTAAGTTGCAATTAGACCTAAAATTAAGTAGGCCAAAAGGACATATGATATAATTAAATCTCCTATATAATTAGGTTTATAATGTAGTGGACCAAGTATAATTCGATTTGAGATATAATTGTCAAGCCTAATAATTAATTAGGCCTAACATCTATAAAGTCTAAAAATTTATTCGACCTATTATGCTTGCACATAAGAGATAATTGGGCGTAAGAATGAGTTTGACCTAAGGTATACTAATTGCAGTTAAGAATCAATTGGACACAAAAATAATAATAATAATAATAATAATAATTGAGTCCAATATGTAATTAAGGCTAACAAGTAATTAGACCTATCAATTCATTGGGTCCAATAATTTAATTGAGCCTTTGTTAAAAAGTTTGGGTAAATATATAATTAGAAAATTGAACTTAGTGTAAAAAAATGCTAACAATTAATTAGACCTAAGCTTTTGGTTGGGTTTAATCAAAATTTGAACTTAATATATATTTCAATCTAATAAATAATTGACCTTAATATATAATTGGACCTGAGAATTGAATGGCCTAACAAATTACTAGGACTAAGATTTATTTGACTCTAACAATTAGTTCAACCTAATAATTAATTGGGCTTAAAATATAACTGCACCTAAATTGGGCCTAAGATTGAAGTAGGCCTAATAAAAATTAGGCTTAATAAATCATTGATCATAATAAATGATTATGTTTAATATATAATTGGATTTAAGAACTAATAGAGCTTCATACATAATTGAGCCTAAAAGATAATTAAATCTAATAGTTAATTAGATTTAAGATATTATTAGGCCTATAATTATTAATAGGACAAAGAAATAAACTGGTCTAAGATATAATTGGATTGAAATTATAACTGGATTTAATTGAGGCATATAAATAATCAAGTCTATTAGATAATTAGTCTTAATAATCAATAATGGGGCGTAAGATATAACTAGGTCTATTAAGTATAAAACTAAGAAATAATTGAACCTATGAGCAAATTTAGTCCAACATCAATTGATTAGATATAAGAACCAATTATACTGCAAAAAATTTGGCATACATGTAATTTAGCCTAACAATTAGTTGGACCAAATAATTCATTTTGTCAAGCAATGAATTGAGCCAAAGATTTAAATTGTAACTAAGATTTGATTGGGCCTAAAATTTAATTGAATCTAATAAAAAATTAGGCTTAATTTATTATTGGGTGTAATAACTAATTAGACCTAATAATTCATTAGGTCAAATAATAAACTCTTCCAAGGATTTAATTGAGTTTAATAAAAAGTATGCTTAATATATAATCAAACTTAATAAATAATTAGGTTTAATATACAATTGGGCCTAATAAAACAGTGAACCTAATATATAATTAAGCCAAATAATTAATTAGACTTAGCAAGTAATTAGACTCAAAAATTAAATTAAATCTACTAATTAATCGGATCTAAGATTTAATTCAAAAAAAAAATTAGTTGGGCCTAATATCTAATTGGGCATAACAAAAATTTGAATTTCATATATAATTGGATCTAATAAATATGTGGGTCTAAAATATAATTTTCCTTGACATGTGATTGAGTCCAACAATTAAAGATCCAAATAATTAATTAATTAAACTAAATATTTATTTGTGATAAATATTTAATTGATCTTAATAAAATTTGAGTTATATATATAATTAGGCCTAGTAAATAACTATGCTTAATCGACAAGTGGGTTTCAGAACGAAATGAAGCTAACAAATATTTGGACCAAAAACATAAGTGGTTTAATATTTAGCTGGGTTTAAGATAAAAGTGGGCGTAACATGCATGAACGGAATATATTGTACTAAAAAATAAACGAAGCGCAACATAAAATTGGAGCCAATTAAAATCAAACTCAAGATATAACTGACTATAATAATTAATTGGACCTAAACTATAATAATTGGGTTCAAAAATTTATTAGATTTAATATTTAGTTGAGTCAAATATGCAATTAAGATTAACAATTTACTGGACCTAATAATTCATTATACCTAACAACTAATTAGGTCTAAGATTTGATTAGGTTTAAGAAATATTTGAGTATAAAGATTAATTAAGCCTAATAACTAATTAGGTTTAACATTTATTAATTGGACCCAGAATTTAATTGGGCTAAATATGTTGTTGATATTAATAATTAATTAGACTTAGCAATTCATTAGGCTTGCTAAGTAGTTAGTTCGTAAGTAGTTAGTCCGAAGATTTGATTAGATATAATATATAAAATTGGGTTTAATATATAATTTGATCTAATAATTAAATTGGTCTTAATATATAATTAGGTATAAGAACTAAATTCGTCGAACAGATAATTAGGCATAAAATTTAATCAAGTCTAACATTTAATTGGACCTAACAATCAATTTACCTAATAATTAATTAGACTTAAAATTTAATTGTGTCTAAAAATTTATTAGGCTTATAAAATATTAGGTTTAATATATAATTAGGCCTTAAAAAATACTCTAACTGAAAACATTGTTGGGCTTATTAATTAATGAGAACAAATTAATGAAGCTAACATGCATAAGCCAATATATAATTAAGGTTAATAAATAATATATCCAAAGATATAATTGAACTTGAAATTAATTAGGCCTAAATCTTGGACCCAAAAAATATGACATACGATATAATTAGGCCTATAATGTAATGGTCAAATATAATTAAACTTGAGATATAGCTAAGTTTAAAAAATAATTTGAACTGATACATAATTAATTATAGTGTACACTAGCCCAAGATATAATTAAGCATAGTAATTAATTGAGGATATTATTTATTAGATTGAATAATTATTGTTAGTAGCTCTATTATTAGTAATAGGCCTAATTATCTATAAGACCTATTTATATCTAAGTCTGCTTATAGTTTGGATCCAATTGTATCTTATATCTAATTTGTTTTTAAATATAACTATTTGTTGAGCTTATGAATGCTAGCCCAAGTGGGCATAATTATATCTTAATCTAATAAATTGTTGGATCCAATTACATTTGAGACTAATTATTAAGCCTATTTCATTCTTAGGTCTAATAATATATTTAGTCTAATTATTTATTAGGATTAATTATATATTAACTTTAATTAAATATTTGTCTTAGCTTATTCTTAGGTACAATTATTGGTTAGGCCCAATTACATTTTAAGTCTAACTATTTATTAGGCTTATTTCATTATTTGATCCATTTTTATATTAAATATAAATATTTACATTGCCCAAATTATATATTAAGCTAAAGTTTTCATTAAGGCCAATTAAATATTAGGCTAAATTAACTATTTGATTCAATGAACTGGTAGATCCAATGAATTATTTAGTGCAAATAATTGTCAGGCCTAATTACATAGGGAACCCAACTACTTATTATGCTTAATTATATATTAAGCTCACTCTTTAATTAAGCTTAACTAAATCTTATATCCAATTAATTATGTGTCAGAATTAAATTTTGAGCTCAATAAATAATTAGTCTTAATTAATTATTTGATCTAATTAATTATTAAATCACTAATTATTAAACTTAATTACTTCTCGAGCCCGATCATATCTTAGACCAAACAAATCACTAAGTTCAAATATATTTGAGACCCAATTATACGTGAAGTCGAACTTTTTATTATTAGACCACATTGGTTAATAAGTTTAACTAATTTTTAGCCAGCAGCCTTAATTAACTATTAGGTTAAATTATTTGTTAGGTTCAATTATTTCTCCAGCTAAATTAGACATAAGGTTTAATATTTTATTTGATCGAATTCCATATTAAACTTAATTATATATTAAGCATATTATTTATTAAATTTGATTAAATCTTAACCTCAATTAATTATTTAGCCTAACGAATTGTTAAATCTAATGTATTGTTAAGTTCAATTAGTTGTTAGGCTCAACCACACATTAGACTTATTATTTATTAGGTCTATTGTTCTTAAGTTTAATTTTATGTCAAGCTTAATTTCTTATTAGGCCTAATTAAATCCTAGGTTTAATTAATAATATGAAAACTAATTATTTGGCTTAATTAACTGTTAGACTTAATTACATTTTAGACCTACTTATTTTTATAGTCTAATTAATTTTTAAACCCAATTAATATACCTTAGATTCAGTTTTTTTCTTGGACTAAAGTATTTCTCAATTTCATGCATGATATACATGACTATATCTTAAGCACTATTATTTATTGGATAAAATTATAGTATGTTTAATTAAAAATTAGGTCTAATTATGTCTCAAAACTCAATTTATTCTTAGGTCTAATTATTTCTCAAGCTCATGCACGCCAAGCTTAATTAATCATTAATTTAATTATATTTTAAATCATATTAAGTATATGACTAGTTATATTTTAAGCTCGATTATGATTAATATTTCGTTTTTAAGCCTAGTTATTTTGAGGATAAACTATATATTAAACCCTATTTTTATTAGGTTTAGTTAAATCTTAGGTCCAACTAATTCTTGGACACAATTACATCTCAAACCCAATTGATTATTAAGCTAAATTAATTATTAGACTCAATTATATCTTAAACCTAATTATTTTTATTAAACTCAATTTTTTGTTAAATCGAATTAATTTTTAGGTTCAAATAATTATTTGGACTCATTTTTTAGGCCCAATAAATCTTGTGGTGCAATTAATTTTTAGGCTTAATTATATAACAAGCTCAATTATTTATTAAGCTTATTTTGTTCTTAGGCCCAAGTCCAATTTTTTAGTAGGCTCAATTGAATATTATGCCTAATTAATTATTTGAAGCAATAAATTATCTAATCTAATTAATTGTTAAGCTCAACTACACACTGAGCCCAATTACGATAAATTTTTAGGCCCATTAGTATATGTTAGGCTAGTTTTTTCTGGGTTGAATTATTTCTTTGTTTCGTGCATGATAGGCCCAATTGTATCTTAAACACCATTATTGATTATTAGATCTAATTATTTGTAAAATACAATTATAATTTGGGTACAATTGTATTGTAGGCTTTATCCTTAGATCTAACTATTTATTAAGCTCATGCATGATCAACCCAATTAATTACTATGCTTAATTATATCTTAAATCTTATTAATTTGATTAAATAATTCATTATTTTATATAATTAATTAGAGCTAATATTTAATTAATTATCTAATTAGGCTTAAGAACGAAATGAGCCTAAGAAATATTTAAGACTAATATGTGATTGAACCTAATAATTAATTGGACCAAACAATTTATTGGGCTTAATAATTTGTTGCCTAACAAAATTAATTAAGATTAACATTTAATTAAATTTAACAAAAAATTAAGCTTAATATATATTAAAACTTAACAAACAATTGGGCTTAATATATAATTAAGACTAATAAAATATTGAACCTAAAATTAAGTCTAACAAATAATTGAACAAAAAAAATGAGCTTAAAATTAAATTAGTTTAAGATATAATTAGGCCTGAGATGTAATAAAACCTAACAATTAAATCTCATGATTAGAGTAGTCCAACAGTTAACTTAGTCTAATAATTAATTGAGTTGTAAATTTAATTATGACTAAAACTTAATTGAGCCTAATGAAAAATTAAGCTTAAAATATAATCAAGTCTAATAAATAATTAAGCTTTATCAATAGTTTGAATTAAGAATAAAATAAATCTAATAAATAATAGAGCCTAAAATATAATTAAGTCCAAAATTTATTTGGACGTAACTTGCATGAAGTCACGATATAATTGGGTGTAACCTGTGTGAGCCCATGACATAATCATGGTTAAGAATAAATTGAGTCTAAAAAATAATAGGATCCAAATAATGGTCTCATTTAAGACGGAGTTGAGCATAAAAATTGATTGGATCTAATAAATAATTAGACTTAACATTTATTAATTAGATGCAAAAATTAATTTGACCTAATATTTAAATAGACCAAATATGTAATTCAATAAATAATGGGACCTAGTAATTTGTTAGGCCTTATAATTAATTAGCCATAAGATTTGATTAGATGTGATAAAAAATTGGGCTTGATGTATAATTTGACATGATAAGTCATTGGCTTTAATATATAATTGGATATAAGAACTAAATTGGCCTAATGAAAATTAGATATAAGATTGTTTAGAATCTAACAATTAATTAAACCTAGTAATTAGTTGAACCTAAAATTTGATTGTATGTTAGAATTAATTGGATCTGACAAAAAATTGTGTTTAATATATAAATTAAATCTAAGAAATAATTGGCACGTAGATATAATTGGGCCTATTAGTGAGGTTAATATGCATCAACCTAACCAATAATTCAACGTGTAATTAAGCTTAGTAAATAATTAATAAAGATATAATTAGGCTTGAATTAATTGGACATGAGATTTAATTGAACTTAAGAAATGTAACATATAATATAATTAGAATTCATATATAATTACACTTACGATATAATAAGACACATATAATTAGACTTGAAATATAATTAGGCCTAATAAATAATTCAGTTTGATACATAATTGTGCATCTTTTAAATAAGTCTGAAATACAATTTAGTGTAATAATTAATTTGACCAAATATTTATTGGGTCTAATAATTATTGAGCGTATAATGCATGATCTTAAGAAGCAATTGCGTTTTAAAACGAATTAGGCTTAAGATATAATTGAACATAACAATTAATTGGGTCTAATAATATATTGAGCTTAATAACTAATGAGAAAATTGTCAAAATCGGCATCACCACCTTTTTTTTTTTGCAAAAGAAACTTCTTTTACTAAATTTGTTTTTTTTTAGCACTTACAAGTATCAGAAACACAAAAATGCCTTTACAAAAGATAATGATACCCTCAAAATTAAAATAATTCAAAATTGGAGGAGATTTGTCTGCATACTCTCTTTAAGGTCTCTTTCTCTTCGAGCTCTGTCTTTCTTCATTCTTTGTTTTAGTTGTTTTCTTCTCGCTTTTGTATCCAAGATCCAAAGAAGGAATCAAATGTATTTATTGATATTTTTGACTAGTTGTCCTGAACAGAGAAAGAAACTCATATTTTTCATAACATATTTGTCTTTAAAATCAAAACGTGCTCGAATGGATGAAAAGGATAACAGGTATACTTTTGGACAATAATATAGCTTAAATACAATTTGCGCCCTCTATTATATATGTGAATATATATGTTTGAAAATCGTGCCTTACTTGGTTTATTGTAACATCATTATGCAATTCACACCTTATCTTATAAAATCGTGACAAGTTGGCAATCGTGCTCATAAAATCATAACAAGTTTATGCAATCGTGCCTAGTAATTTGAAATGTTTTCTTTGGCATTGTAAAATGCGGATAATTGTAACTTGAAATGATGAGTAGTTTGACTCCAGTGGTAGTTTTAAGTATATTGACAAAGCTATCAAAACTAAAAGGTATGTTGTTTGAAAGGGTTTAACATATGTGCAGTTGCTGGATTTGGTTAAATCTTGTGTGGAGGCTGATTTCTCTAATACTATTATTGTACTGCATATCATAGTAAGTTCTGAAAAACTAGTGTCAAAATTGAGTTACTGAATGATGATGATGTTGAGTTTATGTTGTACAATAACAACACAGTTTTCAATTTAATTGTTGGTTTAATAGAGAGAAATTTTGTTGAGAATAGACAGTTTATATGAAGGTGGAATTTCAGGACAAATCAATCCTTTTAATTTTTGCTCCGAGAGTAATCCAACTGTTGAATTAGATGTTCATGGCATCGAACCATTCTTCCATAGTGAGACTCCCCTTAACACTCAGTACACCGATGAGATCCATATCGATGAGATCAATTTGAATGAATGGATGGACTATGATATTGGGTCTGAAAACCCAATTATGGAAACTCACCCTACTGAACCTACCAGTGAAGATCATTGTGAACCTATTCCAGAAGCAGAACCCGACAATGAAGAATTAAATAAGAACTTATATCCTATCCCACCTTATGTCCTAGCTACATGCTTGAAAGTACATAATAATTCAACTAATAGTGTTGTCAGATAATATAGTGTGTTTGGTGCTAAATTATACGGTCTTGCATCAACTTCTACTATATAGAATCAATGACTCCAATTAACACCCTTGCTAGAGGTTAATTTTTTCCAAACAAAAATGAGTTGAAGTGATTTTTGAGTGTGCATGCTTTAACTGAGAACTTTGAATTTAGAGTCGCTAGGTCTAATAAATCATTATTTGAGATTGCTTCCAAAGAAAGAAATTGTACGTGGAAGATTCATGCTGTGAGTGTTGCTTAAGGGCAATTCTTTCAAATTAAAATGTGTGATTTGACACATACTTGCACAGTTGAAGAGTTGCATTGACGAGGTTGATAAGCAAGTTCTATCGTTATTGGAGAAATTGTGGCTCAAAGGTTGTCTACTAATGCTAGAATCATTAAGCCGAAAGACATCATGGGTGATATGAAAGAACTCTATAGCATACAAATTTTATATAACAAAGCTTGAGAGGCTAAAGAGTATGCATTATCTCTTATATATGGTGACCCAATTGAGTCATATCAATAATTGTCGTCATACTACCACATGTTACAAACAATTAATCTGAAAATTAGGGCTTACATATGCATTGAAGATGAAACTAATCGATTTAAACATTTCCTTATGGCTATTAAATATGGAGTTTCATTTAGTAATCAGACCTATCATTGCTATCAATGCTACTCACCTAAAAGGAAGGTTCCACGATGTAATATTTGTAGGGATGTGCAAAGATGAGAATGAATAAATATATCCACTAGCATTCGGTTATGGTGACTCCGAGAACTATGAAGTATAGGAATGGTTCTCACGGCAGCTGAAATAAGCTATAGGTTCGGTTGATGACTTGGTTATTATATCAGATCGTCATGCTAGTATTACAAATGACATCGCAAAGGTCTTTCTTAATTCTTATCATAGTTTATGTTCGTGGCATATGGCCCAAAATATAAAGAATAAATTCAAGATGAAAGATATATCTAAGATATTTTATAGTGTAGTTAGGGCATATCAGGAACTAAATTTAATAAATTGATGACTGAGTTACAGGCTTATCACCCTAAAGCCTTCGAATATAACATGAAGGAAAATCCGAAAAAATGGCCACATGTGTATTATCCCCAGAGAAGATATCAACTCATGACTACTAATATAGCTGAGAGCTTGAATTCATGTTTTCGATTTGCTCGTGAGTTGTCTATGACGGCTTTATTGGAATTCATTCGAGACATGATGTAACATTGGTTTTTTTATCAACTCCAGAAAGCTAAGGTTTGAAGGTCACAACTAACAGAATGGGTTCGCTTATTGATGACTGAGAGATAAAAAGTTTCATTACAAATAACAGCTTTCAATGTTGATTGAAATGTATTTTTAGTTAGGCACAAGGCTAAAGAGGTAATTGTCAATTTTATTGAACGTATTTGCATTTGTAGCAAGTTTCAAGCTGATCTTTTACCATGTGCACAGGCATTAGCAGCTTCTAGGTGACATTAATTGTTTTATTGGTAATATTCTTATTATTCATTGTGACTTCTTACATTAACTTCATAAATTGTGTATTTTTTATAAGGAATGTAATATTGATTTCATAACTCTTTGCTCTAACTACTACAAATATAATCAACTAGTATCAGCATACGCTGACCAACATATCTAATTGGTGATAAGTCTGATTGGGATGTACTTGAAAAAGTCAGAAGAATTATGGTATTACCACAAAATAATAGTAAGTTAGCAGGGCGTCCAAAAAAACAGAAAATACCCTTTGGTGAGGAGAGGACGAGCCAAAAGAAGTGCTCTAAATGCATGCAATATGGACACAATCGATTGGCATGCTCTAGTCTATAGTATTATGATGGAGTTAGCCATTCTCGATCGTTTAATGTGCCTAATCAGTTGCGTCGTAAATTTCGTAATTGTGGTTGAATTGAGCATAATTCATAAACTTGTCCAATACCTCTCAATTCAAATTTACTAAATGATGACACAAATGACTTACGATAATCATAATGTTTTGATTATATTGTTGATTTTAAACTTATTATTTATTAATGATTGGTATAAAATTTGAAACTTTTAAGTTTTTATGTGATCTTAATTGTCATGTGCATGTCAATTCATGTGATGTTGGCAATATTGACAATATATTTCGTGCCTTAAATACTAAATCGTGCATTCAATTCGCGCCTTTAATAGTAAATTATACTATTAATTTTTGCCTTCAATTTGCACCTTTAATAGTGAATCGTGCATTAAAGTCGCATCTTTAACAGTCAATCATACCCTTAATTCGTGCCTTCATTTCGCACTTTCAATAGTAAATCGTGTATTCAATTCACACCTTTAATTATAAATCGTACCATTAATTCATGTCTTTAATTCAAACTTATAATAGTGAATCGTGCAGTTAATTCGCGCCTTCAATAGTAATTTGTACCCTTAATTCGTGTCTTTATTTGCATCTTCAATAGTGAATCATGCAGTCAATTCACGCCTTTAATAGTAAATCGGACCCTAAATAGTAAATCGGTTCTTCAATTCGCACATTTAATAGTAAATCATACCTTCATTCACATCGTCAATAGAAATTCTATCTTCAATTAGTAACTTTAGTAGTAAATTGTATATTCATTTCGTGCCTTTAGTTCGCAGCATAAACTTTAAGCACTTTTATGAGTTAGATAGTCATATAAACAATATAACAAATTTTATTTTTATTAACAAAAAGAATATTATACATAATTTTCAAATGTATATACAGAAATAATACATTATATAAAATGAATAAAACAATAACAAATTATCAATTATCATCTATAATTAAATTGGCAAATATATGTATTGCCATGTGGTTTCGTATCTCTAGCATATCTTTGTCTCTGTATTTTAATCGCTTGTTGAGAAGTATTCCATTATGTACAGCTTGTTAGTTCCACAATTGCCATAGAAAAAAAGAGAAACATAATTAAAAAATAGATATTAAAAAGAAACTTTTAGATAATGACAATAACAATAACTTGTTAAGAAAAAAACTTACCTTTTTTTTCCGCTAAGAGACCTTGCTGAGAGTGGAATGTTCAACTTTTTGCATGAGAGTGGAATATTCAACTTTTTGCCATCTGATTTTTGCTTGAAATATCCCCTGCTAGCCATATAACTGGTAGTGTAAATCTTAGTGGGTTTTCTTACTGAGAAGAGTAAAAAATTCTTAACGAAAATTTTTACAGATCTACCACAACTAGCAACCAGTGAGATCCCTCAATGTGGCATGGAACCATTAGCTGCATTGAAAAATATTGCTTGCATGTCAATAACGAGTTCATGTAATATTGAAAGAATATACTTAAAAGAAACAAAAAGATAAATCACCTTATTCACAGTGTGCCAAGCCGGACACTGGGGATAAAATTTACCTCTCACACGATCCATAAAGTTTGGTTCCCATTTAAGCCTAAGTATATACCAAGTAAAATCTTAATCTATTTAATTCTTAATCATTATTAAATCTTGAGATCAATTAATTATTATGCACAATTATATCTTAGAGGTTTAAGGTTTAAATTAATTATGCTTAGTGTGCATGAAAAAAATAATAATTGGGCCTAGAAACGAAGTGGATAACACATATATTTGCTGAAAATATACTTGAGCCTCATGATTATTGGACATACCAATTAATTGATACTAATAATTAAATGTTATAAAGATATAAGTGTACTGAAGAATTAGTTAGGTAATCAAGCTTAATATAAGATTGATCATTATAGATAATGAGTCTGAGAAAGAAATAGCTTTAGGATTAAGATATAATTGAACCCAATAATTATTTGAGTTTAAGATATAATTAGACTTAGCATGCATGATTTGTCTATTAATGAATTCAGCTCAATGTATAATTAGCTCTAATAAATAATATAGTTTAATATATAGTTGAGCCAAAAAATAAAATAGGTCAAGTAAATAATTATATCTAAAATATAGTTAGGTCCAATAATTAATTGGCCTTGAAATATAACTACGCCTAATTACTAATTAAGCTTAGTAAGTGTGAGCCTGATAAATAATTAGGCCAAAAAACGAATTCAATCTATGTATAATTGGACTTAAGATAATATAATAATTAGACTTAATATATAATTGTATCTTACAAATAATTAGATTTCACTAATCAGACCTAATAAATAATTGGATTAAATTAAGCTTAATTTTTTATTAGATTCAATTAAATTTTAGGCCCAATCAAATCTTAGTTACAATTTAAATCTTAGGCCCAATTCATTGCTGGACATAATGAATTATTTGGTCAAACTAATTGTTAGGCTAAATTACATGTATGCCTAATTTTTTGTAGTATAATTGGTTCTTATATCTAATCAATTGATGTTGGACTAAATTTGCTCATAGGTTGAATTATTTCTTAGTTTTATACTTAATAGACGTAGTTATATCTTACGTCCTATTATTGATTATTAAGACTAATTATCTAATAGACTTGATTATTTATATGCCTCAATTAAATCCAGTTATAATTTCAATCCAATTATATCTTAATCCAGTTTATTTCTATGTCCTATTAATAATTATAGGCCTAATAATATCTTAAATCTAATTAACTATTAGATTTAATTATCTTTTAGGCTCAACTATGTATGAAGCTCCGTTAGTTCTTAAATCCAATTATATATTAAACATAATTATTCATTATGATCAATGATTTATTAAGCCTAATTTTTATTAAGCCTACTTCAATCTTAGGCCTAATTTAGATGCAATTATATTTTAAGCCCAATTAATTATTAGGTCGAACTAATTGTTAGAGTCAAATTAATCTTAGTCCTAGTAATTTGTTAGGCCATTCAATTCTCAGGTCCAATTATATATTAAAGTCAATTATTTATTAGATTGAAGTATATATTAAGTTCAACTTTTGATTAAACCCAACCAAAATCTTAGGTCTAATTAATTGTTAGCATTTTTTTACACTAAGTTCAATTTGCTAATTATATATTTACCCAAAATTTTTAACAAAGGCTCAATTAAATTATTGGACCCAATGAATTGATCGTGAACCCTAAAACCTAAACCCTAAACTCTAAAGCTTATACATGAATCTCTAAACCTTAAACCTAAAATACTAAATCTTAATCCCTAAATGCTAAATCAAAAATCCTAAATCTTGAGCTCTAAACCTTAAATCCTAAAATCTAAACCTTAAACACAAATCCTTTAAACCTAAACCCAAATATTTAAATACAAAATCCTATTCCCTAAACTGTAACCCTAACCCTTAGTCGCTAAATGCTAAATGCTTTCCTAAATCTAAAACCCTAAAATCTTAAACCCAAATACCTAAACGCTAACCCTTGCACTCTTACCCCTAACTCTTAAACTGTAGACATTAAATTCTAAGCTTGAAACCTTAAATCCTAAAACCTAATCCTATAAGCCTAAACCTAAATACCTAAATACCTAGATACTAAATACTATACCTTAAACTATAACCCTTAACCGTTAAATCCTAAATTCTAAATCTTAAACCCTAAACCTTCACTTAAAACATTAAATCCAAATGCCTAAACGCAAAACTAAATGCCTAAACCTTAACCCTAAAACTCCTAACCTATAAACCTTATTCCTTAAACTTTAAATTATAAACTACAAACCTTGAATCGTGAACCCCAACTCTAAACTCAAATTGCTAAACTCTGAACCCCAATCTTTAAATTATCAATCAAAAACTATAAAACCTTAACCCCTAAACTAAAATCGATAAATTCTAAACTTTAAACCATAAATCCTAAACTATAACCCTTAAGCCCTCAATCCTCAACCCTAACCCTTAAACCCTAAACCACAAAACCATAAACCTTAACCTAAAACTTGAATCACTAAATCCTTGACACTAAACTTAAATGTTTAAACTCTGGACTTTTATCCTTAAAACACAAACCTTAACCACTAAATCATGAATCATAGGCCCTAAGCATAAGCCTAAGCCTAAGCTCCTAACCTTAAACCTTAAACTGCTAAACCTTTTAACCATAAACCAAAAATCAAAACCCTTAATACCAAACTATAGCCTGTAAACCTAACTAATGAGCCCTAAATCGTAACCCCTAACACAAAAACCCCAACATGAAAACACTAACCACTAATCATTAACGCCTAAACCTTAAACCTAACCCTTGACCATTAAACCCAAAATTCTAAACTCAAAACCTTAACCTTTAAACTCCAATCCCAAACCTAACACCGAAAACCTTAACCTCTACCCCTAACCTTTAAACATAATCATTAGTCGTAAACCATGAACCCTAAAACCTAAACTTGAACCCTACCTATACATTTAAAACCTAAACCTTAAACCCTAATCCTTAGCTCTAAACCCTAAACTCTAAAGCTTATACTCTAAACTTTAAACCCAAAATCTTAAACCTTAATTCCTAACTTTAAACCCTAACCCCTAAATCAGAAGCCTTAAACCCTAATCCTAGCACCCTAAACCATAAACGCTAATACACTAAACCTTAACCCCTAGTCCCTAAACCTAAAAAAGTAAACACTAAATCTTAAACTCTAACCCCTTAACCCAAATCCTAAACCATAACCTCTAACCCATTCTTGTATTAAATCCAAATATTAACATTGACAAATTTTATATTAAGCCAAAAATATTTATTAATTAGATCAAAGAATTAATTGATGACCCCATAGTTAATTCGCCCTAAGATCAATTGTGAATAAGAAGAATCAATTAGGTCTAGGATTTAATTGAGACTAAGATATATAATTTGTTGTAGCATGCATAAATTCGTTGAATAATTAGGCCTACAAATGAATTATGCATAAGATCTAATTGGACCCAAATTATAATTGAACATAAGATATAATTGGACATGAAACTTAAATGAGTTTAACATCTAATTGCGTTAGCATTTATGGATCAAAAATTTGATTAGGTTAAATATGTAATTGATATTAATAATTAATTTGACCCAAATAATAATTGAATATAAAAATTAATTGAGCCTAATAACTAATTAGGTTTAATATTTATAATTGGATCCTAAATTTAGTCGAGCTAAATATGTAATTGATATTAATATTTAATTAGAGCTAACGAGTCATCAGGCTTTATAAGTGATTAGCCCGAAGATTTGATTGGATATAATATAAAACTAGTTTAACATATTACTTGACCTAATAAATAATTGATCTTAATACATAATTGGGCATAAGAACTAAAGTAACATAATAGATAATTAGGCATAAGATTTAGTTAAGTCTTATAAATAATTAGACTTAACAATTAACTGTCCTAATAATTAATTAGACTAAATTTTAATTATGCCCAAAAAATAGCTGGGCCTTATAAAATGTCAAGTTTAATGGATAAATAGGCCTGAGAAATAGTTAAGTCAAAGATATAATTGGGCTTATTAATTGATGATGCTACTGTGTATGAGTTCAAGGAATAATTCAATATACAATTAGGCTTAATAAATAATATAACTTAAAACACAATTGACCTTAAAATTAATTAGGCTTGAGATCTAATTGGACCTAAAAAATATGGCATACAATATAATTAGATTCCATATAATTAAACTTGAGGTACAATTAGACTTAATAAATAATTTAAACTGATACATAATTAAGCCCAATGTGCATAATGCCCAAGATATAATTAGGCTTAATAATTAGTTGAGGATAATATTATTAGATTGAATAATTATTATTAATAACCCCTATTATGAATAAGAATTAAATAGGTCTAAGACTTAATTGGTTATCACATGCATGAATCCACAACATAATTGGGTCTACAAATAAGTTAGATTTAAATATAATTTAATTCAAGATATAACTAAGCATGATAATTAACTAGACCAAATAATTATACGAGCCTCATATATATTAATTGTCATAAAAATTAATTGGATCTAACATTTATTCGATCGAACGTATAATTTAGACTAACAAATTGGTTAGACATAGCAATTCATTTGTACTTATTAATCAGGCCTAAGAATTGATTATAATTGGACTTAATATATAATTTGACCTAATAAATAATTGAACTTTTTAATCAAATTTTATATATTTGTTAATCAATTTAACAGATCAACTTTTTGATTTAAATTAAACATTATCTTTAATTTTTTAAATAAATTATTTAAATGGAAGATATTATACAGTGAACTTTGTTTTGAAATTTTTAAACAATATAAATAAATATTCAAGCTACTATAAAAAATTAACAATTTTTTGAGTGGTAAAATTATTTTTATCCTTTTTTAAAAAAAAAATTGTGGAACAAAAATTTTAAAAATATATATTTTTAATATTTAAACATTATGAATTTTTTTGGTTGTATATTTCTTCGTTAAAAATTTTAAGTCAAACTTTGTTATAAAAAATCATCAACTTGAATTATTCTTTTATTTAAAAAAATTAAAAGTAAGTCAATTTATACCAAATAGATATTTTATATGTAGAATTGGTTTTAAAAAAAGGGTAAGAACTTAATTAAAAAATACCAATAATATAAAGTTCATTTTGATCTTTATCTTAATATTAATTATTAAATTATTGAATCTTACTCTCAATAAAATTATATAATATAAAAAATTATAATTAATTAAGTTTACATTTTATGAAATATAATTAAATTTAAAATTAAATACTTTTCATATTATCTTTCAATCAAACATGAGAATAAGAATATAAAAAGAAATATTACAATATTATATTAACCATTTTTATTATTTCAATGGTCTTTAAATATCATTTAACTTTTTAAAAGTAAATGATGTAAACTATGGTTCTTTTTTTTTTTTTTTCTTTAGGGAGAGTTATTCATTGGTTAGCTTACTATTAGTGTATTACTCAATCATCTTGAACTTGATAGGTAATTTAATTTAAATTTATGTTTGAATATTTTCTTTTAATATTTCAAAAACATGAAAGAAGTCTCAAATATGGTTTTGATAAATTTTTTTCTACTCTTACTTTTGTAGAATTTCTATTTAACTCTTCAAATTTATTTGTTTTGAATTAAAAATTACAAAGTTGGTAATAATACATATTAATCACCCAATATTTTTTAAAATAAACTATTTAAAATGAAAATTAGAGGTTTTTTTTATATGCAGTTGGTTGGTATTCACGTGAATGAGCATAACTGAATTTATCATGCTAGCTAGCAATACCATTAAAAATTAATTTTAAAAACAAACAATATACTTTGAATGAATTTGATTTTTTATTATTTCTTCCTCAATACATCAGTATCAATATGAAATCTAAAAAAGAAATTGAAAAGAAAATTAAAAAAACAAAATATAACACCTACTTCTCATGTGTCTTTTTTCATATATCTTACATCAAAGTATCATATATGGAATACTTCATTTTTTTTTTCTTTTTAATTGATCCTTACTATGTTTACAGTGTATGATTAAGAAAATAGGTTAACACTGAACTAAATACCATAACAGAATAAATAATTTAATATATAATATAATATTATTTATTTATTTTTAAATATTATCATTGCAAATTATTAAAAGAGAGAAAATTCATATATGAGACTAATAATAATAAAAATAATGATGATGATGATAAAATTGATAATAATAATAATTATTATTATTATAATACTAAAGATAATGTTAATAAAAAGAATAAAAAATCATAATTATAACAAATAATTAAAATAAAAATAAAATTTTAAATAGAATATAAAAAAGTTCAATAAATTGAAAATAAAAATTTCAAAAATAATTAAAATAATAGCAGATAATAAAAAATAAGGTGAGACTATATTTAAAAATTTTTGAAATTAAAAAAGGTAGTAAAATAAAAAAATCGCATGAAAATTAAAAAGCAAAACATTTCTTTGAAAAAAATTAAAATTAAAAATACAAAATAAAGAAAACAAAAAATTTTCTTTCTTTCTCTCACTGTTTTCTTCGACAATCATTTATTTAACATTAAGTTATTGTAAAAAATAATTTAAATTAAAAAATTAAAAAAATAAATATGACACATAATCATAAAGTGATTCTCTTTTTCTCTCATTATTATCTATAATGGTCATTTTTTCACTTATAAAGAACTCGATAGGACATTTTTCTTTCTCACATACATTGACTCGTTTTTCTAAATCACAATGATATCAAGTATCTTTTAAACTGAGAGTGAGACAGAGAAAGATCGTGAATATGCATTTCTCTTTCAATCCTCCCTTGATTATTAATTTGTCATTATTATGTTATGACTTCTTCACCACTACCACCATGAACAACCATCACAAGGCCAGTTATTCTTCTTTTAATCCTCATCTTTATGTAAATTATGATTACTGCAGAGATAGACCACCATTATATAATTCTTGGGTAATATATTATAGATTTCTTTTTCAATATCAAAAGTTTTTTTATCTCATTATTCTATGTGAATGAATTTATGTAGATGAATTCAATTGATTTTGATAATATATTTTTAGTTTTGTCTCTTTCGTAGATTTGTTCCTGAAAAAAAAAAAAGAAGAAGAAAGTCGAGGTAGATGATGGATTAAGTTGCAAAATAGTTTTTCTGGTTTTATGGATTCTTGTTTTATTCTTAATGAGTTGCAACTTTGCGTTTTTAGGTTGGTGGGTATGATAAACATTGTGAGATTTTGAAGAGAATATGATGCAAGGATTCGTGATTTTCAACGATGATTAATGCATAAGAAAATTAGAGATTAGGTAAGGAAATCAAAGAAAATGTGGTTAACTTTTTTAGAAGGACTGAGAGATACTTCAAAACTTTTCTTGTTATGATGGGTTACCATGGTCAAATCAAAGAAAATGTGCTTCAGATGTACATCATTTTTATGTTCTGCAAACTTCATTTTATTGTGTAAAGTTTAGGTTATACTAACTTGCATCTTCATATAGGTTCAATCGTCAACTATTATCATTAGTTTTGGAAAGCCTTTAATTATGTCCATATGAGTTTGATAACTCATTTTGTAAACTAAGTTTGGTACTACCTCTCTTTTTTGTTTAATTACACAATTATTGGCATCTTCTACTAATGGTGATTTTTTCTTTTAAACTTCTTTTATCTCTTTTTTCCATTCCCTATTTTTTCGTTGTATGAAGGTGCCCCTATGTGAAGAGAATCCTAAAGGATTTGCCTTGAAACTTAGCAAGCAATTTGGATACCTATCCCAAAAACTAAAAAATTCATATTCATTGAAAGAAAGCTCCGACCCAATGATTACTTGAATAAAGAACTGTAGGTAGTTTAAAAGCCACAAGGAAGAACTATTGATAAGTTCATAATAGTTCTCTTAAGAAACAAAGAGGAAGTAACCTTCATATTAACTTTCATTCACCAATGTTATTTCTATAATGTTTGCATTCTATTTAAATAGGGATAAGAGAAAACATAAAACTAGAGAGTAATGATCCTAAATTCACAGAGAAAATATTGCAAATTCAAAAAGTAGCTATCCTAAATTCAAAAGGTAAAAATCATAAATTTCAAAATAAAATGTCCTAAATTAAAAAGAAAATATCATAAAATAAGATAAGGAAATATCCTGTACTATAAGGCAAATAATAGTAAGCCTTAGTTTTATGAGGTTAGCATCGCCTAACCCCTAAATCCTAAATCAAACACCTAGCTCATATCCTCAAAAGCATTGACTCTAACTCATAATTCATAATTTCTGAACCCTTAAACACAAAACCCAATACCTTAAATTCTAAACCCTGACTCTTAAATTCTAAGCTTTAAACCTTAAACACTAAATTCTGAGCTCTAAACTTTAAATCTTAAAACTTAAACCCCTAAACATAAATCCGTTAATACTAAACCCAAATATCTAAATACTATATCCTATATCCTATATCCTAAACTATAACCCTTACCCTTAACCACTAAATCTTAAACCCTAAATATAAAACCCTTAAACCCTAACTAATAAGCTCTAAATTAAAACCCCTAACTCGAAAACCTTAACATGAAACACTAACCGCTAAACCTTAAACCTAACCTCTGACCCCTAAACACAAAATTTTAAATCCAAAACCTTAACCTGTAAACACTAATCTCAAATCCTAAACAAAAAACCTTAACCTTTACCCCCAAATCTTAACTTCTAAACCTTAAAACTCTAAACCTTAAACCCAAAATTCAAAACTCTGATCCTTAACTCTAAACCCTAACCCTTAAATCAAAAGCCCTAAACCCTAAATCCCTTATAAACAACTGAGATTGGTACAAATTTGATCAAACAATTAATTAGACATAACAATTAATAGTGCTTGAGAACTAGTTGGTTTATTAATCAATTGGACCAAATTAATTAGGTTAGTATGCGTGAATACAAAAATTAATTCTACGTATATAATTAGGCCTAACAAATGATATGACCTAAGATATATAGATTTAAATTAATTGGCCTACGATCTTATTGGGCCTAAAAAATTAGACATATGATATAGTTATGCCTTATACACAATCAGGCCTATGATATATCGAGCTAATTAAAATGGAACATGAGATATAATTGAGCCTAAGATATAAATTGACTTAATATATAATTGTGCTTGTGTGCAATAGCCCAAGATATAACTGGATTTAATTATAAATTAGACTTAATTTAATAGTCTAATAATTAATTTGGATCTATTATGCATGACCCAAAAAATAATTAGGCTTAACAATAAGTTAGGCCTAAGTTGAACCTAACAATTAATTGGTCCTAAAAATTCATTGGGCGTGGCAATTCATTGGATTTATGAGCTCAAATTATGAATTAAACTTAATAAAAAATTTAATATAATATAAAATTGCATCATTTAAATAATTGAACTTAATATAAAATGAGTCAAATAATATATGATTTTTTTTAGATCTAATAAAACAATGACCTTAATATATAATTCATCACAATAAATAATTGAACTTAAGAATGAAATAGATTTCATTGTATAGTTCAGCTTCATATATAAATGGACCCAACAATTAAATGGATTAAGATATAGCTAGGCCCAACAACTAATTGGGCTAACATGCATGAACCCAACAAATATTTGGATCTATGAACAAATTAGATCTCAAATATAGTTGGGCTTAAATTATGAATAAATTGACACTAATTTATACTAATAGCTCATAAAAAATAATTAGGCTTAATATGTAATTGATTCTAGCGATTAATTTGACCAGATAAGTCGTTGTGTCATGTAATTACTTGGACCAAAGATTTAATTAGGTCTAGTTCAAAATTGAACTTAATATATAATTATTAATATAAACATAATGGGCCTAATATATTATTAAGTCAAATGTGTAATACTGCTTAACAATTTAGGGGCTAAACTATTAATTGAACCTTAAATTTAATTACATTTAATAAAAATTTATTCTTATTATATGATTGAGATAAATAGACAATTGATTTTAATATATAATTGATTCGAATAAAATATTATATTTAAGACGTAATTGAGCCTAACAACTAATTAGGCTGAGCAAATAATAATAGCATAACAATTAATCTTTAATATTTAAGTGGATCTAAAACTTAACTTTGCCTAATAATTAGTTGAGCCTAATATCTAATTTGGCCTACTTAAAAGTTTGGCTTCATATATAATTAGGCCTAAATATATTTGAGTTCAATAATTAATTAAATCTAAGATATTATTTTGCATGAGATATAATTGAACCTAAAAAACTAACAATTAATTATGCCTAACAATTAATCGATGAACCTCATAATTACTTAGCCTTAAGATTTAATTGTGAATAAGAATTAATTGGGAGTAAGATATATAATTAGCCGTAACGTGCATAAACTCACTAAATAATTGGGCCTATGATTGAATTAAGTTTAAGATTTAACTGGACTAAAATTGTAATTAGACAAAAAACTTAATTGAGCTTAACATCTAATTGGTTTAACATTTATTAATTAGACCCAAAAATTGATTGGGCTAAATATAAAATTGATACTAACAATTAATCGGATCCAAATTATAATTGAATATAAGATATAATTGGACAGAAAGATTAATTAAGCCTAATAAATAATTGGATTTAATATTTATTAATTATATCAAAAATATAATTGAACTAAATATGTAATTGATATTAACAATTAACCTAGCAATTCATTAAAGTAATTATCCCTAAGATTTGCTTGGGTATAGTTTAAAATTGGGTGACCTAATAAATAATTAGGCTTAATATTCATTGGACATAAGAAGTTAATTGGCAAAATAGTTTAATTGAGTCAAACAATTAATTGGTCTTAATAGTTAATTAGGTTTAAGATTTAATTATGTCCAAAAATTAGTTGAGCCTTATAAAATATTAAGTTGAATGCATAATTAGACATAAGAAATACTCAAGCCAAAGATGTAATTGGACTTATTAACTAATGAGACCAAATTAATGAGGCTAATATGCATGAACCCAAAAAATAATTCGATGTATAATTAGGCTTAATAAATAATATGATATAAGATATAATTGAACTTAAAATTAATTAGGCTTGAGATCTAATTTGATCTAAAAAATATGATATAAAATATAATTAAGCCTCATATAATTGAACTTGAAATATAATTAGGCTTAATAAATAATATAGATTAATAAATAATTAAGCCTCATGTACATTAACCCAAGATATAATTAGGTAATTATTAATTGAAGATAATATTTATTTGATTGAATAATTATTATTCATATCCTTATTATTGGTAGTAAGCCTAATTATCTATTAGGTCCAATTAACTGTAAGACCTAATTATATCTATTGGGTCCAATTATCCTTAATAAGCTTAATTATATATTCACCCAAACTATTTCATTAGCCCAGTTTTATAATAACCAAATGTTTTATAAGGTTCAAATAGATCTTAGGTCCAACTAATTCTCAGGCACAATTAATTGTTAAACTCAATTAAATCTTAAACCCATATTTTATTAGCTCAATTTAGGTCTTAAACCTAATTATTAAGACAAATTATTTATTAGGCCAAATTTCATATAAAGCCAATCTTTTTAGATAATTAATTATTAAGTTTAATGAATTGCTAAAGGTCCAATCAATTCTTAATTTCAATTACATATTTGACACGATTAATTTGGCTTAATTAATTATTACACTCAATTATATCATAAGTTGAATTGTAGTTTTGGTTCAATTATATCTTATACTCAATACATTCCTAAATTCAATATGTATAGGGTTCATGCATGCTACACCCAATTATATCTTTTGCTCAGCTAAATCTTAGATCTAGTTATATTTATTAAATTTAAGCCTAAATGACAAGTTATCTACTAGTGTCATTTACTCAATTATAGATTAAGCCTAATTATTTATTAAATTTAAGTATACATTGAACCAAATTTTTTATTAGGCTCAAGTAAATCTTAAGTCTAATTAATTTTTAGTTAAAGTTAAATCATAGATCTAATTAATTATTAAGATCAATTAGTTGTTAGGCCTAACTAATTTTTATTAATTGTTAGACTTATTTAGATCTCAAGCACAATTACATCTTAAACGTAGTAAATTATTAAGATTTAATACTTTTTTAGCTCAATTACTTATTAGACCCAATATTTTATATTGGTTGAAGCATGCTATACCTAATTATATTTTAAGGTTTATTAAATTTTTGATCCAATTATATTTTAGGCTCAATTATATATTTATCCCACTTCGTTTTTAGATTTATAAATTAAACCTAACTACTTATTATGCTTAATTATATATTAAGCCCAATCTTTAATTAAGCTTCACTAAATCTTATATCCAATTAATTATATATGGCAAAAGTAAATCTTGAGCTCAATAAATCATTAGGTTCAATTAATTGTTAGGTCTAATTAATTGATAAATCACTAATTATTAAACTTAATCTCTTCTCAAGCCAACTTTTTATTATTAGACCATATTAGTTAATAAGTTTAACTAATTTTTAGGCAGTAGACTTAATTAATTATTAGGCTAAATTATCTGTTAGGTTCAATTATTTGTGCCGCTAAATTATACATAAGGTTTAATATTTTATTTGGTTGAATTTCATATTAAACTTAATTATATATTAAGGATATTTTTTTTATTAAACCCGATTAAATCTTAACCTCAATTAATTGTTTAGCCTAACAAATTGTTAAATCTAATGTATTGTTAGGTTCAATTAGCTGTTAGGCTCAACCACACATTAGACTCATTATTTATTAGGTATATTATTCTTAAGTTTAATTTTATGTCAAGCTTAATTTCTTGTTAGGCCTAATTGAATCCTGGGTTTAATTAATAATGTGAAAACTAATTATTTGGCTCAAGTAACTGTTAGATTCAATTACATTTTAAGCCTACTTATTTTATAGTCTAATTAATTTTTAAACCCAATTAATATACCTTAGGCTCAAATTTTTTTCTTAGACTAAAGTATTTCTCAATTTCATGCATGATATGCCCAACTATATCTTAAACACTATTATTTATTGGATAAATTATAGTATGTTTAATTAAAATTTAGGTCTAATTATATCTCAAAACCCAATTTATTCTTAGATTTAATTATTTATCAAACTCATGCACGCCTTACTTAATTAATCATTAATCTAATTATATTTTAAATCATATTAATTATATGATTAGTTATATTTTAGGCTCAATTACGTATTAATGTCATTTTGTTTTTAAGCCTAGTTATTTCCAGAACAAACTATATATTAAACCTAATTTTTTATTAAGTCTAGTTAAATCTTAGATCCAACTAATTCTTGACCACAATGAAATCTCAAACTCAATTGATTATAAAGCCAAATTAATTATTAGGCTCAATTATTTCTTAAATCTAATTATCTTTAAGCTCAATTTTTTTTTCAAAATTTTTTTTTGAATCTAATTAATTATTAGGTTCAATTAATTAGTTAAACTCATTTGTTAGGCTCAATTAATCTTGTGGTGCGATTAATTTTTAAGCTTAATTATATGATAGGCTAATTATTTATTAAATCTATTTTATTCTTAAGCCCAAGTCCAATTTTTTAGTAGGCTCAATTGAATATTATGCCTAATTAATTATTTGAAGCGATAAATTATCTAATCCAATTAATCGTTAAGCTCAATTACATGCTACACCCAATTACAATATATTTTTAGGCCATTAATATATGTTAGGCTAGTTTTTTATGGGTTGAATTATTTCTTTGTTTCGTGCATGATAGGCTCAATTGTATCTTAAGCACTATTATTGATAATTAAATCTAATTATAATTTGTGTTCAATTATATTGTAGGCTTTGTCCTTAGGTCTAATTATTTATTAGGCTCATGCATGATCAGCCCAATTAATTACTTGACTTAATTATATTTTAAATCTAATTAATTTGATTAAATAATTTATTATTTCATATAATTAATTAGAGCTAATATTTAATTGAGTCTAAAAAAATTAGACATAATATCTAATTAAGCTTAAGAACAAAATGAGCCTAAAAAATATTTGAGTTAATTAATTGGACCAAAAAATTTGTTGCCTAACAAAATTAATTAAGATTAGAATTTAATTGGATTTAATAAAAAAATCAAGTTTAATGTATATTAAAACTTAACAAATAACTAGGCTTAATATATAATTGAGCTTAATACATAATTAAGAGTAATAAAATATTGAACCTAAAATTAAGCCTAATAAATAATTGAACTTAAAAATATTTGAGCCTAAAATTAAATTAGTTTAAGATATAATTGGGCCTGAGATGTAATAAAACCTAGCAATTATGATCTCATGATTAGAGTGGTCCAACAATTAACTTAATCTAATAATTAACTGAGTTGTAAATTTAATTATGACTAAAACTTAATTGAGTTTAATGAAAAATTAAGCTTAAAATATAATCGAGTCTAATAAATGATTAGGCTTAATCTATAATTTGAATTAAGAATAAAATAAACCTAATAAATAATAGAGCCTAAAATATAATTAAGTCCAAAAATTTTTTGGACGTAACTTGCATGAACCTACGATATAATTGGGTGTAACCTATGTAAGCCCATGACATAATTATGGTTAATAATGAATTGAGTCTAAAAAATAATATGATCTAAATAATGATCTAATTTAAGACATAATTGAGTCTAATAAATAATTGGGCTTAATATTTATTAATTAGATGCAAAAATTAATTTGATCTAATATTTAAATAGACTAAATATATAATTCAATAAATAATTTGTTGCCTAACAAAAATTAATTTTGTTAGGCAACAAATAATTTGATCTAGTAATTCATTAGGTCTTATAATTAATTAGCCATGAGATTTGATTAGATATAATAACAAAATTGGGCTTAATTTATAATTTGACATGGTAAATCATTGGCTTTAATAGATAATTGGGTGTAAGAAATAAATTGGTAATAAATAATTAGACATAAGATTGTTTTTAATCTAACACTTAATTAAACCTAGTAATTAGTTGGACTTAAATTTTGATTGTATGTTAGAATCAATTGGATTTGACAAAAAATTGTGTTTAATATATAAATTAAATCTAAGAAATAATTGGCACATAGATATAATTGGGCCTATTAATGGGATAAACATAGTGAGGCTAATATGCATCAATCTAGCAAATAATTCGACGTGTAATTAAGGTTAGTAAATAATTAATGAAGATATAATTAGGCTTGAATTAATTGGAAATGAGATTTAATTGAGCTTAAAAAATGTAACATATAATATAAATAGAATTCATATATAATTATACTTACGATATAATTATATATAATTAGACTTAAGATATAATTAGGTCTAATAAATAATTCAGTTTGATATATAATTGAGCATCTTTTGAATAAATCTGAAATGCAATTTAGCCTAATAATTAATTTGATATAATATTTATTGGGTCTAATAATTATTGAGCATATAATGCATGAACTTAAGAAACAATTGCGTTTCAAAATGAATTAGGCTTAAGATATAATTGAGCATAACAATTAATTGGGTCTAATAATATATTAAGCTTAATAATTAATTGGGATTAAAATTTAAATGGGCTTAATCAATACTTTGACCCAAAATATAATTGATTTCACTGAATTACTTGGACCCAAAAAATAAGCGGGCCTAATATGTAATTCAACCTAACAATTATTTGGGCCACAATAAAAAAAATGGACTTAATATATAGTTATATCTAAGAATTAAATAATCCTATTAAATGATTGAGTCTAATGTGTAATTGAAATTAACAATTAATTTGACTTAACAATTTATTAGACCTAACAAATCACTAAGCCAAATAATTAATTGAGCCTTGAATTTGATTAGGTTTAGCAAAAAAAAAAAAAAGATGCAATATATAATTGAGCTTTATATATAATTAGACTTGATAAAATATTAGACATAAGATGTAATTGAGCTTAATAATTAATTAGAATAAATAACTATGGCTTAACAATCAATTGAGTCTAATAATTAATTGTGTTTAAAATTTAATTTTTCTTAGAACTAGGTAGGTCTAATATCTAAATTAAGCTCAAAAAAGGTTGAGCTTATATAATATTGGGACTTAAATATACTTGAGCTAAACAACTAACTCAATTTAAGATATAATTGGATTTGAGATGTTATTGAATTCAAAAATTAATAACGTAATAATTAATTAAATCTAAAAATTAATTAAGCTTAATAATTAATTACACTCAAAATATAATTATAAATAAGAATTAAATAGGTCCAAGATTTAATTGGTTATAACATGAATAAATCCACAACATAATTGGGTTTACAAATAAGTTAGATTTAAATATAATTCAATTGAAGATATAACTAAGCATGATAATTAATTAGACCAAATAATTATACGAGCCTCATATATATTAATTACGACAAAAATTAATTGGATCTAACATTTATTAGGTCGAACATATAATTTAGACTAACAATTAGTTAGACCTAGCAATTCATTTGCAGTTATTAATCAGGCCTAAGAATTGATTAGAATTGGACTTAATATATAATTTGACCTAATAAATAATTGAAAATTTTAATCAAGTTTTATGTATTTTTTTAATCAATTTGATAGATAAACTTTTTGATTTAGACTAAATTAAACATTATCTTTAATTTTTTAAATTAAATTATTTAAATAGAAGATATTATACAATGAACTTTGTTTTGAAATTTTTAAGAAATATAAATAAATATTCAAGCTACCATAAAAAATTTTACAATTTTTTAATAGTAAAATTATTTTTATTATTTTTTAAAAAATTGTATGAAACAACAATTTTAAAAATATATGTTTTCAATATTCAAACATTATGACTTTTTTTTTTGTATGCTTGTTAAACATTTTAAGTCAAAATCCATTATACAAAATCATCAACTTGAATTGTTCTTTTATTAAAGACAAATTAAAAGTAAGTCACTTTCGACAAAGTAGATATTTTATATGTAGAATTTCTTTTTAAAAATAACTATAAGAACTTGATTAAAAATACCAAAAATATAAAGTTAATTTTGATCTTTATGTTAATATTAATTATTAAATTATTGAATCTCACTCTCAATAAAATTGTATAATATTAAAAATTATAATTAATTAAGTTTATATTTTATGAAATATAATTGAATTAAAAATTAAATAATTTTTATATTATCTTTCAATCAAACATAAGAATAAGAATATAAAAAGAAATATTATAATATTATATTAACCATTTTCACTATTTTAATGATCTTTAAATATCATTTAACTTCTTAAAAGTAGATGGTGTAAACTATGGTTCTTTTTTTTTTTTTTTTTGCTTTAGGGAGAGTTGTTCATTGGTTAGCTTCCTATTAGTGTATTACTCAATGCTCTTCAACTTGATATGTAGTTTAATTTAAATTTATATTTGACTTCTTTTAATACTTCATTTGTTGGACCAAATAGTTAATTAAACTTGATTTAATTGGATTTAACAAAAAACTGAGCTTAATTAATAATTTATGTCAACATATTATTGAGCCAAATAAAATATTAAACGTAAAGAAGTGATTGAGTTGAATAATTAATTAGACTTAGTAAATAATTATAGCCTAACAAGTAGTCTTTAATAATTAAGTGGGCCTAAAACTTAATTCTACTTAAGAATCAGTTGGGTATAATATCTAATTAGACCTTAGAAAAAGTTAGGTTTTATATGTAATTGAGCTTTAAATATATTTGAGACCAATAATTAACTAAGTTTAAGATATAATTTGGCATGAGATATAATTGAACCTAACAATTAAAGAACAAAGTCTAAGAATTAACTGATGAGTCTCATAATTAATTAAGCCCAAGATTTAGTTGTCAATAAGAATTAATTGGGTCCAAGATTAAATTTGACTTATGATATAATTTAGTCGTAATGTGCATAAACCCACTAAATAATTAGGCTTAGAAATAAACTAAACCTAAAATCTAATTAGACTCAAATTATAATTGAACATAAAAATTAATTGAGTCTAATAACTTCTTCAATTTGGCATTTACCGATTAGACCCAAAAATTGATTGGAATAAATTGGTAATTGATATTAACAATTAATTCGACTCAACATAAGAAATATTTGGACATAAAGATTTATTGAGCATAATAATTAATTGGGTTTAACATTTATTAACTGAACCCAAAATTTAATTGTGCTAAATATGTAATTGATATTAAACTTAATTACATCTCAAGCCCAATTATGTCTTAAACCAAGTAGTCATTGCGTTCAAATGTATTTTAGACCTAATTATGTGTGAAGTTCAATTTTTTATTAGACCATATTAGTTAATAAGTTTAACTAATTTTTAGGTAATAGACTTAATCAATTGTTAGGCTACATTATTTTTTAGGTTCAATTATTAGTTCAATTGAAATATATATGAGGTTTAATATTTTATTTGATCGAATTACATATTAAACTTATTTATTATTAAGCTCAATTATATGTTAAACATATTTTTTATTAAACCCTATTAAATCTTAACCTCAATTAATTATTTACCTTAACGAATTGTTAAATCGAATGTGTTGTTAGGTTCAATTAGTTGTGAAGTTCAACCACACATTAGACTCATTATTTATTAGGTCTATTTCGTTCTTAGTTTAATTTTATATCAAGCTTAATTTTTTATTAGGCCTCATTAAATCCTAAGTCCAATAACAATTTAGTAAAACAAATTATTTGGCTTAATTAACTATTAGACTCAATTACATTTTAAACCTACTTATTTTTATGATTCAAATAATTTTTAAACCCAATTAATATATCTTAGTTTTAGTTTTTTTCTTGGGCTAAAGTATTTCTCAATTTCATACATGATATAATCAACTATATTTTAAGCACTCCTATTTATTGGGTCAAATTATAGTATGTTCAATTAAAGTTTAAGTCCAATTATATCTCAAACCCAAATTATTCCTAGGTCCAATTATATCTAAAATTCAATATATTCTTTGGTCCAATTATTTGTCAAGCTCATGCACACTAAGCCTAATTAGTTATTAATCCAATCATATTTTAAATCATATTAATTGTATGACTAGTTATATTTTAGGCTCGATTATGTATTAGTGTCATTTTGTTCTTAAGCCTAGTTATTTATTAGGATAAAATTATATATTAAACCTAATTTTTTATCAGGTCTAGTTAAATCTTAAGTCTAACTAATTCTTAAACACAATTAAATCTCAAGCCTAATTCATTAAGCTAAATTAATTATTAGGCTCAATTACATCTTAGACCTAATTATTTTTATCAAGCTTAATTTTTTATTGGATCCAATTAATTCTTAAGTACAATTAATTATTTAGACTTATTTGTTAAGTCCAATGAATCTTGTGGTCTAATTAACTCTTAGGTTTAATTACATAACGGGCTCAATTATTTATTAAGTCTATTTTGTTCTTAAGCCTAAGTCCAATTTTTTAGTAGGCTTGATTGAATATTATTCCTAATTAATTATTTGAAGCGATAAATTATCTAATCCAATTATTTGTTAAGCTTAATTATATGTTAGGCCTAATTACAATAAATTTTTAAGCTCATTAATATATGTTAAGGTAATTTTTTGTGGGTGAATTATTTATTTGTTTCATGCATGATAGATCCAATTGTATCTTTAGCATTATTATTGATTATTAGACCCAATTATCTATTGGGTCTAATTATTTGTAAAGTTCAATTATAATTTGGGTCCAACTATATCGTAGGCTTTGTCCTTATGTCCAACTATTTATTGAGTTCATGCATGCCCAGCTTAATTAATTACTGGGCTCAATTATACCTTAAATCTAATTAATTTGATTAATTAAACAATTCATTTTTTTTATATAATTAACTAGAACAAATATTTCATTGAGTTTAAAAAATTTAGGTAAAATATCTAAGTAGGCTTAAGAACAAAATAAGCTTAAGAAATATTTGAGACTAATCTGTAATTGAACCTAATAATTAATTGGACTAAACAATTTATTGGGCCTAATAATTTGTTATCCAACAAAATTAATTAAGATTAGGATTTGATTAGGTTTAATAAAAAATTAAACTTAATATATATTATAACTTAACAAATGATTGGGCTTAATATATAATTAAGCTTAATACATAATTAAGACTAATAAAATATTGGACCTTCTACTAAATATTTGATTCTAAAATTAATTTGGTTTAAGATATAATTGGACCGAGATGTAATAAAGTATAATAATTAATGATCTCATGATTAGAGTGGTCCAACAATTAATTAAGTCTCATAATTAATTGAGTCTAATGAAAACTTAAGCTTAGTGTATAATCACGCCTAATAAATAATTAGACTTAATCTATAATTTTAATTAAAAATAAAATAAAACTAATAAATAATTGAGTTTAAAATATAATTAAGTCCAAAATTTATTTGGACTTAACTGGCATGAGCCAACGATATAATTGGATGTAAAGTGCATGAACCTATGATATAATTGGGCATAACCTATATGAAACCACAACATTAAACATACTAGAATTTGATCCGATTCAAGATAGAATTAAACATAAAAATTAATTTTATCGAATAAGTAATTGGGCTTAACATTTATTAATTAGACCCATATATTAATTTGATCTAATATTTAAATAGTCCAAATATGTAATTGATAAATAATTAGACCTAATAATTTATTAGGCCTTATAATTAATTGATCATAAGATTTTATTAGATATGATAAAAAAAGGCCTAATGTATAATTTGAACAAATAAATAATTGGCTTTAATATATAATTGGGCATAAGAACTACATTTTGCCAAATAAATAACTAAGCATAACTAACAATTAATTAAACCTAATAATTAATTGAACCTAAAATTTGATTGTGTCTTAGAATTAATTGAATCTTACAAAAAATTGTGTTTAATATACAAATTAAATCTAACAAATAATTAGCACATAGATATATAATTAGGCCTATTAATGGAAAAAAAAATAATGAGTTTTAATATGCATCAACCAAACCAATAACTCAACCCATAATTAAGCTTAATAAATAATTAGCTAGGATATAATTAGACTGACCTTAAAAAAATTTGACATATAATATAATTAAAATTCATACAAAATTATACTTACGATTTAATAACACACATAATTAGACTTGAGATAAAATTAAACCTAATAAATAATTTAGTTTGATACATAAATTAGGCATCTTTTGAATCAGTTTGAAATACAATTTAGTCTAATAATTAATTTGACCTAATATTCATTAGGTATAATAATTATTGAGCCTAATAATTAATTAAACTTAAATTTTAAATCTGCTTAATCAATATTTTGACTTAAAATATAATTAGGTCGAATAATTAATTAAGCCAAAAATATAATTGATTTCACTGAGTTAGTTAGACCAAAAAATAAGCGGACCTAATATGTAATTCAGCCTAACAACTATTTGGACCACAATAAAAAAAATTAGGTTAATATATAATTATATTTAAGAATTAAATGATCCTAATAAATGATTGAGCAATGTGTAATTAAGCTTAATAATTAATTTGACGTAACAATTCATTAGACCTAATAAATCGCTAAGCCAAATAATTAATTGAGCCTCGAATTTGATTGGATTTAACGAAAAGAAAAGTGTAATATATAATTGAGCTTGATAAATATTTGGGCTTGATATATAATTAGACTTGACAAATTATTAGGCCTAAAATGTAATTAAGTTTAATAGTTAATTAGAGCAAATAATTATGGCCTAACAATCAATTAAGTCTAATGATTAATTATGCTTAAAACTTATGTTTTCTTAGAATTAGTTAGGTCTAATATCTAAATTGAGCCCAAGAAAAGTTTAACTTCATATAATCTTATGACTTAAATATATTTAAGCTCAACAACTAACTGGATATAAGATATAATTAGATTTAAGGTATAATTGAATTTAAAAATTAATAACATAATAATTAATTAAACTTAATAATTAATTTCGTTCAAAATTTAATTATGAATAAGAATTAAATAGGTCCAAGATTTAATTGGGTTAAACGTGCATGAATCAGCCACATAATTAGGTTTACAAATAAGTTAGATCTAAATATAAATCAAATAAAGATATAATTGAACATAATAATTAATTAGACCAAATAATTATATAAGCCTCATATATATTGATTGTCAAAAAAATTAATTAGATCTAAGATTTAATTGGGTCAAACATATAATTGAAACTAACATTTCGTTAGACCTAATAATTCATTTGGTCTTATTAATTAGGCCTAAGAATTCATTAGAATTGGACTCAATATATAATTTGACATAATAAATAATTGAACTTTTTAATCAAGTTTTTTTACATTTTTTTATCAATTTGACAGAAACTTTTTGATTTAGTCTAATTAAACATTACCTTCAATTTTTTAAAATAAATTATTTAAACAAAAAATATTGTATAATGAACTTTATTTTGAAATTTTTAAGAAATAAAATAAATATTCAAGCTACCATAAACAAAATTTAGAATTTTCTTCTGAGCATTAAAATTATTTTTATGATTTTAAAGAAATTGTGACAAAAAAATTTTAAATATTCAAATATTATAACTTTTTTTGTTAAATATTTCTTGGTGTTTGTTAAAAATTTTAAGTCAAAATCTATTATTTAAAATTATCAACTTGAATTGTTCCTTTATAAGACAAAAAATTATAAGTAAGTCAATTTAGACCAAATAGATATTTTATATGTAAAATTGGTTTTAGAAAACTGTAAAAACTTTATTAAAAATACCAATAATATAAAGTTCATTTTGATTTTTATCTTAATATTAATTATTGAATTATTGATTTTCATATTATCTTTCAATCCAACAAGAGAATAAGAATATCAAAGAAATATTGTAACCAATTTCACCATTTTAATGATCTCTAAATATCATTTGACTTCTTAAAATTAAATGGTGCAAATTATGGCTCATTTTTTTAAGAGAACACTGTTCATTGGTTAGCTTGTTATTAAGGTATTGCTCAGTCATTTTGAACTTAATATGTAATTTAATTTGAATATACTTGAACTTCATATACAAATGGACCCAATAATTAAATGGATTAAGATATAATTAGGCCCAACAACTAATTAAGCTAACATGCATGAGCCCAAGAAATATTTGGATCTCAAATATAATTGAGCTCAAATTATGAATAAATTTAGACTAATTTATACTAATAGCGTATTAAAAGTAATTGGGCCTAATATGTAATTGATTTTAGCAATTAATTTGACCTAATAATTTGTTGTGCCATGTAATTACTTGGACCAAAGATTTAATGGGGTTTAGTTCAAAATTGAACTTAATATATAATTGTTAATATGAACATAATGGGCCTAATATATTGTTAAGCCGAATGTGTAATAGAGCTTAACAATTTATTGGGCTAAACTGTTAATTGAACCTTAAATTTAATAAAAAATTATGCTTATTATATGATTGAGATCAATAAACAATTTATCTTAATATATAATTAAGCTGAATAAAATATTAGATTTAAGACATAATTGAGCTTAACAATTAATTAGGCTAAGCAAATAATAATGCTCTAATATTTAAGTGGATCTAAAACTTAGTTCTGCCTAATAATTAGTTGAGCATAATATCTAATTTGGCCTAATTAAAAATTTGGCTTCATATATAATTAAGCCTAAAATATATTTGAGCTCAATAATTAATTAAATCTAAGATATTATTTGGCATGAGATGTGATTGGACCTAAAAAAAATAAACAATTAATTAAGCTTAAGATCTAATTGGACTAAAATTGTAATTGGACATAAAACTTAATTGAGCTTAACATCTAATTAGGTTTAAAATATATTAATTGGAGCCAAAAATTGATTAGGCTAAATATAAAATTGGTACTAACAATTAATTGGACTCAAATTATAATTGCATATAAGATATAACTAGACAAAAAGATTAATTGAGCCTAATAAGTAATTGGATTTAACATTTATTAATTAGATCCAAAATATAATTGAACTAAATATGTAATTGATATTAACAATTAACCTAGCAATTCATTAAGGTAATTATCCCTAAGATTTGCTTGGGTATAGTATAAAATTGGGTGACCTAATAAGTAATTAGCCTTAATATATAAAATTGGACATAAGAAGTAAATTGGTAGAATAGATGATTAGGCATACGATTTAATCAAGTCTAACAATTAATTGGTCATAATAATTAATTAAGTTTAAGATTTAATTATGCCCAAAAATTAGTTGAGCCTTATAAAATATTAAGTTTAATGTATAATTAGATATAAGAAATAATCGAGCCAAAGATGTAATTGGACTTATTAATTAATGAGACCAAATTAGACTAATGTGCATGAGCCCAAAAAATAATTTGATGTATAATTAGACTTAATAAATAATTTGATCTAAGATATAATTGAACTTAAAATTAATTAAGCTTGAGATCTAATTTGATCTAAAAAAAATGATATACAACATAATTAAACCTCATATAATTGAACTTGAAATATAATTAGGCTTAATAAATGATTTAGATTAATACACAATTAAGCCCCCACGATATAATTAGGCCTAATAATTAATTGAAGATAATATTTATTTGATTGAATAAGTATTATTAGTAGACTTATTATTAGCAGTAAGCCTAATTATCTATTGGGTTCAAGTAATTATAAGACCTAATTATATCTAAGTCTAATTATAGTTTGGGTCCAATCGTATCTTAAGTCCAATTTGTTCTTAAGTTTAACTAGTTGTTGGGTGCAATGATATCTTAAATCTAATAAATTGTTAAGTCTCATTATATTTCAGATTAATTATATATTAAGCTTATTTCATTCTTAAGCCCAATAATATATTAAGCTCAATTATTTAATAGAATCAATTACATATTAAGCCAAATTAAAATGTGGCCTAACTATTTATTAGGTACAATTATATTTAGGCCCAATTAACTGTTAACCTTAATTTATCGCAAGCTAATTAATTATTAAGCCGAATAAATTATTAACTCTAACTAATTGTTAGATTCAATTAAATCTCAAGCTCATATTTATTAGCCCAACTTAGGCTTTAGGCCCAATTATTAAGACCAATTTTTTATTAGATCAAATTTTACTCTAAGCCTTTTTTTTTTTTAATTAGAGCCAATTAAATATTAAGCTTAATGAATTACTAGGTCCAATTAATTATTAATCTTGATTGCATATTTAACTCGATTAAATTTTAAATCCAATTAATTTTGAGGCTTCATTAATAATTGTTAGGTGCAATTAATTATTACGCTTAATTATATCATAAGTTCAATTGTAGTTTGGGTTCAATTATATATCCTAGATTCAATGCATTCCAAAGTTCAATTACATATAGGGTTTATGCAAAGTTACACCCAATTATATCTTTTGTTAAATTAAATCTAGAGCCCAGTTATATTTTAAGATTAATTATTTACCTAATTATTTGTTAGACCTAAGTATATATGAAATCTAATTTTTTATTAAACTCGATTAAATCTTAGGTCTAATTAATTTTTAATTATAGTTAAATATTAAACTTAATTAATTATTAAGATCAATAAGTTGTTATAGCTAACTAATTGTTAGCTTATTAATTATTAGACTCATTTACATCTTAAGCACACTTATATCTTAGACCTAGTAAATTAATTTTTTTAAGGAGCAATTACTTATTAGACCTAATTATATGTAAAGCTGAACTTTTAACAAAGCCCAATTAATTCTTAGGTTGAATTAAACTTTAGGCCTAGTGGACTCAATTAAATGTTAGGGCATATTATTTGCTAGGTTTAATAAATTATTAGGTTCAATTACATCTTAGGTCTCATATTTTCATAGGTATAATTATATATTAGACCCAATTAATTTATCAAGCTAAATTACATATTAACCCTAATTTTTTATTAAATATAGTTAAATTTTAGGCTTAACTAATTACACATTGAGCTCAATTATTCATTAAATCAAGTTAACTTTTAGTATCGATTAATAAATGTTAAGCCGAATTAGTTATTATACTCAATTATATCTTAAGTTCAATTATAATTTGTACACAATCATATCTTAGGATCAATTCATTCATAGACTCAATTTTGCATTGGGTTCAAGCATGCTATGTCTGATTATATCTTAAGGTCTATTAAATTTTGAATTCAATTATATTTTAGCCTCAATTATTTATTTATCTCATTTTATTCTTAGAATTATTTATAAATTAAGCCCAACTATTTATTACCCCTAATTATACATGAAGCTCAATCTATAATTAGGCTTAGTTAGATTTAACATATCATTAATCATAATAAATAATTATGTTTAATATATAATTGAATTAAAGAACTACCTAAGCTTCACACATAATTGAGCCTAAAAGATAATTAAGTCTAATAGTTAATCAGATTTAAGATATTATTGGGTCAATAATTAATTGGACCTAGAAACAAGGCCAAAGATATAATTGGATTGAAATTATAAGTGGACTTAATTGAGGCACATAAATAATTGAATCATATAAATAATTAAGTTTATTAGATAATTAGTCCTAAGAATAAATAATGGGGCCTAAGATGTAATTAGGTCTATTAAGTATGAAACTAAGAAATAATTCCACTTATGAGCAAATTTAATCTAATGTTAATTAAATAGCCCTAAGAAATAATTGGGCATACATGTAATTTAGCCTAACAGTTAAATAATTCATTATGCCAAGCAGTGAATTGAGCTTAAGGTTTGATTGGGGCCTAAAATTTAATTGAATCTAATAAAAAATTAAGCTTAATCCATCATTGGGTGTAATAACTAATTAGACCTAACAGCTCATTAGGTCAAGTAATTAACTATCCTGGTATTTAATTGAGTTTAATAAAAGATATGCTAAATACATAATTAAGCTTAATAAATAGTTAGGGTTAATATACAATTGGGCCTACTAAAACAGTGAACTAAGATATAATTAATCTTAATAATTAATTGATCATAATAAATAAGTAGACTTAAAAAATTTAATTAAATCTATTAATTAATCGAGCCTTAGATTTAATTTTATATAAGAATTAGTTGGGCCTAATATCTAATATGACGCAACAAAAATTTGAATATCATTTGTAATTGGATCTAATAAATATTTGAACCTAAAATATAATATTGCTTGACATGTAATTGAATCCAACAATTAAAGATCTAAATAATTAATTAATTGAACTAAATATTTAATTGTGACAACTATTTATTGAACAGAATATTTAATTGATCTGAATAAAATATGAGTTATATATAATTAGTTCTAATAAATGATTGAGCTTAATCGATAACTGCGTTTTAAAATGAAATGAAACTAATAATATTTGGACAAAAAACATAATTAGTCCAATATTTAGTTGGGCTTACAATAAAAGTGAGGCAAACCGGATATATTGTGTCAAGAAATGAATTGAGTGTAAGATACAAGTGGAGCCATATTAAAATTAAACTTAAGATATAACTGACTATAATGATTAATTAGAACCTAATATTTATTAATTTGACCTAAAATATAATAATTCGGTCTAAAAATTTATTAGATTTAATATTTGTTGAGTCAAATATTTAATTGAGATTATTGGACCTCATAATTCATTACACCTAACAACTAATTAGATTTAAGATCTAATTGGGTTTAAGAAAACATTGAGCTTCATATATAATTTGATCGAATAACTAATTGGCCACAGTAACTAATGTCTTTTAGAATTAGTTTGGGCTATTAATCAATTGGACTAAATTAATTAGGTTGACATGCATCAATCCAAGAAATAATTCTATATATATAAATTGGACCTAACAAATAATATGACCTAAGATATATAAACTTAAAATTAATTGGCTTCAAATTTAATTTTGGACCTAAAAAATTTGGCATATGATATAATTAGACCTATTTTATAATTAAACTTGAAATATAATTGAATCTAATATATAAATTGACTTAATATATAATTGATCTTCGTGTGTGATAGCCCAGGATATAATTGGGCTTAATAATAAATTGGGCTTAACATTTAATGGGTCTATCATGCATGACCCAAGAAATAATTGGGCTTTGAAATGAGTTGGACCTAATGTATATTAATTGAGCTTAATAACTAATTAGATACAAAAAATAATTGAGCCTAACAATTTATTGAGTGTAGCAATTCATTAGATTTATGCGTCCAAAATATGATTGGGCTTAATAAAAAATTTGACTTAATATAAAATTATATCATTTAAATAATTGGACTTAATATAAAAATGAATCAAATAATGAAATAAGTTTAGTAAATAATTAAACATTAGATGTAATTGAGTTTTACAATTAATTGCACCTAACAAGTGATTGTGCCTAAGATTTAATTGTAAACAAAAATTAGTTAAATTGAAGATTTAATTGGATGTAAGAAAAAATTAATCTTAATATATGATTGATCTTAATAAATAATGGGCTTAAGAATGAAATAGACTCAATACATAGTTGAGCTTAAGATATAAATGGACCCAACAATTTGTTTGTCTAGCATGCATGAGGCCAACAAAATTTTGAAATCATGAACAAATTAGGTCTTAGATATAATTGAATCAAAAAAATTATGAACAAATTAAAACTAATTATATTAATAGTGCATAAAAATTAATTGGACCTCATATGTAATTGATTCTAGCGATTAATTTGATTAAATAATTCGTTGCATGCATAATTAATTTGACTGAAAATTTAATAAGGTCTGATATAAAATTGAGCTTAACTTATAATTATGAATAAGAACATAATAGGTCTAATATATTATTGAGCCCAATGTGTAACTGAGCCTAACAATTTGTTGGACCAAATAGTTAATTGAACCTTGATTTAATTGGATTTAACAAAAAAACTAAGCTTAATTAATAATTGATCTCAACATATGATTAAGCCAAATAAAATATTAAAGACGTAATTGACTTGAATAATTACTTAGACTTAGTAAATAATTATGATCTAACAAATAATCCTTAATAATTAATTGGGCCTAAAATTTAATTCTATCTAAGAATCAATTGGGTCTAATATCTAATTAGGCCTAATAAAAAGTTAGACTTTATATATAATTGGGCTTTAAATATATTTGAGGCTAATAATTAATCAAGTTTAAGCTATAATTTTGCATGAGATGTAATTGAACCTAACAATTAAGAACAAAGTCTAAGAACTAATTGATGAGCCTCATAATTAATTAAGCCCAAGATTTAATTGTGAACCCTAACCTCTAAATCGTATCTCTTGAACTTTAACCCTAAACTCTAAACATCGAACTCTAAAACCTAAACTTGAGTGAGAAATCCTAAATGCCAAACTTGAACTTCTAAATCGTAACCCTTGAACTTTAACCCTCAAACTCAAAACCTAACCCTCAATTCCTAAACTCTGCACCATAAATCTTAAACTCTAAACATTAACACTTAACCCTTAAATCTCAAATCATAAACACTAATTCCTAATTCAGAAAGGCTAAACCTAACACCTAAATCCTAAATCTTAACCCTAAAACTATAACCAAAAACCTTTAACCGTTAACCCTTAAACTCGAGAACCTAACCCTTTAAATGCTAAATACAAAACCTGAAACTCTAACCCCTAAACCATAAATCTTGAACCCCAACCTCTACATCCTACGTCGTAAACCTCATTCCCTAAACCTAAACTTTAAATCCTAACCCCTAAACCTTAATGGCTATTTACTAAACCCAAACTTCTAAACCTTCAACCCTAAAACCTGAACTCTAACCCAAAACCCAAGCACTCAAAGCATAACCCTAAACCCAAACCTTGAAACCATAAGCCCTTGCCCCTAAACCTTTAACATGATGTTTTAAACCTCGGGCCCAAAACTAGAATCCCTAACGTTTTAACCATAACCCGAAAAGACAAATACCAAAATCTAACTTCTAAACCTTAAACTTAAATCCCAAAAACTAAACAATAACTCCTAACCCCTTCACCCCAAACTCTAAACCATAACCCTAAACCCCTAACCACTAAATCCTAAATCTAAAATCCTAAACTCAAATCGCTGCACCCTAAACCTTAAATATTAACTTTAAATTCTAACTCCGAAAATGTAGACACTTAACTCTGAACCTTAAACCCTAAACTCTAAACCTAAAACCTTCCTACCCAATCCTTAAATTTTAAACCTTAACTCATAAAATTGGTTTAATATATTACTTGACCTAATAAATAATTGGTCTTAATATATAATTGGGCATAAAAACTAAAGTGACAGAATATATAATGGGGCCTTATAAAATGTTAAGTTTAATGTACAAATAGGCCTAAGAAATAGTCGAGCCGAAGATGTAATTGAGCTTATTAATTGATAAGGCTTAATATGCATGAGTTCAAGAAATAATTCAATGTACAATGAGGCTTACTAAATAATAAAACCTAAAATATAATTGAACTTAAAATTAATTGGGCTTGAGATCTAATTGAACCTAAAAAATATGGTATATAATAAATAATTAAACTTAATAAATAATTTAAACTGACACATAATTGAGCCTATTGTGCAATGCCCAACATATAATTAGCCTTAATAATTAATTGAGGATAATATTATTAGATTAAATAATTATTGTTAGTAGCCCTATTTTAATAGTAGGCTTAATTATCTATAACATTGGATTATATCTAAATCTAACTATGTATGCTTTAGGTACAATTGTATCTCAGGGCTGATTTGTTCTTAAGTTTAACTATTTGGACTCAATTGTATGGCTATTATATTTATTAGGATGAATTATATACTAAACCTAATTTTTTGGTGAAATCCTTAGTCTAACTAATTCTTAGATACAATTAAATTTTAAGTCTAATTCATTATTAAATCAAATTATTTATTATGCTCAATTACCAATTACTTATTAGCCTCAATTACAACTTAGACTTAATTATTTATTAAGCTAATTTTTTATTAAACTCAATTAATTCTTAAACTCAACTAATTATTTGGACCCATTTGTTAACCCAATGAATCTTGAGGTTCAATTAATTATTATACTCAATTAGGTCTATATCATTCTTATCAAGCCAAGATTTTTTAGACTCAATTAAATATTATGCACAATTAGTTATTTAAAGCAATAAATTATCTAATCCAATTAACAGTTTAGCTGAATTAATTCCTATGTCTTATTATGTATTAAGCCTAATTATATCTTGGACCTAAATATATTTTAGACCCAATTTTGTATTGATTTCATTTTGGGCTTGACCTAATTATGTATTAAGTATAATTTTTTATTAGATCAGTTACATATTAAATCTATTTTTTTATTATACCCAATTAAATCTCAATTAATTATTTGATTAAATTAATTATTAGGCTAAATTAATTGTTAAGCTCAATTACATCTTAGGCTTTATTGTCAATTAAGCTCAATTATATGTTAAGTTCATTTTTTCTTTTCAATCCAAGATTCTATGCTTAATTAATTATTCTGCCTAGGTCTGATGAATTGTTAGGTCCAATAAATTATTAACCTTACTTACACATTGAGCTTAATTATTTTTAGGTCCAATTATATATTAAGCCAAATTTTTTATGAGGCCCAACTGAATTTTATGCCCAATTAATTTTTTAGTACAATAAATTGTTTGGTCCAATTAAGTGTTAGGCTCAATTCATATTAGGCCTAATAATTTTTATAGTTGAATTAATTTTTATACCAAATTAATATAAGTTAAGCTTAATTTTTTTAACTGAATTATTTTTAAGTTTCATGTATAATAGACAAAATATATTTTAGGTGATATTATTTACTATTAGGTCAAATTCTTTGTAAGAGTCAAGTATATCTTAAGTTGAATTAATTTGACCTAATAATTAATTGAGATGAATTCTCAATTGAACTTAAAAATTAATTATGTAAAATAATAAATTAAGTTTAATACATAATTGATCATAATAAATGATTGGCCATAACATATAATTGAGAAGAAGAACTAAATGAGCTTAATGTAATTAGATCTAAAATATAATTGGATCAAATAATTAATTGGATTTGAAATAAAATTAGATCAATAATTAATTGACCTTGTATGCTTGGACCCAACAAATAATTGAACCTAAGAATAAATTAATCCTAAGATCAGCAATTCATTCGATCAAAGAATTAATTGACTCTCTAATAAAAAATTTTTGAGTTAAATAAAAATTTTGGTTTAACATATAATTAGGCTTAATAAACAATTAGTCTTAATACATAATTAGACTGAATAAAATATTGGACCTAAGATGTCATTGAGCCCAACAGTTAATTAGACCTAGCAAATAATTAGGCATAAAAATTAATTAAGTCTAATAGGATCTACGATTTGATTTTACCTAAGAATTAGTTGGGCCTAACAATTAATTGGGCTTGATAAATAAATGAGCTTAACAAATAATTGAACTTAATAAATAATTACGCCTAAAATACATTCATGCCCACTAAATAATTAGACCAATGATGTAATTAGGCTTAATATGTTATATACCTTAAAAAGTTAGTGACCTAACAATTAATTAGGTCAAACAATTAATTGCTTCTAATAATTAATTGAGCACAAAATTTAATTATGATTAAGAATTAATTAGGCATAAGATTTAAGTGAGCTTAATAAATAAAAATTGACTTTCATATATAATTAGGCTAAATAGATTTATAATTCGATGTGAGAACAAAATAAAACTAATAAATAATTGTGGCTAAAACGTAATTAGAATTAAGATTGATTTGACAACTAACAAAAAATTTTGCTTGATTTATAATTGGTTCAAGAGAACTAATAAATAAATTGATATAAAATTTAATTAGTCTAACATTTAAGTAGACTTAATATATAATTGGGTGTAGCATTCATGAACTAAATACATAATTGGGCTTGGAAATGAATTGTGTTAAAGACATAATTAAGCATAATAATTAATTGAACCTAATATTTAATTAGTTTTATTAATTGGACATAAAATTGATTAGATCTAACATTTAATTAGATAGAATATATAATTGTGGTTAACAATTACTAGGACCTAATAACTCATTGAACTTGATAATTAATTAGGTGCATGATTTGATTAGGTCTAATAAAATTTAAGACTTAATATATAATTTGACCAAATAAATATTTGGGTCTATAATTTAATTAAATTTAACAATTAATTCGACTTAAGATTTGATAGTCCATGGACCTAAGATTTAATTAGACCTAATAAAAATTAGGCTTAGTATATGATTGATCATAATAAATAATTATGTTTAATATATAATTGGATTTAAGAATTAACGGAGCTTCACACATAATTGAGCCTAAAAGATAATTAAGTCTAATAGTTAATTAGATTTAAGAAACTATTGGGCCTACAATTATTAATAGGAGCTAGAAAAGCTAGACTAAGATATAATTGGATTTAAATTAAAACTGAATTTAATTGAGGCATATAAATAATCGAGTCTATTAGATAATTAGTCCTAATAATTAATAATAGAGCTTAAGATATAACTAGGTTTATTAAGTATAAAATTAAGAAATAATTCAATCTATGAGCAACTTTAGTCCAACATCAATTGATTAGATATAAGAAACTAATTATACTACAAAAAATTGGGTATACGTGTAATTTAGCCTAGCAATTAGGTTGACCAAATAATTCATTTTGTTAAGCAATGAATTGGACCTAAGATTTAAATTGTAACTAAAATTTGATTGGGCCTAAGATTTAATGGAATTTAATAAAAAAATTAAGCTTAATTCATTATTGGGTGTAATAACTAATTAGACCTAATAATTCATTGGGTCAAATAATAAACTCCCCCAAGGATCTAATTGAGTTTAATTTTTTTTTTAAAAATATGCTTAATATATAATCAAGCTTAACAGATAATTAGGTTAAATATACAGTTGAGCGTAATAAAATATAATTTAGCCAAACAATTAATTAGACTTAACAAATAATTAATCGGGCCTAGGATTTAATTCTACAAAAAAAAAAAGTTAGGCCTAATATCTAATTGGGCGTAACAATAATTTGAATTTCATATATAATTGGATCTAACAAATATGTGGGTCTAAAATATAATTTTTCTTGACATATGATTGAGTCCAAAATTAAAGATCCGAATAATTAATTAATTGAATTAAATATTTATTTGTGATGAATATTTAATTGATCTTAATGCAAACTAAGTTATATAAATATATATAATTAGGCCTAATAAATAACTACCTTAATCGATAAGTGGGTTTCAAAATGAAATCAAGCTAACAAATATTTGGACCAAAAACATAATTGGTTTAATATTTAGCTGAGTTTAAGATAAAAGTGGGCGTAGCATGCGTGAACGGAATATATTATACCGAAAAATTAATGAAGCATAAGATACAATTGGAGCCAAATTAAAATTAAACTTAAGATATAACTGACTATAATAATTAATTGGACTTAAACTATAATAATTGGATTCAAAATTTTATTATATTTAATATTTAGTTGAGTCAAATATGCAATTAAGAAATACAAACAAATATTCAAGCTACCATAAAAAATTTTACAAATTTTTGAGTAGTAAAATTATTTTTATCATTTTTAAAAAAAATTTATGAAACAAAAATTTTAAATATATATATTTTCAATATTCAAACATTGTGACTTTTTTTCTGTTGTACATTTTTTTTGTATTTGTTAAAAATTTTAAGTCAAAATCCATTGTACAAAATCATTAGCTTGAATTGTTCTTTTATTAAAAACAAATTAAAAGTTAAGTCAATTTAGACCAAATAGATATTTCATATGTAGAATCGCTTTTAAGAAAAACTGTAAGAACTTGATTAAAAAATTATAAAATTACTGAATCTCACTCTCAATAAAATTATATAATATTAAAAATTATAATTAATTAAGTTTACATTTTATAAAATATAATTAAATTAAAAATTAAATAATTTTCATATTATCTTTCAATCAAACATGAGAATAAGGATATAAAAAAATATTATAATATTATATTAATCATTTTTACTATTTCGATGATCTCTAAATATCATTTAACTTCTTAAAACTAGATGATGTAAACTATGGTTCTTTTTTCTTTTTTTTTTTTTCTTTAGGGAGAGTTGTTCATTGGTTAGCTTCCTATTAGTGTACTACTCAATCTTCTTGAACTTGATATGTAGTTTAATTTAAATTCATATTTGAATTTTTTTTTAATATTTCAAAAATATGGAAGAAAGGCTCAAATATGGTTTTGATAAATTTTTTTTCACTCTTACTTTAACTCTTCAAATTTATTTGTTTTGTATTAAAAATTATAAAGCTGGTAATAATACTATTAATCACCTAATATTTTTAAAATAAACTATTTAAAATTAAAATTAAAAGTATTTTTTTATGTGTAGTTGTTTGGTATCCATGTGAATAAGCATAACTAAATTTATCATGTTGGATAGCAATACCATTAAAAAATTAATTTTTGAAAAAATAATATAATTTTTTATTAAACTTTGAATGAATTTGGCTCCTCATTAATTCTTCCTCAATATATCAGTATCCTGAATATGAAATCTAAAAAAATATTTGAAAAGAACATTAAGAAAAATTAAATATAGCACCTGCTTCTCATGCGCCTTTTTCCATGTATTTTACATCAAAGTATCATATATGAAATATTTCATTTTTTCTGTTTAATTGATCTTTACTATGTTTATAGTGTATGACCAGGAAAATAGGTTAACATTGAACCAAATACCATAACATAATAAATAATTTAATATATAATACAATTAAATTTATCTATTTTTAATTATTATGATTACAAATTATTAAAAGAGAGAAAATTTATATATGAGACTAATAATAATAATAATAATAATGATGATGATACGATAATGATGATAAAATTGTTCATAATAAAAATAAAGATAATGTTAATAATAAGAATGAAAAATCATAATTATAACAAAACAATTGAAATAAAATATAAAAAATTCAGTAAACAGAAAATAAAATTTTAAAAATAATAAAAAACAATTAAAGTAAAAGTAGATAATGAAAAACAATAAAAATTAAACTAAAAATTTTTGAAATTAAAAAATGTGGCAAAATAAAAATCACATGAAAATTACAAAAGCAAAAGATTTCGTTAAAAGAAATTAAAATTAAAAATATAAAATAGAGAAAATAAAAAAATGTTATTTCTTTCTCTTACTATTTTCTTCAACAATCATTTATTTAACATTAATTTATTGTAAAAAATAATTTAAATTAAAAAACTAAAAATATAAATATGAAAACAAAATCAAAAGACGATTCTCTCTTTCTCTCATTATTATCCACAACGATAATTTTTTTCACTTATAAAGAGCTCGATACGACATTTTTCTTTCTCACACACATTGACTTATTTTTTTCAAATGACAATGATACCAAGTATCCCCTAGACACAGAGTGAGAGAGAGAAAGATCGTGAATATACATTTCTCTTTCAATCTTCACTTGTACCACCACGAACAATAATCACAAGACCAGTTATTCTTCTAATTCGTTGATAATTTCTCCCTCATTTCTTTGTAAATTATGATTGCTGCAGAGACAAGTCCTAAGGACCATTATGTAATTGTCTTGGGTAATATATTATAGATTTTTTTTTTCAAGATCAAATGTTTTTTTTTAATCTCATTAATCTATGTATATGAATTTATGTATATTGGATGGATTAATTTGCAAAATACTTTTCCTAGTTTTATGGATTCTTGATTTATTCTTAATGAGTTGCTAGTTTGGGTTTTTTGGTTGGTGGGTATGATAAACAATGTGAGATTTGAAAGAGAATATGATGTAAGAATTGACGATTTTGAACGATGATTAATGCATAAGGAAATTAGAGATTAGGTAAGAAAATCAAAGAAAATGTGGTTAACTTTTTAGAAGGATTAAGAGACCATTATACTCTGACATATACTTCAAAACTTTTCTTGTTATGATTGGTTATCATGGTCAAATCTTAAAGTGGTGATCAAGATAGAGGTAGTACTACTTAAAAAGTACATCATTTTTCATGTTCCACAAACTTCATTTTATTGTGTAAAGTTTTGGTTATATTAACCTGCATCTTCATATAGGTTCAATCGTCAACTATAATCATTAGTTTTGGAAAGCCTCTAATTATGTTCCATATGAGTTTGATAACTCGTTTTGTAAACTAAGTTTGGTACTACCTCTCTCTTTTGTTTAATTACACAATTGTTGGCATCTTCTACGATGGTATGTTTTTTGCCTTCCCTGTTTTTTTTGTTGTATGAAAGTGCTAGTATGTGATGAGAATCCTAAAGGATTTGCCCAGAAGCTCAATTTGGATGCCTACCCCCAAAAACTAAAAATTTCATATTCGTTGGAAGAAAGCCCCGACCCAATGATTACTCGAATAAAGACTTGTAGAGAGGTTGAAAGCCACAGGGAAGGACACTTGATAAGTTCAAAATAGTTCTCTTAAGAAACAAAAAGGAAGCAACCTTCATATTAAATTCATTCACCAATATTATTTCTATAATGCTTGCACTCTATTTAAATAGGGGTAAGAGATAACATAAAACTAAAGAGTAATGATTCTAAATTCATAAAGAAAATATTGCAAATTCGAAAAGTAGCTATCCTAAATTCAAAAGGTAAAAATCATAAATTTCAAAATAAAATATCCTAAATTGAAAAGAAAATATCATAAAATAAGATAAGGAAATATCCTGTACTATAAAGCAGATAATAACAAGCCTCACTTTTATGAGGTTAGTATCACCTAACCCTTAAACCCAAAATCAAAATACCTAGTTCCAATCCTCTAAAACATTGACTCATACTCCTAATCCATAATTTTTGAACCCTAGATCCTAAACATAACCCTTAAACACAAAACCCAACACCTTCACCCCTAAATGCTAAACCTTAACTTCTAAACCCTAAACATTAAATTCTGAGCTCTAAACTTGAAATTCTAAAACTTAAACCATAAACATAAACCCCTTAAGACTAAATCCAAATATCTAAATACTATATCCTAAACTATAACCCTACCCCTAATTGCTAAATCCTAAACCATAAACTCTAACCAATAAAATCTAAATAATAACCCCTAACTTGAAAACCCTAACATGAAACCTTAACTTCTAAACCTTAAACCTAACCTTTAATCCTTAAAGTCAAAATTTTAAATACAGAACCTTAACCCTAAACACTAATCTCAAACCCTAAACAGAAAACATTAACCCCTATCCCTAAATCATGACTTGTAAACCGTGAATCCTAAAACCTAAACTCAAACCCCCAAACTCAAAAACCTAAACTCAAACCCCCAAACTCAAAAACCTAAACTCAAACCCCTAAACCCTAAAACTCTAAACCCTAAACCCAAAATTGGAAATCTTAATCCTTAATTTTAAACCCTAACTCTAAACCTTAATCCAAGCACCATAAATCCCTAATAAAAAATTGAGCTTGGTCCATAAAATCCAAAGCACCTAAACTCTAAATAATAACTCCTAACTCGAAAACCTAACATGAAACCCTAACTTCTAAACCTTAAACCTTACCTCTGATCCCTAAACCTAAAATTTTAAATCCAGAACCTTAACCCTAAACACTAATCTCAAACCCTAAATAGAAAACCTTAACTCCTCTCCCTAAATCATAACTCGTAAACCGTAAACCCTAAACCTTAAAACTCTATACCTTAATCCCTAATTTTAAACCCTAATTCTTAAATCAAAAACCCTAAACCCTAATCTCTAATAAAAAAATTAAGCTTGGTCCATAATTTGATTAAACAATTAATTAGGCATAATAACTAACAGTGCTGGAGAATTTGTGGGCATATTAATCAATTGGACCAAAGTAATTAGGTTAACATGCATGAATACAAAAAATAATTCTACGTATATAATTGGGCCTAACAAATAATAGACCCAAGATATATAGATTTAAAATTAATTGGCCTAAGATTTTATTGGGCCTAAAAAATTAGACATATGATATAGTTATGCCTCATATAAAATTAGGCTTATGATTTGTTGAGCTAATTATAATGAAACTTGAGATATAATTGAGCCTAACATATAAATTGACTTAATATATAATTGTGCTTATGTGCAATAGCCCAAAATATAATTGGATTTAATCATAAATTTGGCTTAATTTAATGGTCTAATAATTAATTTGAATCTATTGTGCATCACCAAGAAATAATTGGGCTTAAGAATAAGTTGGGTCTGAAGTTGAGCCTAACAATTCATTAGGTGTAACAACTCATTGAATTTACAAGGCCAAATTATGAATTGAACTTAATAAAAAATTTGATTTAATATAAAATTGCATCATTTAAATAATTGAACTAAATATAAAATGAGTCAAACAACGATATGAATTTTATTAGATCTAATGAAACAATGACCTTAATATATAATTGAACCTAAAACTAAAACAGACTTCATTATATAGTTGAGCTTCATATATAAATGGACATAACAGTTAGATGGATTAAGATATAACTAGGCCCAACAACTAATTGGGCTAACATGCATGATCCCAACAAATATTTAGATCTATGAAAAAATTAGATCTCAGCTATAATAGGGCTCAAATTATGAACAAATTGAGACTAATTTATGCTAACAGCGCATAAAAAGTAATTGGGCCAAATATATTATTGATTCTAGCAATTAATTTGATCAAATAATTCGTTGTGCCATATAATTACTTGGCCCAAAGATTTAAGTACATGTAGTCCGAATTTGAATTTAATATATAATTGTTAATATGAACATAATAGACCTAATATATTTTTAAGCCGAATGTGTAATAGAGCTTAAAAATTTATTGGAGTAAACTTTTAATTGAACCTTAAAGTTAATTAGATTTAATAAAAAATTATGCTTATTATATGATTGAGATCAATAAATGATTGACCTTAATATATAATTGAGTCGAATAAAATATTAGATTTAAGACTTAATTGAGCCTAATAAAATACTCGATTTATGGCCTAACAATTAATCTCTAATATTTAAGTGGATCTAAAACTTAATTTTGCCAAATAATTAGATGAGTCTAATATCTAATTTGGCGTAATCAAAAGTTCAACTTCATATATAATTAGGTCTAAAATATATTTGAGCTCAATAATTAATTAAATCTAACATATTATTTGGCATGAGATGTAATTAGACCTAAAGAACTAACAATTAATTATGTCTTAACAATTAATTGATGAGCCTCATAATTACTTAGTCTTAAGTAAATATTGTGAATAAGAATTAATTGAGAATAAAATATATAATTGGTGCCTAAACCCACTAAATAATTGAGCCTAGAATTGAATTAAGCTTAAGATCTAATTGGCCTAAAATTATAATTGTACGTAAAACTTAATTGAGCTTAACATCTAATTGGGTTTAACATTTATTAATTAGACCCAAAAATTGATTACACTAAATATAAAATTGATATTAACAATTAATTGGACCCAAATTATAATTGAACATAAGATATAATTGGATTTAAAGATTAATTGAGCATAATAAGTAATTGAATTTAACATTTATTAATTAGACCCAAAATATAATTGAGCTAAATATGTAATTGATATTAACAATTAACCTAGCAATTCATTAAAGTAATTATCCCTAAGATTTGCTTAGGTATAGTATAAAATTGGGTTAGTATATTACTTGACCTAATAAATAATTAGCCTCAATATATAAAATTGGACATAAGAAGTAAATTGGTAGAATAGATGATTAGGCATAAGATTTAATTGAGTCTAACAATTAATTGATCTTAATAATTAATTTGGTTTAAGATTTAATCATGCTCAAAAATTAGTTAAGCCTTATAAAATATTAAGTTTAATGTATAATTAGACATAAGAAATACTCAAGCCGAAGATGTATTTGGACTAATTAATTAATGAGACCAAGTTAATGAGGCTAATGTGCATGAGCCCAAAAAATAATTCGATGTATAATTAGACTTAATAAATAATATGATCTAAGATATAATTGAACTTAAAATTAATTAGGCTTGAGATCTAATTTGATCCAAAAAAATATGATATACAATATAATTAAGCCTCATATAATTAAACTTGAAATATAATTAGGCTTAATAAATAATTTAGATTAATACATAATTAAGCCTAATGTACATTAGCTCAAAATATAATTAGGCCTAATAATTAATTGAAGATAATATTTATTTGATTGAATAATTATTATGTATTGGGTCCAATTAACTATAAGACCTAATTATATCTAAGTCTAATTATAGTTTGGGTCCAATTGTATCTTCAGCCCAATTTGTTATTAAGTCTAATAAGTTGTTAGGTGCAATGATATTTTAAATCTAATAAGTCGTTAAGTCTCATTATATTTGAGATCAATTATATATTAAGCTTATTCATTCTTAGGTCCAATAATATATTAAGCTTAATTGTTTAATAGAATCAATTTACATATTAAACCAAATTAAATTTTAGTCTAACTATTTATTAGATACAATTATATTTAGGCCCAATTAACGATTACCTCAATTTATCTCAAGTACAATTAATTGTTAAGCCGAATTAATTGTTAGGTCTAACTAATTGTTAGATTCAATTAAATCTCAAGCTCATATTTGTTAGCCCAATTTAGGTTTTAGACCCAATTATTAAGACCAATTATTTATTAGATCAAATTTTACACTAAACCTTTTTTTTAATTAGAGCTAATTAAATATTAAGCTTAATTGGGTATTAAGCTCGGTGAATTACTAGGTCCAATTAATTATTAATCTCAATTACATATTTAACTCGATGAAATTTTAATTCCAATTAATTTTGAGGCTTAATTAATAACTGTTAGGTGCAATTAATTATTACGCTCAATTATATCATAAGTTCAATTGTAGTTTGGGTTCAATTATATATCCTAGATTCAATTCATTCCAGAGTTCAATTACATATAGGGTTTATGCAAGTTACACCCAATTATCTTTTATTAAATTGAATCTTGAGCCCAGTTATATTTTAAGATTAATTATTTATTAGTGTCATTTACCTAGTTATTTTATTAGGCTTAAGTGTATATGAAATCTAATTTTTTATTAAACTCGATTAAATCTTAGGTTTAATTAATTTTTAATTATAGTTAAATACTAAACTTAATTAATTATTGAGATCAATAAGTTATTGTAGCTAACTAATTGTTAGGTTATTAATTATTAGACTCATTTACATCTCAAGCACAATTATACCTTAAACCTAGTAAATTAATTTTTTTATGAACAATTACTTACTAGACCCAAGTATATGTAAAGCTAAACTTTTAACAAAGCCCAATTAATTCTTAGGTTGAACTCAATTTTAGGCCTAATGAACTCAGTTAAATGTTATGGCAAATTATTTGCTAGGTTTAATAAATTATTAGGTTCAATTACATCTTAGGTCTCATATTTTCATAGGCATAATTACATATTAGACCAAATTAATTTATCAAGCTAAATAATATATTAAGCCCAATTTTTTTATTAAATATAATTAAATTTTAGACTTAATTAATTACACATTGAGCTCAATTATTCATTAGATTAAGTTAATTTTTAGGATTGATTAATAAATATTAAGCGCAATTAATTGGGTGTAATAAATAGTTAGGCCAAAATTGATTTTATTAAAAAATTAAGTTTAATATATTATTATGGGCCTAAGAATGAAATAAGCTTAATATATGAATGATCTCAAATATAATGAGACTTAACAATTTATTAGATTTAAAATATAATTACACCCAACAACTAGTTAGACGATTACAATTGGGCTTAAGATACAATTGGACCCAAACTATAATTAGACTTAGATATAATTAGGTCTTATAGTTAATTGGACCTAATAGATAATTAGGCTTACTACTAATAATAAGGCTACTAATAATAATTATTCAATCAAATAATTATTATCTTTAATTAATTATTAAGCGTAATTATATCTTGGGCTAATGTACATTAGGCTTAATTATGTATTAATCTAAATTATTTATTAATCCTAATTATATTTCAAGTTTAATTATATTGTATATCATATTTATTGGATCAAATTAAATCTCAAGCCTAATTAATTTTAAGTTCAATTATATCTTAGATCATATTATTTATTAAGCCTAATTATACATCAAATTATTTTTTGGGCTCATGCACATTAGCCTTATTAATTTGGTCTCATTAATTAATAGGTCCAATTACATCTTTGGCTCGAGTATTTCTTAGGTCTAATTATACATTAAACTTAATATTTTATAAGGCTAAACTAATTTTTGGGCATAATTAAATCTTAAACCTAATCAATTAGTAGGACCAATTAATTGTTAGACTCAATTAAATCTTATGCGTAATTTTACACTATACCCAAGCAAATCTTAGGGATAATTACTTTAATGGATTTTTAGGTTAATTGTTAATATTAATTACATATTTAGTTCAAATATATTTGGATCTAATTAATAAGTATTAAATTCAATTGCTTATTAAGCTCAATCTTTCTTTCTAATTATATCTTATATTCAATTATAATTTGGGTCCAATTAATTGTTAGTATTAATTTCATATTTAGCCCAATTAATTTTTGGGTGCAATTAATAAATGTTAAATCTAATCAGATGTTAAGCTCAATTAAGTTTTATGTCTAATTATATTTTAGTCCAATTAGATGTTAAGCTTAATTCAATTATAGGCCCAATTATTTAGTGGGTTTATGCATGACCAATTATACATCTTACTGTCAATTAATTCTTATTCACAATTAAATCTTAAGGCTAAGTAATTATGAGGCTCATCGATTAATTGTTAGGCATAATTAATTGTTAGTTTTTCAAGTCCAATTACATCTCATGCTGAATTATATTTTAGATTTAATTAATTATTGGGCTCAAATATATTTTAGGCTTAATTATATATGAAGCCGAACTTTTAATTAGGTCAAATTAGACATTAGACTCCACTAATTATTAGGCAAAATTAAGTTTTAGATCCACTTAAATATTAGAGATTAATTGTTAGGCCATTATTATTTGCTTAGCCTAATTAGTTGTTAGGCTCAATTACGTCTTAAATATAATATTTTATTCGACTCAATTATATATTAAGATCAATTATTTATTGATCTCAATCATATAATAAGAATAATTTTTTATTAAATATAATTAAATTTAAGGTTCAATTAATAGTTTAGCCCAATAAATTGTTAAGCTCTATTACACATTCTACTTAATAATATATTAGGCCCATTATGTTCATATTAACAATTATATATTAAGTTCAATGTTGAATTAGACCCAATTAAATCTTTGGTCTAAGTAATTACATGGCACAACGAATTATTTAGTGAAATCAATCGCTAGAATCAATTGCATATTAAGCCCAATCACTTTTTATGCGCTATTAGTATAAATTAGTCTCAATTTATTCATAATTTGAGCCCAATTATGTCTGAGATCTAATTTGTTCATAAATTCAAATATTTGTGGGGCTCATGCATGTTAACTCAAGTAGTTGTTGGGCCTAGTTATATCTTAATCCATTTAATTGTTGAGTCCATTTACATCTAAAGCTCAATTATATTTAAATTAAATTACATATCAAGTTCAAGATGACTGAGTAATACACTAATAGCAAGCTAACCAATGAAGAACTCTCTCTAAAAAAAATGAATCATAGTTTACACCATTTAATTTTAAGAAGTTAAATGATGTTTAGAGATCATTAAAATGGTGAACATGGTTACAATAATATTATAATATTTCTTTCCATATCTTTATTCTCGTATTTGATTGAAAGATAATATGAAAATTATTTAATTTTAAATTTAATTATAATTCATAAAATATAAACTTAAGTGAATATAATTTTTAAGATAATATAATTTCATCGAAAGTGAGATTCAATAATTCAACAATTAATATTAAGAAAAAGATCAAAATGAACTTTATATTATTGGTATTTTTTAATAAAGTTTTTATAGTTTTTTAAAACCAATTTTACATATAAAAGATCTATTTGGTCTAAATTAACCTACTTATAATTTTTTGTTTTATAAAGGAACAATTCAAGTTGATGATTTTGTATAATAGATTTTGACTTAAAATTTTTAATAAAAATGAAGAAATATTTAACTAAAAAGTTATAATGTTTGAATATTAAAAATATATATTTAAAATTTTTATGTCATAATTGTTTTTTAAAATCATAAAAATAATTTTAATGCTCAGAAAATTCTAAATTTTTTTATGGTAGCTTGAATATTTATTTTATTTCTTAGGAATTTCAAAACAAAGTTCATTGTATAATTTTTTTGTTTAAATAATTTATTTGAAAAAAATTAAAGGTAATGTTTAATTAGACTAAATCAAAAAGTTTATCTGTCAAATTGATTAAAAAAAATAAAAACTTGATTAAAAGTCCAATTATTTAATAGGTCAAATTATATATTAAGTCCAAATCTAATCAATTCTTAAACTTGATTAATATGACCAAATGAATTACTAGGTCTAACGAAATGTTAGTTTCAATTATATATTCGACTCAATTAAATCTTAGATCCAATTAATTTTCTTGACAATCAATATATATGAGGCTCATATAATTATTTGGTCTAATTAATTATTATGCTCAATTATATCTTTATTTGATTTATATTTAGATCTAACTTATTTGTAAACCCAATTATGTAGCGGATTCATGCATGCTATACCCAATTAAATCTTGGACCTATTTAATTATTATTCATAATTAAATTTTGAATGTAATTAATTATTAAGCTTAATTAATTTTTATGTTTAATTAATTGTTATATTATTAATTTTTAAACTCAATTACATCTCAACTCTAATTATATCTCATATCCAGTTAGTTGTTGAGCTCAAATATATTTAAGTCCTAATATTATATGAAGCTAAGCATTTTTGGGCCCAATTAAGATATTAGACCTAACTAGTTTTAAGAATAATTAATCATTAGACTCAATTGATTTTTAGGCCATAATTATTTGCTCTTATTAAACTCAATTACATATTAGGTCTAATAATCAATCAAATCTAATTATATATCAAGCTCAAATATTTATTAAGCTCAATTATATATTACAGTTTTCTTTTTGTTAAATTCAGTCAAATTCAAAGCTTAATTAATTATTTGGCTTAGCGATTTATTAGGCCTAATGAATTGTTAGATCAAATTAATTACTAAGCCTAATTACACATTGCTTAATCATTTATTAGGATCATTTAATTTTTAGATATAATTATATATTAAGTCCATTTTTTTTATTGTGGTCCAAATAGTTGTTAGGCTGAATTACATATTAGGTCTGCTTATTTTTTAGTCAACTAATTTAGTGAAATCAATTATATTTTTGACTCAATCAATTATTCGACCCAATTACATTTTGTCAAAGTATTGATTAAGCTGGTTTAAATTTTAAGTTTAATTAATTATTAGGCTCAATATTGTTAGACCTAATTAATTGTTAAGTCAAATTAATTGTTATTTTTAATTATATCTTAAGCTTAATTCATTTTGAAACGGAATTGTTTCTCAGGTTCATGCATTATAAGCTCAATAATTATTATATCCGATAAATATTAGGTCAAATTAATTATTAAACTAAATTGTATTTCAAACTTATTCAAAAGATGCCTAATTTATTTATCAAACTAAATTATTTATTTGACCTAATTTTATCTCAAGTCTAATTATGTGTGTCTTATTATATCGAAAATATAATTTTGTATGAATTCTAATTATATTATATGTCAGATTTTTTTTTTTAAGTTCATGTCCAATTAATTTCAAGTCTAATTACATCATAGCAAATTATTTACTAAGCTTAATTACAGGTCGAGTTATTGGTTTGGTTGATGCATATTAACCTGATTTTTTTTTCCATTAATAGGCCTAATTATATATCTATGTGCCAATTATTTATTAGGTAACTTGAATATTTATTTGTCTTTCTTAGAAATTTCAAAACAAAGTTCATCGTACAATATCTTCTATTTAAATAATTTAATTTAAAAAATTAAAGATAATGTTTAATTTAGGATGAATGAAAAATTTATCTGTCAAATTGATTAAAAAAACATAAAACTTGATTAAAAATTTAAATAATTTATTAGGTCAAATTATATATTAAGTCCAATTCTAATTAATTCTTAGGCCTGATTCATAACTGCAAATGAATTACTAGGTCTAACTAATTGTTAGTCTAAATTATATGTTCGACCCAATAAATGTTAGATCCAATTAATTTTTATGGCAATCAATATATATGAGGCTCGTATAATTATTTGGTCTAATTATTTATCATGCTTAGTTATATCCTCAATTGAATTATATTTAAATCTAACTTATTTGTAGACCCAATTATGTTGTGGATTGATGCACGATATAACCAATTAAATCTTGGACCTGTTTAATTCTTATTCATAATTAAACTTTTAGAGTAATTAATTATTAAGCTTAATTAATTCTTAGGTTTAATTAATTATTATGTTATTAATTTTTGAATTCAATAACATCTCAAATCCAATTATATCTTAAATCGAGTTAGTTGTTAAGCTTAACTTTTGTTGGGCTTAATTTGTATATTAAACCTAACTAGTTCTAAGAAAAATCAAATTTTAAGCACAATTAATCATTAGACTCAATTGATTGTTAAGCCATAATTATTTGCTCCAATTAATTATTAGGTTCAATTACATCTTATATCTAATATTTTATCAAGTCTAATTATATATAAAGCTCAATTATTTATTGTACCTTTTTTTTTTTTGCTAAACCTAATCAAATTCGAGGCTCAATTAATTATTTGGCTTAGCGATTTGTTAGGTCTAATGAATTGTTAAGTCAAATTAATTGTTAATCTCAATTACACATTAAACTCGATCATTTAAAAAGATTATTTAATTCTTAGATATAACTATATATTAAGTCCAATTTTTTTTATTGTGGTCCAAATAATTATTAGGTTGAATTACATATTAGGCCCCCTTATTTTTTGAGTCCAACTAATTTAGTGAAATCAATTATATTTTAGGTCAAAGTATTGGTTAAGCCCATTTAAATTTTAATCCCAATTAATTATTAAGCTCAATATATTGTTACACCCAATTAATTATTATGTTCAATTATATCTTAAGAATAATTCATTTTGAAACGCAATTGTTTCTTAAGTTCATACATTATACGCTCAATAATTATTAGATCCGATAAATATTATGTCAAATTAATTATTAGGCTAAGTTGTATTTCACACTTATTCAAAAGATGCCCAATTATGTATCAAACTGAATTATTATTAAGCCTAATTATATCTCAAGTCTAATTATATATGTCTTATTATATCATAAGTATAATTATAATGAATTCTAATTATATTATATGTTACATTTTTTAAACTCAATTAAATCTCATGTCCAATTAATTCAAGCCTAATTATATCTTCATTAATTATTTACTAAGCTTAATTACACGTCGAATTATTGGTTAGGTTGATCCATATTAACCTCACTATGTTTATCTCATTAATAGGCCCAATTATATCTACGTGTCAATTATTTCTTAGATTTAATTTATATATTAAACATAATTTTTTGTTAGATCCAATTAATTCTAACATACAATCAAATTTTAGGTCCAACTAATCATTAGGTTTAATTAATTGTTAGATTCAAAACTGTCTTATGTCTAATTATTTATTAGGCCAATTTAGTTCTTATATCCAATTATATATTGAAGCCAATGATTTATCATGTCAAATTATACATTAAGCCCAATTTTTTATCATATTTAATCAAATCTTATGGCTAATTAATGAGTTGCTAGGTCCAATTATATATTATATTTATTGAATTATATATTGAATTTGGTCTATTTAAATATTAGATCAAATTAATTTTTGCATCTAATTAATAAATATTAAGTCAAATTATTTATTAGATCCAATTAATTTTTATGTTCAACTCTGTCTTAACTTGGATCATTATTTGGATCCTATTGTTTTTTAGACTCAATTCATTCTTAACCATAATTATGTCATCGGCTCACACAGGTTACACCCAATTATATCCACGTTCATGTAAGTTACGTCCAAATAAATTTTGGACTTAATTATTTTAGACTCTATTATTTATTAGGTTTATTTTATTCTTAATTCAAATTATAGATTAAGCCTAATTGTTTATTAGGCCTGATTATATTTTAAGCTTAGTTTTTCATTAGTCTCAATTAAGTTTTAGACAAAATTAGATTTACAACTCAATTAATTATTTAACTAAGTTAATTGTTGGACCACTCTAATCATGAGTTCTTAATTGTTAGGCTTTATTACATCTCAGGCCCAATTATATCTTAAACTAATTTAATTTTAGGCTTAAATATTTTTTTAAGCTTAATTATTTATTAGACTTAATTTTAGGTTCAATATTTTATTAGTCTCAATTATTAAGCCCAGTTATTTGTTAAGTTTTAATATATATTAAGCTTAATTTTTTATTAAATCCATTAAATCCTAATCCTAATTAATTTTGTTAGGCAACAAACTATTAAGCCTAATAAGTTGTTTGATCCTATTAATTATTAGATTCAATTACATATTAGACTCAAATATTTCTTAGACTCATTCTATTCTTAAGCCTAATTAGATATTATATCTAATTATTTAGAGTGATTTAAATATCAGCTCTAATTAATTATACAAAATAATAAATTGTTTAATCAAATTAATTAGATTTAAGATATAATTAAGCCCAGTAATTAATTGGGCTGATCATACATGAGCCCAATAAATAGTTAGACCTAAGGACAATGCCTACGATATAATTCGATCTTACAAATAATTAGATCTAATAATCAATAGTACTTAAATACAATTGGGCCTATCATGCACGAAACAAAGAAATGATTCAACCTAAGAAAAACTAGTCTAACATATATTAATCAGCCTAAAAATTTATTAGGCATGTAATTGAGTTTAATAATTAATTGGATTAGATAATTTATCGCTTCAAATAATTAATTAGGCATAATATTCAATTGAGCCTACTAAAAAATTGGACTTGGCCTAAGAACAAAATAGACTTAATAAATAATTAAACCTATTATATAATTAAGTGTAAAAATTAATTGCACTGCAAGATTCATTGGGCCTAACAAATGAGTCCAAACAATTAATTGAACCTAAGAATTAATTGGATTCAACAAAAAATTGAACTTAATAAAAATAATTAAGGCTAAGATATAATTGAGCCTAATAATTAGTTTGGCTTAATGATCAATTGGGTTTGAGATTTAATTATGTCTAAGAATTAGTTGGACCTAAGATTTAACTAGATCAAATAAAAAAATTGGGTTTAATATGTAGTTGGTCCTAAAAATAATTAGGCTTAAAAACGAAATGACATTAATACATAATCGAGCCTAAAATATAGCTAGTCATGTAATTAATATGATTTAAATTAAGCTTAGCGTGCATGAGTTTGACAAATAATTGGACCTAAGAATAAATTGGGTTTTGAGATATAATTAGGCATAAATTTTAATTAAACATACTATAATTTGATCCAATAAATAATAATGCTTAAGATATAGTTGGGTGTGTTATGCATGAAATTGAGAAATACTTTAGTCCAAGAAAAAAACTGAGCCTATGGTATATTTATTGAGTTTAAAAATTAATTAGACCATAAAAATAAGTAGGCTTAAAATGTAATTGAGTCTAACAGTTAATTAAGCCAAATAATTATTTTTCACATTATTAATTAAACCTAAAATTTAATTAGGCTTAATAAAAAATTAAGCTTGATATATTAATTATTTAGCCTAGCAATATATTAGGTTTAACAATTCGTTAGGCTAAATAATTAATTGAGGTTAAGATTTAATCAGATTTAATAAAAAAATATGCTTAAATTAAGCTTAATAAATAACTATGTTAAATATAGAATTCGACCAAATAAAATATTAAACCTTATGTATAATTCAGCTGGACAAATAATTTAACCTAATAGTTAATTAAGTCTACTGCCTAAAAATTAGTTAAACATATTAACTAATATGATCTAATAATAAAAAGTTGGGCTTCATATATAATTGGGTCTCAAATATATTTGAACTTGGTGATTTACTTGGTCTAAGATATAATTGGGCTTGAGAAGTAATTAAGTTTAATAATTAGTGATTCAACAATTAATTAGACCTAACAATTAATTAAGCTTAATGATTTATTGAGCTCAAGATTTAATTCTGACACATAATTAATTGGATATAAGATTTAGTTGAGCTTAATTAAAGATTGAGTTTAATATATAATTAAATATAAGAAGTAGTTGGGTTTAATTTATAAATCTAAAAACGAAGTGGGATAAATATATAATTGAGCCTAAAAATATAATTGGGTCAAAATTTTAATAAACTTTAATATATATTTAGGAATAGCATGCTTGAACCCAATATAAAATGAGCCTAACATGTGATCATTCCCAAATTATAATAGAACTTAATATATAATTAAGCATAGCAACTAATTTGGCCTAAAATTCATTAATTGATCTGGAAAATTAATTAAATCTAATGAATAATTGAGCCTAATATGCTATTGAGCTTAACAATTGACTTAACCTAGCAATTCATTAGGTCTATCAATTTGTTGGATCAAATAATTATTTGAGCTTAGAATTTAATAGTATTAAATAAAAAAATTGGGCTTAATGCACAATTTAGCTTAATAAATGAATTGGGTCTAATATATAATTATGCCTATTAAAATATTAGACCTAAGATGTAATTGAACTTAATAATTTGTTAAACCTAGCAAATAATTTGGCATAACATTTAATTAAATTTAATAATTAATTAGTCCTAAAATTTAATTCTACCTAGGAATTAATTGGGTTTTGTTAAAAGTTTAGCTTTACATATAATTGGGTCTAATAAGTGATTGAGCCAAAAAAAAATAGATCTTAATAATTTACTACGTTTAAGGTATAATTGTGCTTGATCTTAATAATTAATTAGGTCTAAGATTTAACTTTAACTAAAAGGCTTAAGATTTAATCGAGTCTAATAAAAAATTTGGTTCAATATATACTTAAGTTTCAAAAATAATTAGGCTTAATCTATAATTGAATAAATGACACTAGTAAATAACTTGTCCTAAAATATAACTAAACCTAAGATTTATCTGAGTAAAAGATATAATTGGGTATAGCGTGCATGAAACTTGTACATATTGAATCTAGGAATGTATTGAGTATAAGATATAATTGAACCAAAACTACAATTCAACTTATGATATAATTAAGTGTGATAATTAATTAGGCCTAACAATTATTAATGAAGTTCCAAAATTAATCGTGTCAAATTTGTAATTGAAAATAAAAATTAATTGGACCTTTAGCAATTCATTAAGCTTAATAATTAATTAAGCTTAACATTCTGATTGGGTATGAAAAAAATTGGCTTTACTATAAAATTTGGCCTAATAAATAATTTATCGTAATAATTGGATTTAAGACCTAAATTGGGCTAATAAAATATGGGTTTAAGATTTAATTGAGTTTAATAATTAATTCAGTTTAACAATTAATTATGCTTGAGAATTGGTTGGACCTAATATTTAATTGAACCTTATAAAATATTTAGTTATTATATAATTGGGCTAATGAAATAGTTTGGGTGAAGATATAATTAAGCTTATTAATTATTGGGATGATTTGGCTAACATTAATGACCCTATGATATAACATTAATTAGACCTTAAATTTAATTAGACCTAAAAAACTAAACATACAATATAATTAGACCTTATATATAACTGAGCATACGATATCATGGGCGAAATATAATTGGAGTTAAGATACAATTAAGCTTGATAAATAATTTGACTTACTACATAATCAGGCATAGTATGTACTAGCCCAAGATATAATTGGACCTAACATTTAATAGGTCTAATTATTAATTGGGCTTATTATACATGAACCTAGTAAATGATTAGGCCTTAAGAATGAATTGGAACAAACATAAGTTAATCGGTTATATTAATTAATAACGCACAAAAAATAATTGGCTCCCCTATGTGATTAAGTCTGACAATTATTTGCACTAAATAATTCATTGGATATGCTAATTCATCGAGTCTAATAGTTAATTTAGCTTAAGATTTAATTGGGCTTAATAAAAACTTTAGTTTAATATATAATTTGGGCCATGTAAATATTTATATTTAATATAAAAATGGGCATAATTGTATTTGACATGGGCCTGTAATTGAGCCTAACCAATAATTGTACCTAAGAATTAGTCTCAAATGTAATTAGATCCAACAATTTATTAGATTAAGATACAATTATGCCCACTTGGACTAGCATGCATAAGCTCAACAAATAGTTGGATTTAAAAATAAATTAGACTTAAGATACAATTGGATCCAAATTATAACTGGACTTAGATATAAATAAGTATTATAGGTAATTAGGCCTATTACTAATAACAGGGCTACCAACGATAATTATTTGATCCAAAAAAATATTATCCCCAATTAATTATTAGGCTTAATTATATCTTGGGTTAATGCACACTACCACTAATTATTTATCAGTTCAAATTATTTTTTAAACTTAACTATGTCTCAAGTTTAATTATATTTGATCGTTACATTGTAGGCCTAATTATATCATATGTCATATTTTTTAGGTCCAAGATCTTAGACCTAATTAATTTCAACTTCAATTATATCTTAGGGTATATTATTTAGTAAGCCTAATTATATATTGGGCTCATGCATGTTCCTGATTAATTTGTTCTCTTTAATTAATAAGCCCAACAATGTTTTCAACTCGATTATTTTTTAGGCATAGTTATATATTAAACCTAATATTTTATAAGCCCAATGAATTTTTAGACACAATTAAACCTTAAGTCCAATTAATTATTAGATAAATTGATTGTTAGGTCTAATTAAATATTAAACTTAATTAAATTTTAAGCCTAATTATCTGTTCGGCCAATTTAGTTCTTATACCCAATTATATGTTAAGATCAATTAATTATTAATCAAATTATATATTAAACCTAATTTTATATGTTACATCCAATCAAATCTTCGGGCTAACTACTTAAAAGGCCTAACGAATTGCTAGATCCAATTAATTATTAATATCAATAACATATTTAGCCAAATTAAATTCTGGATCCATTTAATAAATGTTAAACTCAATTAATTATTAGACTCAATTAATATTTATGCCCAAATATTTTTTAAACCTAATCAAATCTTAGACCTAATTAGTTGTTAGATATAATGAATTATTAGGTCAACAAATTGTTAATCTCAATTGCACTTAACTAAATATTAAATCTAATAAATTTTTGAACCCAATTATTATAGTTTAGGTTAAATTAATTATTATAGTCAGTTATATCTTAAGTTTAATTTTAATTTGGCTCCAATTGTATCTTATGCTTCATTCATTTTTGGATAGAATATATTCCGTTCATGCACGCTACGCCCACTTTTATTTTAAACCCAGCTAAATATTAAACCAGTTATGTTCTCGGTCCAAATATTTGTTAGTTCATTTTGTTATGAAACCCACTTATCGATTAAGCTTAGTTATTTATTAGGCCTAATTATATTATATAACTTAGATTTTATTAAGATAATTAAATATTCATCACAAATAAATATTTAGTTCAATTAATTAATTATTTGGATCTTTAATTGTCAGGCAAAATTATATTTTAGACCACATATTTTTTGGATCCAATTATATATAAAATTCAAATTTTTGTTATGCCCAATTAGATATTAGGCCCAATTAATTTTCTTGGTAGAATTAAATCTTAGGCCCGATTAATTAGTAGATTTAATTTAATTCTTAGGTCTAATTATTTGCTAAGTCTAATTAATTATTTGGCTTAATTATATATTAGGTTTAATTAGGCCCAATTGTATATTAGACCTAATTATTTATTAAGCTTGATTATATGTTAAGCATATTTTTTTATTAAACTCAATTAAATCCTTAGAAGAGTTTATTATTTGACCCAATGAATTATTATGTCTAATTAGTTATAACACCTAATAATGAATTAAGCTTAATTTTTTATTAGATTCAATTAAATTTTAAGCTCAATCAAATCTTAGTTACAATTTAAATCTTTCGCCCAATTTATTGCTTGACAGAATGAATTATTTGGTCCGACTAATTGTTAGGCTAAATTACATGTATGCCCATTTTTTTTGTAGTATAATTAGTTCTTATATCTAATCAATTAATGTTGGACTAAATTTGCTCAAAGCTTGAATTATTTTTTAGTTTTATACTTAATAGACCTAGTTATATCTTAGGCCTTATTATTGATTGTTAAGACTAATTATCTAATAGACTCGATTGTTTATATGCCTCAATTAAATCTAATTTTAATTTAAATTCAATTATATCTTAGTCCAGTTTATTTCTAGGTCCTATTAATAATTATAAGCCCAATAATATCTTAAATCTAATTAACTATTAGACATAATTATTTTTTAGATTCAATTATGTGTGAAGCTCTATTAGTTCTTAAATCCAATTATATATTAAACATAATTATTTATTATGATCAATGATATATTAAGCCTAATTTTTATTAGGTCTACTTCAATCTTAGACCCAATTTAGGTATAATTATATCTTAAGCACAATTAATTATTAGGTCCAATTAATTGTTAGAGTCAAATAAATCTTAATCCTAGTAATTTATTAGGCCATTCAATTCTCAGGCCCAATTATATATTATGGTCAATTATTTATTAGATTAAAGCATATATTAAGTTCAACTTTTGACTAAAGCAAACCAAAATCTTAGGTCTAATTAATTGTTACCATATTTTTACGCTAAGTTCAATTTATTTAAGTGGGCTAAATATATATTTAGCCAAAATTTTTAATAAAGGCTCAATTAAATTATTGGACTCAATGAATTGATAGGTCTACTTACTTGTTAGGCTTAATTACATATTGGGCTCAATTATTTTTTTGTGTCCAATTGATTCTTAAGTGCAATTAATATACCTTAGGTCAAACTCATTCTTAAGCTCAATTATCTCTTACATTCAAGCATAATAGGTCCAATAAATTGTTAGACCTTATAAATGTTAGGCCTAATTAATTATTAGGCTTGACAATTATATCTCAAGTCCAATTATACTTGGTCTATTACATTATAGGCCTAAGTATATAGGAGATTTAATTATATCATATGTTCTTATGGCTTAATTAATTTTAGGTCTAATTGCATCTTAGGTCATAGTATTTATTAGGCCCAATCACATGTCGATTTATTTTTTGAATTCATGCACATTAATCACATTAATTTGATCAAATTAAGTAATAAGCCTAATTATATTTTTGACCAAATTATATACTAAATTCAATTATTTATAAGGTCCAATTAAACTTTAGGCCCACGCACTGTTAAATCTTAGGTCAAATTAATTGGTAAGTCCAATTAATTGTTAGATTTAATTAAATCGTAGGCCCAAATATTTATTTGGTCAAATTATATATCAAGTCTTAAATTTTATTAGACCTTAATCAAATCATGCACCTAATTAATTATCAAGTTCAATGAGTTATTAGGTCCCATTAATTGTTAACCTTAATTACATATTCTATCTAATTAGATATTAGATCCAATCAATTCTATACCGAATTAATAAAGCTGATTAAATATCAGGTCCAATTAATTATTATGCTTAGTTATATCTTCAGTGTAATTCATTTCTAAGCCCAATTATGTATTTAGTTCATGCACACATACCCAATTATGTATTAGGTCTAATTAAATTTTATGTCAATTTATCTATTAGTTTTATTTAGTTCTTCTAAACCAATTGTAAATCAAGCAAAATTTGATATTAGGCAACAATTCAATCTTAATTCAAATAATATTTTAGCCACAATTATTTATTAGTTTCATTTTGTTCTCACATCCAAGTATAAATCTATTTAGCTTAATTATATATGAAAGTCAATTTTTTTAATTAAGCTCACTTAAATCTTATACCCAATTAATTCTTAATCAAAATTAAAATTTGCACTCAATTAATTATTAGATGCAATTAATTGTTTGACCTAATTAATTGTTAGGTCACTAATTTTTAAGATATATGATATATCAAGCCTAATTATATTTTATGACTAATTATTTAGTGGGCATAAATATGTTTTAGGCGTAATTATTTATTAAGTTCAATTATATATTAAGCTCATTTATTTATCAAGCCCAATTAATTGTTAAACTCAACTAATTCTTAGGTAAAATTAAATCTTAGATCTAATGATTAGACTTAATTCATTATTAGACCTAATTATTCGCTAGGTCCAATTAACTATTGGGCTCAATGATATTTTAGGTCTAATATTTTATTCAGTCTAATTATGTATTAAGACTAATTATTTATTAAGCTTAATTATATATTAAACCAAAATTTTAATTTAGCTCAAACAAACCCAATTATTCTTATAATCCAATTACTTCTTCGACCCAATTAATATATAGTAGGTTAAATTTCTTTCAAGATTGATTTATTTCTCATTTATTTATTATTAGATTGAAATACCTATCGGACCTAATTACTTATATGGCTCATTATATTTTAAGTGTAATTAAAATTTTGGTTTAATTATATCTTAGGACTAATTTATTCTTAAGTTCAATTATTTGTTGGGCCCATACATACAAGGTCACTGACTTAATTGAGCTTCATATATAATTAGACTTGATAAAATAGTAGACATAAGATGTAATTGAGCCTAATAATTATGGCTTAACAATCAATTGAGTGTAATGATTAATTGTGCTTAAAATTTAATTTTTCTTAGAACTAGTTAGGTCTAATATCTAAATTAAGCCAAAAAAAAAAAAAGTTGAGCTTATATCATATTGGGACTTAAATATACTTGGGCTCAACAACTAACTCAATTTAAGATATAATTGGATTTGAGATGTTGAATTCAAAAATTAACAACATACTAATTAATTAAACCTAATAATTAATTAAGTTTAATAATTAAATACACTCAAATTTTAATTAAAATAAGAATTAAATAGGTCCAAGATTTAATTAGTTATAACTTGCATAAATCCATGACATAATTGGGTTTACAAATTAGTTAGATTTAAATATGATTCAATTGAAGATATAACTAAGCATGATAATTAATTAGACCAAATAATTATACGAGCCTCATATATATTGATTGCCACAAAAATTAATTGGATTTAACATTTATTGGGTCGAACATATAATTTAGACTAACAATTCATTTGCAGTTATTAATCAAACCTAAGAATTGATTAGAATTGGACCTAAGACCTAATAAATAATTGAAATTTTTAATCAAGTTTTATGTATTTTTTAATCAATTTGACAGAAACTTTTTGATTTAGACTACATTAAACCTTATCTTTAATTTTTTAATTAAATTGTTTAAATAGAAGATGTTGTACAATGAACTTTGTTTTGAAATTTCTAAGAAGCACAAATAAATATTCAAGCTACCATAAAAAATTTTACAATTTTTTCAGTAGTAAAATTATCTTTATCATTTTATAAAAAACATTCAAAATTTTTTTTAAAAAATATATGTTACAATTTTTTCAGTAGTAAAATTATCTTTATCATTTTATAAAAAACATTCAAAATTTTTTTAAAAAAATATATGTTTTCAATATTCAAACATTATGACCTTTTTTGTTGTATATTTCTTCGTATTTGTTAAAAATTTTAAGTCAAAATTCATTATATTAAATCACCAAGTTGAATTGTTCTTTTATTAAAAGTAAATTAAAAATAAGTCAATTTAGAAGAAATAGATATTTTATATGTAAAATTGGTTTTAAAAAAACTATAAGAACTTAATTTAAAAAATACCAACAATATAAAGTTCATTTTGATTTTTATCTTAATACTTATTATTAAATTATTGAATCTCACTCTCAATAAAATTGTATAATATTAAAAATTATAATTAATTAAGTTTATATTTTATGAAATACAATTAAATTAAAAACTAAATAATTTTCATATTATTTTTTAATCAAACATGAGAATAAAGATATAAAAAAGAAATATTACAATATTATATTAACCATTTTTTACTATTTCAATGGTCTTTAAATATCATTTAACTTCTTAAAAGTAAATGGTGTAAACTATGATTCTTTTTTTTCTTTAGGGAGAGTTGTTCATTGGTTAGCTTCCTATTATTGTATTACTCAATCCTCTTGAACTTGATATGTAGTTTAATTTAAATTTAAATTTGAATATTTTCTTTTAATACTCATTTATTGGGCCAAATAGTTAATTAAACCTTGATTTAATTGGATTTAACAAAAAACTAAGCTTAATTAATAATTGATCTCAACATATGATTGAGCCAAATAAAATATTAAACTTGAAAACGTCATTGAGCTGAATAATTAATTAGACTTAGTAAATAATTATGGCATAACAAGTAATCTTTAATAATTAAGTGGGCCTAAAACTTAATTCTACTTAAGAATTAGTTGAGTCTAATATCTAATTAGTACTAATAAAAAGTTAGGCTTTATATGTAATTAGACTTTAAATATATTTGAGACCAATAATTAACCAAGTTTAAGATATAATTTCATATAAGATGTAATTAAACCTAACAATTAAAGAATAAAGTCTAAAAATTAATTGATGAGCCCCATAATTAATTAAACCCATGATTTAATTATGAATACGAATTAATTGGGTCTAAGATTTAATTTGACTTATGATATAATTGGTTGTAATGTGCATAAACCCACTAAATAATTAGGCTTAAAAATAAATTAAACCTAAAATCTAATTAGACTCAAATTATAATTGAACGTAAAAATTAATTAAGCTTAATAACTTCTTTAGTTTGGCATTTATTGATTGGACCCAAAAATTGATTGGGCTAATTAGGTATTTGATATTAACAATTAACTGGACTCAATCTACAATTCAACATAAGAAATATTTGGACATAAAGATTTATTGAGCCTAATAATTAATTGGGTTTAACATTTATTAATTGAACCTAAAATTTAATTGTGCTAAATATGTAATTGATATTAAACTTAATTACATCTCTAGCCCAATTATATCTTAGACCAAGTAATCATTGAGTTCAAATATATTTTAAACCTAATTATATGTGAAGTTTGACTTTTTATTAGACCATATTAGTTAATAAGTTTAACTAATTTTTAGGCAGTAGACTTAATCAATTGTTAGGCTAAATTATTTGTTAGGTTTAATTATTAGTTCACTTAAAATATATATGAGGTTCAATATTTTATTTGGTCGAATTACATATTAAACTTATTTATTGTTAAGCTCAATTATATATTTAGCGTATTTTTTATTAAACCCAATCAAATCTTAACCTCAATTAATTATTTACCCTAACAAATTGTTAAACCTAATGTATTGTTAGGTTCAATTAGTTGTTAGACTCAATCACACATTAGACTCATTATTTATTAGATCTATTTCATTTTTAGTTTAATTTTATATCAAGCTTAATTTTTTATTAGGCCTAATTAAATTCAATTAATAATTTAGTAAAACAAATTATTTGGCTTAATTAACTATTAGACTCAATTACATTTTAGGCCTACTTAATTTTATGACCCAATTAATATACCTTAGGTTCAGTTTTTTTCTTGGGCTAAAGTATTTCTCAATTTAATGCATGATATAATCAACTAGATCTTAAGCACTCCTCTATATGGGGTCCAATCATAGTATGTTCAATTAAAATTTAAGTCCAATTATATGTCAAACCCAATTTATTCTTTGGTCCAATTATATGTCAAGCTCATGCACACTAAGCCTAATTAATTATTAATCCAATCATATTTTAAATCATATTAATTGTATGACTAGTTATAATTTAGGCTCGATTATGTATTAGTGTCATTTTGTTCTTAAGCCTAGTTATTTATTAGGATAAATTATATATTAAATCTAATTTTTGATTATGTTTAGTTAAATCTTAGGTCCAATTAATTTTTAGACACAATTAAATCTCAAGCCCAATTCATTAAACCAAATTAGTTGTTAGGCTCAATTACATCTTGCTTATTTTTATTAAGCTCAATTTTTTGTTGAATCCAATTAATTCTTAAACTATTTGGACTCATTTGTTAAGCCCAATGAATCTTATGGTCTAATTAATTCTTAGGTTTAATTACGTAACAGGCTCTATTTTTATTAAGTCTATTTTTTTCATAAGCCCAAGTCTAATTTTTTAGTAGGCTTCATTGAATATTATGCCTAATTAATTATTTGAAGCGATAAATTATTTAATCCAATTAATTGTTAAGCTTAATTACATGTTAGGTCTAATTGCAATAAATTTTTAAGCCCATTAATATATGTTAAGCCAATTTTTTTTAGGGTGAATTATTTCTTTGTTTAATGCATGATAGATCCAATTGTATCTTTGCCCTATTATTGATTATTATGCCTAATTATTTATTGGCTCTAATTATTTATAAAGTTCAATTATAGTCTGGGTTCAATTATATCGTAGGCATAACTATTTATTGGGTGCATGCATGCTCAGCTTAATTAATTACTGGGCGCAATTATACCTTAAATACAATTAGTTTGATTAAACAATTCATTGTTTCATATAATTAATTAGAACTAATATTTAATTGAGATTAAAAAATTTAGGTAAAATATCTAAGTAGGCTTAAGAACAAAATAAGCCTAAAATATATTTGAGTCTAATATGTAATTGAACCTAATAATTAATTAAATCAAACAATTTATTGGGCCTAATAATTTGTTATCTAACAAAATTAATTAAGATTAGGATTTAATTAGGTTTAATAAAAAATTAAACTTAATATATTAGAACTTAACAAGTAATTTGGCTTAATATATAATTAAGCTTAATGCATAATTAAGTCTAATAAAATATTGGACCTCCTAATAAATATTTGAGCCTAAAATTAAATTGGTTTAAAATGTAATTGGATCGAGATGTAATAAAGCATAACAATTAATGATCTCATGATTAGAGTGGTCCAACAGTTAATTGAGTCGTAAATTTAATTATGACTAAAAGTTAATTGAGCCTGATGAAAAATTAAACTTAGTATATAATCATGCCTAATAAATAATTAGACTTAATCTATAATTTAAATTAAAAATAAAATAAAACAAATAAATAATTGAGTTTAAAATATAATTAAATTTAAAATTTATTTGGACTTAACTTGTATGAGCTAATGATATAATTGGATGTGAAGTACATGAACCCACGACATAATTGGGCATAACATGTATGAACCTACGGCATTATTATAGTTAAGAATGAATAGAGCTTAAAAAATTATGGGACCCAAATAATGATTCGATTCAAGATAGAATTAAACATAAAAATTAATTGTACCAAATAAGTAATTGGGCTTAACATTTATTAATTAGACCCATAAATTAATTTGATCTAATATTTAAATAGGCTAAATATGTAATTTAATAAATAATTGGACTAATAATTCATTAGGCCTTATAATTAATTATTCATAAGATTTGATTAGATATGATAAAAAATTAGGTTTAATGTATAATTTGACCTGATAAATAATTAACTTTAATATATAATTGGACATAAGAACTACATTTTGCCAAATAAATAAGTAGGCATAACTAACAATTAACTAAACCTAATAATTAATTGGACCTAAAATTTGATTGTCTTAGAATTAATTGAATCTTACAAAAAAATTGTGTTTAATAAACAAATTAGATCTAACAAATAATTGGTGTATAGATATAATTAGGCCTATTAATGGAAAAAATAATAATAAGGTTAATATGCATCAACCAAACCAATAACTCGACTTGTAATTAAGCTTAGTAAATAATTAGCTAAGATATAATTAGACTTAAAATTAATTGGACATGAGATATAATTAACCTTAAAAAAAATTGACATATAATATAATTAAAATTCATATAAAATTATACTTATGATATAATAAGACACACATAATTAGACTTGAGATAAAATTAGACTTAATAAATAATTTAGTTTGATACATAAAGTAGGTATCTTTTGAATAAGTTGGAAATATAATTTAGTCTAATAATTAATTTGACCTAATATTCATCGAGTATAATAATTATTGAGCTTATAGTGCATGACCCGAGAAACAATTGCATTTTAAAACGAATTAGGCCTAAGATATAATTAAAAATAATAATTAATTTGACTTAACAATTAATTGGGTCTAACAATATTAAGCATAATAATTAATTAAACTTAAAATTTAAATCGGCTTAATCAATACTTCGACTTAAAATGTAATTAGGTCGAATAATTAATTGAGTCAAAAATATAATTGATTTCACTTAATTAGTTAGACCAAAAAATAAGCGGACTTAATATGTAATTCAGCCTAACAACTATTTGGATCACAATAAAAATATTGAGTTTAATATATAATATTTAAGAATTAAATGATCCTAATAAATGATTGAGCAATGTGTAATTAAGCTTAATAATTAACTTGACCTAACAATTCATTAGGCCTAATAAATCGCTAAGCCAAATAATTAATTGAACCTCGAATTTGATTGGATTTAGTAAAAAAAAAAAGTGTAGTATATAATTGAGCTTAATAAATATTTGTGCTTGATATATAATTAGACTTGATAAATTATTAGGCCTAGAGTTTAGTAATTAATTAGAGCAAATAATTATAGCCCAACAATCAATTGAGTCTAATGATTAATTATACTTAAAATTTATTTTTTCTTAGAACTAGTTAGGTCTAATATCTAAATTGAGCCCAAAAAAAAGTTGTGCTTCATATAATATTAGGACTTAAATATATTTAAGCTCAACAACTAACTGGATAGATATAATTAGATTTAAGATATAATTGAATTTAAAAATTAATAATATAATAATTAGTTAAACATAAAAATTAATTAAGCTTAATAAATAATTACATTCAAAATTTAATTATGAATAAGAATTAAATAGGTCCAAGATTTAATTGGGTTTGCAAATAAGTTAGATCTAAATATAAATCAAATAAAGATATAATTGAGCATAATAATTAAATGAGCCTCATATATATTGATTGCCAAAAAAATTAATTGGATCTAAGATTTAATTGGGTTGAACATATAATTGAAACTAACATTTCATTAGACCTAATAATTCAATTGGTCTTGTTAATCAGGCCTAAGAATTGATTAGAATTGGACTCAATAAATAATTTGACATAATAAATAATTGAAATTTTTAATCAAGCTTTTATATTTTTTTTATCAATTTGACAGATAAACTTTTTGATTTAGTCTAATTAAACATTACCTTCAATTTTTTAAAATAAATTATTTTAAAAAAATTGTACAATGAACTTTGTTTTGAAATTTCTAAGAAATAAAAAAAAATATTCAAGTTACGATAAAAAAAATTTAGAATTTTCTTATGAGCATTAAAATTATTTTTATGATTTTAAAAAAATCTGACATAAAATTTTTAATATATATATTTTTAATATTCAAATATTATAACTTTTTTTGTTTAATATTTCTTCATGTTTGTTAAAAATTTTAAGTCAAAATCTGTTATACAAAATCATCAACTTGAATTGTTCCTTTATAAAAAAATATATATAAGTAAGTCAATTTAGACCAAACAGATATTTTATATGTAAATTAGTTTTAAAAAACTATAAAAACTTTATTGAAAAATACCAATAATATAAAGTTCATTTTAATCTTTATCTTAATATTAATTAATGAATTATTGATTTTCATATTTTCTTTCAATCCAAGAAGAGAATAAGGACATCAAAGAAATATTGTAAGCATTTTCACCATTTTAATGATCTCTAAATATCATTTAACTTTTTAAAATTAAATGGTGTAAACTATGGTTCATTTTTTTAAGAGAAAACTATTCATTGGTTAGCTTGTTATTAGTGTATTGCTTAGTCATTTTGAACTTCATATATCAATGGACCCAACACTTAAAATGGATTAAGATATAATTAGACCTAACAACTAATTAGGCTAACATGCATGAGCCCAACAAATATTTGGATTTATCAACAAATTAGATCTCAAATATAATTGGGCTCAAATTATGAATAAATTGAAACTAATTTATACTAATAGCGCATGAAAAGTAATTGAGCCTAATATGTAATTGATTTTAGCGATTAATTTGACCAAATAATTCATTGTGTCATGTAATTACTTGGACCAAAGATTTAATTGGGTTTAGTTCAAAATTAAACTTAATATATAATCGTTAATATAAACATAATGGGCCTAATATATTATTAAGCCAAATGTGTAATAAAGCTTAACAATTTATTGGGCTAAACTGTTAATTGAACCTTAAATTTAATTAGATTTAATAAAAAATTATGCTTATTATATGATTGAGATTAATAAATAATTGATCTTAATATATAATTGAGCCGAATAAAATATTAGATTTAAGACGTAATTGAGCCTAACAATTAATTAGGCTGAGCAAATAATAATGGCCTAACAATTAATCTCTAATATTTAAGTGGATTTAAAACTTAATTCTGCCTAATGATTAGTTGAGCATAATATCTAATTTGGCCTAATTAAAAGTTTGGCTTCATATATAATTAAGCCTAAAATATATTTGAGCTCAATAATTAATTAAATTTAAGATATTATTTGGCATGAGATGTAATTGGACCTAAAAAAACAAACAATTAATTATGCCTAACAATTGATCGATGAACTTCATAATTACTTAGTCTTAAGATTTAAATGTGAATAAGAATTAATTGGAGTAAGATATATAGTTGGTCGTAGCGTGCATAAACCCATTAAATAATTGGGCCTATAATTGAATTAAGCTTAGGATCTAATTGGACATAAAACTTAATTGAGCTTAACATCTAATTGGGTTTAAAATATATTAATTGGAGCCAAAAATTGGTTGGGGTAAATATAAAATTGGTACTAACAATTAATTGGACCCAAATTATAATTGAATATAAGACATAACTTGACAGAAAGATTAATTGAGCCTAATAAGTAATTGGATTTAACATTTATTAATTAGATCCAAAATATAATTGAACTAAATATGTAATTGATATTAATGATTAACCTAGCAATTCATTAAAGTAATTATCCCTAAGATTTGCTTGGGTATAGTATAAAATTGGGTGACCTAATAGATAATTAGGCTTAATATATAAAATTGGACATAAGAAGTTAATTGGTAGAATAGATGATTAGGCATAAGATTTAAGTGATTCTAACAATTAATTGGTCCTAATAATTAATTAAATTTAAGATTTAATTACACCTAAAAACTAGTTGAGCCTTATAAAATGTTAAGTTTAATATACAATTAGACATAAGAAATAGTCGAGCCAAAGATGTAATTGGACTTTTTAATTAATAAGACCAAATTAATGAGGTTAATGTGCATGAGCCTAAAAAATAATTCGATGTATAATTAGGCTTAATAAATAATATGATTTAAGATATAATTGAACTTAAAATTAATTAGGCTTGAGATCTAATTTGATCTAAAAAAAATATGATATACAATATAATTAAGCCTCATATAATTAAACTTGAAATATAATTAGGCTTAATAAATAATTTAGATTAATACACAATTAAGCCTAATGTACATTAGCCCAAGGTATAATTAGGCCTAATAATTAATTGAAGATAATATTTAATTTTGAGGCTTCATTAATAATGATTAAGTGCAATTAATTATTACGCTCAATTATATCATAAGTTCAATTATAGTTTGGGTTCAATTATATATCTTAGATTCAACGCGTTCCAAAGTTCAATCACATATAGGGTTTATGCAAGTTACATCCAATTATATCTTTGGTTAAATTAAATCTGGAGCTCAGTTATATTTTAAGATTAATTATTTATTAACGTCATTTACCTAGTTATTTGTTAGACCTAAGTATATATGAAATCTAATTTTTTATTAAACTCAATTAAATCTTAGGTCTAATTAATTTTTAATTATAGTTAAATATTAAACTTAATTAATTATTAAGATCAATAAGTTGCTATAGCTAACTAATTGTTAGGTTATCAATTATTAGACTGAGTTACATCTCAAGCACACTTATATCTTAGACCTAGTAAATTAATTTGTTTAAGGAACAATTACTTATTAGACCCAATTATATATGAAGTCGAACTTTTAACAAAGCCCAATTAATTCTTAGGTTGAATTCAATTTTAGGCCTAATGGACTCAATTAGTTCAATTACATCTTAGGTCTTATATTTTCATAGGCATAATTATATATTAGACCCAATTAATTTATATATTAAACCTAATTTTTTATTAAATATAATTAAATTTTAGACTTAACTAATTACACATTGAGCTCAATTATTCATTAGATCAAGTTAATTTTTAGGATTGATTAATAAATGTTAAGCCCAATTAGTTATTATACTCAATTATATCTTAAGTTTAATTATAATTTGTATAAAATCATATCTTGTGCTCAATTCATTCATAGAGTCAATTTTGCATTGGGTTCAAGCATGCTATGTCTAATTATATCTTAAGGTCTATTAAATTTTGAATTCAATTACATTTTAGCCTCAATTATTTATTTATCTCATTTTGTTCTTAGAATTATTTATAAATTAAGCCCAACTATTTATTACCCCAATTATATATGGAGCTCAATCTATAATTAGGCTCAGTTAGATTTAATATATCATTAATCATAATAAATAATTATGTTTAATATATAATTAGATTAAAGAACTACCTAAGCTTCACACATAATTGAGCTTAAAAAATAATTAAGTCTAACAGTTAATTAGATTTAAGATATTATTGGGCCAATAATTAATTGGACCTAGAAACAAGCTGGCCAAAGATATAATTAGACTTAATTGAGGCATATAAATAATTGAGTCTATTAGATAACATATGAATAAACAATAGGGCCTAAGATATAATTGGGTTTATTAAGTATGAAACTAAGAAATAATTCAACTTATGAGCAAATTTAATCTAATGTTAATTAATTAGCCCAAAGAACTAATTATCCTACAAATAATTAGGCATACATGTAATTTAGTCTAACAATTAACTCGACTAAATAAATCATTATGCCAAGTAATGAATTAGGCTTAAGGTTTGATTAGGGCCTAAAATTTAATTGAATCTAATAAAAAATTAAGCTTAATTCATCATTGGGTGCAATAACTAATTAGACCTAATAGTTCATTGGGTCAACTAATTAATTATCTTGGTATTTAATTGAGTTTAATAAAAGATATGCTTAATACATAATCAAGCTTAATAAATAATTAGGGTTAATATATAATTGGGCCTAATAAAACAGTGAACTAAGATATAATTAAGCTTAATAATTAATTTGTCATAATAAATTATTAGACCTAACAATTTAATTAAATCTATTAATTAATCGAGCTTTAGATTTAATTTTATATAAGAATTAGTTGGACCTAATATCTAATTTGGCGTAACAAAAATTTGAATTTCATTTGTAATTGGACCTAATAAATATGTGAACCTAAAATATAGTCTTGCTTGACATGTAATTGAATTCAACAATTAAAGATCTAAATAATTAATTAATTGAACTAAATATTTAATTGTGACAACTATTTATTGAACTGAATATTTAATTGATTTGAATAAAATATGAGTTATATATGATTAGATCTAATAAATAATTGAGCTTAATCGATAAGTGTGTTTTAAAATGAAATGAAAGTAATAAATATTTGGACTGAACAAATAATTAGTCCAATATTTAGTTGGGCTTACAATAAAAGTGGGGCAAACCGGATATATCATGTCGAGAAATGAATTGAGCGTAAGATACAAGTGCAGCCATATTAAAATTAAACTTAAGATATAATTAACTGTAATGATTAATTAGAACCTAGTATTTATTAATTTGACCTAAAATATAATAATTCGGTCTAAAAATTTATTAGATTTAAGATTTGTTGAGTGAAATATTTAATTCAGATTAACAATTTATTGGACCTCATAATTCATTACAGCTAACAACTAATTAGATCTAAGATCTAATTGGGTTTCCTAAACCCAAAATTTTAAATACAGAACCTTAACCTTAAACACTAATCTCAAACCCTAAACAGAAAACCTTAACCCCTATCCCTAAACCATGGCTTGTAAACCGTGAATCCTAAAGCCTAAACTCAAACCCCCAAACCCTAAAACTCTAAACCCTAAACCCAAAATTGAAAACCTTAATCCTTAATTTTAAACACTAACTCTTGAATCAAAACTCTAAACCCTAATCCAAACACCATAAATCCCTAATAAAAAATTGAGCTTGGTCCATAAAATCCAAAGTCTCTAAACCCTAAACTCTAACCAATAAACTCCAAATAATAACCCCTAACTCGAAAACCCTAACAAAAAACCCTAACTTTTAAACCTTAAACCTTACCTCTGATCCCTAAACCTAAATTTTTAATCCAGAACCTTAACCCTAAACACGAATCTCAAACCCTAAACAGAAAACCTTAACCCCTCTCCCTAAACTATAACTCGTAAACCGTGAACCCTAAACCCTAAAACTCTAAACCTTAAACCCAAAATTGAAAACCTTAATCCCTAACTTTAAACCCTAACTCTTAAATCAAAAACCCTAAACCCTAATCCCAATATCCCTAAATCCCTAATAAAAAATTGAGCTTGATCCATAATTTGATGAAACAATTAATTAGGCATAATAACTAATAGTGCTGGAGGATTAGTGGGCATATTAATCAATTGGACCAAATTAATTAGGTTAACATGCATGAATACAAAAAATAATTCTACATATATAATTGAGCCTAACAAATAAAAGACCCAAGATATATCGATTTAAAATTAATTGGCCTAAGATTTTATTGGGCCTAAAAAATTAGACATATTATATAGTTATACCTCATATAAAATTAGGCCTATGATTTGTTGAGCTAATTAAAATGAAACTTGAGATATAATTGAGACTCAAATATAAATTGACTTAATATATAATTGTGCTTATGTGCAATAGCCCAAAATATAATTGGATTTAATCATAAATTTGGCTTAATTTAATGGTCTAATAATTAATTTGAATCTATTGTGCATGGCCAAGAAATAATTGGACTTAAGAATAAGTTGGGTCTAAAGTTGAGCCTAACAATTAATTGGGCACAAAGAATAATTGGTCCTAATAATTCATTAAATTTACGAGCTCAAATTATGAATTGAACTTAATAAAAATTTTGATTTAATATAAAATTGCATCATTAAATAATTGAACTAAATATAAAATGAGTCAAATAACGATATGAATTTTATTAGATCTAATGAAACAATGACCTTAATATATAATTGAACCTAAAACTAAAACAGACTTCAATATATAGTTGAGCTTCATATATAAATGGACCTAACAGTTAGATGGATTAAGATATAACTAGGCCCAACAATTAATTGGGCTAACATGCGTGAGCCCAACAAATATTTGGATCTATGAACAAATTAGATCTCAGCTATAATAGGGCTCAAATTATGAATAAATTGAGACTAATTTATGCTAGTAGCGCATAAAAAGTAATTGGGCCAAGTATTTTATTGATTCTAGCAATTAATTTGACCAAATAATTGGTTATCCCATATAATTACTTGGACCAAAGATTAGGTGTAATTCAAATTTGAATTTAATATATAATTGTTAATATGAACATAATGGACCTAATATATATTTAACCCGAATGTGTAATAGAGCTTAAAAATTTATTGGACTAAACTGTTAATTGAACCTTAAATTTAATTAGATTTAATAAAAAATTATGCTTATTATATGATTGAGATCAATAAATTATTGAACTTAATATATAATTGAGCCGAATAAAATATTAGATTTAAAACTTGATTGAGCCTAATAAAACATTCGATTTATGGCCTACCAATTAATCTCTAATATTTAAGTGGATCAGAAACTTAATTCTGCCTAATAATTGGATGAGTCTAATATCTAATTTGGGGTAATCAAAAGTTCAGCTTCATATATAATTAGGCCAAAAATATATTTGAGCCCAATAATTAATTAAATCTAACATATTATTTGGCATGAGATGTAATTGGACCTAAAGTACTAACAATTAATTGATGAGCCTCATAATTACTTAGTCTTAAGTAAATATTGTGAATAATAATTAAATAGGAGTAAAATATATAATCGGTGCATAAACCCACTAAATAATTGGGCCTAGAATTGAATTAAGCTTAAGATCTAATGGGCCTAAAATTATAATTGGACATAAAATTTTATTGAGCTTAACATCTAATTGGGTTTAACATTTATTAATTGGACCCAAAAATTGATTAAGCTAAATATAAAATTGATATTAACAATTAATTGGACCCAAATTATAATTTAACATAAGATATAATTGGATTTAAAGATTAATTGAGCATAATCAGTAATTGGATCTAACATTTATTAATTAGATCCAAAATGTAATTGAGCTAAATATGTAATTGATATTAACAATTAACCTAGCAATTTATTAAAGTAATTATCCCTAAGATTTGCTAAGGTATAGTATAAAATTGGGTTTAGTATATTTCTTGACCTAATAAATAATTAGCCTTAATATATAAAATTGGACATAAGAAATAAATTGGTAGAATAGATGATTAGGCATAAGATTTAATTGAGTCTAACAATTAATTGATTTTAACAATTAATTTGGTTTAAGATTTAATTATGCTGAAAAATTAGTTGAGCCTTATAAAATATTAAGTTTAATGTATAATTAGACATAAGAAATACTCTAGCCGAAGATGTATTTGGACTTATCAATTAACGAGACCAAATTAATGAGGCGAATGTGCATGAGCCCAAAAAATAATTCGATGTATAATTAGGTTTAATAAATAATATAACCTAGGATATAATTAAGCCTAATGTACATTAGCCTAAGATATAATTAGGCCTAATAATTAATTGGAGATAACATTTTTTTGATTGAATAATTGTTATTAATAGCCTTATTATTAGTAGTAAGTCTAATTATCTATCGGGTCCAATTAACTATATAAGACCTAATTATATCTAAGTCTAATTATAGTTTGGGTCCAATTATATCTTAAACTCAATTTATTCTTAATAATTCATTATGTCAGGCAACGAATTGGGTTTAAGATTTGATTGGGGCTTAAAATTTAATTGAATCTAATAAAAACTTAAGCTTAATCCATCGTTTGGTGTAATAATTAATTAGACATAATAATTCATTGGGTCAAGTAATTAATTGTCTTGGTATTTAATTGAGTTTAATAAAAAATGCTTAATACATAATCAAGCTTAATAAATAATTAGGGTTAATATACAATTAGGCTTAATAAAACAATGAACCTAAGATATAATTAAGCTTTATAATTAATTGGACCCAGCAAATAATTAAACCTAACAATTTAATTAAATCTATTAATTAATTGAGCCTAAGATTTAATTTTGCATAAGAATTAGTTGGGTCTGATATCTAATTTGGCGTAACAAAAATTTAAATTTTATTTATAATTGGACCTAATAAATATATGAATCTAAAATATAATCTTGCTTGACATGCAATTCAGTCCAATAATTAAATATCTAAATAATTAATTAATTGAACTAAATATTTAATTGATCTTAATGAAATATGAGTTATATATAATTAGGTCTAATAAATAATTGAGCTTAATTATAAGAGTGTTTCAACAAAATGAAGCTAATAAATATTTGGACCAAAAAATAATTGGGCGAATATTTAGTTGGCTTAAGATAAAAGTGAACGTAGCGTGCATGAACTGGATATATTGTGCTGAGAAATGAATTGAGCGTAAGACACAAGTGGAGTCAAATTAAAATTAAACTTAAGATATAACTTACTACAATGATTAATTAGAACCTAGTATTTATTAATTTGACCTAAAATATATAATTGGGTCCAAAAATTTATTAGATTTAATACTTAGTAAAGTCAAATATGTAATTGAGATTAACAATTTATTGAACCTAATAATTCATTATGCCTAATCACTAATTAGATCTAAACTTTAATTAAGTTTAAGAAAACATTAACCGTCATATATAATTTGATCAAATAATTAATTGGCCATAATAATTAATGTGTTTGAGAATTAGTTTGGCCTATTAATCAATTGGACTGAATTAATTAGGTTGACATGCATAAGTCCAAGAAATAATTCTATATATATAAATTGGACCTAGCAAATAATATAACCTAAGATATATAGACTTAAAATTAATTTGCTCCAAATTTAATTTTGGACTTAAAAAATTTGACATATGAATATAATTAGACCTATGATATAATGGACTAATTATAATTGAACTTGAGATAAAATTGAACCTAATATATAAATTGACTTAATTTATAATTGATCTTGGTGTGCGATAGCCCAAGATATAATTGGACTTAATAATAAATTGGGCTTAACATTTAATGGGTCTAAGAATTTGGGTCTATCATGCATGACCCAGGAAATAATTAATTATTTTAACTCATTTGTTAAGCCCAATAAATCTTGTGGTCTAATTATTTTTTAGGTTTAATTACATAACAGGCTCAACTATTTATTAAGTCTATTTTGTTCTTAAGCTCAAGTCCAATTAGTTAGTAGGCTTAATTAAATATTATGCCTAATTAATTTTATGAAGTGATAAATTATCTAATTCAATTAATTGTTAAGCTTGATTATATGTTAGGCCTAATCACAATAAATTTTTAAGCCCATTAATATATGTTAAGCAATTTTTTTGGCGTGAATTATTTTTTTGTTTCGTGCATGATAGTTACAGTTGTATCTTAAGCCTTATTATTGATTATTAGGCCTAATTATCTATTGGGTCTAATTATTTGTAAAGTTCAATTATAATTTGAATTCAGTTATATCATAGGCTTTGTTCTTAGGTCCAACTACTTAAAATGTAACTAGGTCGAATAATTAATTGAATCAAAAATACAATTGATTTTATTGAATTTGTTAGATCAAAAAATAAGCGGACCTAATATGTAATTCAGCTTAATAACTATTTGGACCATAATAAAAAAATTGAGCTTAATATGTAATTATATCTAAGAATTAAATGATCTTAATAAATTATTGAGCAATGTGTAATTAAGCTTAATAATTAATTTGACTTAATAATTCGTTAGGCCTAATAAATTGCTAAGCCAAATAATTAATTGAGCCTCGAACTTGATTAGATTTAACAAAAAGAAAAGTGTTAATATATAATTGAGCTTAATAAATATTTGGGCTTGATATATAATTAGATTTGATAAATTATTAGACCTAAAATGTAATTGAGTTTAATAATTAATTAGAGCAAATAATTATGGCCTAACAATCAATTGAGTCTAATGATTAATTGTGCTTAAAATTTAATTTTTCTTAGAACTAGTTAGGTCTAAATCTAAATTGGGCCAAAAAAAAAAAAAGTTTAGCTTCATATAATATTAGAACTTAAATGTATTTGATCTCAATAATTAATTGGGTATAAGATGTAATTAGATTTGAGATATAATTGAATTTAAAAATTAATAACAAAATAATTAAATAAATCTAAAAATTAATTAAGTTTAATAATTAATTATGCTCAAAATTTAATTATAAATAGGAATTAAATAGGTCCAAGATTTAATTGGGTATAACGTACATGAGTTCGCTACATAATTGAGTTTACAAACAAGTTAGATCTAAATATAAATCAACTTAAGATATAATTGAGCATAATAATTAATTAGACCAAATAATTATATGACCTCATATATATTGATTGTCCAAAAAATTAATTGGGTTGAACATATAATTTAAACTAACATTTTGTTAGACCTGGCAATTCATTTGGTGTTATTAATCAAGCCTAAGAATTGATTAGAATTGAACTTAATATATAATTTGACCTAACAAATAATTGAACTTTTAAATTAAGTTTTTACATATATACATATTTTTTATCAATTTGACAGATAAACTTTTTGATTTAGTCTAAATTAAACATTACCTTTAATTTTTTAAATTAATTTATTTAAATAAAAGATATTGTACAATGAACTTTGTTTTGAAATTTCTAAGAAATACAAATAAATATTCAAGCTACCATAAAATAAATTAGAATTTTTTGGGCAGTAAAATTATTTTTATGATTTTAAAAAAATTATGACATAAAAATTTTAAACATATATATTTCAATATTCAAACTTTATAACTTTTTTTTGTTAAATATTTTTTCGTGTTTGTTAAAAATTTTAAGTCAAAATTCGTTATACAAAATCATCAACTTGAATTGTTCCTTTATAAAAAAAAATTATAATTAAGTCAATTTAAACCAACTAAATATTTTATATGTAAAATTAGTTTTAAAAAAGCTTTAAAAAATTTATTGAAAAATACCAATAACATAAAGTTCATTTTGATCTTTATCTTAATATTAATTATTGAATTATTGAATGTCACTTTTGATAAAATTATATAACATTAAAAATTATAATTAGTTAAGTTTACATTTTATGAAATATGATTAAATTTAAAATTAAATAATTTTGATATTATATTTCAATCAAATTTATATTTGAATATTTTCTCTTAACATTTCAAAAATATAAAAGAAAGACTCAAATATGGTTTTTATAAATTTTGTTCTGCACTTACTTTTTGCAAAACTTCTATTTAGCTTTTCAAATTTATTTGTTTTGAATTAAAAATTACAAAATTGATAATGATACATATTAATCACTTAATATTTTAAAAAACTATTTACAATTGAAAATAAAGGTATTTTTTTTAATGTATAGTTGGTTGGTATTCACATGAATAAGCATGACTAAATTTCTCATCCTAGCTGGCCATAACATTGAAAATTAATTCTAAAAAATCAATATAATTTTTTATTAAACTTTGAATAAATTTAACTTCTCAATATTTCTTCCTCAATACAAATATAGTATCCTCAATATGAAATCTAAAAAATATTTGAAAAAAATTAAAAAAACTAAATATAGTACTCACTTCTAATGCACCTTTTTTCATGTATTTTACATGCAACTATTATATACATAATACTTCATTTTTTCTTTTTAATTGATCTTTACTATGTTTATAGTGTATGATTAAGAAAATAAGTTAACATTGAACCAAATACCATAACAAAACAAGTAACTTAATATATAATATAATTAAATTTATCCAATTTGAAATATTATCATTGCAAATTATTGAAAGAGAGAAAATTCAAATCTACGAATAATAATAATAATGATGATGATGATAATAAAAAAATAATAATTATTGTAATAATAAAGATAATGTTAATAATAAGAATAAAAAATCATAATTATAAAAAAATAATTGCAATAAAAATAAAATTGTAAATTAAATATAAAAAAGTTCAACAAAATATAAATAAAAATATTGAAAATAATAAAAAATAAAAGTAAGGCACATTTAAAAATTTTTGAAATTAAAAAATGATAAAATAAAAAAATACATGCAAATTTAAAAACCAAAAATTAAAATTAAAAATACAAAATAAAGAAAACGAAAGAAATATGTTCTTTCTTTCTCTTACTATTAAACCATAGCTTGTAAACCGTGAACCCCAAAACCTAAATCCAAACCCTTAAATCCTTAAGCCCTAATAAAGCTTATACCCCAATCTCAACTAAAGCTCTAAACCTTAATTCTTAAACGCTAAATCAAATGCCCTAAACATTAAATCTTGGACTTCAAACCTTAAATCCTAAAACCTAAACTTTAAACACAAATCTCTTAAACTTAAACCCAAATATCTAAATACAAAATCTTATATCTTAAACTATAACCCCTAACCCTTAGCAGCTAAATGCTAAATGCTAAACCTTAAATCTAAAACATTAAAGCCTTAACCCTAAAATCCTAAACCTAAATGCCTAAACGCTGACTCCTACACCTTTACCCCTAACTCCTAAACCCTAAACATTAAATCCTAAAATCTAAACCTAAATACTTAAATACTAAACACTATATTACTGTAATCCCTAACCCTTAACCACTAAATCTTAAATCTTAAATCCAAATGCCTAAACCTTAACCCTAAAACTCCTAACCTATAACCCTATTCCATAAACCTTAAACCGTATAAATAATTAGGTCCAATAGATATTTTGATATAATAATAAATAATAGCTTCTAAGAAATAATTAAGAAATAAATCAATCTTGAAAAAAATTTAGCCTACTATATTTAATTGGGCTTAAGAAGTAATTGGACTATAAAAATAATTAGGTTTGATATGTAATCGAGCCTAACATTTAATTAGAACAAATAATTTATTACGTAAAATAATTAATTGGACCTAAAATTTAATCAAGGCTCATAAAAAATTGAGCTTTAAGATATAAATGTACTTAAAAATGAATGAGCTTAATGAATAATTGAGCAGAATATTTAGTTGAAACTGTTAATTCATTGTTCTAACGATTCATTTGATCAAATAATTAGTTGACCCTTTAATAAAAAAAATTTTGAGTTTAATAAAAAAATTAAGCTTAATACATAATTAGACCGAATAAAATATTGGACCAAAGATGTCATTGAGACCAATAGTTAATTGGACCTAGCAAATAATTAGGCCTAACAATTAATTAAGTCGAACAATTAATTTCATCTAATAATTAATTGAGTGCAAAATTTGATTATGATTAAGAATTGATTGGGCATAAGATTTAAGTGAGCTTAATGAAAAAAATTGAATTTCATATATAATTAGGCTAAATAGATTTATAATTGGATGTGAGAACAAAATGAAACTAACAAACAAATTGTGGCTAAAATATAATTTGAATTAAGATTGAATTGACAGCTAACAAAAAACTTTGCTTGATTTATAATTGGTTCAAAAGAACTAAATGAAACTAATAAATAAATTGGCATAAAATTTAATTAGTCTAACATTTAATTGGACCTAATATATAATTGGGTGTAGCGTGCATAAACTAAATACATTCTTGGGTTTAGAAATGAATTAAGCTAAAAATATAATTAAGCATGATAATTAATTGGACTTAATATTTAATTAGTTTTATTAATTGGATATAGAATTGATTTATTAGATCGAATATGTAATCGAGGTTAACAATTAATGGCATTTAATAACTCATTGAACTTGATAATTAATTAGGTGTATGATTTGATTAGGTCTAATAAAATTTAAGACTTAATATATAATTTGACCAAATAAATATTTGGGCCTATGATTTAATTAAATCTAATAAATAATTGGACTTAACAATCTGTTCGACCTAAGATTTAATTGGACCTTATAAAAAATTAGGTTTAGTATATAATTTGGTCTAAAAAATAGTTGTGTTGAAGATATAATTAGGGTTATTACTTAATTTGACCAAATTAATTTGGTTAATGTGCATGAGTTCAAAAAATAATTTGACATGTAATTGGGCCTAATAAATATTATGGCCTAAGATACAATTAGACCTAAAATTAATTAGGCCATAAGGACATATGATATAATTAAATCTCCTATATAATTAGTCCTATAATTTAATAGATCAAGTATAATTAGAGTTGAGATATAATTATCAACCCTAATAATTAATTAGGCCTTATATCTATATGGTCTAAGAATTTATTCAACCTATTATGCATGAACTTAAGAGATAATTGGGCTTAAGAATGAGTTTGACCTAAGGTATATTAATTGCAGTTAGGAATCAATTGGACACAAAAACATAATTGAGCCTAATATGTAATTAAGCCTAACAAGTAAGTAGACCTATCAATTCATTGGGCCCAATAATTTAATTGAGCATTTATTAAAAATTTTGGCTAAATATATAATTAGCCCAGTTAAATAAATTAAACTTAGTGTAAAAATATGCTAACAATTAATTAGACCTAAGATTTTGGTTGGGTCTAATCAAAAGTTGAACTTAATATATAGTTTAATCTAATAAATAATTGACCTTGACATATAATTAGACTTGAGAATTGAATGGCCTAATAAATTACTAGGATTAAGATTTGACTCTAGCAATTAGTTGGACTTCATAACTAATTCGGCTTAAGATATAGTTGTACCTAAGATTGGGGTTTAGAATTTAAGATTTAAGGTTTAATGTTGAGGGGTCAGAGTTTAGTGTTAAGGGGTATAAGGGTGAATTGATTTTAGGGTTTAAGTTTTTGATTTCAAGGTCTATGAGTTAAGGTTAAAAGGTTAATGTTTAAGGGTTAGGGTTTAAGGCTTAGAGAATAAGGTTAAAAGGTTACTATATAAAGGTTAACGGTTTAGAGTTAAGGATTTGGGGTTAGGTTTAGGGGTTGTAGTTTAAATTAATTTTGCATATCATGCATGAAAATCAAAAATTATTGGGCCCATGAATAAAGGGACTTGACACATAATTTGGCTTGAGATATACTTGGAGCCTCATGATTATTGGACCTAAAGTTTTATTGGTTGTACCAATTAACTATACTAATAACTAAATGTGCTAAAAATATAACTGTACCTAAGAATTCATTAGATTATTAGGCCTAATACATAATCAACCTTAATATATAATGAGCCCAAGAAATGAATCATCACAAAAAATAATTTACTCTAAAATATAATTGGGCTTAAGATATAATTGGACCCCATAATTATTTGAGCCTAACATACAATTGGACTTAGTGTGTATGATCTGCCCAAAAATGAATTGGGCCTAACAATTGATATTGCTTAATACATAGTTGACCCTAAGAGTGAAATATGTCAAATAAATAATTGTATTTAAAATATAGTTAGGTCTAATAATTAGTTGGCCTTGAGATATAACTCTGCCTAATAACTAATTGGGCGAAGAATGAATTCAACCTAAATATAATTAGACCTAAAATAATAATTGGACTTCATTAATCAAACTAAAGAATTAATTGAGCCTCACATATAATTAGAAATTTAGCCCACCGTATGTTAATTGGCCCTAAGAATTAATTGGACTGTAAATATAATTGAACTTGGTATATAATTTAGCCTAAACAATTAATTAGATCAAATAATTTATTGTGAAAAATAATTAATTGATCCAAAGATTTAATTGAGATTCATCAAAAATTAGGCTTACGATATAAATGGGCTTAATGAATAATTGAGCATAGCATCTAATTGGAACTAATAATTCATTATGCCTAGTAATTCGTTCAGTTAAATAATTAATTGAGCCTTTGATAAAAATATTTTGACTTTAACAAAAAAATTGTATTTAATATATAATTAAGTTCAACAAACAATTACTCAATGCATTATTGGGTCAAATAGGATCTAAGGTGTAATTGAACCCAATAATTAATTGGACCTAAAAAATAATTAGAACTAATAATTAATTATATTCAATAATTTACTAGGGCTAAGATTTAATAGTCTAAGAATTAGTTTGGTTTAACAATTAATTTGGCTTAATAATAAGGCTTTTAATATATAACTAGACTAAACAAATGATTACGCCTAAAACTTGTTTAAGCCTACTAATTAATTGGGTCTAAGATATAAGTGAGTTTGATATGTCATTTATCCTAAAATTAGTAACATAATTAGGTTCGAACAATTAATTGTGCCTCACAGTTTATTGATGCAAAATTTAATTGTGATCAATTAATTGGACAAAACATTTAATTGAGCTTAATAAAAAATTAGATTTTATATATAGTTAGGCCTAATAAATTTATAATTAAAAGTAAGAATGACATAAGATTAATAAATAATTAAGGTTAAAATATAATTAGGGGTTAAGATTGAATTGATCCCTAACAAAAAATTTGACTTAATACATAATTAGGCCTATAAAAAAATTTTTGCTTGATCTATAATTGGTCCCAATAACCAAATAAGACAATTAATAAATTTGCATAAAATTTAATTAGATCTAATATATGATTAGATGTAGCATGCATGAACTAAATACATGATTGGGTATAAAAATGATTGAGCCAAAGATTTGTACCAAAATTATAATGGAACTTAAGATATAATGAAGCATAATAGTTAATTGGCCCAATAACTAATTGTGTTTAATTTTATGAATTGGGCATAGATTAATTGGATCAAATATTTAATTATATCAAATATGTAATTAAGATTAACTACTAATTGAACCTAGTCACTCATTGAACTTGATAATTAGTTAGGTTTATGATTTGATTAGCTCTAATAAAAAATTAAGATTTAATATATAATTTCACTTAATAAATAACTAGGCATACATTTTAATTGAATTCAATAATTAATTGGATCTAACAATTAATTTGATTTAAAATTTAATAGTGTATGAAAAATAGTTGGGCCTAAGATTCAATTGGGCCTTATAAAAACTTGGGCTTAATTTATAATTTGGTCTTAGAAATAGTTTGACCAAACATATAATTAGGCTTATTATTCATCATTGGGCCTAATAAATATTATGATCTAAGATATAACTAGACTTAAAATTAATTAAATCATAAAAATTAGACATATGATATGATTAGATCTTATATATAATTAGCCTACAATATAATAGGCCGAGTATAATTAGATTCAGTGTATAATTGAGTTTCATAATTAATGGGACATAACATCTATACGATTTTATAATGTATTGGCCTTGAGCATATTAACTAAGATTAAGAATTAATTTAACATAAAAAATAATGGAGCATAATATGCAATTAAACCTAACAAGTGGACTTATCAATTCATTAAGACTAGATATTCATTAGGTTCAATAATTAATTAAGCTTTTATCAAAATTTTGGCTTAATATATGATTGGTCCACCTAAATAAATTGAACATAATGTAAAAATTGGCTAACAATTAATTAGGCTGAGGATTTTAGTTGGCTCTAATAAAAAATTAAACTAATAAATAATTGACCTTAATATATATAACAAGATCTAAGAACTGAATTGACTTAATAAATTACTAGGGCTAAGACTTATTTGAATTTAACACTTAGTTTGACCTAATAATTAATTAGACCTATGATTTAATTGTGGCAAACTACAAGCTTAAGATTTATTTAAGCCTAACAAAAATTAGACTTAATATATCATTGATCCTAATAAATAAATATACTTAATATATAATTGGATCTAAGGACTAAATAAGCATCATATATAATTGGGCCAAAAATATAATTAAATCCAATAATTAATTAGATTTAAGATATAATTGAGCCCATAATTAATTGGACCTGAAATAAACTAGACTAAAATATAATTAGACTTAAGTGACATATAAATAATTGGGTCCGTTAGATAATTAGTCATAATAATAAAGAATAGGGCCCAAGATATGATTGGGTCTATTGTGTATGAAACTAAAAAATAATTTGCCTATAAGCAAATTTTGCAGAACGTATATTAATTAGACCTAACAATTAATTGTACTACAAATAATTGGGCTATGATGTAATTTATCCCAACAATTAATTAGACCAAATAATTCATTTTGTCAAACAATGAACTGTGCCTAAGATTTAATTGTAACAAAGAAATGATTAGTCCTAGTATTTAATTGAATCCAATTAAAAATTAAGCTTAATGCAAAATTGAGAGTCTAACAACTAATTAAACTTAACAATTCATTGGGCCAAAACCAATTAAACCTAGAATTTAATTAAGTTTGATAAAAAAATGAGCTTAAGATATAATCAAGCTTAATAAATAATTAGACTTAATATATAATTGAACTTAATAACATAGTCAATCTAACAATTTAATTAATTCTACTAATTAATCAAACCGAGGATTTAATACTACATAAGAATTAGTTGGGCCAAATATCTAATTGGGTGTAACAAGATTTGAATTTCATATATGATTGGATCTAATAAATAAGTGGGTTTGAAATATAATTTGGCTTGAGATGGAATTGAGCATAAGAATTAAAGATTTAAATAATTTATTAGGTCTAATTATTAATTAAATTTAGAAATTAATTAGATCAAAAATTTAATTGTGACTAATAATTAATTGAATCAAACAATAAAAAAATTAAGTTAATATATAATTTGGCCTAATAAATAATTGAGCTAATTTATAAATGGGTTTAAGAATGAAATAAGACTAAATATTTGAACCTAGAATATAATTAGGTCCAATATTTAGTTGTGCTTAAAATAAAAGTGGGCATAGCATGTATGAACTTAGTATATTGTGCCAGGAAATCAATTGAGCATAAGTTGTAATTGAATCTAAAATACAATAATTAGGTCTAAAAATTTATTAGATTTAATATTTAATTGAGTCAAATATGTAATTGAGATTAACTGTTTGTAGGACCAAATAATTTATTGTACTTAATAACTAATTAGGTTTAAATTTTGATTGGGTTTAATAAAAAATTGAGCTTGGTATATAATTTGATCAAATCGTTATTGGCCATAGCAATTAATAGTGTCTGAGAATTACTTGGCTTATTAATCAATCAGACCGAATTAATTAGGTTAACATGCATGAATCCAAAAAAATAATTCTATATATATAATTAGGCCTAACAATAACATGATCCAACATATATAGACTTAAAATTAATTGGCCTAAGATTTTATTGGGCTTAAAATATTAGGCATATGATATAATCATGCCTCACATATAATTAGGCCTATGATATAATGAGCTAATTATAATGGAACTTGAGATATAATAGGGCCAAATATATAATTGTGCTTGTGTGCAATAACTCAAGATATAATTGGATTTAACAATAAATTGGGCTTAATTTAATGGCCTAATAATTAATCTGGATCTCTCATGCATGACGCAAGAAATAATTGGGCTTAAGAATAAGTTGGGCCTAACAATTAATTGGGCACAAAGAATAATTGGTCCTAACAATCCATTGGATTTATGAGCCCAAATTATGAATTGCACTGAATGAAAAGTTTGATTTAATATAAAATTGTGTCATTTAAATAACTGAACTTAGGATAGAATGAGTCAAACAATGATATGAATTTAATTAGATTTAATAAAAAAAATTAACCTTAATATATAATTGATCACAAAAAATAATTAAACCTAAGAATGAAATAGACTTCATTATATAGTTGAGCTTCATACATAAATGGACCCAACAATTAAACGGATTAAGACAATTAGGTCCAATAACTAATTGGACTAACAAAGTATGAGCCCAGCAAATAGTTGAACCTATGAACAAATTAGATCTCATATTTAACTAGGTTCAAATTATGAACAAATTGAGACTAATTTATATTAATGGTACATAAAAATTAATTGGGCTTAATATGTAATTGATTTAATTGCGCCATATAATTACTTGATCTTGAGATTTAATTAGTTTTAGTTCAAAATTTAACTTAATAGATAATTGTTAATATGAAAGTAATGGGCCTAATATATTATTAAGTCGAATGTGTGATTAAGCCTAATAATCTATTTGATCAAACTGTTAATTGAATCTTAAATTTAATTTAGTTTAATGAAAAATTATGTTGAACATATAATTGAGCTTAATATGTAATTAGGTCAAATAAAATATTAGATTTAAAACGTAAGTGAGCCTACTAATTAATTAGACTTAATAAATGATAATGGTATAACAATTGATCTCTAATAATTAAGTGGATCTAAAACTTAATTCTACCTAGATTTAATTTTGTATAAGAATTAGTTGGGCTTAATATCTAATTTGGCGTAACAAAAATTTGAATTTCATTTGTAATTGGATCTAATAAATATGTGAACCTAAAATATAATCTTGCTTGACATGTAATTGAATCCAACAATTAAAGATCTAAATAAATAATTAATTGAACTAAATATTTAATTGATTTGAATAAAATATGAGTTATATATGATTAGGTCTAATAAATAATTAAGATTAATCGATAAGTGTGTTTTAAAATGAAATGAAACCAATAAATATTTGGACAAAACACATAATTAGTCCAGTATTTAGTTGGGCTTACAGTAAAAGTGGGGCAAATCGGATATATCGTGTCGAGAAATGAATTGAGCGTAAGATACAAGTGCAACCATATTAAAATTAAACTTAAGATATAATTAACTGTAATGATTAATTAGAACCTAGTATTTATTAATTTGACCTAAAATATAATAATTTGATCTAAAAATTTATTAGATTTAAGATTTGTTGAGTGAAATATTTAATTCAGATTAACAATTTATTGGACTCATAATTCATTACACCTAACAACTAATTAGATCTAAGATCTAATTGGGTTTAAGAAAACATTGAGCTTCATATATAATTTGATCGAATAACTAATTTGGCCACAGTAATTAATGTCTTTCAGGATTAGTTTGGCCTATTAATCAATTAGACTGAATTAATTAGGTTGATATGCATCAGTCCAAGAAATAATTCTATATATATAAATTGGACCTAACAAATAATATGACCTAAGAAATATAGACTTAAAATTAATTGGCTTCAAATTTAATTTTGGACCTAAAAAATTTGGCATATGATATGATTAGACCTATATTATAATTGAACTTGAAATATAATTAAACCTAGTATATAAATTGACTTAATATATAATTTATCTTGGTGTGTGATAGCCCAAGATACAATTGGACTTAATAATAAATTGGGCTTAACATTTAATGGGTCTATCATGTATGACCCAAGAAATATGATTGGGCTTAGATAAAAAAATTTGACTTAATATAAGATTATGTCATTTAAATAATTGAATTTAATATAAAAATGAGTCAAATAATGAAATAGGTTTAGTAAATAATTAGACCTTAGATATAATTGAGTTTTACAATTAATTGAACCTAACAAGTAATTTTGCCTAAAATTTAATTGTTACAAAAAATTAGACCTTAGATGTAATTGAGTTTTACAATTAATTGTACCTAACAAGTAATTGTGCTTAAGATTTAATTGTAACCAAAAATTAGTTGAATCGAAGATTTAATTGGATCTAATAAAAAATTAAGCTTAATATATGATTGATCTTTAATAAATAATGGGCCTAAGAATGAAATAGACTCAATACATGGTCGAGCTTAAGATATAAATGGACTCAACAATTAGTTTGCCTAGCATGCATGAGGTCAACAAAAATTTGAAACCATAAAAAATTAGGTCTTAGATATAATTAACTCAAAAAATTATGAACAAATTAAAACTAATTATATTAATAGCGCATAAAAATTAATTGGATCTCATATGTAATTGATTCTAGAGATTAATTTGATCAAATAATTTGTTGCATGCATAATTAATTTGACCAAAAATTTAATGAAGTCTTTTTTTAAATTGAGCTTAACATATAATTATAAGAATATAATGAGTTTAATATATTATCGAGCGCAATGTGTAACTGAGCCTAACAATTTGAAGGACCAAAATAGTTAATTGAACCTTGATTTAATTGGATTTAACAAAAAACTAAGCTTAATTAATAATTAATCTCAACATATGATTGAGCCAAATAAAATATTAAACTTAAAAATGTAATTGAGCTGAATAATTAATTAGACTTTGTAAATTATTATGATCTAACAAGTAATCTTTAACAGTTAAGTGGGCCTAAAATTTAATTCTACCTAAGAATCAATTTGGTCTAATATCTAATTAGGCCTAATAAAAAGTTAGACTTTATATATAATTGAGCTTTAAATATATTTGAGACTAATAATTAACCATGTTTAAGCTATAATTTGGCATGAGATGTAATTGAACTGAACAATTAAAGAACAAAATCTAAGAATTAAGTGATGAGCTATATAATTAATTAAGCCTAAGATTTAATTAATTATAAGTCTAAACCCCTAAACCGTATCTCTTGAACTTTAACCTTAAACTTTGAACTCTAAAACCTAAACCTAAGTGAGAAATCTTAAATGCTAAACCTAAACTTCTAAATCCTAACCCTTAAACTTCAACCCTCAAACTCAAAACCTAACCCTCAATTCTTAAACTCTACACCATAAATCTTAAATTCTAAACACTAACACCTAACCCCTAAACCTCAAACCATAAACGCTAATTCCTAAATCATAAAGGCTAAACCTAACACCTAAATCCTAAACCTTAACTCTAAAATTGTAACCAAAAACCTTTAACCCTTAACCCTTTAAACACTAAACATGAAACCTGAAACTCTAACCTTTAAACCATAAATCTTGAACCCTAACCTCTAAATCCTACATCGTAAACCCCATTCCCTAAATCTAAACTTTAAATCCTAACCCCTAAACCCTAATGACTATTTGCTAAACCCAACTTCTAAACCTTCAACCCTAAAACCCGAACTCTAACCCAAAACCCAAGCACTTAAAGCATAACCCTAAATCCAAACCTTGAACCATAAGCCCTTGCGCCCCTAAGCCTTTAACATGATATTTTAAACCCCAGCCACTAAACTAAAACCCCTAACATTTTAACCATAACCCCAAAAGACAAATACCAAAATCTAACTTCTAAACCCTAATCCTAAATCTCAAAAACTAAACAATAACTCCTAATCCCTTCACTCCAAACTCTTAACCATAACCCTAAACCCCTAACCATAAATGCTAAACTCAAATTGCTACACCCTAAACCTTAAATATTAACTTTAAATTCTAACTCCTAAAATGTAGACACTTAACTCTGAAGCTTAAACTCTAAACTCTAAACCTAAAACCTTCTTATCCAATCCTTAAATTTTAAACCCTAACTCATAAACCTTAAACTTCAAACACCCTAACTCATAAAATTGGTTTAATATATTACTTTACCTAATAAATAATTAGTCTTAATATATAATTGAGCATAAGAACTAAAGTGACAGAATGACAGAATGTATAATGGGGCCTTATAAAATGTTAAGTTTAATGTACAAATACACCTCAAAAATAGTCGAGCCGAAGATATTGAGTTTATTAATTGATGAGGCTTAATGTGCATGAGTTCAAGAAATAATTCAATATACAATTAGGCTAAATAAATAATAAAACCTAAAATATAACTGAACTTAAAATTAATTGGGCTTGAGATCTAATTGAACCTAAAAAATATGGTATAAAATATATAATTAGACCCTATATAATTAAACATGAGGCACAATCAAACTTAATAAATAATTTAAACAGATACACAATTAAGCCTAGTGTGCAATGCCTAACATGTAATTAGGCTTAATAATTAATTGAAGATAATATTATCAAATTAAATAATTGTTATTAGTAGTAGGCCTAATTATCTATAACATTTGATTATATCTAAATCTAACTATGTATGGTTTAGGTACAATTGTATCTGAAGGCTGATTTGTTCTTAAGTTTAACTATTTGTTGGGTTTATGCATGCTAGCTCCAATTAATTATTTGGTGCAATTTTATCTTAAATCACTAAATTATTGAGTTTAGTTATTAGGATCAATTATATATTAAGATTATTTCATTATAAAGCTTATTAATATATATTAAACTTAATTATTTAATGAAATCAATTATATATAAACCGAATTAAATTTTGGCCTATCTAATTTTTAGGATCAATAACATATGAAGCTCAATTATTTAATAGAATAAATCATATATTAAGCCGAATTAAATTTTGGCCTAACTAATTCTAAAGGTACAATTATTGTGAGCCCAACAAATCATTAAGCTTAATTACATCTTGGGCCTAACTATTTATTAGGCCCATTTCATTATCTAACCCATTCTTGTATTAAATCAAAATATTAACATGGCCAAATTTTACATTAAGCCAAAAATATTTATTAATTAGACCTAAGAATTAATTGATGACCTCATAGTTAATTAGCCCTAAGATTAATTGTGAATAAAAATTAATTGGATCCAAGATTTAATTGAGACTAAGATTTATAATTGGTCATGGCGTGCATAAATTCATTAAATAATTGGGTTTACAAATGAATTATGCATAAGATCTAATTAGACCCAAATTATAACTGAACATAAAATATAATTGGACATAAAAATTAATTGAGCCTAATAACTAATTGAGTCTAACATTTATTAATTGGATCCCAAATTTAGTCGAGTTAAATATGTAATTGATATTAATATTTAATTAGAGCTAGCGACTCATCCGGCCTCATAAGTGATTGGGCCTAAGATTTGATTAGATATAATTTAAAATAGATTTAATATATTACTTGACCTAATAAATAATTAGTCTTAATATATAATTAGACATAAGAACTAAAGTGACAAAATAGATAACTTGGCATAAGATTTAATCAAATTTTATAATTAATTAGACCTAATAATTAGCTATCTCTAATAATCAATTGGACTTAAAATGTAATTGTGCCTAAAAAATAGCTGGGCCTTATAAAATGTTAAGTTTGATGTATAAATATGCCTGAGAAATAGTTGAGCCAAAGATGTAATTGGGCTTATTAATTGATGAGGCTAATGTGCATGAGTTCAGGAAATAATTCAACGTACAATTAGGCTTACTAAATAATAAAACCTAAAATATAATCGAACTTAAAATTAATTGGGCTTGAGATCTAATTGGACCTAAAAAAATTATGGCATACAATGCAATTAGGCTCTATATAATTAAATGTAAGGTACAATTAGACTTAGCAAATAATTTAAACTTATACATAATTGAGCGTAGTGTGCATAATGCCCAAGATATAATTAGGCTTAATAATTATATATGAAGCTTAACTTTTTATTAGGCCATATTAGTAACTAAGTTTAACTAATTTCATGCATGATATACATAATGATACCTTAAGCAATATCATTTATTACTAATGAAATTATCTATCGTGTCCAATTATACTAAGTGTAATTAAAATTTGGATCCAATTATATCTAAGACCCAATTTTTTCCTAGGTCCAAGTATTTATCAAGCTCATGCATGCTAAGCCTAATTAATTATTGATCCAATCATATCTAGGGTCATATTAATTGTATGGCTATTATGTTTTGAGCTCAATTATGTATTAATGCATTTCATTCTTAAGTCCAAATATTTATTAGGATGAATTATATACTGAACCTAATTTTTTGGTTAAATCTTTAGTCTAACTAATTGTTAGATACAATTAAATTTTAAGTCGAATTCATTATTAAATCAAATTATTTATTATGCTCAATTGCCAATTACTTATTAGCCTTAATTACAACTTAGGCTTAATTATTTATTATGCTAATTTTTTATTAAACCCAATTAATTCTTAAGCTCAACTAATTATTTGGACCCATTTGTTAACCCAATGAATCTTGAGGTTCAATTAATTATTATGCTCAATTAGATCTATATCATTCTTATCAAGTCCAATTTTTTTAGACTCAATTAAATATTATGCCCAATTAATTATCTAAAGCAATAAATTATCTAATCCAATTAACAGTTTAGCTGAATTAATTCTTATTTCTTATTATGTATTAGGCCTAATTATACTTGGACCTAAATATATTTTAGATCCAATTTTGTATTAATTTCATTTTGGGCTTGACCTAATTATGCATGAAGTATAATTTTTTATTAGATCAGTTACATATTAAATCTATTTATTTATTATACCCAATTAAATATCAGGTCCAACTAATTCTTAAGTACAATGTATTTTAGGTGATATTATTTAACTGAATTATTTTTAAGTTTCATGTATAATAGATAAAATATATTTTAGGTGATATTATTTACTATTAGGTCAAATTCTTTGTAAGAGTCAAGTATATCTTAAGTTGAATTAATTTGACCTAATAATTAATTGAGATGAATACTCAATTGAGCTTAAAAATTAATTATGTATAGTAAAAAATTAACTTTAATACATAATTGATCATAATAAATAATTGGCCTTAACATATAATTGAGATGAAGAACTAAATGAGCTTAATGTAATTACATCTAAAATATAATTGGATCAGATAATCAATTGGATTTGAAATAAAATTAGATCAATAGTTACTTAGACCTTATATGCTTAGGCCCAACAAATAATTGAACCTAAGAATAAATTAGTCCTAAGATTTAATTAATTACATTTAAAATATAATGATCCATCTAAATAATTAGGTCCATAGATATTTCAATCTAATAAGCTTCTAAGAAATAATTGAGAAATAAATCAATCCTGAAAGTAATTTAGCCTACTATATATTAATTGGGTCGAAGAAGTAATTGGATTATAAAACTAATTAGGTTTGGTATGTAATCAAGCCAAATATTTAATTAAAACAAATAATTTATTGCGCAAAATAATTAACTAGACCTAAGATTTAGTTGAGGCTCATAAATAATTGAGCTTTAAGATATAAATGGACTTAAAATGAATGGGCCTAATGAATAATTGAGCATAATGTGTAATTGAGTAGAACAATTAACTGAAATTGATAATTCATTGTTCCAGCAATTCATTCGATCAAAGAATTAATTGACCCTCTAATAAAATTTTTTTTAATTATTTTAATTTAATATATAATTAAGCTTAATAAACAATTAGTCATAATACATAATTAGACTGAATAAAATATTGGACCTAAGATGTCATTGAGCCCAACAGTTAATTAGACCTAGCACATAATTAGGCCTAACAATTAATTAAGTCAAATTATTGGATCTAAGATTTAATTTTACTTAAGAATTAGTTGGGCCTAACAATTAATTGGCTTGATAAATAAATGAGCTTAACATATAATTGAACTTAATAAATATATTCATGCCCACTAAAAAATTAGACTAGTGATGTAATTAGGCTTAATATGTCATATACCTTAAAAGTTAGTGGCATAACAATTAATTAGGTCAAATAACTAATTGCTTCTAATAATTAATTGAGTGCAAAATTTAATTATGATTAAGAATTAATTAGGCATAAGATTTAAGTGAGCTTAATAAAAAAAATTAACTTTCATATATAATTAGGGCTAAATTGATTTATCATTGGATGTGAGAACAAAATGAAACTAACAAATAGTTGTGGCTAAAATATAATTGGAATTAATATTGATTTGACACCTAACAAAAAATTTTGCTTGATTTATAATTGGTTCAAAAGAACTAATAAATAAATTGGCATAAAATTTATTTAGTTTAACATTTACTTAGACTTAATATATAATTGGGTGTAGCATACATGAACTAAATACATAATTGGGTTTGGAAGTGAATTGTGTTAAAGATATAATTAAGCATAATAATTAATTGGACCTAATATTTAATTAGTTTTATTAATTGGACATAGAAATGATTGGATCTAATATCTAATTAGATAGAATATATAATTGAGGTTAACAATTAATGGGACTTGATAACTCATTGAACTTGATAATTAATTAGGTGCATGATTTGATTAGGTCTAATAAAATGTAAGGCTTAATATATAATTTGACCAAATAAATATTTGGGTATATGATTTAATTAAATCTAACAATTAATTCTACTTAAGATTTAATAGTCCGTGGGCCTAAGATTTAATTAGAACTTATAAAAAATTAGGTTTAGTATATAATTTGGTCTAAAAAATAGTTAGGTCGAAGATATAATTAGGCTTGTTACTTGATTTGACCAAATTAATGCGGTTAATGTGCATGAATTCAAAAAAGAATTCGATGTGTAATTAGGCCTAATAAATACTATGACCAAAGATGCAATCAGACCTAAAATTAATTAGGTCATAAGGACATATGATATAAGTAAATCTCTAATATAATTAGGCCTATAATGTAATAGAGCAAGTATAATTGGACCTGAGATATAATTGTCAAGCCTAATAATTAATTGAGCCTTTATTAAAAATTTTGGCTAAATATATAATTAGTCCACTTAAATAAATTGAACTTAGTGTAAAAATATGCTAACAATTAATTAGACCTAAGATTTTGGTTGGGTTTAATCAAAAGTTGAACTTAACATATATTTTAATCTAATAAATAATTGACCTTAATATATAATTGGACCTAAGAATTGAATGGCCTAATAAATTACTAGGATTAAGATTTATTTGACTCTAACAATTAATTGGGCCTAAGATTGAAGTAGACCTAATAAAAATTAGGCTTAATATATGATTGATCATAATAAATAATTATATTTAATATATAATCGAATTTAAGAACTAACGGAGCTTCACACATAATTGAGTTTAAAGGATAATTAAGTCTAATAGTTAATTAGATTTAAGATATTATTGGGTCTATAATTATTAATAGAACCTAGAAATAAGCTAGACTAATTAGATCTAAATTAAAACTGAATTTAATTGAGACATATAAATAATCTAGTCTATTAGATAATTAGTCCTAATAATTAATAATAGGGCTTAAGATATAACTAGATTTATTAAGTATAAAACTAAGAAATAATTCAACCTATGAGCAAATTTAGTCCGACATCAATTGATTAGATATAAGAACTAATTATACTACAAAAAATTGGGCATACATGTAATTTTGCCTAACAATTAGTTGGACCAAATAATTCATTTTATCAAGCAATGAATTGGGCCTAAGATTTAAATTACAATAAAGATTTGATTGGGCCTAAAATTTAATGGAATCTAATAAAAAAAATTAAGCTTAATTCATTATTGGGAATAATAACTAATTAGACCTAATAATTCATTGGGTCAAATAATAAACTCTTCCAAGGATTTAATTAAGTTTAATAAAAAATATGCTTAATATATAATTAAGCTTAATAAATAATTAGGTTTAATGTACAATTAGGCATAATAAAATAAAGAACCTAATATATAATTAAGCCAAATAATTAATTTGACTTAACAAATAATTAGACCTAAAATTCAATTTGAATCTACTAATTAATCGGGCCTAAGATTTAATTCTATAAAAAAAAGTTGAGCCTAATATCTAATTAGGTGTAACAAAAATTTGAATTTCATATATAATTAGATCTAATAAATATGTGGGTATAAAATATAATTTTTTTTGACATATGATTGAGTCCGACAATTAAAGATCCAAATAATTAATTAATTGAACTAAATATTTATTTGTGATGAATAATTGATCTTAATGAAAACTGAGTTATATATATAATTAGGCCTAATAAATAACTACCTTAATCGATAAGTGGGTTTCAAAATGAAATGAAGCTAACAAATATTTGGACCAAAAACATAACTGGTTTTATATTTAACTGAGTTTAAGATAAAAGTGGGCGTAGAGTGCGTGAACGGAATATATTGTACCGAAAAATGAATGAAGCGTAAGATACAATTGGAGCCAAATTAAAATTAAACTTAAACTTAAGATATAAGTGACTATAATAATTAATTGGACCTAAACTATAACAACTGGGTTCAATAATTTATTATATTTAATATTTAGTTGAGTCAAATATGCAATTAAGATTAACAATTTATTGGACCTAATAATTCATTATACCTGGCAACTAATTAGGTTTAAGAAATATTTGAAAATAAAGAATAATTGAGCCTAATAACTAATTAGGTTTAACAATTATTAATTGGACCCAGAATTTAATTGGGCTAAATATGTTATTGATATTAACAATTAATTGGACCTAGCAATTTAAGTAGTTAGTCTGAAGATTTGATTGGATGTAATATATAAAATTAGGTTTAATATATAATTTAATCTAATAATTAATTGATTTTAACATATAATTTGGTATAAGAACTAAATTAGCCAAGCAAATAATTAGGCATAAAATTTAATTAAGTCTAACATTTAATTGGACCTAACAATCAATTTACATAATAATTAATTGGATTTAAGATTTAATTGTGTCTAAAAATTCATTAGGCTTATAAAATATTAGGTTTAATATATAATTATGCCTAAAATAGTCGAGCTGAAAACATTGTTGGGCTTATTACTTAATGAGAACAAATTAATGAGGCTAACATGCATGAGCCCAATATATAATTAGGCTTAATAAACAATATACCCTAAGATATAATTAAACTTGAAATTAATTAGGCCTAAGATCTTGGACCTAAAAAATATGACATACGATATAATTTGGCCTACAATGTAATGATCAAATATAATTATACTTGAGATATAGTCAAGTTTAAAAAATAATTTGAATTGATACATAATTAGTTGTAGTGTGCATTAGCCCAAGATATAATTAATCCTGATAATTAATTAGAAATAATATTTATTAGATCAAATAATTATTATTAGTAAGAGGCCTACTTATCTATAAGACCCATTTATATCTAAGTCCAGTTATAGTTTGGGTTCAATTGTATCTTAAGTCTAATTTGTTTTTAAATCCAACTATTTGTTGAGCTCATGCATGCTAGCCTAAGTAGGCATAATTATATCTTAATCTAATAAATTATTGGATCTAATTACATTTGAGACTAATTATATATTAAGCCTATTTCATTCTTAGGTCTAATAATATATTTACTCTAATTATTTATTAAGATTAATTATATATTAACTTTAATTAGATATTTGTCTTAACTGATTCTTAGGTACAATTATTAGTTGGGCTCAATTACATGTTAAGTTTAACTATTTATTAGGCCTATTTCATTATTTGACCTATTTTTGTATTAAATATAAATATTTTTACATGACCCAAATTAAATATTAAGCTAAAGTTTTTATTAAGCCTAATTAAATCTTAAGCTAAATTAACTGTTAGACTTAATGAATTGGTAGATCCAATGAATTATTTAGTGCAAATAATTGTCAAGCTTAATCACATAGGGGAGCCAATTATTTTTTGTGTGTTATTAATTAATAGAGCCGGTTAACTTATGTTTGTTCCAATTCATTTTTAAGGCCTAATCATTTACTAGGTTCATGTATAATAAGCCCAATTAATAATTAGACCTATTAAAGGTTAGATCCAATTATATCTTGGGCTAGTGCATACTATACTTGATATGTAGTAGGCTAAATTATTTATTAGGCTTAATTATATCTTAACTCCAATTATATTTCACCTATGATATCGTATGCTCAATTACATGTAAGGTCTAATTATATTATTTGTTCAGTTTTTTAGGACTAATTAAATTTAGGTTCTAATTAATGTTATATCTTAGGTGACATTGTTTACTAGACTCAATCATAAGTCAAATTATTTCATGGGGTCATTAATGTTAGCCAAATTAACTCGATCAAATTAATTAATAAGCCTAATTATATCTTCATCCAAACTATTTCATTAACCCAATTATATAATAACTAAATATTTTATAAGGTTCAATTAATCTTAGATCTAACAATTCTTAAGCACAATTAATTGTTAAACTCAATTAAATCTTAAATCCAAATTTTATTAGCCCAATTTAGGTCTTAAACCCAATTATTAAGATGAATTATTTATTAAGTCAAATTTTATTGTAAACTTAATTTTTTTAGACAATCAAATTGTTAAGCTTAATTAATTATTAAGCTTAATGAATTGCTAAAGGTAATTCTTAATTTCAATTACATATTTGACACGATTAATTTTAGGACTTAATTAATAATTGTTAGGCCTAATTAACTATTACACTCAATTATTTCATAAGTTGAATTGTAGTTTTGGTTCAATTATATCTTATACTCAAATCTTAAGCCTAATTAATTTTTAGTTAAAGTTAAATCTTACACCTAATTAATTATTAAGATCAACTAGTTGTTAGGCCTAACTAATTGTTAGGTTTTTAGTTATTAGACTTATTTAGATCTCAAGCACAATTATATCTTAAATGTAGTAAATTGCTAAGATCTTTTTTTTTTTTTTTTGGCTCAATTACTTATTAGATCCAATTATATGTAAAGCTAAACTTTTAACAAAGCCCAATTAATTCTTAGGTTGAATTAAATTTTAGGCATAGTTAATTATTAAACTTATGTAATGTTATGCCAAATTATTTGCTAGGTTTAATAAATTATTAAGTTCAATTACATCTTAGGTGTAATATTTTAATAGGCATAATTATATATTAGACCAATTCAGTCATTAACCTAAATTGTGCATTAATCCTAATTTTTTTATAAAATACAATTAAATTCTAAGCTCAAATAATTATTTGATACAACGAATTGATAGTCCTAATGAATTGCTAGGTTAGGTTAATTGTTAAGCTCAATTATTCATTAGATTTAATTAATTTTCTAGATTAGTTAATGAATTTTAGGCCCAACTAGTTGGTATTCTTAATTATATATTAAGTTTTATTATAATTTGGGTATTATCACATGTTAGGCTAATTTTATATTGGGTTCAAGCATGCTATGCCCAATTATATATTAAGGTTTATTAAAATTTTGACCCAATTATATTTTAGGCTTAGTTATATTTTTATCCCACTTCGTTTTTAGATTTATAAATTAAATCCAACTACTTATTATGCGTAATTATATATTAAGCTCAATCTTTAATTAAGCTCAACTAAATCTTATATCCAATTAATTATGTGTCAGAATTAAATCTTGAGCTTAATAAATCATTGGGCTCAATTAATTGTTAAATCACTAATTATTAAACTTTATTACTTTTCAAGCTCAATTATATCTTAAACCAAGTAAATCACTGAGTTCAAACATATTTGAGACCCAATTATGTATGAAGTCCAACTTTTTATTATTAGACCATATTAGTTAATAAGTTTAACTAATTTTTAGGTAATAGACTTAATTAACTATTAGGTTAAATTATTTGTTAGGTTCAATTATTTTTTCAGCTGAATTATACATAAGGTTTAATATTTTATTTGGTCGAATTTCATATTAAACTTAATTATTCATTAAGCTTAATTATATATTACGCATTTTTTTTTATTAAATCTTAACCTCAATTAATTATTTAGCCTAACGAATTGTTAAACCTAATATATTGTTAGGTTCAATTAGTTGTTAGACTCAACCACACATTAGACTCATTATTTATAAGGTCTATTTTGTTCTTAGGTTTAATTTTATATCAAGCTTAATTTCTTATTAGGCCTAATTAAATCCTAAGTTTAATTAATAATGTGAAAACTAATTATTTGGCTTAATTAACTATTAGACTGAATTACATTTTAAGCCTACTTATTTTTATGCTCTAATTAATTTTTAAACCCAATTAATATACCTTAGGCTCAATTTTTTTCTTGGACTAAAGTATTTCTTAATTTCATGTATGATATACCTAATTATATCTTTAGCAGTATTATTTATTGGATCAAATTATAGTATGTTTAATTAAAATTTATGCCTAATTATATCTCAAAACCCAATTTATTCTTAGGTCCAATTATTTGTAAAGCTCATGCATGCTAAGCTTAATTAATCATTAATCTAGTTATATTTTAAGCTCGACTATGTATTAATGTCATTTCACTTTTAAGCGTAGTTATTTTCAGAATAAACTATATATTAAACCCAATTTTTTATTAGGTCTAATTAAATCTTAGGTCCAAGTAGTTCTTAGACACAATTAAATCTCAAACCCAATTGATTATTAAGCTAAATTAATTATTAGGCTCAATGATATCTTAGACCTAATTATTTTTATTAAGCTCAATTTTTTGTTGAATCCAATTAATTTTTAAGTTCAATTAATTGTTAGGACTCATTTGTTAGGCCCAATGAATATTGTGGTGCAATTAATTTTTACACTTAGTTATATAATAGGCTCAGTTATTTATTAAGTCTATTTTGTTCTTAGGACCAAGTCCAATTTTTTAGTAGGCTCAATTGAATATTATGCTTAAATTAATTATTTGAAGCGATAAATTATCTAATCCAATTAATTATTAAGCTCAATTACATGCTAAGCCCAATTACAATAAATTTTAGGTTCATTAATATATGTTAGGCTAGTTTTTTTCTGGGTTGAATTATTTCTTTATTTTGTGCATGATAGGCCCAATTGTATTTAAGCACTATTATTGATTATTAGATTTAATTATTTGTAAAATCCAATTATATCAGTCCAATTAATTATTTGACTTAATTATATCTTAAATCTAATTAATTTGATTAAATAATTTATTATTTCATATAATTAATTAGAGCTAATATTTAATTGAGTCTAAAACAAATTAGACATAATATCTAATTAGGCTTAAGAACAAAATGAGTCTAAGAATTATTTGAGTCTAATATGTCATTGAACCTAATAATTAATTGGACCAAACAATTTATTGAGTTTAATAATTTGTTGCCTAGCAAAATTAATTAAGATTAGGATTTAATTGGATTTAATAAAAAATTAAGCTTAATATATATTAAAACTTAACAAATAACTGAGCTTAATACATAATTAAGACTAATAAATATTGAACCTAAAATTAAGCCTAATAAATAATTGAGCTTAAAAAATATTTGAACCTAAAATTAAATTAGTTTAAGATGTGATTGGGCCTGAGATGTAATAAAGCCTAACAATTAAGATCTCATGATTAGAGTGGTCCAACAATTAACTTAGTCTAATAATTAATTGAGTTGTAAATTTAATTATGACTAAAATTTAATTGAGCCTAATGAAAAATTAAACTTAAATATAATCAAGTCTAATAAATAATTAGGCTTAGTCTATAATTTGAATTAAAAATAAAATAAACCTAATAAATAATAGAGTCTAAAATATAATTAAGTCCAAAATTTATTTGGATGTAACTCGCATGAACCGATAATATAATTGGGTGTAACCTGTGTGAGCCCATGACATAATTATAGTTAAGAATGAATTGAGTCTAAAAAATAATAGGTTCCAAATAATGATCCAATTTAAGACAGTGTTGAAAATAAAAATTAATTGGATCTAATAAATAATTTGAATTAACATTGATTAATTAGATGCAAAAATTAATTTGATCTAATATTTAAATAGACCAAATATGTTACTTCAATAAATAATTAGACCTAGTAATTCATTAGGCTTTATAATTAATTAGCCATAAGATTTGATTAGATATGATAAAAAATTGGGCTTAATGTATAATTTGACATGTTCAATCATTGGCTTTAATATATTTGGGTATAAGAACTAAATTGGCCTAATAAATAATTAGACATAAGATTGTTTTGAATCTAACAATTAATTAAACCTAGTAATTAGTTGGACCTAAAAGTTGATTGTATGTTAGAATTAATTGGATTTGACAAAAAATTGTGTTTAATATATAAATTAAATCTAAGAAATAATTGGCATGTAGATATAATTGAGCCTATTAATGGGATAAACATAGTGAGGTTAATATGTATCAACCTAACCAATAATTCGACGTGTAATTAAGCTTAGTAAATAATTAATGAAGATATAATTAGGCTTGAATTAATTGGACATGAGATTTATTTGAGCTTTTAAAAAAATATAATATATAATATAATTAGAATTCACATATAATTATACGTACAATATAATGAGATACATATAATTAGACTTGAGATATAATTAGGCTTAATAAATAATTTAGTTTGATACATAATTAGGCATCTTTTGAATAATTTTGAAATACAATGTAGCTTAATAATTAATTTAACCTAATATATATTGGGTCTAATAATTATTGAGCGTATAATTTATGAACTTAAGAAACAATTGCGTTTCAAAATGAATTAGGCTTAAGGTATAATTAAACATAACAATTAATTAGGTCTAACAATATATTGAGCTTAATTAATACTTTGACCTAAAATATAATTGATTTCACTGAATTAGTTGGACCCAAAAAATAAGTAGGCCTAATATGTAATTTAGCCTAACAATTATTTAGACAAAAAAAAGAGACTTAATATATAGTTATATTTAAGAATTAAATAATCTTATTAAATGATTGAGTGTAATGTGTAATTGAGATTAACAATTAATTTGACTTAACAATTCATTAGACCTAACAAATAGCTAAGCCAAATAATTAATTGAGCCTCGAATTTGATTACGTTTAGCAAAAAAAAAAAAAAGATGTAATATATAATTGAGCTTTTTATAAAATTAGACTTAATAAAATATTAGACATAAGATGTAATGAGCCTAAAAATTAATTAGAGCAAATAATTATGGCTTGCCAATCAATTGAGTCTAATGATTAATTGTGCTTAAAATTTAATTTTTCTTAGAACTAGTTAGGTCTAATATCCAAATTAAGCCCAAAATAAATTGAGCTTATATAATACTAGGACTTATATGCTTAACAACTAAGACATAATTGGATTTGAGATGTTATTGAATGCAAAAATTAATAACATAATAATTAATTAAACCTAAGAATCAATTAAGCTTAATAATTAATTGCACTCAATATTTAATTATGAATAAGAATTAAATAGGTCCAAGATTTAATTGGTTATAAGGTGCATGAATCCACAACATAATTGGGTCTACAAATAAGTTAGATTTAAATATAATTCAATTGAAGATATAAGTAAGCATGATAATTAATTAGACCAAATAATTATACGAGCCCCATGTATATTGATTGCCACAAAACTTAATTGAATCTAACATTTATTGGGTCGAACATATAATTTAGACTAACAGTTAGTTAGACCTAGCAATTCATTTACAGTTATTAATCATACCTAAGAATTTATTAGAATTTGACTTAATATATAATTTGACCTAATAAATAATTGAACTTTTTAGTCAAGTTTTATGTATTTTTTTAATTAATTTGATAGATGAACTTTTTGATTTAGACTAAATTAAATATTATCTTTAATTTTTAAATTAAATTATTTAAACAAAAGATATCAATGAACTTGGTTTTGAAATTTCTAAGAAATACAAACAAATATTCAAGCTACCATAAAAAATTTTACAAATTTTTGAGTAGTAAAATTATTTTTATCATTTTTTTAAAAAAAATTTAAATATATATATTTTTAATATTCAAACATTGTGACTTTTTTTTGTTGTATATTTTTTTATATTTGTTAAAAATTTTAAGTCAAAATCCATTGTACAAAATCATCAACTTGAATTGTTCTTTTATTAAAAACAAATTAAAAGTTAAGTCAATTGAGACCAAATAGATATTTTATATGTAGAATCGGTTTTAAGAAAAGCTGTAAGAACTTGATTAAAAAATTATTAAATTACTGAATCTCACTCTCAATAAAATTATATAATATTAAAAATTATAATTAATTAAGTTTATATTTTATAAAATATAATTAAATTAAAAATTAAATAATTTTCATATTATCTTTCAATCAAACATGAGAATAAGGATATAAAAAATATTATAATATTATGTTAACTATTTTCACTATTTCAATAATCTCTAAATATCATTTAACTTCTTAAATGTAGATGATGTAAACTATTACTCTTTTTTTTTTCTTTAGGGAGATTAGTGTACTACTCAATCCTCTTGAACTTGATATGTAGTTTAATTTAAATTCATATTTGAATATTTTCTTTTAATATTTCAAAAATATGAAAGAAAGGCTCAAATATGGTTTTGATAAATTTTCTTCCACTCTTACTTTAACTCTTCAAATTTATTTATTTTGTATTAAAAATTATAAAGCTGGTAATGATACATATTAATCACCTAATATTTTTAAAATAAACTATTTAAAATTAAAATTAAAAGTATTTATTTTATGTGTAGTTGTTTGGTATTTCCGTGAATAAGCTTAACTAAATTTATCATGTTGGATAGCAATATCATTAAAAAATTAATTTTAAAAAAATAATATAATTTTGCATTAAACTTTGAATGAAGTTGGCTCCTCATTAATTCTTCCTCAATATGAAATCTAAAAAAAATATTTGAAAAGAAAATTAAGAAAAACTAAATATAGCACCTGCTTTTCATGCACCTTTTTCCATGTATTTTTCATCAAAGTATCATATATGCAATATTTCATTTTTTCTATTTAATTGATCTTTACTATGTTTATAGTGTATGACTAGGAAAATAGGTTAACATTGAACCAAATACCATAACATAATAAATAATTTAATATATAATATAATTAAATTTATCTATTTTTAATTATTATCATTGCAAATTATTGAAAGAGAGAAAATTTATATATGAGACTAATAATAATAAAAATAATAATAATGATACGATGATGATGATAAAATTGTTAATAATAAAAATGATAATAGTTATTATAATAATAAAGATAATGTTAATAATAAGAATAAAAAATCATAATTATAACAAAATAATTGAAATCAAATATAAAGAATTCAGTAAACAGAAAATAAAAATTTAAAAATAATAAAAAACAATTAAAGTAAAAGTAGATAATGAAAAACAATAAAAAATAAAATAAGAATTTTTTGAAATTAAAAAATGTGGAAAAATAAAAATCACATGAAAATTAAAAAAGCAAAAGATTTCTTTTAAAAAAATTAAAATTAAAAATAAAAAAAATTTCTTTCTTTCTCTTACTATTTTGTTCGACAATCATTTATTTAACATTAATTTATTGTAAAAAATAATTTAAATTAAAAAACTAAAAATATAAATATGAAAACAAAATCAAAAAGTGATTCTCTCTTTCTCTCATTATTATCCATAATGATTATTTTTTCACTTATAAAGAGCTCGATAGGACATTTTTCTTTCTCACACACATTGACCCCATTTTTCCAAATGACAATGATGCCAAGTATCTTCTAAACTCAGAGTGAGACAAAAAAAGATCGTGAATATGCATTTCTCTTTCAATCTTCCCTTAATCATCAATTTGTCATCATTATGTTATAACTTCTTCACCTCTACCACCACGAACAACAATCACAAGGCTAGTTATTCTTCTAATTCGTCGATAATTCCTCCCTCATCTCTTTGTAAATTATGATTGCTGCGGAGACAAGTCCTAAAGACCATTATGTAATTGTCTTGGGTAATATATTATAGATTTTTTTTCAAGATCAAACGTTTTTTTATCTCATTAATCTATGTGAATGAATTTATGTATATGAATTGGATTGATTTTGATAATATATTTTTAGTTTTGTCTCTTTCGTAGATCTGTACCTTAAAAAAATAAAGAAAAAAATTGAGGTGGATGATGGATTAATTTGCAAAATACTTTTTCTAATTTTATGAATTCTTGTTTTATTCTTAATGAGTTGCTAGTTTGGGTTTTTTGGTTGGTGGGTATGATAAACAATGTGAGATTTGAAAGAGAATATTATGTAACAATTGACGATTTTGAACGATGATTAATGCATAAGGAAATTAGAGATTAGGTAAGGAAATTAAAGAAAATGTGGTTAACTTTTTTAGAATTATTAAGCGACCATTATACTCTGACACATACTTTAAAACTTTTCTTGTTATGATGGGTTATCATGGTCAAATCTTAAAGTGGTGATCAAGATAGAGGTAGTACTACTTAAGAGGTACATCATTTTCATGTTCCACAAACTTCATTTTTTGTGTAAAGTTTTGGTTATATTAACCTGCATCTTCATATAGGTTCAATTGTTAACTATAATCATTAGTTTTGGAAATCCTCTAATTATGTTCCATATGAGTTTGATAACTCATTTTGTAAACTAAGTTTGGTACTACCTCTCTCTTTTGTTTAATTACACAATTGTTGGCATCTTTTACGATGGTATGTTTTTTGCCTTCCCTGTTTTTTCGTTGTATGAAAGTGCCACTATGTGATGAGAATCCTAAAGGATTTGCCCATAAGCTCAATTTGGATGCCTACCCCAAAAACTAAAAATTTCATATTTGTTGGAAGAAAGCCCCGACTCAATGATTACTCGAATAAAGACTTGTAGAGAGGTTGAAAGCCACAATGAAGGACACTTGATAAGTTCAAAATAGTTCTCTTAAGAAACAAAGAGGAAGCAACCTTCATATTAAATTTCATTCACCAATATTATTTCTATAATGCTTGCACTCTATTTAAATAGGGGTAAGAGAAAACATAAAACTAAAGAGTAATGATCCTAAATTCATAAAGAAAATATTGCAAATTCGAAAAGTAGCTACCCTAAGTTCAAAAGGTAAAAATCATAAATTTCAAAATAAAATATCCTAAATTGAAAAGAAAATATCATAAAATAAAATAAGGAAATATCCTACACTATAAAGCAAATAACAACAAGCCTCACTTTTATGAGGTTAGTGTCACCTAACCCTTAAACCCAAAATCAAAATACCTAATTCCTATCCTCTAAAACATTAACTCTAACTCCTAATCCATAATTTCTTAACCCTAAATCCTAAAGATAACCCTTAAACACAAAACCCAATGCCTTCAACCCTAAATGCTAAACCTTAACTCCTAAACCCTAAACACTAAATTTTGAGCTCTAAACTTGAAATCCTAAAACTTAAACCCCTAAACATAAATCCCTTAAGACTAAATCCAAATATCTAAATACTATATCCTATAAATATCTAAACCCAATTGGACCAAATTAATTAAGTTAACATGCATGAATACAAAAAATAATTCTACATATATAATTGGGCCTAACAAATAATAGACCCAAGATATATCAATTTAAAATTAATTGGCTTAAGATTTTATTGGGCCTAAAAAATTAGACATATGATATAGTTATGCCTCATATAAAATTAGGCCTATGATTTGTTGAGCTAATTAAAATGAAACTTGAGATATAATTGAGCCTCAAATATAAATTGACTTAATATATAATTGTGCTTTTGTGCAATAGCCCAAAATATAATTGGATTTAATCATAAATTTGGCTTAATTTAATGGTCTAATAATTAATTTGAATCTATTGTTCATGGCCAAGAAATAATTGGGCTTAAGAATAAGTTGGATATGAAGTTGAGCCTAACAATTAATTGGGCACAAAGAATAATTGGTCCTAACAATTCATTGAATTTACGAGCCCAAATTATGAATTGAACTTAATAAAAATTTTGATTTAATATAAAATTGCATCATTTAAATAATTGAACTAAATATAAAATGAGTCAAATAACGATACGAATTTTATTAGATCTAACGAAACAATGACCTTAATATATAATTGAACCTAAAACTAAAACAGACTTCATTATATAGTTGAGCTTCACATATAAATGGACCTAATAGTTAGATTCATTAAGATATAACTAGGCCCAATAATTAATTGGGCTAACATGCATGAGCCCAACAAATATTTGGATCTATGAACAAATTAGATCTCAGCTATAATAGGGCTCAAATTATGAATAAATTGAGACTAATTTATGCTAGTAGCGCATAAAAAATAATTGGGCCAAGTATATTATTGATTCTAGCAATTAATTTGACCAAATAATTTGTTATGCCATATAATTACTTAGACCAAAGATTTAATTAGGTGTAATTCAAATTTGAATTTAATATATAATTGTTAATATGAACATAATAGACCTAATATATATATTTAAGCCGAATGTGTAATAGAGCTTAAAAATTTATTGGACTAAACTGTTAATTGAACCTTAAATTTAATTAGATTTAATAAAAATTATGCTTATTATATGATTGAGTGATATTTATTGACCTTAATATATAATTGAGCCGAATAAAATATTAGATTTAAAACTTGATTGAGCCTAACAAAATATTCGATTTATGGCCTAACAATTAATCTCTAATATTTAAGTGGATCTGAAACTTAATTCTGCCTAATAATTAGATGAGTCTAATATCTAATTTGGGGTAATCAAAAGTTCAACTTCATATATAATTAGGCCAAAAATATATTTGAACCCAATAATTAATTAAATCTAACATATTATTTGGCATGAGATGTAATTAGACCTAAAGAACTAACAATTAATTATGTCTTAACAATTAATTGATGAGTCTCATAATTACTTAGTCTTAAGTAAATATGAATAAGAATTAAATAGGAGTAAAATATATAATCGGTATATAAACCCACTAAATAATTGGGCCTAGAATTGAATTAAGCTTAAGATCTAATTGGCCTAAAATTATAATTGGACATAAAATTTAATTGAGCTTAACATCTAATTGGATTTAACATTTATTAATTGGACCCAAAAATTGATTAAGCTAAATATAAAATTGATATTAACAATTAATTGGACCCAAATTATAATTCAACATAAGATATAATTGGATTTAAAGATTAATTGAGCATAATCAGTAATTGGATCTAACATTTATTAATTAGATCCAAAATGTAATTGAGCTAAATATGTAATTGATATTAACAATTAACCTAGCAATTCATTAAAGTTATTATCCCTAAGATTTGCTTAGGTATAGTATAAAATTGGGTTTAGTATATTACTTGACCTAATAAATAATTAGCCTTAATATATAAAATTGGACATAAGAAGTAAATTAGTAGAATAGATGATTAGACATAAGATTTAATTGAGTCTAACAATTAATTGATTCTAATAATTAATTTGGTTTAAGATTTAATTATGCTTAAAAATTAGTTGAGCCTTATAAAATATTAAGTTTAATGTATAATTAGACATAAGAAATACTCTAGCCGAAGATGTATTTGGACTTATTAATTAACGAGACCAAATTAATGAGGCGAATGTGCATGAGCCCAAAAACTAATTTGATGTATAATTAGGTTTAATAAATAATATAACCTAGGATATAATTAAGCCTAATGTACATTAGCCTAAGATACAATTAGGCCTAATAATTAATTGGAGATAATATTTTTTTGATTGAATAATTATTATTAATAGCCTTATTATTAGTAGTAAGTCTAATTATCTATCGGGTCCAATTAACTATATAAGACCTAATTATATCTAAGTCCAATTATATCTTAAGCTCAATTTATTCTTAATAATTCATTATGTCAGGCAATGAATTGGGTTTAAGATTTGATTGAAGCTTAAAATTTAATTGAATCTAATAAAAACTTAAGCTCAATCCATAATTTGGTGCAATAATTAATTAGACCTAATAATTTATTGGGTCAAGTAATTAATTGTCTTGGCATTTAATTGAGTTTAATAAAAAATGCTTAATACATAATCAAGCTTAATAAATAATTAGGGTTAATATACAATTAGGCTTAATAAAACAATGAACCTAAGATATAATTAAGCTTTATAATTAATTGAACCTGGCAAATAATTAGATCTAACAATTTAATTAAATCTATTAATTAATTGAGCCTAAGATTTAATTTTGCATAAGAATTAGTTGGGTTTGATATCTAATTTGGCGTAACAAAAATTTGAATTTTATTTGTAATTGGACCTAATAAATATGTGAATCTAAAATATAATCTTGCTTGACATGTAATTCAGTGCAATAATTAAATATTTAAATAATTAATTAATTGAACTAAATATTTAATTGATCTTAATGAAATATGAGTTATATATAATTAGGCTTAATAAATAATTGAGCTTAATTATAAGTGTGTTTCAACAAAATGAAGCTAATAAATATTTGGACCAAAAAATAATTGGTCGAATATTTAGTTGGCTTAAGATAAAAGTGAATGTAGTGTGCATGAACCGGATATATTGCGCTGAGAAATGAATTGAGGGTAAGACACAAGTGCAGTCAAATTAAAATTAAACTTAAGATATAACTTACTAGAATGATTAATTAGAACCTAGTATTTATTAATTTGACCTAAAATATATAATTGGGTCCAAATATTTATTAGATTTAATATTTAGTTAAGTCAAATATGTAATTGAGATTAACAATTTATTGAACCTAATAATTCATTATGCCTAATAACTAATTAGATCTAAACTTTAATTAAGTTTAAGAAAACATTAAGCGTCATATATAATTTGATCAAATAATTAATTGGCCATAGTAATTAATGTGTTTGAGAATTAGTTTGGCCTATTAATCAATTGGACTGAATTAATTAGGTTGACATGCATCAGTCCAAGAAATAATTCTATATATATAAATTGGACCTAGCAAATAATATAACCTAAGATATATATACTTAAAATTAATTTGCTCCAAATTTAATTTTGGACCTAAAAAATTTGACGTATGAATATAATTAGACCTGTGATATAATGGACTAATTATAATTGAACTTGAGATAAAATTGAACCTAATATATAAATTGACTTAATTTATAGTTGATCTTGGTGTGCGATAGCCCAAGATATAATTGGACTTAATAATAAATTGGGCTTAATATTTAATGGGTCTAAGAATTTGGGTCTATCATGCATGACCCAAGAAATAATTAATTATTTGAACTCATTTGTTAAGCCCAATAAATCTTGTGGTCTAATTAATTTTTAGGTTTAATTACATAACAGCCTCAATTATTTATTAAGTCTATTTTGTTCTTAAGCTCACGTCCAATTATTTAGTAGGCTTAATTAAATATTATGCCTAATTAATTTTATGAAGTGATAAATTATCTAATTCAATTAATTGTTAAGCTTGATTATATGTTAGGCCTAATTATAATAAATTTTTAAGCCCATTAATATATGTTAAGCTATTTTTTTGGGGTGAATTATTTTTTTGTTTCGTGCATGATAGTTCCAATTGTATCTTAAGCCTTATTATTGATTAAATAGGTCCAAGATTTAATTGGGTATAACGTACATGAGTTCGCTACATAATTGAGTTTACAAACAAGTTAGATCTAAATATAAATCAACTTAAGATATAATTGAGCATAATAATTAATTAGACCACATAATTATATGACCTCATATATATTGATTGTCCAAAAAATTAATTGGGTCGAACATATAATTTAAACTAACATTTTGTTAGACCTGGCAATTCATTTGGTGTTATTAATCAAGCCTAAGAATTGATTAGAATTGAACTTAATATATAATTTGACCTAACAAATAATTGGACTTTTTAATTAAGTTTTTATATATATATATTTTTTTATCAATTTGACAGATAAACTTTTTGATTTAGTCTAAATTAAACATTACCTTTAATTTTTTAAATTAATTTATTTAAATAAAAGATATTGTACAATGAACTTTGTTTTGAAATTTCTAAGAAATACAAATAAATATTCAAGCTACCATAAAAAAAGATTAGAATTTTTTGGGCAGTAAAATTATTTTTATGATTTTAAAAAAATTATGACATAAAAATTTTAAATATATATATATATTTCAATATTCAAACTTTATAACTTTTTTTTGTTAAATATTTCTTCGTGTTTGTTAAAAATTTTAAGTCAAAATCCGTTATACATAATCATCAACTTGAATTGTTCCTTTATAAAAAAAATTATAATTAAGTCAATTTAAACCAACTAGATATTTTATATGTAAAATTGGTTTTAAAAAAACTGTAAAAACTTTATTGAAAAATACCAATAATATAAAGTTCATTTTGATCTTTATCTTAATATTAATTATTGAATGTCACTTTCGATAAAATTATATAACATTAAAAATTATAATTAGTTAAGTTTACATTTTATGAAATATAATTAAATTTAAAATTAAATAATTTTCATATTATATTTCAATCAAATATGAGAATAAGGATACAAAAAGAAATATTATAATATTATAGTAACCATTTTCACCATTTTAATGATCTCCAAATATCATTTAACTTCTTAAAATTAAATGGTATAAACTATAGTTCATTTTTTTTTAGAGAGAGTTGTTCATTAGTTAGTTTGTTACTAGTGTATTACTCAGTCATCTTGAACTTAATATTTAATTTAATTTAAATTTATATTTGAATATTTTCTCTTAACATTTCAAAAATATAAAAGAAAGACTCAAATATGGTTTTTATAAATTTTGTTCTGCACTTACTTTTTGCAAAACTTCTATTTAACTTTTCAAATTTATTTGTTTTGAATTAAAAATTACAAAATTGATAATGATACATATTAATCACTTAATATTTTTTAAAAAAACTATTTACAATTGAAAATAAAGGTATTTTTTAATGTATGGTTGGTTCGTATTCACATAAATAAGCATGACTAAATTTCTCATCCTAGCTGGCCATAACATTGAAAATTAATTCTAAAAAATCAATATAATTTTTTATTAAACTTCGAATAAATTTAGCTTCTTATTATTTCTTCCTCAATACAAATATAGTATCCTCAATATGAAATCTAAAAAATATTTGAAAAAAATTAAAAAAAAAAACTAAATATAGTACTCACTTCTAATGCACCTTTTTTCATGTATTTTACATGCAACTATTATATACACAATACTTCATTTTAATTGATCTTTACTATGTTTATAGTGTATGATTAAGAAAATAAGTTAACATTGAACCAAATACCATAACAAAACAAGTAACTTAATATATAATATAATTAAATTTATCTAGTTTGAAATATTATCATTGCAAATTATTGAAAGAGAGAAAATTCAAATCTACGAATAATAATAATAATGATGATGATGATAATAAAATAATAATTATTATTGCAATAATAAAGATAATGTTAATAATAAGAATAAAAAATCATAATTATAAAAAAATAATTGCAATAAAAATAAAATTGTAAATTAAATAAAAAAAGTTCAACAAAATATAAATAAAAATAATAAAAAATAAAAAATAAAAGTAAGGCACATTTAAAAATTTTTGAAATTAAAAAATGATAAAATAAAAAAATACATGCAAATTCAAAACCAAAAATTAAAATTAAAAATACAAAATAAAGAAAACAAAAGAAATATGTTCTTTCTTTCTCTTACTATTAAACCATAGCTTGTAAACCGTGAACCCCAAAACCTAAATCCAAACCCTTAAACCCTTAAGCCCTAATCCCTAATTCTCGAACCCTAAATTATAAATCCTAAACAATAAAGCTTATACCCCAATCTCAACTAAAGCTCTAAACCTTAATCCTTAAACGCTAAATCAAAAACCCTAAACCCTAAACATTAAATCTTGGGCTCCAAACCTTAAATCCTAAAACCTAAACTTTAAACACAAATCTCTTAAACTTAAACCCAAATATCTAAATACAAAATCTTATACCTTAAGCTATAACCCCTAACCCTTAGCAGCTAAATGCTAAATGCTAAACCCAAAATCTAAAACACTAAAGCCTTAACCCTAAAATCTTAAACCTAAATGCCTAAACTCTGACTCCTACACCTTTACCCCTAACTCCTAAACCCTAAACATTAAATCCTAAAACCTAAAGTACTAAACACTATACTACTGTAATCCCTAACCCTTAACCACTAAATCTTAAATCTTAAATTCAAATGCCTAAATGCAAAACCAAATGCCTAAATCTTAACCCTAAAACTCCTAACTTATAAACCCTATTCCATAAACCTTAATATTTAAATTGTAAACTAGAAACCTTAAACCGTATAAATAATTAGGTCCAATAGATATTTTGATATAATAATAAATAATAGCTTCTAAGAAATAATTAAGAAATAAATCAATCTTGAAAAAAATTTAGCCTACTATATTTAATTGGGCTTAAGAAGTAATTGAACTATAAAAATAATTAGGTTTGATATGTAATCGAGCCTAACATTTAATTAGAATAAATAATTTATTGCGTAAAATAATTAATTGGACCTAAGATTTAATCAAGGCTCATAAAAAATTGAGCTTTAAGATATAAATGTACTTAAAAATGAATGAGCTTAATGAATAATTGAGCAGAATATTTAGTTGAAACTGTTAATTCATTGTTCTAACGATTCATTTGATCAAATAATTAGTTGACCCTTTAATAAAAAATTTTTGACTTTAATAAAAAATTAAGCTTAATGCATAATTAGACCAAATAAAATATTGGACCAAAGATGTCATTGAGACCAATAGTTAATTGGACTTAGCAAATAATTAGGCCTAACAATTAATTAAGTCGAACAATTAATTTCATCTAATAATTAATTGAGAGCAAAATTTGATTATGATTAAGAATTGATTGGGCATAAGATTTAAGTGAACTTAATAAAAAAAATTGAATTTCATATATAATTAGGCTAAATAGATTTATAATTGGATGTGAGAACAAAATGAAACTAATAAACAAATTGTGGCTAAAATATAATTTGAATTAAGATTGAATTGACACCTAACAAAAAACTTTGCTTGATTTATAATTGGCTCAAAAGAACTAAATGAAACTAATAAATAAATTGGCATAAAATTTAATTAGTCTAACATTTAATTGGACCTAATATATAATTGGATGTAGCGTGCATAAACTAAATACATTCTATGGTTTAGAAATGAATTAAGCTAAAGATATAATTAAGTATGATAATTAATTGGACTTAATATTTAATTAGTTTTATTAATTGGATATAGAATTGATTTATTAGATCGAATATGTAATCGAGGTTAACAATTAATGACACTTAATAACTCATTGAACTTGATAATTAATTAGGTGCATGATTTGATTAGGTCTAATAAAATTTAAGACTTAATATATAATTTGACCAAATAAATATTTGGGCCTATGATTTAATTAAATCTAATAAATAATTGGACTTAACAATCTATTCGACCTAAGATTTAATAGTGCATAGGCCTAAGATTTAATTGGACCTTACAAAAAATTAGGTTTAGTATATTATTTGGTCTAAAAAATAGTTGCGTCAAAGATATAATTAGGGTTATTTCTTAATTTGACCAAATTAATTTGGTTAATGCGCATGAGTTCAAAAAATAATTTGACATGTAATTGGGCCTAATAAATATTATGGCCTAAGATACAATTAGACCTAAAATTAATTAGGCCATAAGGACATATGATATAATTAAATCTCCTATATAATTAGGCCTATAATTGAAGTTGAGATATAATTATCAACCCTAATAATTAATTAGACCTAACATCTATAAGGTCTAAGAATTTATTCAACCTATTATGCATGAACTTAAGAGATAATTGGGCTTAAAAATGAGTTTGACCTAAGGTGTATTAATTACAGTTAGGAATCAATTGGACACAAAAACATAATTGAGCCTAATATGTAATTAAGCCTAACAAGTAAGTAGACCTATCAATTCATTGGGCCCAATAATTTAACTGAGCATTTATTAAAAATTTTGGCTAAATATAATTAGTCTAGTTAAATAAATTAAACTTAGTGTAAAAATATGCTAACAATTAATTAGACCTAAGATTTTGGTTGGGTCTAATCAAAAGTTGAACTTAATATGTAGTTTAATCTAATAAATAATTGACCTTAACATATAATTAAACTTGAGAATTGAATGGCCTAATAAATTACTAGGATTAAGATTTGACTCTAGCGATTAGTTGGACTTCATAACTGATTGGGCTTAAGATATAGTTGTACCTAAGATTGATGTAGACCTAAGATTGGGGTTTAGAATTTAAGATTTAAGGTTTAATGTTGAGGGGTCAGAGTTTAGTGTTAAGGGGTATAGGGGTAAATTGATTTTAGGGTTTAAGTTTTTGATTTCAAGGTCTATGAGTTAAGGTTAAGAGGTTAATGTTTAAGGGTTAGAGTTTAAGGCTTAGAGAGTAAGGTTAAAAGGTTACTATATAAAGGTTAACGGTTTAGAGTTAAGGATTTGGGGTTGTAGTTTAAATTAATTTTGCTTATCACGCATGAAAATAAAAAATTATTAGGCCTATGAATAAAGGGACTTGACACATAATTTGGCTTGAGATATACTTGGAGCCTCATGATTATTGGACCTAAAGTTTTATTGGTTGTACCAATTAACTATACTAATAACTAAATGTGCTAAAAATATATCTGTACCTTAGAATTCATTAGATTATTAGGCCTAATACATAATCAACCTTAATATATAATGAGCCCAAGAAATGAATCGTCATAAAAAATAATTTACTCTAAAATATAATTGGGCTTAAGATATAATTGGACCCCATAATTATTTGAGCCTAACATACAATTGAACTTAGTGTGTTTGATCTGCCCAAGAATGAATTGGGCCTAACAATTGATATTGTTTAATATATAGCTGACCCTAAGAGTGAAATAGGTCAAATAAATAATTGTATTTAAAATATAGTTAGGTCTAATAATTAGTTGGCCTTGAGATGTAACTCTGCCTAATAACTAATTGGGCGAAGAATGAATTCAACCTAAATATAATTAGACCTAAAATAATAATTGGACTTAATATATAATTGTATCTTATAAATAATTGGACTTCATTAATCAAACTAAAGAATTAATTGAGCCTCACATATAATTAGAAATTTAGCCCGCCGTATGTTAATTAGCCCTAAGAATTAATTGGACTGTAAAAATAATTGAACTTGGTATATAATTTAGCCTAAACGATTAATTAGACCAAATAATTTATTGTGAAAAATAATTAATTGATCCAAAGATTTAATTGAGATTCATAGAAAATTAAGCTTACAATATAAATGCGCTTAATGAATAATTGAGCATACCATCTAATTGGAACTAATAATTTATTATGCCTAGTAATTCGTTCAGTTAAATAATTAACAAAGCATTTAAAAAAAATATTTTGACTTTAACAAAAAAATTGTATTTAATATATAATTAAGTTCAACAAACAATTACTCAATACGTTATTGGGTCGAATAGGATCTAAGGTGTAATTGAACCCAATAGTTAATTGGACCTAAAAAATAACTAGAACTAATAATTAATTATATTTAATAATTTACTAGGGCTACGATTTAATAGTCTAAGAATTAGTTTGATCTAACAATTAATTTGGCTTAATAATAAGGGTTTTAATATATAACTAGACTAAACAAATGATTACGCCTAAAATTTATTTAAGCCTACTAATTAATTGGGTCTAAGATATAAGTGAGTTTGATATGTCATTTATCCTAAAATTAGTGACATAATTAGGTTCGAACAATTAATTGTGCCTCATAGTTCATTGATGCAAAATTTAATTGTGATCAATTAATTGGACAAAACATTTAATTGAGCTTAATAAAAAATTAGATTTTATATATAGTTAGGCCTAATAAATTTATAATTAAAAGCAAGAATGACATAAGATTAATAAATAATTAGGGTTAAAATATAATTAGGGGTTAAGATTGAATTGATCCCTAACAAAAAATTTGACTTAATACATAATTAGGCCTATAAAAAAATTTTTGCTTGATCTATAATTGGTCCCAATAACCAAATAAGACAATTAATAAACTAGTATAAAATTTAATTAGATCTAATATATGATTAGATGTAGCATGCATGAACTAAATACATGATTGGGTATAAAAATAATTGAGCCAAAGATTTGTACCAAAATTATAATGGAACTTAAGATATAATGAAGCATAATAGTTAATTGGCCCAATAACTAATTGTGTCTAATTTTATGAATTGGGCATAGATTAATTGGATCAAATATTTAATTATATCTAATATGTAATTAAGATTAACTACTAATTGAACCTAGTCACTCATTGAACTTGATAATTAGTTAGGTTTATGATTTGATTAGCTCTGATAAAAAAATTAAGATTTAATATATAATTTGACTTAATAAATAACTGGGCATACATTTTAATTGAATTCAGTAATTAATTGGATCTAACAATTAATTTGATTTAAGATTTAATAGTGTATGAAAAATAGTTGGGCTTAAGATTTAATTGGGCCTTATAAAAACTTGGGCTTAATTTATAATTTGGTCTTAGAAATAGTTTGACCAAACATATAATTAGGCTTATTATTCATCATTGGGCCTAATAAATATTATGATCTAAGATATAACTAGACTTAAAATTAATTAAATCATAAAAATTAGACATATGATATGATTAGATCTTATATATAATTAGCCTACAATATAATAGGCCGAGTATAATTAGATTCAGTGTATAATTGAGTTTCATAATTAATGGGACATAACATCTATACGATTTTATAATGTATTGGCCTTGAGCATATTAACTGAGATTAAGAATTAATTTAACATAAAAAATAATTGAGCATAATATGCAATTAAACCTAACAAGTGGACTTATCAATTCATTAAGACTAGATATTCATTAGGTTCAATAATTAATTAAGCTTTTATCAAAATTTTGGCTTAATATATGATTGGTCCACCTAAATAAATTGAACATAATGTAAAAATTGGCTAACAATTAATTAGGCTGAGGATTTTAGTTGGCTCTAATAAAAAATTAAACTAATAAATAATTGACCTTAATATATATAACAAGATCTAAGAACTGAATTGACTTAATAAATTACTAGGGCTAAGACTTATTTGAGTTTAACACTTAGTTTGACCTAATAATTAATTAGACCTATGATTTAATTGTGGCAAACTACGAGCTTAAGATTTATTTAAGCCTAACAAAAATTAGACTTAATATATCATTGATCCTAATAAATAAATATACTTAATATATAATTGGATCTAAGGACTAAATAAGCATCATATATAATTGGGCCAAAAATATAATTAAATCCAATAATTAATTAGATTTAAGATATAATTGAGCCCATAATTAATTGGACCTGAAATAAACTAGACTAAAATATAATTAGACTTAAGTGACATATAAATAATTGGGTCCGTTAGATAATTAGTCATAATAATAAATAATAGGGCCCAAGATATGATTGGGTCTATTGTGTATGAAACTAAAAAATAATTCGCCTATAAGCAAATTTTGCAAAACATATATTAATTAGACCTAACAATTAATTCTACTACAAATAATTGGGCTATGATGTAATTTATCCCAACAATTAATTAGACCAAATAATTCATTTTGTCAAACAATGGACTGTGCCTAAGATTTAATTGTAACAAAGAAATGATTAGTCCTAAGATTTAATTGAATCCAATTAAAAATTAAGCTTAATGCAAAATTGAGAGTCTAACAACTAATTAAACCTAACAATTCATTGGGCCAAAACTAATTAAACCTAGAATTTAATTAAGTTTGATAAAAAAAAAAGAGCTTAAAGATATAATCAAGCTTAATAAATAATTAAACTTAATATATAATTGAACCTAATAACATAGTCAATCTAACAATTTAATTAATTCTACTAATTAATCAAATCGAGGATTTAATACTACATAAGAAATAATTGGGCCTAATATCTAATTGGGTGTAACAAGATTTGAATTTCATATATGATTGGATCTAATAAATAAGTGGGTTTGAAATATAATTTGGCTTGAGATGGAATTGAGCATAAGAATTAAAGATTTAAATAATTTATTAGGTTTAATCATTAATTAAGTTTAGAAATTAATTAGATCAAAGATTTAATTGTGACTAATAATTAATTGAATCAAACAATAAAAAAAATTAAGTTAATATGTAATTAGGCCTAATAAATAATTGAGCTAATTTATAAATGGGTTTAAGAATGAAATAAGACTAAATATTTGAACCTAGAATATAATTAGGTCCAATATTTTGTTGTGCTTAAAATAAAAGTGGGCATAGCATGTATGAACTTAATATATTGTGCCAGGAAATGAATTGAGCATAAGTTGTAATTGAATCTAAAATACAATAATTAGGTCTAAAAATTCATTAGATTTAATATTTAACTGAGTCAAATATGTAATTGAGATTAACTATTTGTAGAACCAAATAATTCATTGTACTTAATAACTAATTAGGTTTAAAATTTGATTGGGTTTAATAAAAAATTGAGCTTGGTATATAATTTGATCAAACCGTTATTGGCCAATGCAATTAATAGTGTTTGACAATTACTTGGCTTATCAGACCGAATTAATTAGGTTAACATGCGTGAATCCAAAAAATAATTCTATATATATAATTAGGCCTAACAATAACATGATCCAACATATATAGACTTAAAATTAATTGGCCTAAGATTTTATTGGGCTTAAAATATTAGGCATATGATATAATCATACCTCACATGTAATTAGGCCTATGATATAATGAGCTAATTATAATGGAACTTGTGATATAATAGGGCCAAATATATAAATTGACTTAATATATAATTGTGCTTGTGTGCAATAACTCAAGATATAATTGGATTTAACAATAAATTAGGCTTAATTTAATGACCTAATAATTAATCTGGATCTCTCATGCATGACGCAAAAAATAATTGGACTTAAGAATAAGTTGGGCCTAAAGTTGAGGCTAACAATTAATTGGGCACAAAGAATAATTGGTCCTAACAATTCATTAGATTTATGAGCCCAAATTTTGAATTGCACTGAATGAAAAGTTTGATTTAATATAAAATTGTGTCATTTAAATAACTGAACTTAGGATAAAATGAGTCAAACAATGATATGAATTTAATTAGATTTAATAAAAAAATTAACCTTAATATATAATTGATCACAAAAAATAATTAAACCTAAGAATGAAATAGACTTCATTATATAGTTAAGCTTCATACATAAATGGACCAAACAATTAATTGGATTAAGACAATTAGGCCCAATAACTAATTGGACTAACAATGTATGAGCGCAGCAAATAGTTGAACCTACAAACAAATTAGATCTCATATTTAACTAGGTTCAAATTATGAACAAATTGAGACTAATTTATATTAATGGTACATAAAAATTAATTGGGCTTAATATGTAATTGATTTAATTGCACCATATAATTACTTGATCTTGAGATTTAATTAGTTTTAGTTCAAAATTTAACTTAATAGATAATTGTTAATATGAAAGTAATGGGCCTAAAATATTATTGAGTCGAATGTGTGATTGAGCCTAATAATCTATTTGACCAAACTGTTAATTGAATCTTAAATTTAATTTAGTTTAATGAAAAATTATATTGAACATATAATTGAGCTTAATATATGATTAGGTCAAATAAAATATTAGATTTAAAACATAAGTGAGCCTACTAATTAATTAGACTTAACAAATGATAATGGCATAACAATTGATCTCTAATAATTAAGTGGGTCTAAAACTTAATTCTTCCTAAGAATTAGTTGAGCTTAATATCTAACTCGGCCTAATAAAAAGTTCGGTAATTGCACTCTCGGTTTAAGTCTTTCTGATCCCCTTCCCTATCAACTAGGTTGGCCTCTTCCTCGAGTGTGGGTATTCAGTATTTGGATTTGTCCCCTGGCTCTAGTTTAAGGTCGATTTAGGGCTTAACAATTAAAGAACTAACAAGTAATTAGGCTTCATAAGTAATTAGCCTTAAGATTTGATTGTGAATGAGAATTAATTGCGAGTAAGATATATTGATCGTAGGTTGTATAAACTCACTAAATAATTAAGCGTAGAAATGAATTAAGCTTAAGATCTAATTGGATATAAAACTTAACCGAGCTTATCATCTAATTGGACAAAAAGATTAATTAAGCTTAATAACTAATTAGATTTATGATTTATTAATTAGATCCAAAATTTGATTAAGCTAAATATTTAATTGATATCAATAATTAATTTGACCTGTCAAATCATCAAAGTAATTAACCCTAAAATTTGATTGGATATAGGATAAAATTAGGTTTAATATATTACTTAATCTTATATATAATTGGCCTTAACATATAATTGGGCATAATAACTAAAATAGCAGAATAGATAATTAGGTATAAGATTTAATTGAGTCTAATAATTAATTATCCTTAATAATTAATTAAGTTTAAGATTTAATTATGTTCAAAAATTAGTTGAGTCACATAAAATATTAAGTTTAATGTATAATTAGGCCTAAGAAATATTCAAGCCGAAGATGTAATTGGCCTTATTAATTAATGAGACTAACATGTGTGAGCCAAGAAATAATTCGATGTATAATTAAGCTTAACAAATAATATGACTTAAGATATAATTGAACCTAAAATTAATTAGGCTTGAGATATAATTAAATCTAAAAAATATGATATGCAGTATGATTAAGCCTCATGTAATTAAACTTGAGGTATAATTAGGCTTAATAAATAATTTGGACTGATACATAATTAAGCCTAATGTACATTAAGGCCTAATAATTAATTGAGATAATATTTATTTGATCGAATAATTATTACTTGTAGCTCTATTATTAGTGGTAAGTCTAATTATCTATAAGACGTAATTATATCTAAGTCTAATTATAGTTTAGGTCCAATTATATCTTAAGCTTAATTTGTTCTCTTGTTTATGTATTTATTGGGCTTATGCATACTAACTGCAATTAATTTTTGGGTGCAATTATATCTTAAATCTACTAAATTGTTGAGTCTAATTATATTTGAAATCAATTATATATTAAGCCTATTTCATTTTTAGACCCAATAATTATTAAACTCGATTATTTAATTGAATGAATTACATATTAAGCCAAATTAAATTTTGACCTAACTATTTTTGAGGTACAATTATTTTTAGGCCCGATTGTTAATCTCAATTTCTTAAGCACAATTAGTTGTTAGGTCTAACTAATTGTTAAACTTAGTTAAATCTCACGCCCACATATATTAGCCCAATTTAGGCTTTTTAGGCTCTGTTATTAAGACCAATTATTTATTAGATCAAAATTTACACTAAACTTTTTTTTTTCTTTCATTAGACCCAATCAAATATTAAGCTAATGAATTACTATGTCCAATTAATTATTAATCTCAATTACATATTTAACGAGATTAAATATTAAATCTAATTAATTTTGAGACCTAACAAAAAATTATTCGGTGCAATTAATTATTACGCTCAATTATATCATAAGTTCAATTGTAGTTTGGGTTCAATTATGTATCCTAGATTTAATGCATTTAGGTTCAATTACATACAGGGTTTATGCATGTTGCACCCAATTATATCTTTTGTGAAATTAAATTTTGAGCCCAATTACATTTTAAGATTATTTATTTATTAGTGTCATTTACCAAATTATTTATTAACCTAAGTATATATTAAATCTAATTTTTTATTAAATTCGATTAAATCTTAGGTCTAGTTTATTTTTAATTATAGTTAAATATTAAACCTAATTAATTGTTAAGATCAATTAGTTGTTATAACTAACTAATTGGTAAGTTATTAATTGTTAGACTCATTTATATCTCAAGCTCAATTATATCTTAAACCTAGTGAATAATTAAAATATAATATTTTTTAGGCTTAATTACTTATTAGAAATAACTATATATGAAGCTGAACTTTTAAAAAGCCTAATTAATTCTTAGATTGAATTAAATTTTAAGTCTAATTAATTATTAAACTAAATTAAATGTTAGAAAAATTATTTACTATGTTTAATATATTATTAGGTTCAATTATATCTTAAGTCTAATATTTTAATAGGCATAATTATATATTAGACCTAATTTTTTAATCAAACTGAATATATATTAAGCCCAATTTTTTTATTAAATAAAATTAAATTTTAGATTTAATTAATTATTTAACCCAATGAATTGATAGATCTAATGAATTGTTAGGTCAAATTAATTATTAGATTTAATTACACATTGGGCTTAATTATTCATTAAATCAAGTTTATTTTCAAGACTGATTAATAAATGCTAAGCCCAATTAGTTATTATGCTCAATTATATCTTAACTTCAATTATGATTTATATATAATCATATCTCAGGCTCAATTCATTCATAGACTCAATTTTGCATTGTGTTCAAGCTTGCTATGTCCAATTATATCTTAAGGTCTCTTAAATTTTGAATTCAATTATATTTTAAGCTCAATTATTTATTTATCTCATTTCGTTCTTATACTTATTTATAAATTAAGTCCAACTATTTATTACCACTAATTATATATTAAGCTTAATCTTTAATTAAGCTCACTTAAATCTTCTATCCAATTAATTCTTAGTCATAGTTAAATCTTGCACTCAATAAATTATTAGGCTCAACTAATTGCTAAGTCTCATTAATTGTTAAACTTCATTACATTTTAAGCCCAATTATGTCTTAAACCAAGCAAATTATTGAGTTCAAATAAATTTTAAATCCAATTATATATTAAGCTCAACTTTTTATTAGGCCATATTAGTTAATAAGTTTAACTAATTTGTAGGTAGAATCTCAATTAATTGTTAAGCCGAATTATATAGTAAGTTCAATATTTTATTTAATCTAATTATATATTAAACTTAATTATTTATTAAGCATAATTTTTTTATTAAACTAAATTAATGCTAAGCTAACTATTTAACCTAATGAATTATTGAACCTAATTTGTTGCTAGGCTTGATTACACATTAAACTTAATTATTTATTAGGTTTATTTTGTTTTTAGGTTCAATAATATAAAGCTTAATTTTTTATTAGGCCCAAATAAATCTTAGGACCAATTAGCGATTTAGCGCAACTAATGATTTAGTTCAATTATATTTTAGGCCCAACTATTTTTATGGTCCAATTAAATTTTCAGCCCAAGTTAGGTTTATTGTTCTTTTTTTTTGGGCTAAAGATTTCTCAATTTTATGCATGATATACATAACAATATTTTAAGTGAAATTATCTATTGGTTCTAATTACATTAAGTGTAATTAAAATTTGGATCCAATTATATCTCAAACCTAGCTTTTTTCTAAGTCCAATTATTTGTCAAGCTCATGCATGCTAAGCCTTATTAATTATTGATCCAATCATATGTAGGATCATATTAATTATATGGCTAGCTATATTTTGGGCTTAATTATGTATTAATGGCATTTGGTTTTTAAGCCCAAATATTTATTAGAATGAATTATATACTAAACCTATTTTTTTATTAAATCTTGTTAAATCTTTGGTCTAAATAATTCTTAAATTCAATTAAATCCTAGATCCAATTTGTTATTAAGTCAAATCAATTATTAGGCTTAATTATATATTAAGCTAAAATTTTTTAGTAAACCCAATTAGTTCCTAAGCTCATTTAATTATTTGGACTTATTTGTTAACCCAATGAATCTTGAGGTTCAATGTATTAGGCTCAATTAGATCTATTTCATTCCAAGGCCCAAATCCAATTTTTTCTTAGGCTCAATTAAATATTATGCCCTGTTAATTATTTGAAGCAATAAACTATCTAATCCAATTAATAGTTTAGCTTAATTAATTTTTATGTCTTATTATTTATTAGTCCTAATTAAATCTTGGACCTCAATATATTTTAGGCCTAACCTTGTATTAAACTCATTTTGTTCTTGATTTAATTATATATTAAGCTTAACTTTTTATTAGATCAATTACATATTAAATCTAATTTTTTATTATGCCCAATTAAATCTTTGGTCCAAGTAATTCTTAAGTGCAATTATATATTAAGTCCAATCTTTATTCAATCCAATAAAATTCTATGCTTGATTAATTATTCTGCTTAAGTATGATGAATTGTTAGATTCAATTAATTGTTAACCTTACTTACACATTAAGCTTAATTATTTATAGGTATATTTCGTTTTTAGGTCTAATTATATATTAAGCCAATTTTTTTATGAGGCTCAATTGAGTTTTATGCCCAACTAATTTTTTAGTGCAATGAATTGTTTGGTCCAATTAAGTGTTAGGCTCAATTACATAATAGGCCTAATAATTTTTATAGTCGAATTAATTATTATGTCAAATTAATATAAGTTAGGCTCAATTTTTTTAACTGAATTATTTTTAAGTTTTATGTATAATATTATTTACTATTAGGTCTAATTCTTAGTAAGAACTAAGTATATCTTAAGTCCAATTATAATTTGAGTCTATTATATCTTACATCTAATTATTTGTTAAGCTCATGAACCGTAGGCTTAATTTATTATCGGATCTAATGGTATACTAAATCCAATTAAAACTTGAACCCACTTATATTTTGGACTCAATTATTTATTAGAGTACTTCATTTTCATACTCAATTATAGATTAAGTCTAATTATTTATGAAGCCTAAGTATATACCAAGTCTAATTTTGTAATAGATTTAATAAAATCTTGGTCTATTTAATTCTTGATCATAATTAAATTTTGAGACCAATTAGTTATTGGGTGCAATGACATCTTTGGTTCTAAATCTTAGATCCAATTAATTGTTTGGCTCAAATATATTTCAAGTCTAAATATTTATCAAACCCAATCACATATGAAGCTCAACTATTAATTCAACCAAGTTAAATATCACGTCCAATTAATTCTTAAGCAAAATTAAATCTTAGGCCCAATTAATCGCTAGATCCTATTATTTTTTGGGTCTAATTAATTATTAAACTCAATTAAATCTAAAGTTCTAAATTTTGTTAGACTTAATTATATTAGCTCAAATATTTATTAAGTTCAATTTTATATTAAACCCAAATAAATACTAAGCTCAATTGATTGTTTAATCTAAAAAATTGTTTTCTCAATGAATTTATAGGTCAAACGAATTAATGGGCTTCATTATTAAAAAAAATTCATTTTGTTCTTAAGGCCAATTACATATTAAGCATTGTAAATATTAGGCCTAATCAATTTTTTGTTGAAATGAATTGTTTGATTTAATTAATTACTAGATTCAATTATATATTAGGTCTAAATACTTAGGTCAAATTAATATAAATTAAGCTCATTTTGCTCTTTAGCTAAACTATTTCTTAAACCTAACTACATATCAGGCTCAATATAATCTTGGATCCAATTATATTTAAACCCAATTACTTTTTAATCTATTTCACTTTTAGACCTAATAATAGATTAAGCTCAATTTTTTATTAGGTTAAATTAAAACTTAGGCCCTATTGATTCTTAATCACAATTAAATCTTGAACTCAATTAATTATCAAACTTAATTAAATGTTAGGCCAAATTAATTGTTAGATCATTAATTACATCTTAAGCCCAATTATATCTTATACTAAGTTAATTATTGCACTTAAATATATGTTGAGCCAAATTATTTGTTTGACCCAATTTTTTGCTGGCTCCAATTAATATTTACGCTCAATTATATTAAGGTTCAATATTTTAATTGGATCAATTATATATTAAGCTTAATTGTTTGTTAAATTTAATCATATATGTTTCTATTAAAGTTAACTAATTTTGAGGCTCAAGTAATTATTTACAAATGAATTATTCGACCAAATGAATTGTTATATCTAATTAATTATTAAGCTCAATTACATGTTAGACTCAATTATTTATTAGACTCAATTAAATTTTAGGCATAGCTAATTATTTCACGTAATAAATTGTTTATCCAACAAAATATGAACTCTATTACATATTAACCCAATTATTTTTATGGTCCGATTAATTATTTGGCCCAGTTGATGTACATTAGGCTTGATTCATTCCTTTGCTGAATTATTTCTTTGTTTCATGCATAGTAGACTTAATTATATCGTAAGCCTATTTTGGGCCAAATTATCTACTAGATTCAATTATTTATAAAGCTCAATAATATTTTAAGTTTAATTATAATTTGAATCCAATTATATATTAACCCAATTTTGTTCTTATGCACAATTATATATTAAAGCAAATTATTTTGGAGTCAGTTAAATATTAAGTAAGAGTTTTTATCCTACCCAATTGAATTTTAGCCCAAACTAATTTTTAATCATAGTTAAATCTTAGGCTTAATTCATTATAAAGTTCAATTAATTATTAGACTCAAATATATCATAGATATAATTATTTATTAGGCCCATTTTGTTATCAATTCCAATTGTGTATAAAGTCCAAAAGTCCAATTAGATATTAGACCCCTTTAATTCTTTGGTAGAATAAAATCTTAGTTCCAATTAGTTATTGGGCTTAATTAATTATTAAGGCTCAATTTATGCTCGATCTAATTAATTATATCTTTTGTCTAATATTTTAATTTAAATTCAATTATATATTAAGCTCAATTAATTATTAAATTCAATTAAATTTATTTTTATTATTAAAAGCAATTGAATCCTAAGCTCACACAATTATTTAATCCCAACGAATGGTGAGGCTCGATGAATAGTTAGGTACATTTAAATATCACGCTCATTTACACTTGATGTTCAATTATTTATTAAGCTTATTTCATTTTTAGGTCTAATTATTTGTTAAGGCTAATTTTTTTATCAAGCTTAATTAAATCTAAACCTTAAGTCCAAAATTCTACAACCTTAATCCCTAACAAGAAACCCCGAACTCTAATCATACATTATAACCATAAATCCTAAACACTAAATATTAAACATTGTACTCTAAACCTTAACTCCTAAACCTTAAACTCTAAGCCTTAAACCCTAAGCTGTAGCACTTAATGCCTAGCTTCTAAACCCTAAACTATAAAACCTAACCTGAAATCTTAAATTCAAACCCTTAAACCTTAGTCCATAAATTCAAAACCGAACACCCTAAACCAAAAATGCTAAAACCTAAACTTAAAACTCTAAACATATAAACCCTAAATCCTAACTCCAAAACTAGAACCCCTAAAGGCAAACTCTTAACTCTAAACCCCAAAACTCAAACCCTAACCCCTAAATCTTAAACCCTAAACTTTCACCACTAAAACATAAATCCTAAATACTAAACCCTCAATTCAAACCCTTAAAACTTCACCCTAAACCTTGATCTAAAACCCTCACCTTAATCCCTAACCCAATTTCCTACGCCATAAACCCTAAATACTGAACTGTAAACTCTAAACCATAACTCCTAACCCCTAGGCCCAAAACATTAACTAGTAAACATAACATCTTAAACTTGAACCCTTAACCCTAAATGTTAAACCCTAAACCTTAACAACTAAACAATAAACCCAAAACTTTAAACAACAACCCCTAATCCCTTGCCTTTAAACCCTAACCACTAAACCATAATCATAACCAATAAAACCTAAACTATAAATCCACCCTAAACCTTAAATCTTAAATCCTCAATTAAACTCTTAAATTCTGATTTTCAAATCCTAAATCCTAAGCCTCTAAACCTTAAACCCAACCCTTAAACTCTAAACACTAAATCATAAACTCTAACCCCAAACCCTTAAACCCCAACACCAAACACCTAAATCCTAACTCCTAAATCTAAAAACTTGACCCTCAGATCTAAACCCCAAAACCTTAAACCTTAACCCTAACCCCTAAACCACAAACACTAACTTGGAGCCATTAAACACTAATCCTAAAACCCTTAAACCTTAACAATCACACCCTCAATCCCAAATTAGAACCAAAAAACTGTAACTTTCAATCCTTGAACTCCAAACCCAAGCCCTTACTATTAAACCTTGAACCTAAAACCCTAACTCTTCAGACCCACAATCTCAAAAGCTTTAACCCAAAACCTAAATTCATAAATCTAAGCGCTAACTCTAGGCACTAAACCCTAAACTCTAACCCTTTAACCTAATCCCAAAATATTAACCCTTAAATTATAAATCCTAAACCTTAAACTTTAAACCCTAACTCATAACGCATAAAACCCTACACCTAAACTGTTAACCACAACCTCAAACCCCTAAACCTTAAATCCTAAACCTGAATTGTTGACCATAAATTCTAAACACTAAACCTTAAACCCTAGCTCCTAAAATCTAAATCCTAAACCATAAAGCTCAAATCCTACATCTTTGATCTTAACCCTAAACTCTAAGCCAAAAACAATAACACAACATTCATAGTCCATAAATCCTAAATAGTAAACTTTAAACTCTAACTCCTGAAGCCTAAATCCTATACCTTTAACCCTAAACTTTAAACTGAAAACAATAATACTGTATCCATAAATTCTAAACCCTAAACACTAAACTCTAAACCTCGAACCCTAAATCCTAAAACGTAAACCCTGACTCCTAGCCTTGAAACCTTAAACCAAGATGCCCAAGCCTTAACCCTTAAAACTTAAAGCCTAGCCGATGAACTCTATTCACTAAACTGTAAATTGTAACCCATAACCTCAAAACCATAAACTCTATAACCTAAATGATATTCTCTAAGCCCTAACTCTTAATCCTAAACTCTAAACCTGAAATCTAAAACCCTAAACAAGTGATTCCTTAACCAAAACACTAAAGCTCTAAACCCTAACCCAAATCCCTAAATGCTAATCTCAATCACTAAACTCTAAACCCTAACTTTAATCCCTAAATGCTAATCTCAATTGCTAAACTCTAAACCTTAATCCTAATGCTAACCCATAGACACTTAATTGTTAACCAAAACCCCACAGACCAAACCCTAAACACAAATCCTAATCCCTAACTCCTAAACTTTAAACTCTAATCCTTAAATCTTAAACTTGAAGCCATTTTCTGAAACCTTGCTTAACCCTAATACCTTAAATACTAATCTCTAACTCCTAACTCCTAAATACTAAATACTAAACCATAATCCCTATACCCTTAACCCTAAATCATAAATCTTGGACTCTAAATCCTAAAGCGATAACCCTTAATCCCAAAATTCTAAACCCTAAACTAAGCATAGACTTAATACGAAACTATTAGACTCTAATGGTTAGGGGTTTAAGGGTTTATAATTTAGGGTTTGGTTATTTGGATTTACAATTAGCATTTAGGGTTTACGTCTTAAGGATTAAGGTTTAGGGGTTTAGGGTTAGGGTTTATGGTTTAGAAATTAGGATTTAGGTATTTGGGTTTATGGTGGTTCAATGGTTATATGTTAGATTTAGGGCTCCAAGTTTATGGTTTAGAGTTAGTGTCTAGGGTTTAGAATGTTTGGGGTTTAAGAGTAAAGCTTCAGTGTTTAGGGTTTTAGGTTTAGGCTTTAGGCTTTAGGAGTGGAGATTTTAGGTTTAGAATTAAGGTTAAGGTCAGGGTTGGGGTTTTGGGTCTAGGGCTTTGGTGTTTCGGTTAAGGATTAAGGGTTTAGAGTTTAGTGTTTGGGATTAGGGTTCAAGGTTTAAGGTCTTGGGATTTTCAGTAGGGACACTTGTTTAGGGCTTATGGTTTTGACTTTAGTGTTTGGGTTTAGAGCTTAAGGATTAGGGTTAAGGGATTATCATTTAGGTTTTAGGGTTTAGTGTTTAGAGGTTAGAGTTTATGATTGTGGGTTTTTGTTTAAGGGTTAGGGTCTCAAAGTTAGGGTTTAGGGTTTAGAGATAAGGATTAAGGATTTTGGGTTTTGTGATTAGGGTTTAGGGATTAGGATTTGAATGTTTGGGTTTAGTGTTATGGATTTAGATGCTATCGTTAAGGCAGTGTACACTTTGGGTTTAAGTTTTTGATTTTAAGGTTTAGGGGTGGAGGTTATGGTTAAAAGGATAGGGTTTAGAGGTTAGGGGCTTAACGTTTAAATTAATTATACTTATTGTGCATGAATAATTTGGCTTATAAACGAAGTGGATAACGCATATATTGGCTAAAGATATACTTGAGCCTCATGATTATTGGATCTAAAATTTAATTGGACATACCAATTAATTTATACTAATTATTAAATATGCTAAAGATATAAGTGTAGTTAAGAATTAGTTAGATAATCAAGCCTTAATTGATCTTTATATATAGAGTCTAAGCAAAAAATAGCCTTAATGAATAATTTACCCTGAAATATAATGGGATCCGATAATTATTTAAGCTTAAGAAATAATTAGACTAGATGTGTATGATCTATTTAGAAATGAATTCGACTCAATATATAATTAGGCCTAACAAATAATATAGTTTAGTATATAGTTGAGCCAAGAAATAAAATAGGTCAAATGAATAATTAGGCTAAAGAACAAATTCAACCTAGATACCATTAGACCAAAAGTAATTATAATAATTAGACTTCACTAGTTAGGCCTAATAAATAATTGGATGTAACATATAATTGAGATTAAGAATGAAAGGAGTTCTACAACTAAGTAGGTATAAGATATAATTGAGTCTAAAAATTAATTTGACGTAATCATTAATTGGGACAAATACTCAATTAAGCTTAAAAATCAATTGTGCCTAAAAATTCATTATGCACAATAAAAATATTAGGTTTAATACATAACTGATCATAATAAATAATTAATCATAATATATAATTGAGACTAAGAACTAAATGAGCTTAATGTATAATTAGATCCAAAATATAATTGGATTTACAATAAATTAGATCAATAATTAATTGGCCTTGTATGCATGGGCCCGACAAATAATTGAACCCAAGAATAAATTAGTCATAGAATATAATCAAATCAAAATTTTAATTGCACTTAAAATATAATTGAGTCATATAAATAATTAGGCCCAATAGATATTCAGTCTACTAATAAATAATAGCGTCTAAGAAATAATTGATCAATAAATAAATTCTTAAAAAAATTTAACCTACCACATATTAATTGGACCATAAAAATAATTGGGTTGATATGTAATTGAGCCTAACATTTAATTACATCAAATAATTTATTGCGCAAAATAATTAACTGGACTTAAGATTTAATTGAGGCTAATAAAATATTAGGCTTTAAGATATAAATGGACCTAAAAATGAATGAGCTCAATGAATAATTGAGCATAATGTGTAATTGAGAAGAACAATTAATTAAAATCATAATTCATTGCTCTAGCAATTCATTTGGTCAAATAATTAATTGAACCTTTAATAAAAAATTTTGAGTTTAATAAAAGATTTGGTTTAATATATAATTAAACTTAATAAATAATTAATCTTAATACATAATTAGACTGAATAAAATATTAGACCTAAGATGTAATTGAGCCCAATAGTTAATTGAACCTAGCAAATAATTAAGCCTAACAATTAATTTAGTCTAATTATTATATCTAAGATTTAATTTTACCTAAGAATTAGTTGGGTCTAACAATTAATTGGGTTTAATGAATAAATGAAGTTACTACATAATTTAGCTTAATAAATTATTACGCTTAAAATATATTTACGCCCATTAAATAATTGGGCCTAAGATATAATTGGACTTAATTTTTCATATGTCTTAAAAATTAGTGACCTAACAATTAATTAAGTCAAACAATTAATTGCATCTCATAATTAGTTGAGTGCAAAATTTAATTATGATTAAGAATTAATTGGGCATAAGGTTTAAGTGAGCTTAATAAAATAAAATTGAATTGCATATATTGTTAGGCTAAATAGATTTATAATTAGATGGAAGAACAAAATGAAACTAAGAAATAATTGTGGCTAAAATATAATTGAAATTAAGAATGAATTGACACCTAACAAAAGATTGGCCTAATACATAATTAAACATAAGAAATAATTACGCTTCATTTATAATTGGTTTTAAGAACCAAATGAATTGGGTGTAGTGTGCACAAAATAAATACATAATTTGGCCTAGAAATGAATTGATGTAGGTGTATAATTAAGCATAACAGCTAATTGGACTAATAGCTAATTATGATTAATTTTATTAATAGGGCATAGAATCGATTGGATCTAATATTTAATTAAATCAATATTTAATTGGATCTAATAACTCATTGGACTTGACAATTAATTAGGTGCATGATTTCATTAGGTCTAATAAAAATTAAGACTTAATATTATATAATTTGACTTAATAAATGTTTGGGCTTATGATTTAATTAAATCTAACAACTAATTGAATTTAATAGTTAATTGGACCTAGGATTTAATAGTGCATGAAAACTAGTTGGGCCTACGGTTTAATTGAATCTTATAAAAAATTAGGTTTTAGTATATAATTTGGGGTAAGAAATAGTTGGATCGAAAATATAATTAGGCTTATTACTTAATTTGACCAAATTAATGTGGTTAATTTGCATAAGTTCAAAAAATAATTCAACATGTAATTAAGCCTAATAAATACTATGACCTGAGAAGCAATTAGACCTAAAATTAATTAGGCCATAAGGACATATAATATAATTAAATCTCCTATATAATTTGGCTTATAGTGTAATAGACCAAGAATAATTAGACTTAAGATATAATTGTCAAGCCTAAAAAGTAATTGAGCCTAATATCTATGATTGGGCTTAAGAATAAGTTTGACCTAATGTATATTAATTGCATTTACGAATCAATTAGATAAAAAAAAATTAAGCCTAATATATAATTAAGCCTAACAAGTAGACCTAGATATTCATTGGGTCTGATAATTTAATTAACCCTTAATTAAAAATTTTAGCTAAATGTATCATTAGCTGACTTAAATAAATTAAACTTAATGTAAAAATATGCTAACAATTAATTAGATCTAAGAATTTAGTTGGGTATAATAAAAAGTTAAAATTAATATATAGTTTTATCTAATAAATAATTGACCTTAATGTATAACTAGACCTAAGAACTAAATGGCCCAATAAATTACTAGGACTAAGCTTTATTTGACTCTAACAATTAGCTGGACCTAACAATAAATTAAGCTTAAGATATAATTGTGCCTAAGTTGGGCCTAAAATTAAAATAGACCTAATGAAAATTAGACTTACTATGTCATTGATCCTAATAAATAATTATGTTTAATACATAATTGGATTTAAGAACTAATTGAGCTTCATACATAATTGAATCTAAAAGATAATTAAGTCCAATAGTTAATCAGATTTAAGATATTATTGGGACTATCATTAATTAGACCTAGACACAAGCTGGACTAAGATATAATTGGACTTAATTGAGACATATAAATAATTGAGTCTATTAGATAATTAGTTCTAATAATAAATAATGAGGCCTAAGATATAACTGGGTTTCAACTTATGAGCAAATTTAATCTAATGTTAATTAATTAGACCTAAGAACTAATTGTCATACAAATAATTGGGCATACATGTAATTTAGCCTAACAATTAATTGGACCAATTATTGTTTCGCAATGAATTGGGCCTAAATTTTCATTGAATCTAATAAAAAATTAAGCTTAATCCATTCTTGGATGTAATAAGTAATTGGATCTAATAATTCATCGGGTCAAATAATTAACTGTTCCTAGGATTTAATTGAGTTTAATAAAAATTATGTTTAATATATAATTAAGCTTAATAAATAATCACATTTAATATACAATTGGGCCTAATAAAATAGTGAACTAAATATATAATTAAGCTTAACAATTAATTAAATCTAGCAAATAATTAGAGCTAACAATTTAATTAAATCTATTCTACATAAAAATTAGTTAGGCCTAATATCTAATGAGACGTATCAAAAATTTAAACTTCATATATAATTAGACCTAATAAATATGTGGGTCTAAAAAAAATTTTTGCTTGACTTGTAATTGAGTCCAACTATTAAAGATCTAAGTAAGTAATTAATTGAACTAAATTAATTATTTAACTAATCTTAATAAAATCTGGGTTATATATATAATTAGGTCAATAAATAATTATGCTTAATCGATATGTGGGTTTCAAAATGAAATAAAACTAATAAATATTTGGACGAAAAACATAATTGGTTTAATATTTAGTTGAGCTTAAGATAAATATGGACATAACGTGCATGAACTGAATATATTGTGCCAAATAATGAATTGAGTGTAAGATACAATTGGAGCCAAATTAAAATTAAACTAAAGATATAACTAACTATAATAATTAATTAGATCTAGTATTTGTTAGTTGGACCTAAAATATAATAATTAGAATTAAAATTTTATTAGATTTAATATTTAATTGAGTCAAATATGTAATTGAGATTAACAATTTATTGAACCTAATAATACATTATACGTAACAACTAATTAGGTCTAAGATTTGATTGGGATTAAGAAAAAAAAATTGAGCTTTGTATATAATTTATTGACCATAATAATTAATGTGTTTGAGAATTAGTGGAGCCTATTAATCAATTGGAATGAATTTATTAGGTTGACATGAGTCCAAGAATGAATTGTACATAGATAAATTGGACCTAACAAATAATATGACCTAAGATATTAGACTTAAAATTAACTAGCTTTAGATTTAATTTTGGGCCTAAAAAATTCACATATGATATAATTAGACTCATGGTATAATGGACTAATTATAATTGCACTTAAGACATAATCGGACCTAATATATAAATTGACTTAATATATAATTAATCTTGATGTGCGATAGTCCAAGATATGATTGGACTTAATAACAAATTTGGTTTAACATTTAATGGGTCTAAGAATTTAAGTCTATCGTACTAATGTATATTAATTGGGGCTAATAATTAATTAGACAAAAGAAATAATTAAGCTTGACAATTCATTGGGTTTATGAGCCTAAGATTTGGCTTAATAACGAATTTGACTTAAATATAAAATTATACCATTTAAATAATTAGACTTAATATAAAAATGAATCAAATAACAAAATGAGTTTAATAAATAATTAATTGATCTTAATATTTAATTAAATCTAACATTTAATTGGATCTAACAAACAATTTATCTAATAATTAATTAGATTTAAGATTTAATTGTGCACAAAAATTTGTTAGAATTTATAAAATATTAGGTTTAATATATAATTAGACCTAAAGAATAATCGAGCCGAAGACATAGTTGGGCTTATTAATTAATGAGAATGAATTAATGAGGTTAACATGCATGAGGCCAACATAGAGTTAGGTTTAATAAATAATATGTCCTAAGATATAATTGAACTTGAAATTAATTAGGCCTAAGATCTTGGACCCAAAAAATATGACATACGATATAATTAGGTCTCATATATAATTGAGCCTATAATGTAATGATCAAATGTAATTAAACTTAACATATAAATAGGTTTAAAAAGTAATTTGAACTGGCACATAATTAGATTACGTGTACATTAACTCAAGATATAATTATGGTAAATAATTAATTAGGGATAATATTTGTTGGATCGAATAATTATTATTAGTAGCCCTATTATTACTAATAGGACTAATTATCCATAAGACCCATTTATATCTAAGTCAAATCATAGTTTGGGTCCAATTGTATCTTAAGCCCAATTTGTTTTGAAGTTCAACTATTTGTTGGACATGATGATATCTTAAATCTAATAAATTATTAGATATAATTATATTTGAGACTAATTATATATTAAGCCTATTTCGTTTGTAGGCTCAATAATACATTAAGTCCAATTATTTATTAAGATCAATTATATATTAACCTCAATTAACTATTTCACCTAACTAATTCTTAAGTATAATTATTGGTTAGGCTTAATTACCTAACTATTTATGAGGCCCATTTCATTATCTAACACATTTTTATATTAAATATAATATTTGTATGACCAACTTATATATTAAGCCAAAATTTTTATTAAACCTAATTAAATCTTAGGCTAAATTAACTATTAGACTCAATAAATTGGCAAATCCAATGAATTATTTGGTGCAAAGGATTGTCAGGCTTAATTACATCAAAGAGCTACTTATTTTGTGTTGTATGGTTAATTAATAGAGCTAATTAACTTATGTTTATTCCAATTCATTCTTAAGGCCCAATCATTTACTCTGTTCATGTATAATAAGCCCAATTAATACTTAGACCTATTAAATGTGAGGTCTAATTATATCTTGAGCTAGTGTATACTGTGCCCAATTATATAGTCGACCAAATTATTTATTAGGCTTAATTATATCTCAACTCCAATTATGTTTGAATCATGATATCGTATCCTCAATCATATATGAAAATAAATACAAGTGCAAGGAAAAATCTTCCATGCATTGCGATTTCGAAAATCAGTGACTTTTACTAATAACTAAATCATTTAATGCATTTATTTAACCAAACATGAAGTTAGTGGATTGAAATATATCTCTCTTGAAGATTGGTAAAGTGCATGCCAACTGTCCACCACAAAAGAACTTCCATAACCTTCTCTTTAAAAAATCTTTCAAGGTGCGTGCCAACTGTCCTTCACATAGCATCATGGGAAAATTTTGGTAATATAACTACTCTCATGTCAATCTCCCCTAGTTGAAAAACACTTGGCTTCACATCTATAATGTCTCTCTCAGCATGACATGGACCACATTGAATATTGGAAAACTCCATAATTTGCTAGGCACTCAATCTCATAAGCATTTGTACCAATCCTCTTGAGCACCTTGAATGGACCATCAGCCTTTGGTTTTAACTTCCTAAATTTTTCTTACGAAAACCTCTCCTTTCTTAGATGAATCCAAACTAGATGATCTTCTTTGAACTCTGTATGCTTTCAAAATTTATTGGCAACTTGCTTCTACTTCTCATTTTGCTTCTTAATGGTACATTGTCATGCAATTTCTTGATCTATTATTCCCTTCTATTAGAATCTCCACTAAATTGCTTGGTTGTAAGATGATGAGCAAAATCCAAAGGACCTATAGGACTAAATCATAAACAATTTCAAATAGACTCATACCTAACTATGATGCAAGGAACGGTTATAGGCAAACTCAATTTGTGGAAGAACTAGATCCAATTGCTTAATGTTTTTACTAACATAACTTCTTAACAAGTTGCCTCAACTCTTGTTTGTTACCTTCGTTTGTCCATCTGTTTGAAGATGATGGGAACTACTAAAATTTAGTGATGTAACCAATTTCCTCCATAAGGTTCTCAAAAAATGGCTAAGGAATTTTGAATTTCGATCATAAACAATCGTTTTTGAAATGCCATGAAACTGCACAATCTCTTGAATTACAAATCAGTAATATGAGGTGCATCATTTGTTTTGTAGCAAGGAATAAAGTAAGACATCTTTAAGAACCCATCAACAACAACTATGATTGAATCTTTGTTCCTTTGTGTTCTGGGCAGTTCTATAACAAAATCAAGACTTACATCCTCCCATGAAGCATCAGGCACTGGTAATGGAATGTACATACCAAAATTTTGGCCCTACATTTTTAGCCACACTTTACATCGCTTTACAAATTGATCCATATCTTTGAACATCTTTGGCCAATAGAAATTAGCTTGAACTAAAGCCAAAGTTTTGTCTCTACCAAAGTGTCCTCCCAAAACACCACCATGAGCTTCTACCAAAATTACTTGTCTCAAAGAACAAAATGGAACACACCATTAGCTTTAGAAAGAAAGCCATCAAAGACAAAATCGTTTATAAGAACCTGATTTGCAGTTCTGCCAGATAAAGCCGAAATCAACATCATGCCTATAGAGATCCTTGAAAGCATCAAATCCCATCAGTTTAGTACATCATGGTTGATATAAGAAATGATTCCTCCTCAATGCATCAACAACAACATTTTGAACACTGGATTTATGCTTATTGGTAAAGTTATAAGATTACAAGTACTCAACCTAAGTTGCATGTCTCTTGCTTAACTTGTATTGGTGATTGATGAACTTCAATACTTCAATGATCAGAATAAAAAACAAAAGGTTTTGCAAGCAGGTATTGACTCCAATGATATAAAGCTCTATAAATCGCATAGAACTCTTTGTTATAAGCAAAATATTTTTTTCAACAAGCATTAAGCTTCTCATTGAAAAAGGCAATAGACTTTCTTTATTGACTAAAAAGGACACTAATGCCAACTTTAACATTCAACCAAGAACAACTGGTAAAGTTTAAGAAGAATTAAAATAGAAGCCTCTATGACTTTTTTTTTTACAACAATTCAAAAGCATCATTAATTTCACTAGTCCACTTGCACTTTCAAGGAACTGTATTAGGAATGGAAATGATGTAGCTTCGTTGGAAATTTTGTTTAAAGTGTACAAACACAAGTTTGAATACATTTGAATGAAAACAAGAAATAAAAGGCTCACCAACAAGTTTACACTACAGAGATACTGCAAATCACTACCCTAAAGACAATAAATAAGGATAAAAAAAATGTCATAACTCACAACTCAAATGGATTTAGATAAACATCATCCTAAGAGATACCACTCAATGGCCCCAAACCAAAGAGATACAGAGATGAAAGAGAGAACTAAAGGAGTTTCTAGACATACAACTCAACTATAAGCTATCTTCTAAGTCTAAAGTACAAAAATAAATACTAGTGCATTGAACAACCATTCATGCATTGGGATTTTGAAAATCAGTAAGTTTAGTTGATAACTAAATCATTTAATGACATTGTTTGATAACAAAATGTAGTTATAAAATAAATCTTTCTTGAAGATTTGTAAGGTGCATCATGTCAGTTGTCCATCACAAAAGAAGCTCCATAACTTCCTTTTTAAAAAATCTTCCAAGGTGCATGCCAACTGTCCTTCACATAGTATCATGGAAAGAATGTGGTAATATAACTAATTCTATGTCACAAGTGTGAATAGATTTAATGAAAACATGGGATAAAAAGCTCACCATCAAGTGTAATACTAAAGGGATACAGAGATTCACCACCTTAAGGACAATAAACAATAATACAGGAACCCCTTAATTCACCACTCAAAAAGACATAAATGAATATCGTCCTAAGAGATACCTAGATTTTTTCAGCACTCAATGGCTCCTAACTAAAAGAGAGAACTCAAAGAGTTTCTGCACATATAACTAAAATCTAAGCTATTTTCTAAGTCTATAGCATGAAAATAAATTCTAATGCATAAAACAACCTTATGCATTGGGATTTCGAAAATCATTAAGTTTTTGTTGATAACTAATCATTTAATGTAATTGTTTGACAAAAAACGAAGTTAATAGACTAAAATAAATCCTTTTAGAAGATTGATAAGGTGCAATCCAATTTCCCCCACTAAAGAAGCTTTCATAACCTCCTCTCTCAAAAATCTTCTAAGGTGTATGCCAATTGTCCTTGACATAGCATCATGAGCTTAATGTGGTAATATAACCACTTTTGTGTCAAACTGCCTAGTCTTGCGCCTTAGACCGTGGACCCTAATCATAACACTTATCTTCTGGATCATAAACACTAAAAAAGCTTAAATCCTAAACATTAAACTAGAAACACTAAACACTAAATCCTAACCCAAAAGCAAAACCCCTTAACTCAAAATGTTGAAAAATAAATGGTACATGTTATAACATATTTATAATTGTATGTAAAAACAAAATAAAATTAATAAATAATAGGGCTAAAATATAATTACTGTTAAGATTGAATTAACCCTTAACAAAAACTTTAACTAATGTATAATTTGGTCTAAGAAATGATTTTGTTTGATTTATAATTGGTTCTAAGAACCAAATGAGACTAACTAATAAATTGGTATAAAATTTAATTAGTCTAAGATTTATTAGATCTAATATATGATTGGACATAGTGTGCATGAACCAAGTACATAATTAAGTTTAGAAATGATTGAGCTTAAGATATAATTGTACCAAATAATAATCAAACTTAAGATATAATTAAGTACAATAATTAATAGAACAAAATAACTAATTGTGCCAAATTTTATTCATTGAGCATAGAATTAATTGGATCTAATATTTAATTAGATTGAATATATAATTGAGATTAACTATTGATTGAACCTGGTAGTAACTTATTGGACTTGACAATTAGTTAGGTTTAACAAAAATTAAGACTTAGCATATAATTTGACCTAATAAATAACAAGGCCTATGATTTAATTGAACCTAACAATCAATTTCACCTAAGATTTAATAGTTCATGAAAAATAGTTGGGCTTAAGGTGTAGTTGGACCTTATAAAAAAATTAAGTTTAATATATAACTTATTAATTTCACTAATGTGCATAAGTTTAAAACATAATTTGACTTAAAATTGATTAGGTCATAAAAATTAGACATATGATATCATTAGATCTCATATTTAATTGAGCCTATTAATTTCACTAATGTGCATAAGTTTAAAAAATAATTTGACTTAAAATTGATTAGGTCATAAAAATTAGACATATGATATCATTAGATCTCATATTTAATTGAGCCTATAATATATTTAGACTCGAGATATAATTAAGGTTAATAATTAAATGGACCTAACATTTATAAGATTTAATAATGTGTTCAACCTATCATGCATGAGCTTAAGAAATAATTGGACTTAAGGAGTATGACCTTTAAGCATATTAATTGAGTTTAAGAATAAGTTGGACACAAAAAATAATAGAGCCTAATATGTAATTAAGCTTAACAAGTGGACCTATCAATTCATTAAGCCTAAATATTCATTGGGTCCAACAATTAATTAAGCTTTTATTACAAAATTTGACTTAATATATGATTTTTCCTCTTAAATAAATTGAACCTAATATAAAAATTGGCTAACAATTACTTAAACCTAAGATTTTGGTTGGGCCTACTAAAAAATTGAGTTACTAAGTAATTGACCTTAATATATAATAAGGTCTAAGAACTAAATCTACTTAATAAATTACTAGGGTTAAGATTATTTGAGTCTAACACTTAGTTGGACCTAATAACTAATTGAACCTAGAATTTAATTCTGCCAAAATTAGACCTAAGATTTATTTAAGCCTAATAAAAAAGTAGACTTAATATATTAATGATTTTAATAAATAATTATGCTTAAAATATAATTAGATCTAAGAACTAACTGAGCATCATACATAATTAGGCCTACAATATAATTAAGTGCAATAACTAATCAGAATTAAGATCCATGACCAAATTTTGCTAAACTTATATTAATTGGATCTAATAATTAATTGTAGCATAAATAATTGGGCCTATAATGTAATTTAGCCTAACAGTTAATTGGACCAAATAACTCATTTTATCAAACAATGAATTGAACTTAAGATTTAATTGTAACTAACAATTATTGAGTTTAAGATTTAATTGAATCTAATAAAAAATTATGCTTAATACATGATTGTGTCTGACAACTAATTAGATCTAACAATTCATTTGGTCAAATAATTAATTGAACTTAAGATTTAATTGAGTTTAATATAAAAAACTTAATATTTAGTCAAGCTTAATAAATAGGCTTTATATATATAATTGGACCTAATAAAATAGTGAACCTAACAATTTAATTAAATCTAATAATTAATCAAGCCTAAGATTTAATACGACAAAAGAATTAGTTGGGCTTAATAGAATTGGGCATAACAAAAATTTGAATGTCATATATAATTGGACCCAATAAATATATGGGTCTAAAAGATAATTTGCCTTGAGAAGTAATTGAATCCAACAATTAAAGATCTAAATAATTTATTTGACTTAATTATTAATTATGTCTAATAATTAATTAGACCGAATAATAAAAATTTAGTTAATATAAAATTAGACTTAATAAACAATTGAACTTAATTTATTAGCAGGTGTAAGAATGAAATGAAACTAATATTTGGGCCTAAAATATAATTGGGTTCAATATTTAGTTGTGCTTAAGATAAAATATAGCATGCATGAAGTGAATATGTTGTACCGAGAAATAAATTGAGCGTAAGATGTATTGGATCTAAATTATAATAATTGGGTTAAAACATTATTGGACTTAATATTTAATTGAGTCAAATATATAATTGAGATTACTAATTTATGGACTAAATAATTCATTATACCTAACAACTAATTAGTTTTAAAATTTGATTGGGTTTAAGAAGAAATTAAGTTTAGTGTATGATTTGATCAGAATCCAAGAAATAATTCTATATATATGATTGGGCCTAACAAATAATATGGCCTAAGATATATAGACTTGAAATTAATTAGCTTAAGATTTAATTGGGCTTAAAAATTTGGCATATGATATAATTATGCCTCATATGCAATTAGGTTTACAATATAATGGGCCAATTATAATTGAACTTGAGATACAATTGGGCCTAATATATAAATTGACTTAAGCTTAACATTAATGGATCTAATAATTAATTTGCGCATATCTCTCCGGCATCACTCAAAAAATTATTAGGCTTAAGAAAAAGTTGGGCTTAAGCCTACCAATTAATTGGATATAAAGAATAATTGATTTGAACAATTCATTAGGCATAGCAATTCATTGGATTTATGAGCTCAAAATATGATTGGCTTAATAAAAAATTTGACTTAATATAAAATTGTGCCATTTAAATAATTAAACTTAATATAAAATGAGTCTGATGACGATATGGATTTAACTGGATCTAATAAAAAGTTAATTTTATTATATAATTGAGAACTAAGAATGAAATGGACTTAATGCTTATAAGATATAAATGGACCTAACAATGAATTTGATTAAGATATAATTAGGCCCAACAATTAATTGGCTAACATGCATGAGATCAACAAATAATTGGACCTACGAATAAATTAGACCACAAAGATAATTAGACCGAAGTTATAAACAAATTGAAACTAATTCATATTAATGGTGCATAATAATTAATTGGGCCTAATATATAATGGAGTCAAGCAATTAATTTGACCTAAAATTTAATTAGGGCTAATACAAAATTATGTGTAATATGTAATTTTGAAGTAATGGCTTAATATATTATTAAGCCCAATGTGTAATTGAGCCTAACAATTTGTTAGCCAAAAAGTTCATTAAACCTTAAGTTTAATTGGGTTTAATAAAAAATTAAGTTTAATATATAATTGAGCTTAATAACTAATTGATCTTAGTATATGATTGAGTCGAATAAAATATTAAATTTAAGATATAATTGAGCTTCATAATTAATTAAGTCTAAGATTTAATTTGACATGAGATGTAATTGAACTTAACAATTGAGGAACTAATAATTAATTAGACATACCAATTAATTGATGACCCTCTTAATTAATTAACCCTAAAATTAATTATAAATAAGAATCAATTGAGTCCAAGATTTAATTGAGACTAATTCATCGTAGCGTGCATAAATCCACTAAAATTATAATTGAACATTAAGTTTAATAATTAGTTGGGTCTAAAAATGAATTATGCATAAGATCTAACCGTACTCAAATTATAATTGAATATTAGATATAATTAGACATAAAACTTAATTGAGATTAATATGTAATTGGATTTAACATTTATTAATTGAATAAAAAAATTGATTGGGTTAAATATGTAATTGATTTTAATAATTAATTGAACTCAAATTATAATTGGACATAAAGATTAATTGAGCCTAACAACTAATTGGGTCCAACACTTATTAGTTGGACTTAAAATTTAGTTGAACTAAATATGTAATTGTTATTAATATTTAATTGGACGTAACAATTTATTAGGCTTTATAAGTAATTAGCCCCTAAGATTTGATTAGATATAATACAAATTTGTTTTAATATATTACTTGACCTAATAAATAATTGATCTTAATATATAATTGGGCATAAGAACCAAAGTAACAGAATAGATAATTATGCATAGGATTTTAATTAAGTCTGATATTTAATTATACTTAATAATTAATTATTTTAGTAATTAATTGGGCTTAAAATTTAATTATGCTCAAAAAATATTAAGTTTAATGTATAATTAGGCCTAATAAATGGTTGAGCTGAACATGTATCAGGCTTATTAATTAATGAGACCAAATTAATGGGGCTAACGTGCATGAGTTCAAGAAATAATTTGATGTACAATGAGGCTTAATAAATAATAAAACCTAAAATATAATTGCACTTAAAATTAGTCGAGCTTGAGATCTAATTGGACTTAAAAAGATATGACATATAATGTAATTAGGCCTTGTATAATAAACTTGAGATATAATTAGACTTAATAAATAATTTGAACTGATATATAATTAAGCCTAGTGTACATTAGCTCAAGATATAATAAAGCTTAATGATTAATTGAGGATAATATTATTAGATTGAATAATTATTATTAGTAGCCCATTATTAGTAGTAGACCTAATTATCCATAAGATCTGATTATATCTAAGTCCAATTATATATTATTTGGGTCTAATTGTATCTTAAGGCCAATTTGTTTTTAAGTTTAACTGTTTACTGGACTTATACATGGTAGCCCCAATTAATTACTTGGTACAATTATATCATAAATCTACTAAATTATTGAGTTTAATTATAATTGAGAATAAATTATATATTGAGCTTAGTTCATTATTAGGCCTAATAACATATTAAGGTTAATTATTTAATAGAATCAATTATATATTAAGTCCTATGAAATTTTCATCTAACTAATTTTTAGGCTCAACAATATATTAAGCTCAATTATTTAATAGAATATATCATACATTAAGCCGAATTAAACTTCGGTCTAACTAATTCTTAGGTACAATTATTGTTAAGCTCAATTACATATGGGGCCTAATTATTTATTAGGTCCATTTCATTATCTGATCCATTTTTATATTAAATCCAGATATTTACATGGATAAATTTTATATTAAGCCAAAAATATTTATTAAGCCTAATTAAATCTTTGGTTCAATTAACTATTAGACTCCACAAATTGCTAGATCCAATGAATTATTAGGTGCAAATAATTGTTAGGTTTAATTTCATATGAGAAGCAATTATTTTTGTGCCTGATTAACTTATGTTAGCTCCAACTCTTTTTTAAGCCAAATTATTTATTAATTTCATACATAACAGACCCAGTTAATAATTAGAACTATTAAATATTAGGTTTAATTATATTTTAGACTAATGCAAACTAGGCCCAATTATGTCTCAACTCCAATTATATTTGGCCCATGATATCGTGCACCATTTATATATGAGGTCTAATTACATTATATGTCTAATTACTTATATCTATTTAAATTTGAGGTCCAATTAATTTTAGGTCTAATTATATCCCAAGTGATAGTATTCATTAGATTAAATTATACATCAAATTATTTCATGGCATCACTGATATTAGTCAATTTGATTTGGTCAAATTAATTAATAAACCCAACTATATCTTCTAGCTAATTATGTTATTAGCTCAATTATATAATAACTAAACTTTTCATAAAGCCCAATTAAATCATAGGCCTAAATAATTTCCAAGCACAATTAATTGTTAGATTTAACTAATAATTGTTCAAACCGTATCAGGTATTGATGTAGAAAGAAATGCTATCTATACAATGGTGGAAGTGGTGCTTTTCAAAGTTTCACCTTGGGTGCGCATAAATTAAAAAAAAAAACAAAAAATAATCCCTGCATTCCCATTAGGCTCAATTAAATCTCAAGCCCTATTTTATTAGTCCAATTTAGGCTTTAGGCCCAACATTGAGACAGATCAAAATTTTCACTAAATCTATTTTTTATTGGACCCAATCAAATGTTAAACTCAATTAGTTATTAAGCTTAATGAATTGCTAGGACCATTAATTGTTAACCTCAATTACATATGTGACTTGATTAAATATTAAATCCAATCAATTCTTAGGTGTACTTAATAATTGTTAGGCACACAATTATTTCGCTCAATTATATCATAAGTTCAATCAGAATTTGGTTTGAAATATACATCTTGGATTCAATATATTCTTAGGTTCAATTATATACAGGGTTTAAGCACGTTGCATCTAATTGTATATTTTATTCAATTAAATTTTGAACTCAATTATATTTTAAAATCAATTATAACTCTTTTGCCTAACTAATTTTTAGTTTTAATAAAATATTAGACCTAATTAATTATTAAGATTAATTAGTTGTTAGACCTAAGTCATTTACATTTTAAGTCAATTGTCTCTTAGACCCAATTAACCATTAAGATCTAATATCTTTTAGATCAAATTACTTATTAGACCACTGAATTTTTAACCAAGCCCAATTAATTCTTGTATTGAATTAAATCTTATGCTCAATTAATTATTAGAATCAATTAAATGTTAAAAAATTATTTACTAGGTTTAATAAATTATTAGACTTAATTACATCTTAGGTGTAATATTTTATGAAGAGTAATTATATATTAGTTCCAATTAATTTATTAAGCTAAATTATACATTAAGCCTAATTTTTTATTTTATATACATATATATATAGCTTAAATCCTAAATCTTAACCGTAAACTGTAAACCGAAAACAATGACACGATATCTATAAATTCTAAACCTTAACCCCAGTCCCTAAATCTCAAATAATAAACTTTAAACCTTAACTCCTAACTTTAAACTCGAATTGCTAAACTATAAATCCTCAACTCCAAACCCTAACTTCTGAAACCCAAATCCTAAACCATAAAGCCTAAATCCTAAACTCTAAACTAAAAACCATAACACCATATCCATAAATTTTAATCCTTAAACACTAAACTCTAAACCTCGAACACAAAATCTCAAATCTTGAAACCTAAATCCTAACTCCTAGCCTTGAAACCTTAAACCAAGATGCCCAAATCTTAACCTTTAAAGTCTAAAGCTTAGCCCCTAAACCTTAATAATGAAACCCTAAATTGTAACCCATAACCTCAAAACCATAAACTTTAAAACCGAAACGATAATCGCTAAGCTCTAACTCTTAACCCTACACCCTAAACTCGAAATCCAAAACTCTAAACAAGTTTTCTTCTTAACCAAAACATTAAAGCTCTAAACCCTAGCCCTAATCCCCAAATGCTAATCCCAATCACTAAACTCTAAATCCTAACCTTAATGCTAACCCATAGACACTCTTACCCTTAATACCAAAACCCCACAGACCAAACCCTAAACACTAATCCTAACCTCTAAACGCTAAACTCTAAACTCTTACCCTTAAATCCTAAACTTGAAGCCATTATCTTGAGCCTCTAAGCTTGAAAACCTACTTAACCCCTATACCTTAAATACTAATCCCTCACTCCTAAATACTAAATCCTAAACCATAACCCCTACACATTTAACATTAAACCATAAACCTTGGTTTCTATACACAAAGCCCTAACCCTTAATACTAAAATTCTAAACCCTAAATTAAGCATAAACCTAATACATAATTATTAGACCCTAATGGTCAGGGGTTTTAGGGTTTATAATTTAGAGTTTGGTTATTTAGGTTTACAATTAGTATTTAGTGTTTACGACTTAAGGGTTAAAGTTTAAGGGCTTTGGGTTTAGAGTTCAATGGTTACTGTTAGATTTAGGGCTCCAAGTTTATGGTTTAGGGTTAGGATCTATGGTTTGGAATTAAGAGGTTAAGTGTTGGGGTTTCAAGTTTAGAGTCCAAAGTTTAAGATTCAGTTTTGAAAGCTTAAGGTTTAAGCGTTATGGTTTAAGATTTAAGGTTTAAAAGTTACGATTGAGGGATTAGTGTTTATTAGAGTTTAGTGGTTAAAACTTATATATTATGGTGTAGTGTTTAGTGCATAGGGTTTAGGATTTGAGGTAGGGTTTGTGGTTTATGGTTTAGAGACTAGGCTCATGGTCTTAGAGTTCAAGGTTTAAGGTTTTCTAGTTAAAGTTTAGGGTTTACGAATTAGAGTTAGTGTTGAAGTGTTTTGATTTAGAGGTTAGGGTTTAGAGTTTTGAATTTCAACTTTGGGATTTAGAGGTTAGGGTTTAGGGATTCCTGTGTAGGGTTTAGCAATTAGGTCTGGGTGTTAGAGTTTAGGGTTTATCATGGTTTAGAGCTCCAAGTGTAATGTCTAGGGTTCAAGGGTGAAGCTTTAAAGTTTAGGGTTTTAGGTTGAGGCTTTAGGCATTAGGAATTGGGATTGTGGGTTTAAGATTAAGGTTAATTAGGGTTTAGGGTCTAGAGCTTTGGCGTTTTGGTTAACAATTAACAGTTTAGAATTTAGAGTTCAATGATTGGGATTAGGGTTCAAGGTTTTTAAGACTTTGGGGTTTTTAGTACGGATTATTTGTTTAGGGGTTAGGGTTTCGAGTTTAGTGTCTGGGTTTTAAGTTTAAGGCTTAAGGATTAGGGTTGAAGGATTATCATTTAGGTTTGGGGTTTAGTGTTTAGATGTTAGAGTTTATGGTTGTAGGTTTTGGTTTAATGGTTGAGGTCTCAAAGTTAGGGTTTAGGGTTTGGGAGTGAGGGTTAAAGATTTTAGGTTTTGTGATTAAGGGTTAGGATTTGGACGTTTGGATTTAGGGTTTAATGTTGTGGATTTAGATGTTAAGGTGAAGGGGTATATGCTTTGGGTTTAATTTTAAGGTTTAAGATTTAGAGATTAAAGGTATAGTTAAGAGGATAGGGTTTAAAGGTTAGGGGCTTGAGGTTTAAACTAATTATGCCTATTGTGCATGAATAATTGGGCCTAGAAACGAAGTGAATAACACGTATGTTGGCCAATGATATACTTGAGCCTCATGATTATTGGATTTAAAATTTAATTGGACATACTAATTAATTGATACTAATAATTAAATATGCGAAAGATATAAGTGTATTTAAGAATTAGTTAGATAATCAAGCCTTGATTGATCTTTATATATAAATAAATTATGCTTGATTTATAATTGGTTTTAAGAACCAAATGAAACTAATAAATAAATTGGCATAAAATTTAATTAGTTTAACATTTAATTAGACCTAACATATAATTGGATGTAACGTGCATGAACTAAATATATAATTTGGCCTAGAAATGAATTGAGCTAGACGTATAATTAAGCATAACAACTAATTAGATCTAATAGCTAATTATATTTAATTTTATTAATAGGACATAGAATCGATTGGATCTAATATTTAATTAGATCAAATATATAATTGAGATTAACAACTAATTGGACCTAATAACTCATTGGACTTGCATAATTAATTAGTTGCATGATTTTGTTAGGTTTAATAAAAATTAAGACTTAATATTATATAATTTGATTTAATAAAATATTTGGGCCTATGATTTAATTAAATCTAATAGTTAATTAAACTTAACAGTTAATTGGACCTTACAAAAATTAGATTTGGTATATAATTTGGTGTACAAAATAGTTGGGTCGAAGATATAATTAGGCTTATTACTCATTTTGACCAAATCAATGTGCCTAGTGTGCATGAGTTCAAAAAATAATTCGACATGTACTTGGGCATTATAAATACTATGCCCTAAGAAGCAATTAGACCTAAAATTAATTAGGCCATAAGGACACATAATATAATTAAATCTTTTATATAATTAGACTTATAATGTAATAGACCAAGTATAATTGAACTTGAGATATAATTGTCAAGCCTAATAATTAATTGGGCCTAATATCGATAAGGTCTAATAATTTATTCAACCTATTGTACATGAACCTAAGAAATAATTAGGCTTAAGAATAATGTATATTAATTGCACTTAAGAATCAATTGGACCAAAAAAATAATTAAGCCTAACAAGTAGACCTATCAATTCATTAAGCCGAGATATTTATAGAGTCCAATAATTTAATGGAGCCTTTATTAAAAATTTTGGCTAAATATATAATTAGCCCACTTAAATAAATTAAACTTAATGTAAAAATATACTAACAATTAGTTAAACATAAGATTTTGGTTGAGTATAATAAAAAGTTGAACTTAATATATAGTTTAATCTAATAAATAATTTACCTTAATGTATAACTGGACCTAGCAATTAATACTATGATTTAATTGTAACTAAGATTTGATTGAGCCTAAATTTTAATTGAATCTAACAAAAAATTAAGGTAAATCCATTGTTGGGTGTAATAACTAATTAAATCTAATAATTTATTGGATCAAAAAATTAACTATTCCTAAGATTTAGTTGAGTTTAATAATAAATATGCTCAATATATAATCAAGCTTCATAAATAATTAGGTTTAATATACAATTGAGCCTAATAAAATAGCGAACCTAAATATAATTAAGCCTAATAATTAATTAGACCTAGTAAATAGTTAGATCTAACAATTTATTTAAATCTATTAATTAATCAGGCCTAAGATAGAATTCTACATAAAAATTAGTTATGTTTATTATCTAATTAGATGTAACAAAAATTTGAATTTCATATATAATTAGACCTAATAAATATGTGGGTCTAAAATATAATTTTGCTTGACATGTAATTGAGTTCAAACAATTAAAGATCTAAATAACTAATTAATTGGACTAACTATTTAATTGTGACAAATATTTATTGAATTGAATATTTAATTAATCTTAAAATCTGGGTTATATATATAGGTCTCATAAATAGTTGAGCTTAATCGATAAGTGGGTTTTAAAATGAAATAAAACTAATAGTTATTTGGACCAAAAATATAGTTGGTCTAATAATTAGTTAAGCTTAAGATAAAAGTGAGGATAACATGCATGAACCATATTGTGCCGAAAAATGAATTGAGTGCAAGATACAATTGGAGCCAAATTAAAATTAAACTTAAGATATAATTAACTATAATAATTAATTAGATCTAGTATTTATTAATTGGACCTAAAATATAATAACTGGGTCCAAAATTTTATTAAATTTAATATTTAGTTGAGTTAAATGTGCAATTGAGATTAATAATTTATTGAACCTAATAATTCATTATACCTAACAACCAATTAGGTTCAAGATTAGATTGGGTTTAAGAAAAAAATTGAGCTTTGTACATAATTTGATCAAACAATAAATTGACCATAATAATTAATGTGTTTGAGAATTAGTTGAGCCTATTAATCAATTGGACAAAATTAGTTAGGTTAACATGAGTGCAAGAAATAATTCTATGCAGATAAATTAGACCTAAGAAATAATATGACCTAAGATATATAAACTTAAAATTAATTGGCTTTAGATTTAATTTTGGGCCTAAAAAATTCGGCATATGATATAATTAAGCTTATGATATGATGGACTAATTATAATTGAACTTAAGATATAATCAGACCTAACATATAAATTGACTTATATATAATTGATTTGATGTGCGATAGCCCAAGAGATAATTGGATTTAATAACAAATTTGGCTTAACAATTAATGAGTCTAAGAAGGGTCTATCGTATATGACCCAAGAAATAATTGGGTTTCAGAATGAGTTGGGCCTAATTTATATTAATTAGGCTTAATAATTAATTAGACACAAAGAATAACTGAGCTCGACAATTCATTGGGTATAGCAATTCATTGGGTCTATGAGCCCAATATATGATTGGGCTTAATAAAAAATTTAACTTAATATAAAATTATGCCATTTTAAATGATTGAACATAATACAAAAATGAGTTTAATAAATAATTAGACCTTAGATGTAATTGAGTTTCACAATTAATTAAATTTTACCTAACAAGTAATTGTGCCTATGATTTGCCTGTACCCAAGAATTAGTTGAATCAAAGATTTAATTAGATTTAATAAAAAATTAAGCTTAATAAATGATTGATTTTAATAAATAATGAGCCTAAGAACGAACTTAATACATAATTGAGCCTAAGATATAAATGAACCTAACAATTAATTGAATTAAGATATAATTTCACCCAATAATTAGTTGGGCTAGTAGGCATGAGACTAACAAATATTTGGACCCATGAACAAATTGGGACTCAAATACAATTGGGTCAAAATTATGAACAAATTGAGACTAATTTATATCGATAGCACCTAAAAATTAATTGGACCTAATATGTAATTGATTCTAGTGATTAATTTGATTGAATAATTCGCTGTGTCATATAATTAATTTGATCTAAGAATTTATTAGGTCTAATATAAAATTGAGCTCAATATATAGTTATGAATAAAAACATAATGGGCCTAACATGTTCTTGAGCCCAATATATAATTGACCCTAACAATTTGTTGGACCAAATAGTTAATTGAATTTTGGTTCAAATTGAGTTTGATAAAAAAAAAAAAAAAAAAACTAAGCTTAGCAAATAATTGATCTTAACACATGAGTGAGCCAAAATATAATATTACACTTAAGACGTAATTGAGCTAAATAATTAATTAAATTTAACAAATAATTGTGGCTTAACAAGTAATGTTTAATAATTAAGTGGCCTAAAACTTAATTCTACCTAAGAATTAGTTGAACTTAATATCTAATTAGGCCTAATAAAATATATATGAACCCAACAATTAACTAAATCTATGATATAATTTAGCATGAGATGTAATTGAACCTAACAATTAAAGAGTTAAGTCTAAGAATTAATAGATAAGCCTCATAATTAATTAAGCTCAAGATTTAATTGTGAATAAAAATTAATTAGATCCAAGATTTAATTGAGTTTATGATATAATTGGTCATAGAGTGCATAAATGCATTAAATAATTATACTTAGAAATAAATTAAGCCTAAAATCTAATTGGACTCAAATTATAATTGAATATGATATATAATTGTACATAAAAATTAATTAAGCCTAATCACTTATTAAGTTTATTATTTATTAATTGGACCCAAAAATTGATTGGGCTAAATGTTTAATTGATATTAAAAATTAATTGGACTCAATTTATAATTGAACATAAGAAATATTTAGACATAAGGATTAATTGAGCCTAATAACTAATTGGATTTAATATTTATTAATTGGACTCAGAATTCAATTGAGCTAGATATGTAATTGATATTAACAATTAATTAGACCTTGCAATTCATTAGGTCTTCTAATTAATTATCTTGAAGATTTGATTGGATATAATATAAAATTAGGTTTAATATATAATTTGATCTAATAATTAATTGATCTTAATATATAATTGGGCATAAGAACTAAATTAGCTGAACAGATAATTAGTCATAAGATTTAATTAAGTCTAACATTTAATTGGACCTAACAATCAATTTACCTAATAATTAATTGGACTTAAGATTTAATTTTGTTCAAAAATTCGTTGGACCTTGTAAAATATTAGGTTTAATATATAATTGAACCTAAGAAATACTTGAGCCAAAGATATTGTTGGGCTTTTTAATTAATGAGAATGAATTAATGATGTTAACATGCATGAGGCCAACATAGAATTAGGCTTAGTAAACAATATGCCTTAAGATATAATTGAACTTAAAATTAATTAGGCCTAAGATCTTGGACTTAAAAAATATGACTTACAACATATTTAGGCCTCATATATAATTGGGCCTATAATGTAATGATCAAATATAATTAAACTTAAGATATAATTAGGTTTAAAAAAATAATTTGAACTAGCACATAATTAGGTTTAGTGTGCATTAGCCCAAGATATAATTAGACCTCATAATTAATTGGGGATAACATATGTTGGATTGAATAATTATTATTAGTAGCCCTATTATTACTAATAGGACTAATTATTTATAAGACCAATTATATCTAAGTCCAATTATAGTTTGGATCCAATTGTATTTTAAGCTCAATTTGTTTTGAAGTCCAACTATTTATTGGGCATAATGATATCTTAAATCTAATAAATTATTAGATCTAGTTACATTTAAGACTAATGACATATTAAGCCTATTTCATTCGTAGGTCCAATAATATATTAAGTTCAATTATTTACTATGATCAATTATATATTAACTCCAATTAAATATTTTACCTAACTAATTCTTAGGTACAATTATTGGTTAGGCTCAAATACCTAACTATTTATTAGGCCTATTTCATTACGTGACTCATTTTTATATTTAACATAAATATTTATATGACCAAATTACATATTAAGCCAAAATTTTTATTAAATTCTATTAAATTTTAGGCTAAATTAACTATTAGACTCAATAAATTGGCAAATCAATGAATTATTGAGTGTAAATAATTGTTAGGCTTAAATACATATGAGAGCCAATTATTTTTATGTGTGATTAATTAATAGAGCCAATTAACTTATGTTTATTCCAAATCGTTCTTAAGGCCCAATCATTTACTTCAATTAATGCATAATAAGCCCTATTAATACTTTGACCTATTAAAGGTTAGGGCTAATTATATCTTGGGCTAGTGCATACTATGCCTAACTATGTATTAGACCACACTATTTATTAAACTTAAATTAGATCTCAACTCTAATTATATTTGAATCATGATATCGTATGCTCAATCATATGACGCTTAATTATATTACCTGTTTAATTTTTTAGGCCCAATTAAAATTGAGGTCCTAATTATATCTTAGGTGACATTATTTATTAAAGTGAATCATACGCCAATTATTTCATAGGACTATTGTTAGCTAAATTAATTCAATGAAATTAATTATTAAGCTAAATGAATTGCTAAAGGTCCAATTAATTATTAATCTCAATTATGTATTTGACTCGATTAATTCTGGGACCTAATTAATAATTGTCAGACCTAATTAATTATTACATTCAATTATATCATATACTCAATACATTCCTAGATTCAATTATCTTTTGTTCCTAATTATTTATCTTATGATTAAGCCTTTGTTCAATTAAATCTTAGATCCACGCTACACACAACTATATCTTTTATTCAATTAAATCTTAGATCCACGCTACACACAACTATGTCTTTTATTCAATTAAATCTTAGATCCAGTTATATTTTAAGACCGATTATTTATTAGTATTATTTACTCAATTATAGATTAAACCTAATTATTTATCGAACCTAGGTATATCTTAAAACAAATTTTTTATTAGACAGGATGAAATCTTCGGCCTAATTAATTTTTAATTAAAGTTAAATCTTAGACCTAATTAGTTTTTTGGTTGTTAGGTTGTTATTTAGACTCGTTTACATCTTAATCCCAATTATATCTAAAACCTAGTAAATTATTAAGATCTAATATTTTTTAGGCTTAAACCTAGTAAATTATTAAGATCCAATATTTTTTAGGCTCAATTACTTATTAGACTCAATTATAAGTAAAGATGAACTTTTAACAAAGCCTAATTAATTCTTAAGTTTAATTAAATTTTAGGTCTAATTAATTATTAGACTTAATAAATTATTAGGTTTAATTGCATCTTAGGACTAATATTTTAAGAGGGGTAATTATATATTAGATCCAACTAATTTATTTAGCTGAATTATATATTAAGTCTAATTTTTTTATTAAATACAATTAGATTTTAAGCTTAAATAATTAATTTTTGAGCTCAATTGCACATTGAGCTTATTTATTAGATCTAATTATTATTTTTACATCAATTAATGAATTTTAAACCTAATTAGTTGTTATGCTTAGTTAAATATTAATTTGTATTATAATTTGGGTATGATCATACCTTAGGCTCAATTCATTCATAGGTTCATTCTATATTGGGTTCAAGCATGCTATGCCGAATTATATCTTAAGGTTTATTAAATTTTAGACCCAATTATATTTTAAACTCAATTATTTATTTATCTGTTAAGTTCAATTATTTGTTCGGCTGAATTATATACTAGGTTCAATATTTTATTTGGTCGAATTACATATTAAACTTAATTATTTATTAAGCTCACTTATATATTATGCATATTTTTTATTAAATCTTAATCTTAATTAATTATTTACCTTAACGAATTTTTAAACCTAATGTATTGGTAGGTTCAATTAGTTGCTAGGCTTAACCACACATTAGACTCATTATTTATTAGATCTATTTCGTTCTTAGGTTTAATTTTATATAAGCTTAATTTTTTATTACGCCTAATTAAATCTTAGGTCGAATTAATAATTTAGTGAAATAAAATGTTTAGCTTAATTAACTGTTACACTCAATTACTTTTTAAGCTTACTTATTTTTATGGCTTAATTAATTTTTAAACCCAATTATTATACCTTAAGTTCAATTTTTTTCTTGGACTAAAGTATTTCTCAATTTCATGCATGCTATATACCCAACTATATCTTAAGCACTATTATTTATTAGGTCTAATTATAGTATGTTCAATTAAAATTTAGGTCCAACCATATCTTAAGCACAACTTATTCTTAGGTCCAATTATTTAGTAATCTTATGCACGCTAAGCCTAATTAATTATTGAGCTCAATTATATCTTAAATATAATTAATTTGATTAAATAATTTATTGTTTCATATAATTAATTAGGTTAATATTTAATTGAGTCTAGCGCCTAACAGTTTGTTGCCTAACAAAATGAATTATGATTAGGATTCTATTGGGTTTAATAAAAAATTAAGCTTAATATATATTAGAACTTAAAAAATAATTATGTTTAATATATAATTGAGCTTAATACATAATTAAGACTAATAAAATATTGAATCCAAAATTCAGCCTAACAAATAATTAAGCATAAAAAATTTGAGCCTAAAATTAAATTGGTTTAAGAAATAATTGGGTCTCAAATGTAATAAAGCCTAACAATTAACGATGTTATAATCAGAGAGGTCCAATTAACTGACTCTAATAATTAATTAAGTTGTAAATTTAATTACTACTAAAACTTAATTTACTCTAATAAAAAATTAAGCTTAATATATAACCTAGCCTAATAAATAATTAAGCTTAATCTATAATTTGAATTAAGAACAAAATAAAACTAATAAAAAATAGAGTCTAAAATATAATTAGGTCTAAAATTTATTTGGATGTAACTTGCATGAACCCATGACATAATTATGGTTAAGAATGAATTGAATCTAAAAAATAATAGGACCCAAATAATTATCCAAATTAAGATAGAGTTGAACATAAAAATTAATTAAACCTAATAAGTAATTAAGCTTAACATTTATTAATTAGACGCAGAAATTAATTTGATCTAATATTGAAATAGACCAAATATGTAATTCAATGAATAATTGGACCTAGTAATTCATTAAGCCTTATAATTAATAAGCCATAAGATTTGAATAGATATGATAAAAAATTGAGCTAATATATAATTTGATCTAATAAATAATTGGCTTTAATATATAATTGGGCATAAAAACTAAATTGACCCAATAAATAATTAGGCATAAGACATTTTTAAATCTAACAATTAATCAAATATAATAATTAATTGGGCCTAAAATTTGATTGTCTTAGAATTAATTAGATCATACAAAGAATTAAGTTTAATATATAATTTAGATCTAAAAAATAATTGGGCCTATTAATCAGATAAAAATAATGAGGTTAATATGCATCAACCCAACCAATAATTCAACATGTAATTAAGCTTAATAAATACTTTACTAAAATATCATTAGACTTGAAATTAATTGGACATGAGATTTAATTGAGCTTAAAAAATCTGATATGTAATATATCTGATATGTAATATAATTAGAATTTATATATAATTATACTTACGATATAATAAGACACACATAATTAGACTTAAGATATAATTAGGCCTAATAAATAATTTAGTTTGATATATAATTTAGGCATATTTTGAATAAGTCTAAAATATAATTTAGCCTAATTATTAATTTGACATAATATTTATTGGTCTAAGAATTATTGAGCTTATAGTGCATGAACCTAGGAACCAATTGCGTTTTGAAACGAATTAGTCCTAAGATATAATTGAACATAACATTTAATTTGACTTGACAATTAATTGGATCTAACAATATATTGAGCCTAATAATTAATTGGACTTAAAATTTAAATAGGCTTAACAATGTTTCGATCTAAAATATAATTAGGTTGAATGATTAATTAAGTCTGAAATATAATTGATTTCATTGAATTAGTTGGACCCAAAAAACAAGCAGGCCTAATATGTAATTCAGCCTAGCAACTATTCGAACCAAAATAAAAAAAAAAACAATTGAACTTAATATATAGTTATATCTAAGAATTAAATGATTAAGCTTAATGTATAATTGAACCTAACAATTAATTTGACATAATAATTCATTTGGCCTAACAAATTGCTGAGCCAAATAATTAACTGAGCTTTGAATTTGATTGGATTTAGCAAAAAAAAAAAAAAAAGACGTAATATGTTAATTGAGCTTAATAAATAATTAGACTTGATAAAATACTAGATCTAAGATGTAGCTAAGCCTAATAATTGATTAGAGTAAATAATTATGACTTAACAATCAATTGAGTCTAATGATTAATTATGCTTAAAATTTAATTTTTCTTAAAACTAGTTAGATAATATCTAAATTGAGCTCAAAAAAAGTTGAGCTTCATATGAGATTTAAATATATTTGAACTCAACAACTAATTGGGTTTAAGATATAATTAAATTTAAAAATTAATAACATAATAATTAATTAAAATTAAAAATTAATTAAGCTTAATAATTAATTGTGCTAAAAAATTTAATTATGAATAAGAATTAAATACATCTAAGATTTAATGGGGTATAACATGCATGAATCTACTACATAATTGGGTCTATAAGTAAGTTGGATCTAAATATGATTCAACTGAAGATATAACTAGGCAAAATAATATTAATTAAACTAAATAATTATATGAGCCTCATACATATTTATTACCACAAAAATTAATTGGATCTAACATTTAATTAGGTCAAACATATAATTGAGACTAATAATTAGTTAGATCTATCAATTCTTTTAGCATTCTTAATCAAGCCTAAGAATTGATTCGCATTGGACTTAATATATAATTTGACCTAATAAAGAATTGAACTTTTTAATCAAGTTATATATATATATATATATATATATATATATATATATAGTCAATTTAATAGATAAACTTTTTGATTTAGTCAAAATAAAACATTATCTTTAATTTTTTAAAATAAATTATTTAAATAGAAGATATTGTACAAAGAAATGTTTTGAAATTTCCAAGAAATACAAATACATATTCAAGCTAATATAAAAAATTTTGAAATTTTTTTAGTAGAAAATTATTTTGATATATTTTTTAAATTTTTGAAATGAAAAAATTTTAAATATATATTTTCAATATTTAAGACCTTTTTGGTTGTATATTTCTTCATGTTTGTTTAAAAAATTAAATCAAAATTTATTATACAACATCACCAACTTGAATTGTTCCTTTATAAAAAAAAATTAAAAGTAAGTCTATTTAGACCAAATAGATGTCTCATGTGTAGAATTGATTTTTTTAAAAAAAAAAAGAAGTGTGAGAACTTGATTGAAAAATACAATTGAGACCAAACAGATAGTATAAAGCTCATTTTGATCTTTATCTTAATATTAATTATTAAATTATTGAATCTCACTCTCGATAAATTTATATAATATTAAAAATTATAATTAGTTAAGTTTACATTTTATGAAAACAATTAAATTTAAAATTAAATAATTTTTATTTTATCTTCCAGTTAAACATGAGAATAAAGATGTAAAAAGAAATATTATAATATTATATTAATCATTTCGCTAATTCAGTGATCTTTAAAAATCATTGAACTTCTTGAAACTATGGTTCTTTTTTTTTTTTTTTTTTTTGAGATAGTTGTTCATGGGTTAGCTTGCTATTAGTGTATCACTTAGCCCTCTTGAACTTGATATGTAATTTAATTTAAATTTTTATTTGAATATTTTCTATTAACATTTCAAAAATATGAAAGGTCTTATTTTTTGTAGAATTCCTATTTAACTCTTCAAATTTATTTGTTTTGAATTAAAAATTAAAAAGTTGATAATGATATATATTAATCACCTAATATTTTTAAAATAAACTATTTAAAATTAAAATTAAAAGTTTTTTTTTAACGGTTGGTTGGTATTCACTTGAATAAGTATAACTGAATTTATCGTGTTAGCTAGCAATACCATTAAAAATTAATTCCAAAAAGACAATGTAATTTTTTATTAAACTTTGGATGAAGTTGGCTTCTCATTATTTCTTCCTCAATACATCAATATCCTTAATATGAAATCTAAAAAAGTCGAGGTGGATAATGAATCGAGGTACAAAATACTTTTTCTAGTTTTGTAAATTCTTGTTTTATTCTTAATGTGTTACTAGTTTGGGTTTTTTGGTTGGTGGGTATGATAAATGATTTGAGATTTGAAAGAAAATATGATGCAATAATTGGCAATTTTGAACAATGATTTATACCTAAACCCAAATCTCTTATCCCTTAAACCTAAAAACCATTAACCCTAACACCTAAGCTTAAACCCCTAAATCCTTAACTCTAAACCATAACCTGTAAACCTTAAACCTTAACCACTAAACACTAAGGCCAAAGACTAAACACTAAGCTCTAAACATTAATCCTAACACCTACACCGCTAACCCTTGAACCATAATCGTTAAACCTAAACCCAAAATCTTAAACCGTAATTTCTAACCCGTAAACCCTAAAGTAACCACTAAACTTTGAAGCCAAACCCTAAATCCTAATCCTGACACCTTAAACCAACAACCTTAAACCATTGAGGCCTAAACCTTTAACCTTAACACTTAAACCCTAAATCTTCAAAATGTAAAACCAAAACCCTAATTACTAAATCTTAAACCCTATACCCCTTAACCCTAACCCTTAAACCTAAAACCCTAAATACTAAACATTAAACTCTAAAATCTAAAATCTGAATGTGAAATCTTAGAACCTAAACCTTAACCTTTAAGTCCTAACCCTTGAACTTTAACCCTTAAACCCTAAATACTATTTCTTAAACCCTACACCATAAACCTTAAATCCTAAATACTAACACCTAACTCCTAAACCTCAAACCATAAACCTTAATTCCTAATTCATAAAGGCTAAACCTAACACTTATATCCTAAACCTTAACCCTAAAATCGTGACCAAAAATCTTTAACCTTTAACCCTTAAACTCTAAAACCTAACCCTTAAAGCCTAAACATGAAACCTAAAACTCTAACCCCTAAATCCAAAATCATAACCTTTAAACCATAAACCTTAAACCCCATCCTCTAAATCCTAAGTTGTAAAGCCCATTCTCTAAACCTAAACCTGAATCCTAACCCTTAAACCATAATGCCTATCTCTCAAAGCCAAACTTCTAAAACTTCAAACCAAAAACCTGAACTTTAACCCAAAACCCGAACACTTAAAGTATAAACCTAAACCTAAACCCTAAATTATAAATCCCAATCACCCATTCTAAGCCTTAATGCTTAACACCTAAACTCAAATGTCGAAACCATAAATCCTACCCCTTAAACCCTCAATATGATACCCTAAACCCCAGCCTCTAAGCTAGAATCCCCAAACTTTGAACCCAAAAGACAAATACCAAAATCTAACTGCTCAACCGTAGCCTCTAAGCCCTAACTCTTAACCTAAAACCTAAAACCTAAAACCTAAACTATAACCCCTAACCCTTTCACCCCAAATCTTTAACCATAATCCCAAACTGCTAGCCACTAAACCCTAAATTTTAAATCCTACACTCAAGCCATTGCACCCTAAACTTTAAATACTAACTTTAAACCCTAACTCTTAAAATGTAGATCCTTAATCTCAAACCTCTGACCCTAAATCTTAAATCTGAAACTCCAAATGCGAAACCTTCATACATAATCCTTAAATTCTAAGCCCTAACTCCTAAACATTAAACCCCAAACACCCTAACCAAATCCCTTATCCTTAAACCATGAATACTAACCTCTAACCTTTAAGATTAACCATGAAACCCAAAACTTAAACACTAAACTCTGAACCCCTAACTCTTAACCCTTAAACATAAAATACTAAACCCTAATCCTTAAAACACAAACACTAAAACTTGCCTAAACCTTAACTCCTAACCCATGAACCCTAAATCAAAACATTTAAACCCTAACCCCTAAATCTTAAATCCTAAAGCCTAAACCTTAACACCTAAACCCTCATCATCAAACCTAATATTATAAACCCTAACCCCAAAACCATAAACTCTAACCTTTAACCATTAAACCTTAAACCTTAAACCCTTACTTAAACAATAATCTAAAAATCTTTACCCCTAAACCCCACCTATTAAACCCAAAGCCCTAACTCCTAAGCCTTAAACACATAATTGTAAATCCCAACCCCTTGATTTTAATCCTAATCACCAAAGTTTGGACCCTAGCCTTTAACACTTAGCCATAAACGCTTAATCCTTGACCAAAAATCCAAAACCTTAAACCCCAAACCCTATATCATAAACTCAAAGACTAACCCATAGCCACTAAACCCCTTAAACCTTAATCCATAGACCTTAACTTGTAAACCATAACCCCAAACCTTAACCTTGGACTATAAACCTAAAACACTAACACAAAATCCTTAAATTCTAAATCTCAGGCCCTAAACTATGAACCTTAAACCTAAACCTAAAACGTAACAATTAAACCTTTAACTCAAACGCCTAAACCTTAACCTTTAACCAAACTTCTAACCCTTAAGATGTAAACCTTAAATGCTAATCCTTAAATTCTAATATTCAAATCCTAAATCCTAAAAATCTAACCCACACACAATAAACTCTTATACACTAAACTCTAAACCCTAATTTCAAAACCACATTGAATGTTAGGGAGACTCCATAATTAGCTACTTAGTCAGTCTCATAAGCATTTGTACCAATCCTCTTGAGCATCTTGAATGGACCATCAACCTTTGGTTTTAACTTCCTAAAATTTTCTTGCAAAAACCTCTCCTTTCTTAGATCAATCCAAACTAGATCATTTTCTTTGAGTTCCACATGCTTTCAATGCTTATTGGCAACTTGTTTGTATTTCTCATTTTAGTTCTCAATGGCTGCTCGTACACTCTCATGCAATTTCTTGATCTATTACACCCTTTCATTAGCATCTCCACTAATTGTTTGGTTGTAGAATAAGGAGCCAAATCTAAAGAACCTATAGGATTAGCACCATAAGACATTTCAAATGGACTTATACCTGTACTGTGATGCATGCAATGTTTATAGGCAAACTCAATTTATGGAAGAACTTGATCTAATTGCTTAATGTCCCTACTAACACAACTTCTTAACAAGTTGCCTGAGCCGCTGTTTGTTACCTTTGTTTGTCCATTTGTTTGGGGATGATGGAAGCTATTAAAATTTAGTGAGATAACCGGCTTCCTCCATAAGGTCTTCCAAAAATGGCTGAGGAAGTTTAAATCTTGATAAGAAACAATTGTCTTTGGAATGCCATGCAACTTCACAATCTCTTAAAATATAAATCACCAATATCAAGTGCATCATTTGTTTTGTTGCAAGGAACAAAGTGAGACATCTTCAAGAACCGATCAACAACAACCATGATTGAATCCTTATTCCTTGGTGCTCTGGCCAGTCCATTGCAAAATCAAAACTCATATGCTCCCATGGAGTATTAGGCACTAGTAATGGAGTATACAAACCAAAATTTTAGCTGTTCATTTTTAGCCAAATGACACACTCTACATTGCTTTACAAATTGATCCCCATCTCTGAACATCTTTGGCTAGTAGAAAGTTCTTTATTCTAATCAATACTTCGTGATCAGAATAAAGAACAAAAGGTATTGACCCCAATGGTACAAGGTTTTGTAAATCGCATAAAATCCCTTGTCATAAGCAAAATACTTCTTTCAGCAATTATTAAGCTTTTCATTGAAAAATGTAATAGGCTTTCCTTTTTGACTCAAAACGACATTAATACCAACTTTAGAGGCACCACATTCAACCTCAAACACAAGTTTAAGAAGAATTAAAATAGGGGCCTCTGTCACTTTTTTTTAATAAAAAACTCAAAAGTATCATCAACTTCACTTGTCCACTTAAACTTTGAAGAAATGGTATTAGAAATGAAAATGATGTAGCTTTGTTGAAAATTTTGTTTTGGAGTACAAACACAAGTTTGAATACATTTGAATGAAAATAGGGAATAAGGCTCACCACCAAGTTTAACATCAAAGGGATACAACAAATCACCACCCTAAGGACAAAAAATAAGAATACAAAAATCTCGTAACTCATCATTTAAAAAGATATAGATAAACACCATCATAAGAGATACAGAGATGTTTCTCACCACTTAATGACTCCCAACCAAAGAGATACAGAGAGAATTCAAATAGTTTCTACACATACAACTCAAGTCTAAGCTATCTTCTAAGTTTAAAGTATTAAAATAAATATTGGTGTATATAACAACCAAACATGCATTGAGATTTCAAAAATCAGTATGTTTTGCTGATAACTAAATCATTTAATGCATTTGTTTGATAAAAAATATAATTGGTGGGCTGAAATAAATCTCTCTTGAAGATTTATAAGGTGCATCATATCAGCTATCCTTTACAAAGGAAGCTTCCCTAACCAACCACCTCTTTAGGAAATCTTCCAAGGTGCCAACTGTCTTTCACATAGTATCATGGGAAGAATATGGTAATATAACCAATCTTGTGTCACAAGTGTGAATAGTTTTAAATGAAAATAGGGGAGAAAAAGCTCACTACCAAGTTTAATACCAAAGGGATACAGAGATTCACCACCTTAGGGACAATAAACAATGATACTGAAACCTCTCAATTCACCACTTAAAGGGATATAGATGAACATCGCCCTAAGAGATATCAAGATGTCTCTCACCACTCAGTGTTTCCCAACCAAAGAAAAATAGAGATGTAACAGAGAACTCAAAAAGTTTTTACACATACAGCTAAAGTCTAAGCTATCTTCTTCCAAGTGTAAAGTATGAAAATAAATTCTAATGCATTGGATAACCCTTCATGCATTGGGATTTTGAAAATTATTAAGTTTTGACTAATAACTAAATCATTTAACGCAATTGTTTGGTAAAAAATGAAGTTAATGAACTGAAATAAATCTCTTGAAAATTGGTAAGGTGCATGCCAATTGTCCTTGACATAGTATCATGGACTAAATGTGGTAATATAACCACTCTTGTATCAAACTCCCAAGCCTTGCATCATAGCCACTAACCCTTAACTTCTAGATCGTAAACACTAAAAAAGCCTAAACATTAAACTAGAAACACAAAACACTAGATCCCAACCCTGAAAGCAAAACTCTCCTTAACTCGAAATGTTGAAAAATAAAATTGTAAATGTTAGTTCCTCAATCTTAAACCTTAAATTATAAGCCAAAATCCCTCGAAACCTTACACATTAATCCTAAACCCCAACCCCAAAAGCCCTAAACTGTAATATATAATACCTAAAGAGTAAACACTAAATCATAAACTCTGAACCCCAAACCAAAACCTTAACCCCTTAAATCTAAACACCAAACCATAAACTCTAACCCTTATACCCTAAGCCTAGCACTTGAACCCTCAACCTTAAAACTCAAACCTTAAATCCTAAACCTTGGCCCACAACCCTTAAATTTTAAGCATCTAAATTTCAAATCTAACCATAACCCCTACACCCTTAATGCAAAATAATTAAACCCTAACTTCTAAACCTTAGCCTATAAAATTTAAACTTTAAGCACTAGCCACTAAACGCTAAGCCCTAAACTCAAAAACGTTAAAACCAAAACTTTAAACCCTAAATTCTAAAACCTAACATTTAAACCATAAACACTAAACTTGAAACCCTAACATCTAAACTATAAACACTAAGCTAGAACTCTTAAACCTTAAATTCTAATCCTTAAGCTGGATCACTTAAACACTAAACTCCAATGTTAACCTTAAACCCTAACCCCTAAATCATAAACTACAAATTAGTTTAACTCCTACGCATAAACCCTAAATGCTAACCCTTAACCTCTAAACCATAACCACTAAACTCAAAACCCTAAATACTAACCCTTAGCTGTTAAACTCTAAACCCTAAACCTTATCCTAAAATCATTTAATCTTTAAATCAAAACTGTAACCCTAAATCCTATACTATAATGAGTTCAGGGATTAGCATTTAAGTTTTTAAGCTAGGGTTTGGTGGTTAGGGGTTAAAGTTTAATGTTTTGGATTTAAGATTCAAGGGTTAGGGTGTAGGAGTTGGGGTTTGTGGTTTAGGGTTAAGGTTTAGGATTTAGACTTTGAAGTTTAGGGCTTATTGATTATGGTTTAGGAGTTTAGGTTTACAGTTAAGGCTTGGGGATTAGGGGTTAAAGGTTAGGGGTTGTAGTTTAATTAATTATGCATATCATGCATGAAAATAAGAAATCATTGGGCCTACCGAAGTGGACAGCCTAAGATATACTTGGAGTCTTATGATTATTGGACCCAAAATTTAATTCGGTAGACCTAGAACTGATATTAATAATTAAATGTGCTGAAAATATAAGTGTATCTAATAATGCATAAGACTATCAAACCTAACACATAATCAATCTTAATATATTCTGAACCCAAAAAAGAAATAACCTTAACAAACAATTTACTTTAAAATATAATTTGGCTTAATATATAATTAGATCCAATAATTATTTGAGCCTAAGATATAATTGGACTTAACATGCATGATCCACCTAAAATTAAATTTACCTCAATATATAATTGTGCCTAACAAATAATATAGTTTAATATATAATTGATCCTAAGAGTGAAATAGGTCAAATAAATAATTATTTTTAAAATATTGTTGGGTTCAATAATTAATTGATCTTGAGATATAACTATGCCTGATCACCAATTAGGCTTAGCGCGCGTGAGCCCAATAAATAATTGGGTCAAAGAATGAATTCAGCCTAGATATAATTAGACTTAAAATGATAATTAGATTTAATATATAATTGTACCTTATAAATAATTAAACTTCATTAATCAAACCTAATAATTAATTGGGCCTAATATGGAATTGAACTTAATATGTAATTAGGTGTAAAAATGAAATAGACTCTACAGTTAAGTAGGTGAAAGATGCAATTGAGCTTAAAAATTAATTAGAATGAATACTTAATTGAAGGTAAGATTTAATTGTACCTTAATTGTACCTAACAATTAATTGTGCCTAATAAAAAAATTAAGTTTAATATATAATTGATGCTAATGAATAATTAAACTTAATATATAATTGAGGAAAGAATTAAATGAGCTCAATATATAATTAGACCAAAATATAATTAGATCTAATAGTTAATTGAATTTAAAATATAATTTGGTTAATAATTAATTAGATCTAGCATGCAGAGCCCAATAAATAATTAAATCTCGAAACAAGTTAGACCTAAGATAAAATTAGATCTAAATTTTAATTACACTTAAAATATAATTAAGCCATATAAATAATTGAGTCTAATAGATATTTTGGTCTAATAAAAAATAATAGCATCTAAGAAATAATTGAGTCTAATAGATATTTTGGTGTAATCATAAATAGTAGGATCTAAGAAATAATTGAGTCTATCATATGTGAAATTGAGGACTAAATCAATCTTGAAAGAAATTTAGCTTACCGTATATTAATTGAGCCCAAGAATTAATTGGATCATAAAATCAATTGGGCTTGATATGTAATTGAGCCCAACGATCAATTGGACCAAATAATTTATAGTGCAAATAATTAATTAATCCAAAGATTTTATTGAGGCTAATACAAAATTAGGTTTAAAATGAATGAGCCCAATAAATAATTTAGCATAACATCTAGTTAGAACTAATAATTTATTGTGCCTGGTAGTTCCTTTCGTTAAATAATTTATTAAGCCTTTAATAAAAATATTTTGAGTTTAATACAAAATTTGGTTAAATAGATAATTAAGCTCAATAACAATTAGACTCAACACATAATTAAGTCGAATGAAATATTGGATCTAAAGTGTAATTGAAACCAATAGTTAATTGAACCTATCAAATAATTAGACCTAATAATTAATTGTGTTCATAATTTATTGAATCGAAGATTTAATGCTGTCTAAGAATTAGTTTGGCTTAATAATTAATTGGGCTTAATATGTAATTGAGCTTAATAAATGATTATGCCTAAAATTTATTTTAGCCCACTAATTAGTGGCATAACAATTAATTAGGTTAAATAATTAATTTTGCAGCATAATTAATTAGATACAAATTTTAATTGTGATTAAGAATTAATTAAATCTAATAAAAAATTAAATTTTGTATATAATTTAGCCTAATAAATTTATAATTATATGTAAAAACAAAATAAGACTAATAAATTATTAGGGCTAAAATATAAATGGTGTTAAGATTGAATTGACCCCTTAACAAAAACTTTGACTAATGTGTAATTAGGCCTAAGAAATAATTTAGCTTGATCTATAATTGGTTCTAAGAACCAAAATGAAACTAATTAATAAATTGGTATAAAATTTAATTAGTCTAAGATTTAATTAGATTTAATATATGATTGGATGTAGCATGCATGAACTACGTAATTAGGCCTAGAAATGATTGAGCTTCAGATATAATTATATCGAATAATAATCGAATTTAAGATAAAAATTGAGCATAATAATTAATAGGACAGAATAACTAATTGTGTCAAATTTTATTAATTAAGCAGATAATTAATCGGATCTAATATTTAATTAGATTGAATATATAATTGAGATTAACTATTGATTGAACCTAATAACTCATTGGACTTGACAATTAGTTAGGTTTAATAAAAATTAATACTTAATATATAATTTGACCTAATAAATAAGAAGGTCTATGATTTAATTGAATATAATAATTAATTGAACCTAACAATCAATTCGACCTAAGATTTAATGGTGCATGAAAAATAGTTAGGCTTAAGCTGTATTTGGATCTTATAAAAAATTAAGTTTGATATATAATTTGGTCACGGAAGTAATTGAGCTAAAGATATAATTAGGCCTATTACTTAATTTGACTAAGTTAATTTGAATAACGTGCATAAGTTCAAAAAATAATTCAGAGCCTAACAAGTAAGTGGACTTGTATATTTATTAGGTGTACATATTCATTAGGCTCAATAATTAATTGAGCTTTTATTAAAAAATTTAAATTAATATATAATTGATGCACTAAAATAATTTGAACTTAATGCAAAAATTGGCTAACAATTAATTAAGCATAAAATTTTGGTTTGGTCCAATAAAAACTTGAACTAATGAATAATTAAACTCAATATATAATTAGGCCTATTACTTAGTTTGATCAAGTTAATTTCGCTAACGTGCATAAGTTCAAAAAATAATTTGACAAGTGATTAAGCCTAATAAATATTATGTTCTAAGATATAATTAGACCTAAAAATTGATTAGGTCATAAAAATTGAATTTAATTGAGCCTACAATATAATAGGCCAAGTATATTTAGATTCAAGATATAATTGAGGTTAATAATTAAATGGACTTAACATCTATAAGATTTAATAATGTATTCGACCTATCGTGCATGAACTTCAGAAATAATTAGGCTTAAGAAGAAGTATGACCATAAGCATATTAATTGAACTTAAGAATTAGTAAGACACAAAAATTAATTGAGTCTACTATGTAATTAAGCCTAACAAGTAAGATCAATTCATCAATCTTAAATATTCATTGGATCCAATAATTAATTAAACTTTTATTAAAAATTTTGGCTTAATATATGATTTGTCCACTTAAATTAAACCTACTGTAAAAATTGGCTAATAATTAATTAAGCCTAAGATTTTGGTTGGGTCTAATAAAAAATTGAATTACTGAATAATTGACCTTAATATATAATAAGGTCTAAAAACTGAATTAACGTGATAAATTGCTAGGGTTAAGATTTATTTGAGTCTAACACTTAGGTGGACCTAATAATTATTTAGACCTAAAATTTAATTCTACCAAAATTGGACCTAAGATTTATTTAAGCCTAATAAAAAGTAGACTTAATATATTAATGATTTTAATAAACAATTATGCTTAAAATATAATTAGATTTAAGAACTAACTAAGCATCATACATAATTAGGCCTAAAATATAATTAAATGCAATAATTAATCAGATTTAAGACCTATGAGCAAATTTTACTAAATGTATATTAATTGGACCAATAATTAATTGTACTATAAATAATTAAGCCAATGATGTAATTTAGCCTACTAATTAATTAAATCAAATAACTCATTTTATCAAACAACGAATTAGGCTTAAGATTTAATTGTAACTAAGAATTATTGGGCTTAAGATTTAATTGAATCTAATAAAAAAATTATGTTTGATGCATGATTGTGTTTAACAGCTAATTAGACCTAACAATTTATTGGGCCAAATAATTAATTGAGCCTAGGATTTAATTGAATTTAATTAAAAAAAGCTTAATATATATTTAAGCTTAATAAATAATTAAACTTAATATATAATTGGACCTAGTAAAATAGTGAACCTAATAATTTAATTGAATCTAGTAATTAATCGGGCCTAAGATTTAATACTACCTAAGAATTAGTTAGGCCTAATAAAATTGGGCATAACCAAAATTTGAATTTCATATATAATTGGACCCAATAAATATATTTGAGTCTAAAAGATAATTTGGCTTGAAATGTAATTGAACCCAACAATTGAAGATTTAAATAATTTATTAGGACTAACTATTAATTACGTCTAATAATTAATTAGCCTAATAATAAAAATTTAATATATAATTAGACCTAATAAATAATTGAACTTAATCTATAAGTGCGTTTAAGAATGAAATGAGACTAATAAATATTTAGACCTAAAATATAATTGGGTTCAATATATTTAGCTGCACTTAAGATAAAAGTTGGTATAGCATGCATGAAGTGAATATATTGTGCTGAGAAATGAATTGAGTGTAAGATGTAATTGGACCTGAATTACAATAATTGGGTTAAAATATTATTGGATTAATGTTTAATTGAGTCAAATCTATAATTAAGATTATTAATTTATGGACCAAATAATTCATTACACCTAACAACTAATTAGTTTTAAAATTTGATTGGGTTTAAGAAGAAATTGAGCTTGGTATATAATTTGATCAGAATCCAAGAAATAATTCTATATATATAATTAGACCTAACAAATAATATGGTCTAAAATATATAGACTTGAAACTAATTAGCCTAAGATTTAATTGGGCTTAAAAATTTTGGCATATAATATAATTATGCCTCATATGCAATTAGACCTATGATATAATGGGTCAGTTATAATTGAACTTGAGATACTATTGAGCCTAATATATAAATTGACTTAATATATAATTGTGCTAGATATACAATAGCCTAAGATATAATTAGATATAATAACAAATTTGGCGTAACATTTAATGGGTCTAATAATTAATTTACGCCTATCTCTAAGGCATAACCCAACAAACAATTAGGCTTAAGAATAAGTTGGGCTTACTGTTAAACCTACCAATTAATTAGACATAAAGAATAATTGATTCGAACAATTCATTGGATTTATGAGCCCAAAATATGATTGGGCTTAATAAAAAATTTGACTTAATATAAAATTGGCCATTTGAATAATTGAACTTAATGTAAAATGAGTATGATGATGATATGGATTTAACTAGATCTAGTAAACAATTAACCTTATTATATAATTCATCACAATAAATAATTAGACCTAAAAATGAAATGGACTTAATGCATATAAGATATAATTTGGTCCAACAATGAATTGGATAACATGCATGAGCCCAATAAATACTTGGACCTATGAACAAATTAGATCTCAAAAATAATTAGACCCAAATTGTAAACAAATTGAGACTAATTTATATTAATGGTGCACAATAATTAATTGGGCCTAATATATAATTGATTTTAGAGATTAATTTGACCAAATAATTTGTTAAATCATGCAATTAATTTGATCTAAAATTTAATTAGGTCTAATACAAAATTGTGCTTAATATGTGATTTTTAAGTAATTGGCTTAATATATTATTGAGCCTAATGTGTAATTGATCTTAACAATTTGTTAGGCCAAAAGGACAATTAAACCTTAGGTTTAATTGGATTTAATAAAAACTTAAAGCTAATATATAATTAAGCTTAATAAATAATTGATCTTAATATATGATTGAGTCAAATTAGATTTAAGACATAATTAAGCTTAATAATTAATTGAATCTCATATATAAGTTGACATGAGATGTAATGGAACCTAACAATTGAGGAACTAATAATTAATTAGACCTAACAATTAATTAATGATCCTCTTAATTAATTACCCTTAAGATTAATTGTAAATAAGAATTAATTGAGTCCAAGATTTAATTGAGACTAATTCGTCGTAGCATGCATAAACTCGCTAAATAATTAGGTCTAGAGATGCATTATGCATAAGATCTAACCAGACTCAAATTATAATTGAACATTAGATATAATTGGACATAAAACTTAATTGAGATTAATAAGTAATTGGGTTTAACATTTATTAATTGGATCAAAAAATAATTGGGTTAAATATATAATTTATTCTAATAATTAATTGAACCCAAATTATGATTAAACATAAGATATAATTGGACATAAAGATTAATTGAGCCTAATAACTAGTTGGATTTAACATTTATTAGTTGGACTTAAAATCTAGTTGAGCTGAATATGTAATTGATATTAATATTTAATTGGACCTAATAATTTATTAGGTTTTATAAGTAATTAGCCCTAAGATTTGATTAGATATAATACAAAATTGGTTTAATATATTACTTGACATAATAAATAATTGATCTTAATACATAATTGAGTATAAGAACTAAAGTGGCAGAATAGATAATTAGGCATAAGATTTAATTAAGTCTAATAATTAATTAAACTTAACAATTAATTATTTTTAATAATTAATTGGGCTTAAAATTTAATTATACCCAAAAATAGTTAGGCCTTATAAAATATTAAGTTTAATGTATCAATAGACCTAATAAATAGTCAAGGTGAATATGTAATTAGACTTATTAATTAATGAGACCAAATAATGGGGCTAACGTTTATGAGTTCAGAAAATAATCGATGTACAATGAGGCTTAATAAATAATAAAACCTAAAATATAATTGAACTTAAAATGTATTGGACTTGAGATCTAATGGGACCTAAAAAAAATATGATATATAATATAATTAGGTCCTATATATTAAACTTGAGATAAAATTAGATTTAATAAATAATTTAGACTGATATATAATTGAGCCTAGTGTTAGCTCAAGATATAATCAGGCTTAATGATTAATTAAGGATAATATTATTTGATTGAATAATTATTATTAACCCATTATTAGTAGTAGGCCTAATTATCTATAAGATCTAATTATATCTAAGTCTAATTATATACTGTTTGGGTCTAATTGTATCTTAAGGTCAATTTATTTTTAAGTTTAACCATTTGCTGGGCTTATACATGCCAGCCCCAATTAATTACTGGGTGCAATTATATCATAAATTTACTAAATTATTAAGTTTAATTATAACTAAGAATAATTATGTATTAAGCTTGTTTAATTCTTATGCCCAATAATATATTAAGGTTAATTATTTAATAGAATCAATTATATATTAAGCCCAATAAAATTTTCGTCTAACTAATTTCTAGGCTCAATAGCTCAATTATTTAATAGAATAAGTTATATATTAAACCAAATTAAATTTCGGCTAACTAATTATTCTGAATCCAATAAATTGTTAAGCTCAATTACATATGGAGCATAATTATTTATTAGACTCATTTTGTTATCTGACTTATTTTTATATTAAATCCAGATATTTACATTGACGAATTTTATATTAAGCCAAAAATATTTATTAAGTCTAATTAAATCTTTGGTTCAATTAACTATTAGATTCCGTAAATTGCTAAATCCAATGAATTATTGGGTATAAATAATTGTTAGGCTTAATTGCATATGAGAGGCAATTATTTTTGTGCCTAATTAACTAATAAGGCCAGTTAACTTATGTCAGCTCTAATTCCTATTTAAGCCGAATTATTTATTAATTTCATACATAATAAACTCAATTAATAATTAGAACCATTAAATGTAAGATCTAATTATATCTTGGACTAATGCACATTAGGTCTAATTATGCATCAGGCTAAATTATTTATTAAGCTCAATTATATTTTAACTTCAATTATATTTGGCCCATGATATCGTATGCCGAATTATATATGAGGTCTAATTATATTATATGACTAATTTCTTATATCTATTTAAATTTTAGGTCTAATTATATCTTAAGTGATAGTATTTATTAGATCGAGTTATACATCAAATTACATGTTCTACACGATTATTTTATTATCTCAATTATATAATAACTTAAATTTTTAGAAAGTACAATTAAATTATAGGCCTAAATAAGCACAATTAATTGTTAGGTCTAATTAATTGTTAGGCTCAATTAAATCTTAAGCCCTATTTTATTAGTCCAATTTAGGTTTTAGGCCAAATATTAAGACTAGTTATTCATTAGATCAAATTTTACACTAAACCAATTTGTTATTAGACCTAATTAAATGTTAAGCTTAATGAATTGCTAGGACCATTAATAGTTAACCTCAATTACATATGTGACTCAATTAAGTATTAGATCCAATCAATTTTAAGGCATACTTAATAACTGTTAGGTACAATCAATTATTATGCTCAATTATGTCATAAGTTTAATCGTAGTTTGGTTTTAAACACATATCTTAGATTCAATATATTCTTAGGTTCAATTATATACAGGGTTTATGCATGTTGCATTTAACTATATCTTTTATTCAATTAAATTTTGAACCCAATTATATTTTAAGATCAATTATTTATTAGTGTCATTTACCCAAATTATAAATCTTAGGCCTAATTAATTTTTAGTTATAGTTAAATATTGGACCTAATTAATTATTAGGATCTATTATTCATAAACTTGAGGAGTATTCTTACTCTTATCTCACTTCTTTGTACAGCAACCATAATCTACAAAATTATCTGACTTTAGTCCTTGAAAATAGTCATTTGAAAAAAGTATCCAGAGAAGGAGGGAAAAAATCATACTGCTGAAATATAGAGAGGCTTTACATCTTTGTAACTTGCATGATCTTGAAATTAAAATTGAAGTTCTTTCATAGTTTTTTCACTGTATAGTTTACTAAAGAAAAACATTTAAAAACTAATCAATCATATTAAATCCAATTACTTTCACGAATTCTTTATGTTTCCAGCAGAAGCCTATTCACTTAGTATACACATTTTAATTTTTTGCTTCAAAAATTAGAAAACTAATTTTCATACAAAAAACCACCGTATTTTCTATGAGATTCTATTTATCCTTGATGTTAAGCAGATGCAAGAAACAATGGATTTTTGGAAGTTAACATGAGATGTTAGTCCTAGTATCTTATCTTGAAAATGATGGCTAGATCAGGAAATGGAAGTGGCTAAGAAATCCTAAAGATAATTACTACCTAATTAAAGCATTTACAAATGATACATACGACCATTACACTTAGCTTTTCCTAGTACTTCATGTACAAGTCTGTTCAAGCTTAGAGAGAGCACAATAAGTGAGACTCAAATAAATCTCAGTGTTTAGAAGAATATACACAAGTAAGCCCCAGGTAGATACATAGTGTTTCTGAAGCACAATTCTAATGGTCACTTTACAAAATCACAACAGAAATCAAAACCTTACGAAAGAAAATGATGTTAATTTAGCCATTTTGAGCCATGTCATCAATGTGCAACATCCAATTATAATGAAACAATTACCTGCATATAACAATTTGGGTGTTGATCAACAGAGAGGGCCATAGATCCTGCTACTGATGGCAGCCTCACTGGAGGAGAATCCAAGCCATTAGAATGAACTTGATAGTACAATTGAGTTTCACCCATCAAACAATAAGATGTGCAGAATAAGCACTCAGAATTAGAGCCTTGCCTTTTAGAACATAATTTGCCAGTTTGTTGAGCAATAAGGATAATGAAGAATGAAACAGATGCACACAAATTGGGATCCTTAAAACGTAGGTCAGTGACTACCACCAAATCACTCCAACCATTTTGAATATCACAATTTGTTTCTGCAAAGAACATATAAAGTGTTTTAGGTGAAAAAACAGAAGTTTCCGGTAGCATGTTCCTTAGCTGTTTGAGTTAGGATTCAACATCTTCTTTAGTCTGTATAAGAAGCAAAATTTGATAATCACATTCCAATATTCAGATTATTTCTACTAGAAGTAAAGTATTATATGTAAGGGAGTGTCACATTCCAAGATTCACGTTTAAGATATAACTTCAATATTTATTACTAACTTAACATTGGCTACTATTTTGAGCACATGATCCTACAAATTTTAATAATCCACTAAGTATGTTTTTATCTGGTTGATGTTTTGATGGCATTATCTTGATAGTGCAAAAAGAATTTAGAAATCTTGTTTGATCAGGTTGCATACTCGCAGATGAAATGATTGAAAAGAGAAATTAATCAACAGATCTTCAGCAAGAAAAATGTATTATGAAACAGTTCATATATGGTGGTAGCATAACCATCCAGACTTATTTACTAATCATCAAGAAAAAAAGAAAAAAATTTCTAGTGAACTTTGGCTCTTGAATTGAATGTTACAAAAATTATAAGAAACAATCATGAATAAATTCGTAAGCTATCCTCAAGCTTAAATTGTTAATAATGTAATTCAGACAAGAATGGCAGCATAGCATCTGACTTGTAAACATTTTGTCCAATGATTAACATTAAGAATGATTAATAGAACTCTATGGAATTAGAAGAATGCATTGCAAAAAACTCATTATAGTTCGTTGATTTCATGAATAGGTTATTCATTCTTGATAAGAACACCAAAGACAAGAAGTAACTCGTGGATAAAGTACTTTGAAGTTCTTTGTTCCAAATAGATGAGGTGAAGATATAGAATACCGAAAAATACTTGAAGAAAGAAATGGCAAAAAGAAAACAAGTCTACATTATATTTAACAAGAAAAAATCTCTACCACTCTCGAAGCACGTTTTGTATCTAGCTTTGGCCTTTTCTTTGATGACAGTGCATCGTCCTTTGCACCTGTCGATTTCCAAAGTGAATTATGTATTAACCTCATATTTGCTATTTGGATGTCCAACTAATTTGTCAAGGCCTTGATGTTTCTCCGCTCTAACAAGATATTAAATTAGCAGGGTGAAACATGTGCCAAATTTTTGGAGTGTTCTTGGCTTTGAGTGCATGCCTGTGAAGTCTCTGTGTGTGAGAGAGAGAGAGAGAGCTACAAGAAACAGGCAGATAGAGTAATGGTCATTCTCAAAACAAAGATTTTTAGAAATTAACTGCTAGAAATAAATGAATCTACCTGGATGAACTTCAGTTTTTAAGTTAAGCAACCCCAAACTTGCTTTTGCTGCATTTACAGCAGCAACTTTATCAGCTTATGTTGCCTCTTTGATTAAACTTGGTTTTAATCTCTTCCCTTTATTGTCATTATCTTCTCAGACAACCTTAAGAATCTAAGACTTCAACCTAGGCAAAACAAAATTCTAGACACTGCATGTCACCAAATCAAGCAATCAGATTTTTACTATTACAAAGTAGGAAAAAACATGCAAGATATTTAGTTACTTGACTTGGTGATCCAAACAAATACCTTTAAAAATATTATTGTCCCCGTACCTGAAACAGCAAGAACCCCCAAAATAGTTAAAATATATGACTAGTGAAATCATGACCACGGGGAAGTTGCTAGAGCAGATACAGTCCCAGTATGACTAGCTGGTAGAGATTGTAAAATTGGTGCTATGCTTGTGGTAGAGTGTTTTCCAGATGACTTCAACTTCACATCTATTATTGATAGTGGATATGACATGCAGGCGCACCAGTAATGCATAGGGTAGTCATGATCAAGGATACAATTTCAAGCATCCAAACACATACAAGTCCAATCTATTTTTGTGAAAAGCAAGTTAAACTCATGGCTTCTTAGAAGCACATCCAAGTTATCAAAATCATTACAAAGACAAAGAAAAAGACAAGGATGCATCATTAACCTTGATCCAAGGTAGGACTCTGTCAATTTGTAATACTTGAAGGTGGATTCTATAATCAACAGAAAAGATCCAAATCAAGAAAAAGAGAGAGATGATCATGGACGGAAATGTTTCACAAAATGCTAAGAGTTCATGTGATGAAACAATGTGCTTACAGGACCATGGTGAAAGGCTGCATTGATTTCCTATTTATAAGGCCTCTCTTCTGAAGAAAGGAATACTGTGGGTGATAGGAGAGCCTCTAACTCTTGGATGTGATTTGAAGTCTACAAATTTTGAAGAAATTTCTCACGAGGCATCTCCACCAATAATTTCATTCTCATGGTCCATGGCCTTTTCAAGCTTTGACAATTTCAAATCATTGCGGCTTATCTATTGGAATTTTTAAATAATTGCATTAAAAATCTATAATATATTTCTAAAATTGCAAGCTAGTTCAAAATTTAACAATTTAGATGGAAAGCTACATGTGAGCTCAATAATCATCCCATTAAGAATTATGACTACCAAATATAAATGTAATAGTTAAATAGAAAACTCAAAACTTTGCAAGCTGGAGTTCCTTTTCAAACCAGAAGAATCTAAGGTATAGTGGACACCATTTTAAATTTCAAACAACAAAAAAGTGAGAAGTAGGCAGTCAGCTAAGAAAAAAATCTTAAGAAAAAAATCTTAATAACTATTGTCTCTGATTTAATCTAGATGTAGGAACAGCTCAGAAAGAAAAAATATCTCAAGAAAATAAATGATGGTAATGCAATGTTTTCTCTTTTTTCCTATTTTCTACCTTATTCAAGGCTCGCATTAGATAAATCACAGCTATGCACAAAAAACAGAAAATTGATGAGCATATTAGCATTGGATCAAGGATGAAGCTAAGTAATAAGTGAATATGATGAATTGCAATAGGTTACACTCATCCATAGTACTACTATGTTGAATTAGGAGAATAATCCCAGAAGAAATGAAGAAAATAGAAGCAAGAGAAATCTCACCAGAGCTTTGTAGCTTTCCATCTGCTATGTTGGGAGGACTTCGGTCCAACTTTTTTGAAAGACAGTATTAATGACTACACTATTACTCTTTATGTTAGGTGCATATTCAATCCACATATAGACAAACATGGCAGAGAAAGCCATTTTCACAGGAAACGAGAGAAGCTGCCAACAAAACCAGCTATCATGCGAGATTATTTGGAGAAGATGAAGGGAGCACATACGGCCCTATTTTGAGTAAGACTACAAATCGAATATGAACTTAGGTGAGCTTCGATTAACTAAACTCGCAGGTCGAGTCAATTTGGACATCAAAAAGTGCAAATCTGAACGATAAATTCCATGTTTCCTTATCAACCCAACGAACATCATTCGAGTATAAACGATAATCTCTCCTGCAAATGCTAGTGAAGTCATAAAAAGGAAAGGCTATCGTAAGTTGAGTTATCAACTTTAAATTTATTTTGAACTTTACTTTTTAATATTTGCAGAATTTATTATTTATTGCCTGTATATAGATTGGGGTCTTACTCAAGAGAGACAATGGTAAACAAATTTAGCAAGTTCATGATACTATGTTGTGAGAGAAACAGCTAGCCAATATTTTTAAATTTTTTATTAGCAAAATTTTTTAAAAAATATTAATACGTAATAATTAAAAAATTAAAAAATAATTTTATTTTATTTAATATAATAAACTTTCAAATTTTAATATATATGATAAAAAATTTAAATTTTATTTATTTTTTCATTTAAATTTAAGGTGTTATTTAAATAAATTTACATATATAATTTTTTTATTAATTTAAATTAAATTTAAACTCAAATTATAAAAATACAAATAGTTTCATTATTAAAAAATAATTTAAATAAAATAAAATATCAAATGATTTAAATAAATTTGATACTTCATTTTGAGTTCATCTTTTTTACTATAAACAACTTTAACTCATAATTATGTTTTTATAAAATTTTTAAAATTTTAATGATATAATTTTTTAAAAGAATATTTTTAATATTCAAAAAATTATGTAACCTTTTTCATAATAACTTAAATATATTTTTATATTTTTTAAAAATATCATATCAAAATTTATTTTGCAAGATTCTCAATTTTTTTTAAAAAAAAATATCTCCTTATTTCTTGTTATTCTCTTTGGCAATATTTTATTTAGTATTAATTTATTATAAAAATAATTCAAAAATCAAAAATTAAAAATGTAAATTGAAAAACAGCTTATCTCTCTCATTACATTGTTAGAGAAATAGAGTGTTGGAAAGGGTGACCCATTTCCTCCCGATCTCAAAGGCGAAGATGTAATTCTCTTTCACTCCCTCCGTAGTTGATCACTCGTGGAAATGATCAAAAGTTTTCTTATTGAGCCATGAAACTTGTTTAGATTCATTAAAGAATAATTTTTTTATATTTATTATGGTTGTAAATAAGCAAAGGAAAAAGTACATTTTTTTAGCAATTTTTTGGTGATTTTTGATATTTTTAGTGACATTAGTTTATACTATATTTTTGTTAAGATGTTTAAAACTTATTCATGTGATTTATAATAATAATAATATACAAAAGTTAAATAAAAAATTTAATTTACCATGGGCTTATCTTTTAAGATTATTCTCTATAGTTTTTAAGCATGTTTATAAAATATGATGAGTTAAAATTTTATAAATTATTTGATATTATTTTTTTAATAACACTAAGCTTAACTTTTATATTATTAATTTTATTTTTTAAAAATATAATTTGTTAGCTATGATTTCAAGTAATTGAATGAAAAAAATGATGATAATTTAGTAAAGAAAAAAATTTAATTGATTTATCGATATTAAAGAATTGTTTATACCTAAGAAATAAATATTTTTCCTTCAAAACAATGCAAGCGACAAGAACATAGTTAACCTTTTTTCATTTCAGATCTTAATAATTTCGATTCTAATGTTATGATTAGATGAATTATTTCTATTAAAAGTCAAACTTTCGTAATTGCTGGTTGGCAAATCAATCAACTTTTTTAAAACTAATTAAAGTAACATTTGGCTAAGTGATTAAATTTTTTGTTATATTTAGACTAGCAAGATACTTCTTGTTACTTCCAGACATATTCTTTTTATCTTGTTATTGAAAAAATCATGTCGGGTTAGAGTATTAAGAAATCTTTTGAATTAAATCAAAATTTCTTTTATACAGCATCGATGCTTTGTGATTTAGTTATTGTTAGAAGATAAAATGTGTTTATGATTTCTTAAGATAACTGTTATGTGTGATTTATGATTTAATCAACTTTTTAATTTTTAAAAAATTACATAAGAATTTTAATATTAATAAAAAAATCAAGTGAATTTTTTTCAAACTGAAATCCCATTTTGGGCTTCTTATACTTAGTGCTGGATGCAATAGTCAATCATCATGGATTATTTGAAAGCATAAATTTAATAATTAAAGTTCATTAATGTCTAAAAATTTGAAAAAAAGCATATAAATATATTCATATTAATACATATCAATTTAAATATATTCATTAGTATATAAAAATAGTATTATATTTTATTTAAAGGAAGTGATTAAAAATTCATTGTATTAATAAATGTCTTTTCTTTTTCATGAGTTTTTATGATTGTTTTAATATCAATAATAACAAAGAATATAAATATAAAGTTATAAAATAATAAAATAATATTTGATTGATAGATTCTCTTTAAGTGAGAAAAATTAAAAAAATCAAAAATAGGCCTAAGAAAAAAGCCACTCGATGAATTAACGGGAAGAGATAAATTCAATATTAATTATGGGCATTTTGGGTAATTCAACAACCTCAATGAAAAGAATCGATGTATAAAAAGGATTTAGGCGTTGCATTGCGAACGTCGCTTGTCTTTGATATTCTCAATTTTGATCAAAAGCTCAATCTTTCTCCTAGTTTCAAAATCAGACTATAGATGGTTGGATTTTGCAATTAAGGATGTCGGATGAGGCCATAAGGCCACTAGACGTTGATCTCTTTGATCCTAGGACCATTATGGACTTTACCTTTGAATTCTTTTTGGGTGAAACTATAGGGCCCACCTTTAACATGAACTTCACGTTTGCCTTCAACGATAATAACTTCTCTGATAGGGTTCTAAGGATTAAGGTCATACTCGAGTTACTCAAAACTAAATCTGAGGGTCAGAGTTTCTGCACAATCGCTATTTGGGCTCGCAATCGTAAGCATCGCAGAAAAGGATATTAAGAAAGAAAATAGTCAATTTTTTTAAATAAAATTTGAAAGTTTTTGGTTGTTTATGCAAACGTGTATATCCTCAATTTAGGTAATAAGATTGAGGGAGGAATGAGGGAAATTTTTATAATGTTATTAGTTTTCTAGGTGAATTCCTTATATATCTTGTAACTTTGTGATATTTATTAAAATTTTTGAATTTGGATCAATTTGGTTAGAAATATGAGAAATTTAATTTAGAAAGTTTTGATGCACATATATTTTTTTCATTTCTTTTAATTTCTGACGTTCCTATTAAGGTTCTAAGATATTTGATATTTTGATGATTTCTATTTGAAAAGTTCTATATAACAATCTTTTATCCAACGACAAGGTGATTATTTATGTGAACTCATACAACTTGTATTTTTTTAGGATAATAAAATGAACCTTCATAAAACTATTAGAGTTTGAGTGTTTGATTATGATTCTTTTACCAACTGAGTAGAAAGTGATGCATCCTATATGATTGGTAATATGATTCCAGTAATTTTGGATTCAGTCTAATGTAGATGGTACTTACTGCTACTTATGCAATGAGTAATAATAGTGAACTTAAGTACAAAAAACTAGAATAGTTCTCCTTGCGTGACACTTTTGTGTGAAATAATGTACTTTTGCTTGATTAGGCATTAATAACAAATACGGAGACACATAGGAAGTGTGGATAAAAAATAACTTAAAGTAGGATTAGTTATGTTCAACATCTTGAGATTTTTAAATTGCTTTCATAATGTTGATCATTTTTATTGAACTTTTTATTTGTTCATGCTTGGGTTCTAAATAATATGAAAAAAAAAACTTTATTTTGATCACTTTTAGTTTTTGGTTCTCTATTATTTACCTTTTTGTAGGAAAAATTTATGTTTGTTCATGCTTTCATTCAAAATAATATGAAAATCGAACTTTATGTTAATTACTTTTGCTTTTTAGTGCTCTATTACCTAGATTTCCTCCTTGGCTTGGACTTATGACTTCGGGAAGAATTCTTTGCTATAGAAATTCTAAGACGAGGGAAGTTATGGTGAGTTGGTGCTTGTACAAAGGTAATGAGGTTTTAAGGGATGTTATTCTGTTCATATCCCTCTTTATTTGGATCATCTATTACTTATAGTTTTTGTTTTTACTATCAAAACTTAGTGTTTTGATAGATCTTTACAATCAACAAGAATTTTGCTTTTGTCTTTCTGAGGCTAATGTAATGTAGGTTAAAGTGATACACAAGGAATTAATGATTAATTATGTATGGAAGGATATGATCCCTCATGAATCTTACTGGCTAGGGATGGTCCAAAGTAATAGCTTTTAAGGCTATTAATTTAGTTTAACTTCATATTTGAGTTTGTTGGGAAAAAAACTGACACTTTCTAACCTAATTATCAAAAAAAATACATTATTATTCATCTTTTGTGTATAATGAAGTAATAGTGTGACATTACTTGGTACCTTGGCATTTTTTGGACTTAAAATCATACTAATTAAAGTTTCTTTTTTGCAATGTTTCTATTACACATAGGACTTTGGCAGCGTGGCTGTTAAGAATACCTAAACAATCACGCATAATTTTTTTACTTAATATTTTTTAAAAAAATGGATGTACCTAACGATAAGGCACAACTAGGCCTAAGGGCCTATGCCTACAATAGCAACAAACAATGTTGCCCAAAAGTGCTCATGTATAAAAAGGAAACCTATGTAGGCTTTTGTTTGCTTTTATATATATACATACTCGATATTGATATCTTCAACTATCAAATTTTATTTGTATGATTTTCATAAAGAAATGTGGATTATTAAAATTAATGTGTTTATTTATATTTGCTCTATTCATTTTCTTTTTTTTAATTATCCTCTTGCCATTTACTTTCTCCCTCCCTCTGTCTCTGTGTTCCCTTTATCTATTATCTTTTTTCATAAAATTTCTCAAGTTGCTCTACTTCGGTTTCATTCTCTATTTATCCTTTTGCTTCTTTTTATTTCTTTACATTAATTGTTAGTCTTGTTACCACACTCAAAAATTGTTAAACGACCATACCTTCCTTGCTAGAGCTTGAGTTATTAATATTGTTATGATCCGATAATACTACAGATAATATGTTACTACAAGACCAAGTTTTCTTATTTTATTGCCATTATTCTATTAAATAAGTTATCATGCTAATTAATTGAAATAATCTATTAGTGATATGTTAGAGGTTTGAAACTATTTTAATCTGATTTAAATATTCATATACAAATCATTTCATATGTATTATGGGCGTTAGCATGAATTTTAATAAATATATAGCCCACCTTTCTTAGGTGCAACTATTGCTTTTTCTTGAATATCTGCCTTAGAACAACCTTCATTTTAAACAACTTTGGTTCGTTGATGGCTTGAAGACTAATGGTCAAGCTACGAGTTTATTTATTATGCCTCATATAGTTATTTAGAAGAAAGGAACACTGTAACCTTTTATGGGATGAAGGTTGGCATTTATGGGCTTAAACTGGTTTTGAGTTGTCTTTTTAGATTGGTGAAACCTTATTCTTCCTTTTCCTAAACATTTTTTTTTGTCAAACATTTTAGAAAACTTATATCGTCATAATAACTTGTAAGATGTCACTCTCGTATACTATGCCCATGTTTGATTTGGATCCAATTTTCTTTGTTGATAAATATTTTAATTAATTAGAAAGAAAGATACTAACATACACAAATTTATGTAAGATTCGATTTAAGTTTATTTTGATGTTATTATGATCTGTAACATAATGCATCATCATATAATGCATATAAACTAAATCGACTTTAAGAGTTCATACTGCAATTATGTATTTTTTGTAATTTTCACATGTGATCGCTAGTTTCAAATTTCGCTGACATAAGCTAAAAAAGTTATTAGCTGGGCAAAAAATCATTATATATCATCTTGCCTGCTTCCTTCCATTAATGGGATAGGATGTGCCTATCTTTTGAAAGGAATAAATGTTTATGCTTGTGTATGTGCTTTTTTATAATTTTATCTCCTTGATTTAGTGTTGTTTATTTCATGAGAAGTCTTGGAATTGCAATTATGAGGTTGAAGGAGCAAGAAAAAAAATCTCATAGGCCATCATAAAATTTAAAGGTATGTATCTTCATCAATTGTTCTTTGTAAAAAAATTTAAAAAGTTATGTGTGAACCTCTAATTGAAGTTCTCATAGAACCTTACAAAAGATGAGTACAAAAGTAACTTTATTTCTACCGTGGTACCTTCTAGTGAAATTGGTGTCAAGTTTACTAATATAAGTGCTCTTAAGGATGTGAAGAAGGCAATGCAAGAACTAGTTATTTTTCCTATAAGGAGGCCAGAGCTTTTTTTCATGGAAATTGAACCTTAGCTCCATGAAACAATATGCTACTGCTGAAACATGAAAGAATTGAAATCTTAGATCAAAACACTATGTATGGATGGTATGAACTGCCTAAACAAGAATTCTTGAACAATGAACAACCTCTTTTGCGAGTATTAAATATTATTCAATACTTTCAATTATAAATTTGCTTTGTTCTTTGCATTCTTTAATCGTGTAATGATTATATCATCCTTACAAAGGGATATTACTATTTGGTCCTCCTAACATTGGTAAAACCCTTCTTACCAAGGCATTTGCAAATATATCATCAATATAACTGGTCTACTCTCATATTGAAGGTGTGCTGAGATACAAATGCATCATTCAGTTAATTAAATTTGGAATTTTTAGATCACTAAACTTATGCTTCTTATATTTATGATATCTTTGATGTAGTTTGGTTCCATTTTCATCAATTTCAGTTTTTGGATTCTCTCCATTATCCTCTTTGGCTCTTCAATTTTTTTCTTATAGCATAGTTGTGGTTATGTCCAAAAGGGATAACCATATCATCAATTCCTTGTTCTTTAGTAAATAAAAATTTCATTTTTGAAACTGAAGGCCATCAATTCTCCTCATGTTGTGCAACAGAAGAAAAGTCTGCGATCTTAAGATGGTTTTATTATGAAGTGCATAACTTTCAGTTTAAAAGACTTTTTAAAAGTTTAATCACCTTTCACCTACACTGTGACATTAAAATGAACTTATTTGTGGTCCACACTCCAATATCCTCAGTAATATTAATGATTAGACTAATAACTCTTTGGATTAGCAATGAATGTGACTTATGATGTTAGATAAAAAAAATATTTGGCCCCAGCACTTTGATAAGATTTTCATAGTTAATTTGAACATTCTGTTACATCTTAAATTAAAAGTTGTTTCTTAGATGTTTGTTCTACTTGTATGCATAATCTTGTTAGGCCTAACATTTTATTTCTACAAAACGTGTAGTTAATTTTGCTCTTCACTACTTTTTTTTTTCTTTTTTCACATGTTATAGTGGTTTAGAGGTTGAAAAGATTACAAAGGCTCTTTTCTCCTTTGCTAGCAAGCTAGCCCCTATCATTACATTTGTTAATGAGATGAGTCACTCTTGTGAAAACATAACATGTAGTAAGTGTTTTGGCTACATTTTATATATTTGAACTTGAATCTTGAAAGATCATATGGCAAAGTATGTTACGTCAAAGAAGATCATTCTTTTGTTGTTGAAAAATAATTCACTTCTCTTTTCTCTTGTTGCTAGAAAGAGGCACTTGTAAATATTTGCTATTAAAACATATATATTTTAGTATCTATTATTTACAGTTGCTTTCTTAATATCAAAATTTAGGTTCAAAATTTAAAACTTTTATATCAGATTAATTAAACTTTATTCAAATATAATAAAAATAATGTTTATTAAATCAAACATATGTAAAATTAATATATATTCAAACAAATTAAAATTTAAAATTAATTAAAAATTACTCTATTATTATAATTATTATTTGCAAGTACTTTTATTATTAAGATATAAATTATCAAAATTAAAATCCATTCTCTATCTTTTCATAAATTTGATTTTTTTCAAAATAAAAAATATACACTACACTAATTGAACAAAGTACTAAGATTTAAACTGAAATATAAATTTAATATAAGTTTTTTGACAAATAAAAAAAAAAGACATGCATTGGGTTGATTTGTAACCACATGTTTCTTTCACTTACTAAGCTCAATTTAAATTATCGCAAAAGCCTATGACTTGCTCTGGAAACCCATCAGCTTTCTTTAGAAGGCCGAATCTGAAATTTACAAGCTTGCTTTGGATGACCTAATTAAAAAGTCACAAACTTACTTAAAAGGGCCAAACTCAAAAAATCATGTTATCTCGCTTAAGCTTACTTGAAGGTCTCAACCTGAATACCTTTTAACTTGATGTGCGCAACTAAAAGTATGCATTAGTCTTTATTAGTAAAAAAAAAAGACTGTGTGCCTAATGATGCGGGCTGCGTTTTATGGATCGTGGTAATGGATTCGAAACTCTCTTTGTCTTTATTTGTAGATAGTATTAGGCTTTGCCTGAGATCCTTTCTCGCTCCATAATCTGCATTGCATGAGGTTTCTTCTCCCTCAAAAATATTTGAACCATACCTCTCTTTCTTTTTAATTTCTGTAAATACTTAAAGTTGAAGTTTTTCTCATGAATGCACTTTCTTCCAATCTCAAAATACTAAGCATACCCAGCATGTCTCTCTCTCTCTCTCTCTCTCTCTCTCTCTCTCTCTCTCTCTCTCTCTCTCTCTCTCTCTCTCTCTCTCTCTCTCTCTCTCTCCGGTTTAATGTTTATTTGTCTATAGAGAAAATTGGAGAAGCTTTAAGACCATATTGAATTAAGTTCAACTTCCCTGCTCTATTATTGGATTTTTTTGATTTCCTAAAAATGAAAGCCAACACACTCATTTAAGCTTTTGTTTTACGGTCTTAGACAATGAAAATCCTAGTTTTGTTAATGTTACTTGATTTTTAGTGTACTTTCCTAAGAGATAAAAGGAATTGATGTGCCTGTTTAAATTATGCAATCTGAAGAAGAAACTAGTTTTGATTTTTTTTCTTTTTTTCTTTTTTCCTTTTTTTCTCTGTCCATAGAGTTGAAAGCCTATGGCTTTTATCTGCCAATTAAATGTGGGCATTAAGAGTTAGTTGTTTTATCAAATGAGTATTTATTGTTCTATTGTAATGGGTTTCTTTTATGGTGATACAAAGCCTTGTGACTAATTGGGATTTTACGTCTCTGTTGGTGGATCCTTTTTTGACAACAGTTGGCTTGGAAGTAATACTTGTGTAGTATCAATTTAGTGCCTAATTTTGGACCAATGGTTTTTGCTTGGGGCTATAGTCATTCCCTTTTGCACCATCTTTGGGAATAAGTATAAATCTTTTTGTACTTTTTTTTAAAACCTGTGCTTGTTATTTGCTGATAATATTTGATGAAAAGAAATTAAAAATGAAATGTATGGTTGTGTTATTTGTTGATAATATTTTAATAATAAAATATTTGATGTATCCAACTAAAAGTTTATGGGCTTGATTGAAGGCTGTGTTAAAAACACATCAGCTCTACTTGAAAGTTCTTAATTGAAAGCCCATTAGTTCATTTAGAAAGCCCAACTTTAAAATCCATTATCTTGCTAGACAAGCCCACTTGAAAAATTAATCACCTTATTCGAGAAGCCCAATTAAAACCACATAAGCTTGCTTGAAAGAGCTAACTCAAAACCTATCAGTTTGCTTTCGAATGCCTAATCAAAAGCTCATTAGCTTTCTATGGAAGGCCTGACAAAAATTCAAGCAGCTTGCTTAAAACGCCCAACAAAAAAATCACTAGTCGATTCTCTTCCTAGGATGAATACGAAGAAAGAGAGAGATGTAAAATAGTGCAAGAGAGCAAAGGAAAGCTTTTCATTCAATCAGAGAGAGATGAGGTAATTTTCCCTTGCATATATTATCTGTTTCCATCTTTGGCTTCTAGGTCCCTTTTCCATCACCAAAGGGATCACCTCTGGTTTCTTCGTCCTGCTTCTAGCAACCACTATCTTTCCTAAAAGGCATAACTCAAAAGCTCATTATCTTTTCAGGAGCATGTTTGTCAGAGTGAGAAAATGAGAGGGAGAGAGAGTTCTCGTGCTCCTCTCTGGCCTCCATTTTCGTTGTAAGTGTTTCTCTCGTTGCTTTTCTTCTTGGTGTTTGATTAATTTTTTTTTTCTATTTACATTGGTAGCTATTTATTCTTTTCTATTTTTTCTGAAATTACTTTTCGTTCAGTTTGTTTGAAATTTTCTTAATTGTTTTATGTGACTCCTATCCATAAGTTATGACTGTAATCGCTGTAAATTTTAGACATTAGCTCATGGGTATACAACATAAGCCCGATAGTTATTTTTACCTTTAGCTTGACAAGGTGTGATATGGAATTTTTATCTTTAGGATGATACAAATTCACTTTCTACACATATATATGTTGTTAGTCTTAAAATTTCCATTCTGTAGCATTTTGTTTCTAAACAGTCTGTGATGGTCATCTTCGGAACTTTGTGTTTCTTAATCACATCACTGATTCACTACATGTTTGCTAAACTTTCAGTAGGGATAAAGGAAGCTCAAATCTCAGTTATAGATATACATAAGTTTAAAGTTTTGGCTACACCAGAATTCTTTATTTTGGTTAGTTAACTTATTTTAATTTTGCTGAAACTCAACCTTTATCAATTTAAGTATGATATTCATACTTTAAATCTTACAGATGATTTTTTTTATTTGGATTTTAATACTTCTATCAAGAATTTGCTCAATTCAAATAGCATGGATGTTGATTTAATGTGAACTGGTTGCCAAAAAAAATATATGGATGTGACAACAAAAAGTGTTGTTTCGTTTGGATGAATTTCTTTCCCATATATGTAATTCATATATTTAGCTATACTATATGACAAATATAACTTATAATTTGCTTTGTCGATAAATAGATGGATTTTATATTTGATTTTCTTTTTCTTTTTCGCTGGAATTCGTGTTTAACTTAAACACAAGTAAATGTCTTATAAATGAATAGGTATGGTAATGTAAATGAAGTAAAATCAAGAGAAAGTATCAACTTAAAATGATCTTAGAATTTAAATGAATAAGGGCTGATTCTCTTCTTGGGATGAATACGAAGAATGAGAGAGAGACGTAAAATAGTGCATAAGGGGAAAGCATTTCATTCAATCTGAAGTAAAGAAAAGAGATGAGGTAATTTTTCCTTGCATGTATGACCTGTTTCCATCTTTTTCTTCTAGGTCTCTTTTCTGTCATCAAAGGGACTGGTTTCTTCTTCCTCCTTCTAGCAACAATTAAATTTTATTTAATGTTTAACAATTATCATTCTTAGCAACCATCTTATATGGTTTTAAAGTACAATGAGATCTAATCTTATGAAATAAATGTTTCAATGCAACCAAAGTCACTGTTTGAAACCTTTTGGATTCATTATGTTTTTCCCCTAAATTGTTTCTAGAATTATTTTGTATTACATGGATATGCTAGAAGGATTGATGATGTGAAGCATTCTAGGATGTCTAGATCATATCTGACATAAAACATATGTTCCTAGGGCCATTTGAGCAATCATTCATGTAACTAGCATTTCATAATCGTTTCCTGCCTTTTCTCTTCTTGTTTAGGTTTCATCTGATCTGAGTATTGTGGATTTCGATGTCCCATTGTGCTTTATATTTGCTGTTGGAGGTACCACAAATGCTTACAGTAACCTTGGAGTACTGGCTTTTATTACATGGTAAGTTCTTTTCGTTTCCATTCCAATGGTTTATGTGGCAATTCACTTACAGGAAAACTTTATACGGTTTAATTTAGTAACTTGTACTATGAGGAAATGTTTTTCTCGTTTTTTTTTTTTTAAAAAACTATCATTTTAGGTTACTCTATGCTTTTCTGACATATCAAAGTCTTATCTTACACTGCTGTAGTTTGTATGAATGATGGCATTCGGAACACTGTTGTTCATTCTCATACCAGTGAAGATTTATGAACACTATTGTTCATTCTCATACCCATAATCTAAGAAATTCAAGACTCAAGGAAGAGCTTTAGTATAATCAAGGAATTTAATAGAGGTTAAAGGAATCTTGTGAGAATTAATGTAGTGTGATGCAGAGTTAGAAAAAGTTGAAGCTTAGATTGTTTGGTGCACATGATGCCGTAATGCATGTGATTCATCTTGTTAAGTACATCTCATTCAAATTTTACACTTTTTAATTTGCAGAAATATTACTTCTTCATAGCTAAGGAATTGATTCGAACCAACTACATAACCAAGTCTTTGGTAGTAAAAAGGGCTTTTGTAGAGAAAGAGTGATTTTTTGCTAAGAATCTTAAGCTTATTGACTCTAATGCTAGTCCTTTCTTCCACAGCTTTGCAGCAAATGAATGGCTGATACAATGATTCGAATTACTGGGTACCACTATCTGTGCCTCTGCTGCACTCAACATGGTTTTGCTTCCTTTTAGCACTTTTAGTTTTGGTGAGTGCTTAACAATATTGAAGATTACATATTACCATCTTGTAGTAATTTATAATTTAACCTGCACATGCTTTATGTATTTGCAGTTCATGACATGTCACTTGACATTGTTTATGAGGTCTTTTGCAAGATAGTGCTTCTGCTACACATGATGATATTTCTTTTCTTTCTTGGAATACTAAAGCTCACCATATCTTAGCATCAACATATTTTTGTTTTTGTTATAACTTTAAAACTTTTTTTTTAATGTATCTTCCTTAATGGTATGAGATTTAAAGAAGCGAAAATCAGTGATAAGGTTACATTTTTCATTATTGCTATGGTTACAGAATGAGTTCTTAATTGTAAGGATGTCCTTCTCTTTAATTTGATAATGAAAAGTATATTTTTTTCTTAGTTAACAAATTCAATATGATGCTACCAATGATAACACTAGAAAGTATTGCTTTTGACCAAGCATAAGGTAAACAAAAGAATCTGTATATGTTTGTTATATGTACCTTCATGACATTGTTATGATTTTATGATATGATGAATGGAAAGTAATGCAAGCTTATATGACTGATGTAGAAATTCCTTGTGCCATGCCAGTAACTGGTGAGGAAAAACTAAGTAAGAAATCTATTGCTCTATTTGCTTATTTTTGATACCCAGTCCACCATTTTAATAGTGATAATGCTCCTTAAGAACAAAATTTAAAAAAGAAAGAGATTTGTTTGCGTAATTGAATAAATCAAGTGGGTGCATCATTCATATGTGAAGTAGGTGATGTAATTGGAGTTTCCACCACAAAGAAAGATTGATTTTTTTTTTTAAATAATAGAAGGGATGTTTGAATTGATAATTGGTAATCCTTGAGGCAAAGTTTTGTTCTAGGAAATAAAGATGTGATGAAATATATTCTTCTATTTTTATTCTTTTACATTTGTTTGACTTGTGAGAAGTCAAGAATTACTTTTAGAAAGTCAAAAAAGTTCTGCTTATAGGTTCTCTGGATAAAATGTTCCATAATAGCAGCTAAAATTATGTCTGTGTTTGGTTTGCATTCCTCTTAAATTTCCTTAGCTAGTTGCGTATAAAATTGGATTTTATGTTAAAGGTTGACAGTTGGCTTGGTGCTTGTGGTGGTCTTTTTGAGCATTAGGCAACCAGAAGAATGAGAAATGAGTTTATGATTGCTTGGGATGGTTTGAGGTCGAAAGACAGCCAACGAATTCTCATTTTTAATGCCACAAATCGGTCGTATGATCTTGATGATGCTGTGATTCATCATTTACTTAGATTTGTTTACGTAGACGGTAAGGTTGCAGCTTCAGTAATATTTTAGAAAGAATGATTATAGAGTTAGCAATTAGTGTCACTGCGTCTGCTGTAGTTCTTGTGGATTTATACTAGGTTACAATTAAGGATATATGTGGACCTACCAAATGTAAAAATTCGTTTGAAGATATCGAAAATATTTTATGCTAAAAAGAATTTAGAGCTGAATTTTCTGTTTTAAAAATTTGCAAATGAAACCACAAGTCTAGTGTGTTGCTTTCCAGAATCTGTGTGTTGCTGCATTGTTTAGGTTTATGCAGACTTACTAGAAGTTTTTTCTTTTATAACATTTATACAAGAACTTCGATAATTAGGCTGGTATAGGGAGGCAAAAGCTTCACATCTTCACTGTTAAGGCTATCAAACTATGTTTGCAAATTGCTTAAAACTTGTGCAAGTAATTTAATTTTGTTATGTTAAATTAAAGTTTTATGTTTATTATATAAAACATATATTATTATATTAAATTTATCGTATTTATTTTAAAAAAATTATTATATCAAATTATTTTATTTGTATTACAATTTCCTGGATGTTATAATTTGATATTTTTGTTATTAGCAATTTATTAAATTGGATAAGAGTTTGTAAGTTTAGATAATTAATTCATTTTATAACTTTATTAATAAATATTTGAGACATAATAAAAATTATTTTTTGATATATTAAAAATAAAATCAAAAAATAACAAGTAAGGGGTATCACACTCAATTAATATTGAGAGATTTGTTTTATCAAAAAAATGATTAACTTCAAATCAAAATCATTTATTTTAGTTAAATGAACATAATTCTACATGTGATAAACATGTAAAAAAAATTTCTCTTAAAATTTTAGTTTTTATGTTCGAAAAACCTTATCTTCTCCTCTAATCCTGATCATCACATGCTATCTATAGTTAAATTAACATCTTCATGTTACATGAGTAGTTCAAAATACATCATTTTTTTAATTAAAATTTTGTATTATATTAATATAATATAAAAATAATTTTTATATTTTTATTTATATTTTTTGCAAAATAAAAGTAAATTTTATTAAATAATAATAATTATATTATATTGTTTATATTATAACATCTTCATGTTACATAAGTAGCTCAAAATATTTTATTTTTTTAATTAAAATTTTTTATTATATTAATATAATATAAAATAATTTTTTATAATTTTTAATATTTTTTGAAAAATAAAAGTAAATTTTATTAAAAATAATTATTATATTATATTATTTATATTGTAACTTAATTCATTACATAACTTCATCAATCAAAAATATATAAAACATTCATCAACTAATGGCAAAAATAAATAAATAAATCTTGAAGATGAAAAGAAATAAACATAAAAATTTATAGATAACATTAATACAAAATAAATGTGATATTTTTTACTAAATTAAATAAAAATTGCAAAAAATAATATTAATTTATATTTATGTTGATCAAATAGTTACAATAATTTTCAATTTTATATTTAAATAATAGTGAATTTAATCTGATTTTTACATTATTTTTTATTTTTCAAAATATAATTTAAAATTAAAGAAATAGAAAATAAAAATTTTGCTATGAGTTAACCATTTGTAATCTAATATTTGATTGAGGCATATATATATATATAATTTATTATCCATCAAAAGTTTTTAAAAATAAAAATGTGAAATTGTTTTAATTTTAAAAAAAATGAAAAAATAACTTTTGGTATTAAGTAAATTTGAATTGCTAGTTTTCCATCATCACATAAATAATTTAAATTTTTTTTAAAAAATAAGAACTAAAAAGAAAACTTAAGAATAATATGTTTTTTAAATAAAAGATGTTTAATAATTAAAAAATTATTAAATATCTTTATATTACGTTTACTGTCTTCAAATCAAGAATTCCTCTTAAATTTTCAAAAATTATCAACAAAATTAGTACATCTTTTTGTTCAAATTGTAGAGAAAATTGAGTGAAATGAAGAAGAAATGAGTGAAGTTCATATAAGTGTTGCCTTTTTTTATCCCATATTTCTTTGATCAAATATTATCTTTTTTTAACTGTTCACTCAACTAAATAGAATAAAATTGTATTTTTGCTATTCAATTGTTCTTACTCTTTATCTTTATTGTGAAACAAAGCATTATAAACAAATGTTTTAAAGATTAAAAAAAAAAGTAACAATAATTATTGTAGTCATTTTTTGTCAATATATAAAAATTAGATTTCTAACATCAAAGTGAGTGGAGTTTTTCTTTTTACAATAGAAAAAGATTTACCATCTTATAATTGGTTTATAATGAAATGATGAAACCAAAAAATGGGTGATGGCTTGCAAAGCATATATTTTGATCAGTGCCTTGAATAAAGTAATTATCTACAAAGAAGAATTTTGAATAACATGATTATCAAGTCCTTTCATTTATAATTATTTGTGCTCTAATCAATATCGAATGAATTTATACTATTTTCTAGTTAAGGGAGAAAATAGGTCATTAACCATTCATATCGTTACTTTATAGTGATATTAGAACATTTCATATAAAAAATAAAAAAAATTCATAAAAATTAAAAATATAGAAATCATAAAATAATTTTTATAAATAAAATAAAAAATATAAGAATATAATAAAGTAAGAATTTTTAGTTATACCTCGTGAAAAAAGACTTTTTTTTTTGGAATCAAATATTCTTTTTACTTTTAGAAAGGAATGCAATTTTGTTTATGTTCAAATCAGGAATTTATACATCGCATATAGGCTTTAAAGAGATCATACAAAAAATAAAAACAAAATAAAATAATTTTAAAAAATAAAATTACTAAAAGAAATAAGAGAGAGAAATTAAAAATACACAATAAAATTCTAAAAAGATATATGTCAAAAACAAAACTTAAAAACTCAAAGTAATTAAAGGAAATAAGAAAAAAACAGAGTAAAAAATCAAGAAAATACATGTAAAAAAGGTAATAGTAAACAAAACTCTTTGCATTCTTTAAAAGATCAATGCAAATCAAAGTTATTTTTTTTAAATTTTCATGGAATATTTTATGATTCTTCAATTGTTTTAAATTGTTTTACATTATTTTATTCTTTAAGTTTTTTATTTTTTATTTTTTAATTATTATTTTTATTTTATTTTTTGGATTTATAACATTTTTTATTTTTATTTTTTATTTTTTAATGATTTTTGATATTTTATTTTATTTTATTCTTTTACTATTCTTTTCAACAAAATCATTTTTTTTTGTTTTGCAAAATTTCAATTTCTTCATTATTTTTTTATATCTATTGTATTGATTTTATTGATTTTATACTCTTTTTTTTAATTTTTTTAGTTGCTTTGGGTTTTTTTAAAAGAAAATTTCTCATATTTATATTTTCATTTTTTTGAGTATTTTTATTTTCTGGTACTTATTTTTTTAGTAACTTTATTTTTCTTAGTTTTTTGCTTTATTTGTTTTATTTTTTATTTTTTTATTTTTAACCTTGTTTATAAATTTTTTATATATTTTTTTTGAATTTTTATCATCTTTGACTAGTTTAATACAAAGGAATAAAAAAATATTAGACCACATCAAGTGGTGCAATTTTACTAGTTTATTTAGTTTTAAGTTTCACATTTATTTTACATTAATGTTATTTATAAATTTTTGTGTTTAATTTGTCAACTTCACGTATTTTTTTCTTTTTTATGAGTGTCTTGTTTATTTTGATTGATGATGTTATGTAATGAATTAAGCTATAATATACTAACTTTATTTTTTAAAAAAAATTAATAAAAATATAAAATATTATTTTATATTATAATCAATATAAAAAGTATAAGATTATTTTTAATCTGTTTGTCAAATGTCCTAAGAAAATCTTCCTCATACCCAAATATCTATTAAAAAATAAGAATAAACAAAATTCATACCCAAACTCATTCATGTTAATTTATTTAATTAAAATAAAGATATAAAAATTTAAGAAAATATTAAAAAATTGATAAAATAAAATAAAATAAAATAAAAGTAAATAAAATATCTTAAAAACCAAATAAACTAAAAAAATCTGAGAAAAATGAAGTTACTAAAAGAAAATAAGTAAAGAAAAAATAAAAAATAAATAAAAAATTAGAAAACTCAAAGTAATTAAAAGAAATAGAAAAAAAAGTAAAAGAAAATCCAACAAATCAAAACAATGTATAAATTAAAAAAAAGGCAATAGTAAAAATATAAACTCTTTGCAAAGTAAGAAAATAGATTTTGTTAAAAAAATAAAAGATAAAATATAATATAATATAAAATATAAAAAATATATATCAAGAAAAATCATAAAAAATAAAAGCATCAAAAAAATAAAAATAGAAAAATAAAATGTAACAAAATCCAAAAAAATCAGAAAAATAAGTAGAATAATTGAAAAAAAAAACAACACAAAAGATTAGAAAACTCAAAAAAAAAAAATAAAAGATGAAAAAATAATTTAAAACAATGCAAGAATCATAAAATATTCTATAAAAAAGACTTTAAAGCACAATTTAGATTTGCATTGATCTTTTTAACGAAAATTGTAATAAAAATAAAATAAATAAAAAATTAAAAAAATATAAAAAAATACAAAAAATATCCAAAATAATAAAATAAAAGTATGTAAAAAAATAAAATAATAAAAAAATTAAAAATGATAAAAATTAAAAATCAAATGTACTAAACTAGAAGCAAATAAAAAATCTTGTAAAACCAAATAAATTAAAAAATCAAAGAAAAATAATTTGACTAAAAGAAAATAAGTGAAAGAAACTCAAAATACACAACAAAATAAATAAATATATATATATTTGTAAGAGAAAAATTAAAAAAATCAAAATAATTGAAAAAAAGAAAAAAATGTAAGAAAGATCTAACAAAATCAATACAATATATGTCAAAAAAGACAATAGCAAAAAAACAACACTCTTTATGGAGTAAAAAAAAAAATTATTAAAACAATAGTAGAAAAATAAATAAAGGCAAAATTATTTTTAAAAAATCATAAATTTAAAATTTAATAAAAATATAATAAATCTAAAAAATCATAGAAAATAAAAAATAATGTAAAATAATTTAAGATAATTTAGAAGTTATAAAATATTTTATAAAGAAAATTAAAATTACATTTGCATTGATCTTTTAAAGAAGATGCATTAAAAATATAATAAATCAAACAGTAAAAAATAAAAACACAACAAAAAATATAAAAATGTATAAAATAAATAAGATTCAAAACTGGAATGAATAAAAAATAAAAGTTAAAAAATAGCTAAAAATAAATAAAATAAGAAAATTGCAATCGCTTGGTATATTTAAAATTCGTTACTTTTTTAAATTAAAGTAGTCACAGATGACAAAAAAATTGTAAATTGTAAATTTTTAAATACCAATAAAATAAAATTATAAAAAACATCTATTTTTTCCTTTGCAAAGAGTTTAGTTTCTTTACATTGCCTTTATCTTATATGTATTATCTTAATTTTATTGAATTTTTTTTTACTTTTTTTTATTTTTTAGTTACTTTAGGTTTTAAAATTTTTTTCTTTTATATTCATTTTTTGTCGAGTATTTTTATTTTGTAGTACTTATTTTTTAGTAAATTTATTTTCTTTAATTTTTATTTTATTTGATTTTTTTATTTTTTATTTTTTATTTTTAACCTTGTCTATAAATTTTTTATATTTTTAATTTTTTTAAATTTTTATCATCTTTGATTACTTTAATACAACAAAATAAAAAACATTAGACTTATCAAGTGGTTGTAATTTTATTAGCTTATTTAATTTTTATTTTTTGTTATTTGTGTTTTTTATTTATCTAATTTTTGAATTTTATTTATATTTACATATTTTTTATTTATTTTACATACATATTATATTTTTGTTGTGTTTATATTTTTTATTATTAAATTTATTGTATTTTCACTATATTTTTCTTTAAAAGATCAATGTAAATCAAAATTATTTGTATTTTTTTATAAGTTATTTTTTGATTCTTGAATTGTTTTAATTATAAATTATTTAATATTTTTATTTCTTAAGTTTTCTAATCTTTTAAGTTTTTCTTTCTTAAATTTTTTTATTTTCTTTTAATATTTTAGATTTTATTACATTTTATTTTGTCGTCTTTATTTTTATTAAATTTTTAATGATTTGGCATGGTGTATTTTATTTTTAAATTTAACATTTTATTTATTTTATTTCTTACTATTTTTTTCAATAAAATTTATTTTTACTGCTTTGCAAAGAATTTTTATTTTTTATTATTGCCTTTTTTAAATATGCATTATCTTTTTTTTTTTTAGTTTTAATATAATGTAGATCAACAAGTTATTTTAATCTTAATAAAAAAAATCACTTTCATTGCACATACGATCATAGTGTGCAAAGGGACGCTGTTGGTTCTCAAATCGCATACAAAAGTACACGTGGAATATTACAAGTGGCCCTCACCCGTAAAATAATTAAGCTTAAAGTTCAAAATCGAATCAAAAGGGAGAGAATCGTTCACAATTAGCCTTTCAATAATATTTGTGTTATTTAATTAATTAATATAATTAGCAATCATATCTTAATAAGTATTTTCTTACTTTGACAGTAATTGCCATTAAGGGAAAGTTAAGAAGCATCATATCAGTAGACAACCGACTCTTGTCTTTCAATAAAGCAAATGAAAGGCTTTCTTTTCTTCTCTTATTAGGTTGGCCCACTTGACCTCATCTTTTATAAGCTTCCACATTCCCTAAAAATAGGCATGACCCATCTCACCACCCACTACACCCTCCAGGCCTCGTAGGTTAGGGACGCCACAGGGGCACTTGCATGGTTTTTGGGACATAAGGTGAAGGCGAAAGGACAAGGAAGGGAGGAGCTGCCGGCTGTCTTGTGGGACAAAGGTTAGGCAACAGGGCCCTAGGGTCGGTCCTTGAGCTTCCATGCATGCACTTTGTTATATTATGATTAGTGTATACATAGAGGGAGATTCTTATTCACTCACGTGTGCATTATATTATGGGCGTTGTACTAGACACCGTCTTCACCTTTGATTCCACTTGAGCACAAGCAAGGCTGCCTTTGATTTATTTTTTATTTTATATTAAAATTAAAATTTAATTTTTTATTTGCTTTTATTTTATTTTTTAATTTTAAAAATTTTAATTTTTTTAAATTTTTATCGTCTTTGATTATATAAATTCAACAAATTAAAATATACTATACCTCACCAAGTGGTTACAAATTTGTTAGTGCATTTGATTTTTAGTTTTCGTCACTTTTTACTTATTTAATTTTTTACATACTTTTATTTATTTATTTTGAATAATTTTTATATTTTTATTGTATTTTTAAAATTTTTATTTTTTGATTTATATTTTATTATAAGTTTTTTTAAAAGATTAATGCAAATCTAAATTGTGGTTTTAATTTCTTTAAAAAAATATTTTATGATTCTTGAAATGTTTTAAATTATTTTACATTATTTTTTTCATTTTTCATTTTTTCAAGTTTTCTAATCTTTTGTGTGTTTTATTTTTTTGTCAATTATTTTCTTTACTTTCATTGAATTTTAGTTTTTTTAATTTTTAATTTTTAATTTGCATTTTATCAAAAATTTTTAAAATTATTTTTGATATTTAATTTTATTATTTTTTTTTCAACAAAATCTATTTTCTTACTTTGCAAATACTTTTATTTCTTTACTATTTCTTTTTTTCTATATGTATTATCTTAATTTTGTTAGATTTTCTTTTACTTTTTCTTATTTCTTTAAATTACTTTGAATTTTTTTTAAATTTTTTCTTACATTTATTTTTTGGTATTTTTAGTTTTCTTCACTTATCCTTTTTTAATAACTTTATTTTTCTCAAATTTTTTTAGTTTATTTGATATTTCTAAAATTTTATTTTATTTATTTTTTTATAAATTTGTTTAATAATTTTTTATACTTCTTAATTTTTTTAATTTTTTAAATTTTATTAATCTTTGTTTATTTTAATTCAGCCAAATAACAAATACTAAACCTCACTAAGTGGTTGCAATTTTGTTAATTTTTTAGTTTAGCTTTCTTTTATTTTGTTTTTTATTTAGATATTTTTATTTATTTGTTGGATTTTTATTTTTTATTGTTCGATTTATTTTATTTTTATTATATTTTTCTTTAAAATCAATGCAAATCAAAATTATATTTTTAATTTTTTATAAAATATTTTATGATTCTTCAATTGTTTTAAATTGTTTTACATTATCTTATTTTTAGTTTTTTAATTTTTTGTGTTTTTTTAATTATTCTCTTCATTTTTTGAATTTTATAATATTTTTTCTATTTTCATTTTGTTTTGATGTTTATTGATTTTTAGAGATATTTTTTACATTTTATTTTATTTTAATACTACTTTATTTTTAAAAAAAATTTATTTTTTTTTTGCTTTGCAAAGAGTTTTGTTTCTTTATTATTTTCTTTTCTATATGTATTATTTTGATTTTGTTGGATTTTCTTTTGCTCTTTTTTTTCTTATTTTAAATTATTTTGGATTTTTAAAAAAAATCTCATATTCATTTTTTTATTTTGTTGAGTATTTTTATTTTCTAACACTTATTTTTATAGTAACCTTATTTTTCTTAGATTTTTTATTTTATTAGATTTTTTAATCTTTTATTTTTTAATCTTGTATATAATTTTTTGTATATTTTAATTTTTTTTAAATTTTTATCATTATGATCTACTTTAATACAAAATGACAACATCACTAAGTGGTTGCAATTTTATTAGTTTATTTGGCTTTTAGTTTTTTGTTATTTTTTATTTTTATTTATCTGATTTTTAAAGTTTATTTTTAAAAAAATCCTTTTATTTATTTATTTTACATACTTTTTTGTATTTACATTTTTTTATTGCTTGATTTGTTTTGTATTTTTATTTTATATTTTTCTTTAAAATATCAATGTAAATCAAAAATATTTTCCATTTTTTCTATGAAATGTTTTATCATTCTTGAATTTTTTTAAATTATAAAATATTTTATATTATTTTTTCTCTTTTTTTTTTGTTTTCTAATCTTTTATATGTGTTCTTTTTAAATTTTTTATATTTTCTTTGAATTATATTGGACTTTATTACATTTTGTTTTTTAATTTTTGTTTCAATTAATTTTTTCTTTTTAATGATTTTAATTACTTGATATATTTTCTTTTTTAAATTTAATAATTTATTTCATTTTTAGTATTTTATTTTTCAAAAAATCTATTTTATTTTATTTTTATATTTTAATTATATTTTTCTTTGAAATTTGTCCATTGTATTAAAGTTTTTAAAAAAATTTTCTTTACATTCTTGAGTTATTGTATTTTCATATTTTTTCAAAACATCAACATAAATCAAAATTATTTTTAAATATATTTATAGCTTTATTTTTTCACTCGTTTTATTAATCTTTAAATTTTTGGTAAAATTTTTTATTTTAAAATAATTTTTAAGTTTCAAATTTTTACATTTTTAATTAAATTAAATATTTTAAAATTTTTATTTTTTAAAATTAAAATTTATTTTAATGGTAAAAAATAATGATAAAATTAATAAATAAATTATTAGTTTTATTCTAATGAGAAAACCACACACACTTTTTGCGTGTTCAAAATTTGACCATTAGGGCTATTTAACCAAGATTCACGCCTTTCACACCTTCTTCCTCTCCTGTTGTGAGCTTTCTGCACCTTCTTCTTTCCCTGTTGCTTTCTTTATACCCCTTTCTCTCTCTTTCTCTGGAAATCCTCATCGGAGGTTAAAGAGGTAATGATTTTAGGACTAAAGGGAACAACGTTCAAGTCGACCAATAATAGGCGAAAAACTAACTTCTTAGGTGTCCGTCAAAGGATTTTGAGGTAGGGGATGACCTGTGATCAATCTGCCTGTTTAGGTTAAAGGGAAAGGCCTCGTCGAAATCATTGGCTTTCCACCCCACGCCACGGCCGGTTATTGAAGAGAATTTCCCGGCGGTGGATCGAGTACAAGGCAACGCCACGGTAGGTTATTGAAGAGAATTTCCCAGCGTAGATCGAGTACAAGGCAAGGCCAGCATATCAGGTCTGTTTGCTTCAATCCTCTCTCATTCGCTTCGAATATACCCGTAAGATTTGATTTACTCCCTCTCCCTTGCTCTTATCTACTCCCTTTTTAGAAAATTTCTCAAGCTACTCCGCTTGGCTTTGATTCTCTGTTTCTTCTTTCTATTTCTTTTACATTACTTGTTGGCCTTGTTACTGCAGTAGTGCCGCAGGTGGAGCTGTCGTTATGCTTTGAATGCTGTTGTTCCCGAAGTTACTGCAGTTAGCTAGCATAATTACGTGGCTGAATTGGATGATCCTGGGGCAGTGAAGAAGGCGGATATGGAAAGAGTCGCTATTAAGTTAGTCTTATGATTCATTGTACACTTTAGTGGTTACTGTTAATTGTGTTGATAATCCATAATTATTTGCACTTGGCTCACTAATATGTTATATTCACTCTTAATTAAGCATCAAGAGCAGTGGCTTTCGTGCTTGTTAGGCAAGTTTGGTTAATCTTTGTTACATGGTTCGTGGATAATATTTTTGCGTTTTGATCAACTAATTTCACTATTGGGTAATATTATTGATACTTATATTATTTTCTTGAAATTCCCTTAGCAAACAAGCTTTTGTTGGATTATTGTTGTTATCAAAGTATTTGTTCTTTGCAGTATGTCTTTCTTATAGTCTTTCATTGCTGTTTTTCCTATTTTCAGGTATGGTGTCAACAACCAGGATGAGGCATTTAATGCTGAGATTTGTGATATATACTGCTGGCAAAGTGTAAAGTGGATCTTTTTATTATCTATCTACTTACCTGGGTAGTCAAAAGACCATACGGTTTTTCTAATCCATATATACATGGCAATTCTATTTGTGAGAGGCACATTTCTGCCTATTTGAGTCTTGAGAATTAAACATTTCTCTGTAATTCAATTGTCCTTTAATATTTCATTTAGGATTGTAACTTCTGTCCTTCCAATCGGAGGTCAAGAACTTAAAGGTGATGAAATTGACAAGATCATTACTTTCAAAAGTGCTTTGGGGATTGATCATCCAGATGCAGCTTCCATGCACATGGAGGTATTCCTAACTTGGTTCTTTTATGCAAGTTAACAAGTGAATTGCTTATATATATACAGTATGAAGTGAATTTCAGATATATCATCTTCAATAATATTGATTTTTTGGTTGAATATTGTAAGGCAGATACATAGGCAAGGGCTTGAGATTAGAGATCGTGATGGCAGTGCTGCGCAGCATCAGGTAGGTGACTTGTGAGCATGCTAGTTTGCAATGAACCATGAATTACGCATTTTAAATAAAGATGTGGAATGTGATCATTATTAGTAATTCTTCAGTGCAGGCATTTATCAAGCTGATTTATGCTTTAAGCCTTGTGTTTGGAGAAGCATCATCTTTCCTTCTGCCTTGGATGCATGTTTTCAAGGTTACTGATGCCCAGGTACTTAAACATCAATTCTTATGTCTGCTATTACTTCCTAGTAGCATAGACTGTTCTCCTATATGCCATTTTTTTTTAGGGCGAACAGCATGATTTGTGAAGGTTTACTCTTAGCACAATTTGATCCTAATAAATCTTCCAGGTTGAGTTATTGATGCTGCTCTGATCTGATAATATTACAGATAGTTATGTTACTGCAATACCAAGTTCTATTATTCTATTGCCATTTTTTTATTAAATAAGTTCTCTCACTAATTAACTGAAATAATCTATTAATGTTAGGGTAGAGGTTTGAAACTATTTTAATCTAATTAAAGTATTCTTACACAAATCATTTCATATGTATTATGGGCATTAGTATGAATCTTTAATAAATATTGATCCCATCATTCTTAGATGCAGCTGCTTCTCTTGCTTAAAGATCTATTTTTTAACCTTAGAGCAGCCTTCACTTTTAACAACTTTCGTTATTGATGGCTTGGAGAGTAATGGTAAAGCTATGAATTTATTTGTTGTGCCTCATACAGTCATTTAGAAGAAAGAAGCACTGTAACATTTTATGGAATGGAGCTAGGCGTTCATGGGGTTAAATTGGTTTTGAGTTGTGTCTTCACATTGGTGAATCCTTATTCTTCTTTCACCTTAGCATTGTTTTTTTTTTGCTCAACCTTTTAGATAGCTAATCTCATCTTAACAATTTTTACTCAAGCCTTGAAATTGCAATTAAGAGGTTGAAGGAGACAGAAAAAATACCTTGGAAGCCATCACAAAGCTTGAAGGCATGTATCTTCATCAATTGTTCTTTATAAAGAAATTTTGAAAGCTGTGTATGAATGTTGAAGTTCTGGCAGAACCTTGCAAAAAGGGAGAATGAAAGCAATTTCGTTTCTGCCATGGTATGTCCTAGTGAAACTGGTATCAAGTTTGATGATATGGGTGCTCTTGAAGATGTCTTCTCTTTGAACATGATATTATGTTTATGTTTTATTTTTGTTAGTTTAGACTTGGTTATCTTGTTGATTAAAGCTTCAATTGTTGTTGAGGATGGTAATATGTTGCTAACCCCTGTTTCCCTTGCTTCTGTTCTTAGAATTGTTTAAGGAAGTTTGTTTGCATCCTAATGGTTGGAGGCATTTAGTCAAGGGCTTCAAATATTTAAGTATCTTTGATTTAGGTCACTGGGAAAAGCCTGTCATGTTGGATGCACCTATGTCTGCATCTGGAGGTGTTCTTGCTGCAGAAGCTGCTACACTTACTTTCATGGTATGAATTCACCTCTTACCAATTCAATGAATAAATCTGTTTGTTTAATCTTTTTACAGTCCTTTGGAAATGAGAAAGTCATGTACTTGCTTAACTATCTGGGATTTCTTCTTCATAGTGTGGATACTTGTTTTCTTTCATGTATTTTAGAAGTGAATGAGAGTCATATATTCAATTCTGCTTTGTCTTAGCTTAAATGCTCTTATATATAGGAATTGATGCTGTAACATCAAAGATATAGCAAACTGCCCCTGCCAAGCTTACTCAAAGTGTAAATAAATTAAGCCCGAAATCACTGGTGCAAAATGTGAAACTCAACTATGTGATCTTAGATTTCTCCAGCAGTAATCTATTTGATAGAATAGTAGTAGTTTTGTTACATTCGATGTACATTCTTTGCGTGTATTTTTTTTTTTTTTGGGTATAGCATCACTTTTCAGCTGTTCTACTTCAATCATTCAAAAACAATGTAAGTTGCTCTATATTATGCATACTCTGGTACCTGAGAAAGTGTAGGCTGTTAGTGCGTTGGCTCTCTGTTTTTGTTATGCACACTTCTGAACTTGAGATGGCATATCATTCAGGTTCAGGTAGGTGGACCTCAGGATGTGTATATGGCTGCCAAAGCCATATTCCTCTCAATGGGGAAGAACTATGGCAGATCAGGAATTGGTTCAGTAAGTTTTTTTTATAGGACTCTTTAGGCCTTTTCGTCTCCCCTTCCTCTTTTTCCTTGTTACAGATGGAGTTTGCTGTTGATAAGTTAACAACAGGAATCATATAGACTTACTTCTACTGCATGTGCCAGAAGTGCATAAAAATAATACTTTGTTATTGTATATCAGAAACTTGTCCTTATCCAAATCTGTTTTTGTGATTGTGACATCTATGGCATGGTTGTTCATTTAGGTAGCAAAGATCTGCACCAATTTGGCAATGGCTATGATTGGTTGGTTGCCCCTTGGGCATTGTATCTTGTTTATTCCTTAGGTGTGACATGTGGTGGTAACAATTGCAATGTTACTGATGATACTGCAAAGCCACTTTCTCTGGAAGGTGACATTGTCAAACAGCCATGGGAGCAGCAGAAAGAGCTATCTCTTCCATGATGATGGAAACTCCTACTAATTCATCTGGTTTTCATATGTCTTAATATGCTTTCAGACTACATGAGGATGCCTTTACTGTAGTGTTCTTCTGTCTCACCTTTTATGCTTCTTTGAAACACAGAAAATGTTGAGAGGGAAGAAAATATGGAGGAAACGGATCCCTGTACTGGCTCTGAAACAGATCCAGTTGCTGTTCTATTCCACTGGCTTCTACATTGCCAAGTAATTTCTTCATTCCCTTCTTTCCAGATACTGGATATTTACAGTTTTTTCTACAAATTTTCATGCATAATGAACATGACTTGATATTCATACCTCTGGCTACCACATGCAAATGTTCATTAAAAGAGGCCTGACTCTTCTTGGTTTTGCATATGATAGGTATCTTACAGAGCAGTCTATACAAAAGAAAATGCATCAGTAAACATTCTTCATAAATGGGATCCTGAGGCAAAATGATTTGTCAAAAAATTTTGACAACATATATCTGCAATATGCAGGTAGGCTTCTTAAAAATGAGAGGTTTCTGTTATGAATCTCATGCCTCTAAAATCTTTACTTCTAAAGCTCTTGTGACTTGAGCCATGAAGCCCACAGTACAGATAAGGCTCTGTGACTTGGGTCAGGCCTCATAGTTAAATCATTCTTAAAAAAGTATATGTCTTATGCTTTGTTTGGATCCTTGGCTTGTGCCCAACCCAAGAACTGCTCACAAGCCCAAATAGACATTTATGGCACACAAGATGCCTTGCTATTCAACTCTATATTTTAAGTTATTTCAAAATATCACATAAAAATAGATATTGCTCTCTCTGTTAATGTTCGGAGCATATCTGTTTGTTTCAATCCTCCCTAATTTGCTTCAAATATATTCATAAGGTTTGATTTACTCCCTCTCCATTTATCTCTCTCCCTTCCTCTTATCTACTCCTTTTTTAGCAAATTTCTCAAGCTGTTCTACTTGGCTTTGATTCTCTATTTTCTCCTTCTTCTTTCTATTTCTTTTACATTAATTGTTAGCCTTGTTACTGCACTGGTGCTGCAGGCAGAGCTGTTGTATATGCTTTGAATGCTGTTATTCCTGAAGTTGCTACAGTTAGCTTGTATAATTATGTGGCTAAATTGGATGATCCTTGGGCGGTGAAGAAGGAGGATATATAAAGAGTCGCTATTAAGTTAGTATTATGATTCATTGGACACTTTAGTGGTTACTGTTAATCGTGTTGATAATCCATTATCAAAACTAGTCATTCTTTCGATGAAGGGGCAAGAGCTTTTTTCTCATGAAAATATTTTGCAGTTACTGAATATTATTCAATACTTTCAACTGCAATTTTCTTTATTCGTTTCATTCATTAATCATGTAATGATTCATGCACTTCTTGATGAAGGGAGGTACTTTCCTGAACCTGAGCTGACAAGGATAGTATATTTGGATTATGTGTGTTGAGCCTGCCACGGATTGTTGTTGCATATGAGAATCATGCAAAGTAACTATTTCTAATCTCTTTTGACTTTGTTAAATTTATGATATTTTTCTTTTTCTGTTTTGCTTGAACGTTTGTGTTACTTTTGCATGTCTCTCTATGGATACATATATGTACATGTTATTATTCCATCTGGTTATGTGTCTTTGTATGCTTGTGCGTTGTTTTTACCTTTTGATCTAATTAAGTATACGAACAAGGGTTCACGTATTATCTCATTGAAATTTAAAGGTCAGTTTTTATCTAGTTTTATGACCAATGTATGTTTTCCTCTATAACTATTTGAACATTCTCTATTTTTAATCTTTTAAAACCATAGAAATGGTGATAATAGATAAAATAAATGATTATATTACCTAATGGCAGCTACTCCATTTATCAGTAATGTCCGAATTATCGGAGATGCCATTAAAGTAAGTATTATCAAAGGATTTGAAGAGTACTTTGGAGGTAGAAAGTGCCCTAACAAGTTTGAATGGTTGCATGAGAATAAGGAAACTGGGTTAGTGTAACTTTTTTTTTTTTTTTTCTGTAGTTCATTATATGCTTTGGTGTTTATTTATTACGTGTCTTTTAATATTGGTTCCATTTTTATTTTTGTTAGCTGCACTTATGACATGCTTTTACCCTATAAATTAGATATTTTCCTGGATATAATTAATTAGTACGACATCCTTTGGTTCCTTAAAAGTTTTATATTTGTATAAACTCATTTAATGATGTTGCAAGAGAGACAAGGAGGATGTATGAAGCTAATGTTGATGATATGGGGGGACTGACTAGTCACTATCTACACTCCAGTAAGAGAGGATGTTGTTGAAGGCCAACCTGTTTCTACATCAATAGAACCAATCACCGTTGATAATGTGCAGAGCAATATCCTTGTTTTTGTGACTTTTCTTTTCTCATTTTTTTAGGTAAAATCTTTCTAATGTCCTATAGTGAATATTCAAGTTCTGTTATGATGTTTAAAAGCATCTAAAAAAAACTCATTTTGCAACTTTGTTTTATTTATATACCTTATTTTGTATTTTAACATACAGAATTAAGTGGCAAAGGGTTTAGATGTCGTTGTTCTTTTTAATTTTACATTTCTTTAACTAGCATGCAGGTTTTTGGTAAACAATTTTCTTGATGTTCATTACTTCAAGAAAAATTATACAAAGTTCTGTATGCCATTTGGTAATCTGGTTGACTTTAACTGGTAAGTGCTTGAGTGTATTGCAATTGATGCTCTAAACCCTTGGCCTTTGATTAACCCTCCTAAGATAAATGTTTGAATTATTTTATACAACAAATACCAATTGTAACATGATTTGATATTCTTATCCGTATGATCTTTCCTTGTTCTTACTCATTCTTTTTTATTTCCTTAATTTTTTTTTAACACTTTCTTCACACTTTTAGAAGAAAAATGTATTATATGACTCCTAGATATTATGTAAGGATTTACATGTACTTGGTGATTTCTACTTATTTTTTCATTCTTATTAACTTGCAGATCCAAATGTTCATTAAGAAGTGAAGTAGAAGCTTGACATTAGAATCGTAAAATTTGAGGTATGACCATATTTCTAGTTTCTTACTAGCTTCTCTTCTATAATTAGTGTCAGTATACATGGCCTAAGAGGTGTAAATATCGTAATTTTTGAAGCAACTAAGGGGTTATTTAAATATGATGTTATGGAATTGGGTATAGATGTTTTTAGGTTTTTGCATACAATTATATCTACTCAAAGTTCCTCTGATTTTATTTTTTTTTCATGAAAGTTGATGAGATCTTAGAAATGCTGCTATGGTAGATTCATAACCTTATATTTATTTTCTTTTAGTATCTATTGTTTGTTTGATGAATTAATTCTTATTTGTCAAGCAATATTTCTTATGATTGAGACCTTTCGATTCAGGCCTTCCATTGCTTGTTCCTTACCAAGATTTATTTCAATGAAAGTTAATCTTCTTGTCACTTTTATTTTTTAAACCAAGTTCATCTTTCTTTTGGTCACTTATATTATTTAACATCTATCTTTCTTTATTTGCATTTGATATTTTATGGAGATCAACAAATTAATCAACATTCAACATTTAGTAAATGTGATCCAATTGAGTCTGTTCGTAATACTTGTATATCCTTTTTAAAAACACCTCACGTTTATAAGCTGCATATCATATAGCATCATGATCATCAAGAAGGTTACTATTGACTTCAATTTTGTGATTTGTCCTTTTTTTTTTATGAGGAATTGTTTAAGTATAATAGAGAAATAAGGAGAGTAAGTGAAGAATTGTTTATGAGGAATTTTGTGATTTGTGCTTTATGGATTTGTTCTTGTGAGACATAACCTCTTTTTTTTTTTTTTTTTTTCTTTTTGGGGGGAAGAGGGGGGGGGGGGGGGGGGGGATAAGTTATAGTTATATGAAGTCAAGAAATGGAATGGTATTAATCAATACAATGCCTATTTTATTCTTTCGTAAGTAACCAAAATAAGACAATCTTTCTCTCCTGCTTTTAACCTATAACTTGTATATTTGTATGTCTATCTATTTATTGTATATACACATCAAATAAGACTATTGATTTAACACCTAATAAATTAGGTAATGCCTTCACTCTTGTTTCTAAGCATACAAATTGAATTTTTTTTTAGTCTTCTTTGTTTCAATGAAGGTCAATTTATTAATCACTTTTATTTTTTTAATCCAATTAATTGTTTTTTCTTTAAAGTTGATATTCCCATGGAGATCTACAGATTAAATAATATGTAATGACAGTAAGTTTTGTTCGATCTTGTGTGTTTATAATATTTATGGATCGTTTGTGGGAACAACTTGCCTGTCATAAGCTAGGATAGGCAATCATCATTGTTGATTTTGATGTTTTGAATTGTACTTATATGTTATTGTTTAACTAGAATAGAAAAAGGAATGGAGTTAGTCATCATTTTTAAATATTTTTTTTTTTGTAGGAATCTTTTTTATTGATTTGATACGCAATTTTTTAGATATATCTAATCGAGACAGAGCCATTGATTTTGTGTAGAAATTATGGTTATATAAAAATTGTGATAGTCATCATCCAAAACAAGTTTGCTCCATTCTTTGCATGCAACCAAAAAAAGGTATTCTTCTTGTCTCTTGCTTTCAATCTATTATATTCTTGTCTATATGTCTTTTACCTTGTTTGCATATGTAATATTATGTACTTTTTTTTTTTTTGAAGTTTTTGAGTAAGAAAGATCTTTGCACATTCTTGTTACAATGCGTAATAGATTATATGATGCTTCAACTCTTCTTTTTCACCAAACAAAATGAATTTATTTCTTTGGTATTTGCATTGGATACTCTATAGTGCTTTAAAAGAATTGGTTTGGCAGAAAGATAAGGAACTTGCATCATATATGTCTTATTTGGTTTAAACCATTATATGTATATATTGTTTCTATTTATTCTGGGGCTATGATTTAACTGCTATCACTATAGATTTGATAATTTTTGCTAGCTGTATATTTTAATCATTGTATGTGTTCAAATGATAATAGCTTTTAATATATTTTTATTATTTTCAATTCACATCAAGCATCAATCAAATCAATCTACGACTCTAGTGGAGTTCCTAAAATGATAGCAGAAGTAAGTTAAGATATATCTTTTCATCATATCAATTGGCTCCAAATTTCTTAAACTGATAAATTTTCCTTATATTTACGTATAGTGTGAAAAACGGTGGCTTCAGGCTGTCTTGTTGTTTGGTAAAAAGGCAAAGCTAGAAGTACTAAGGGCATCGGATGAGCTAGACAAAGAGGCACATATAATTCTCCAATTTGGATTCCTTTCTCCTAGAAAAATAATAATTTAGCCTTAAATGTTGAATAAGAAGCTTGTTAGTTATTGAATGTGATGCATGTGATGCAACTTAGGTCTTCTTAACATAGTTGATAATGAAAGTAGGCAAGTTAGCAAATCAAGAATTGTTGTTAAGATTCAACATTTTAGGATTATGGCTGTTAATGTTCAACCCTTACACTCTTGATGAGATAGTAAGCATAGGTTTGATGGAGTAACTTGCTTTGTGTTATGATTTTTTTTTATTCTTTTTTCTATATAGATTTCACAAGCTTATTAGATTCTTATCATAACATAAGGCTTAGGAAGACTAAAAGCAAAAAAACATTAGTAGTCCTAACTATGATTCCTTTTATTATTGGTCTTGAAAGTTCCATATGGATAATGAAGAATTTTTAAGCTATTGGATGTGATTAAATGTGTGAGAGAACTAGTAGATTGTGAGAGAAATGATAGGGCAGATACCTTCAATGTTGCTAAAAGTGCACCATAAATTTTTTTTTATTATTTTTGTAAGAGGTTCAACAATCGTTACTTAACTAAAGAATTATGGTTGATCAATATGGTTAAAAAAGAGGTGTATTTGTTTGGAGAAACACCTCTTTTTCAATTATGTAATTTTGTGTTTTGTCTATTGTTGTTATAGTTATGCTTTTACTTGCCTTTTATTCTTGTTCATTATTTTTTGTTATATATTTTCTTTTATATTTGTTATCTCCCATTTTATTTTTATGCTTGTTCTTTGTTCTTTGCTTTTGTGTTTGTGTTTGTTTTATTTCTTTTATGTTTACTCTTTATCAGTTTTGTATTTTTGTAGCTAGTGTTTTCTTTTATAGTTTTTTTGCTTGTTTTTTGTTTTTATGTTTCTTCTTTCTTGTTATGTTTATGTTATTCTTTCCTTCTTCTTTGTTCTTACATTTATCCTCTACTATTTCTTCTTTGTTTTCATGCTTGTTCTTTATTATTTTGCTTTTATTTGTTTTAAGTTTTTTTTGTTCATTTTTTTTGTGTGTTTATTCTATGATGTTGCTATTGTTGCTTAGTTATCCTTTGTTCTTTTATCTATTTTCTATTTTTATGTTCTTGTGCTTGTTTTTTTTTATTTTGTTTTACACTCAATTCTTGAACTTATTTCTATTATATGTTTTCTACTTTTGTGCTTGTTCTCAGTTATTTATTTTTGTGCTTATTTTTTGTATTGTCTTTATGTTTATTATTATCATTTTTTTATTGTTTTGCCATTTGTTTTTACTTTTTTCTTTTTTGCTTATGTCTTGTTATCTATTTTCATACTAGTTCCATACTATTATTTGTTTCTTTTTTTTCTTTTCTTTTTACGGTTTTTTAATTTTTTTCAATATTTTGTTTCTTCTTTGCTTTGTTGTTTTTTTTCCTTATGCTTATCTTTCTTTTTTATTTGTTCTTATTTTATGATCTCTCTTTTTTCTATTTTTAGATTGTCTTTAATTCAGTAGTTTATTTTTCTCTTATCTATCTTTGTGGTTCTTTTCTATTATTTTCTAGAGTTTTAAGGTCTAGGAACTAGAGTCGAGGGTTTAGGTTTTGGGATCTAGTGGTCAAGGGTTTAGGTTTTAGGATCGAGGGTCATCGTATGCTCTTTGTTGTCATTTTTTTTTTGTTTGTATTTTGTATTTTTGTATTTTTTTTTAATTTTTTGGGTCTTTATGCTTAACTTTCTTCTTTTTTTGTTATTTTATGTTCTCTCTTCTAGCATATTTTCTCTATTTTTTGGATTATCTTTAATTTAGTTATTTATTTTTTCTTATCTTTCTTTTGTGGTTCTTTTGTATTATTTCTAAGGTTTAAGGTCTAGGTTTTAGTTCTAGGGACTATGGTCGAGGATTTAGGTTTTAGGATCGAGGGTCAAGGGTGTAGGTTTTTAGTCTAGGTTTCAAGGTCGACGGTATGACGTTTTAGGGTCAAGGTCTAAGGATTAGGGCTTATGGCCTAAGCTTTGGGGTCTAGGTTCTAATATTTAGGGTCTAGATTTTTCAGTCTAGGATCTAGGGCTTGAGTCTAAGGTCTAAGGCTTTGTAAATTTTAAGGTCTAGGGTTTATGGTTTAGGATAATGATTTTAGTGTTAAGATTTTGGGTATAGGTTGCAAGAACTAGGGTTTAAGATCCAAAGCACAAGGTCCAAGGTCCAAGATTTAAGGTGTAGGGTCAAGAGTTTATGGTTTAGGGTCTAGGTTTAGGTTCCAAGGTTGAAAGTTTTAAGGTCTCATCTCAAGCTCTAGGGTTTACGATTTTAGGGTCTAGGTCTATAGTTTTAGGATTTAGGGTTTAAGTCTACAATTTTAAGGTCAAACGTCTAGGTCTAGGGTTTTAAGGTTAAGGTCCAAAGTCCAGGGTTTTAAGATCCAGGATCTAAGGTTTTAGGGCTTTTGGTTCTAAGGTTTTAGGATTAAGGTTTAAGGTCTTGTGTTTTGAGGTATAGAACCTAGACTATAGGTTTTCAGGGTTTTTAGGTCTGAGTTTTAGGGTTTAAGATTGAGCGTTGAGAGTTGAGGGTTTAAGGGTTTATGAGTCGAGGGTCTAAGTCTAAGGTTTTAGGATTTTAGGGTTTTAGGGTCTAGGATTTAAGGTTTAGAGTCCAGGGTTTTAAGATCCAAGATCTAAGGTTTAAGTTTTAGGTTTTAAGGTTTTCAGTTTTAGGGTTTTAGGATTTAGGGTTTAAGATCTTGTGTTTTAAGGTATAAGACTTAGAGTATAGGTTTTTAAGGTTTTTGGATCCAGCGTTGAAGGTAAGGGTTTAAGGTTTTAGGGTTATTAGGTTTTAAAGTTTTAGAGTTCTAGGATTTTTGTGTATAGGGTCTAGGGTCTAGGATATACGTTACAGGTTTTAGGGTTTTGGGGCTTTAGGGTTTGGTGTTTTAGGTTTTAAGGTCTAGATTTTAGATGTAGGGTTCTAAGGTTAGGTCTTGGGTTTTAGGATCACGGATCTAACGTAAGGTTTTACGATTAGGGTCTAGGTTTAGGGTCTTAGATTTAGGATTTAAGGTTTTTGTTAAGGTTATTGGGTTAGGGTTTAGGGTTTAGGATCAAGGATCTAGGATTTCAGATCTAAGGTTTAGGTGTACGATTTAGTGCTTAGTGTCAAGGACTAAGATGTATCTGGTCTAAGGGTTTAGGGTTTAGGATCTAATGCCTAAGGTTTACGATCCAAGATCTAGGGTTCAGTAATTAAGGCCTAGGGTTTATAAGTCTATTATATAATAATTATGGTCTAAGGTCCAAGATCTAGGCTTTACTGTCTAGGGCCTAAGGTCTAAGATTTAGGATCTAGAATTTAGGGTATGGAGTTTAAGATCAAAGGTCAAGGGTTTTGGGTCTAGGGTCAAGGGTTTTGGGTTTATGGTTTAAAAGTATAATGTCAAGGTCAAAGGACTGGGGTCTAAAGTTTAGAATCTCTAGGGTCTAAGGTTTATGGTCTAGAAATTAGAGTTTAAGGTCTAGCATTGAGGGTTTAGCTATAGCGTCTAAGATCTAGGGTTTAGGTTTTAGTGTTTAGGATTTTAGGCTTAAGGTTTAGGTTTTATAGTCTAAGTTTTAAGGTTCTAAGGTTTTAAAGTCTAAGGTTTTAGGATTTAAGATCTAGGTTCTAAAGTCTAAGTTAGAAGGTTTTAGGCTCTAAAAAGGTCTAAGATCTATGGTTAATGTCTAGGGTTGAGGGGGTTTAAAAGTCTAGGGTTTTATGATTGTTTTAATATTAATAATAACAAAGAATATAAATATAAAATTATAAAATAAATTTTGATTGGTAGATTCTCTTTAAGTGAGAAAAATTAAAAAATCAAAAGTGGATTAACCAAAAAAGCCACTTGGTGAATTAACGGGCAGAGATAAATTCAACAATCTCAACGAAAAGAATTGACATATAAAACGGATTTAGGTGTTGCATTTGGAACATTACTTTGTCTTTGATATTCTCAGTTTTCATCAAAAGCTCAAGCTTTCCTTAGTTTCAAAATCAAAACATAGATGTTCGGATTTTGTGATTGAGGATGTAGGATTGAGCTATGAGACCATTAGACATCGATCTTTTTGTTCCTTGACCATCATGGACTCTACCTTTGAATTCTTTTCGTGAAATTGTCGAAGTCACCTTTAACTCAAACTTCACATTTGTTTTCAATGATAGTAACTTCTCTAACAAGGTTCTAAGATCAAAGTCATACCCAAATTACAGAAACTAAATCTGAGGATCAGAGTTTCTGCATCATCGCTTTTTAGGATAGCAATTATAAGCGTCGCAAAAGGAATATTAAGAAAGAGAATGGTCTTTTTTTAAAATAAATTTTTAAACTGTTTGGTTGTTTATATGAATGTGTATATCTTCAATTTAGATGATCAGATTGAGGGAGGAAGGAGGGATTTTTGACCATATTATTGGTTTTTTACATGAATTCCTTGTTTATTTTATAACTTTGTGATATCAGTCAAAAATTTTGAATTTGGTTAAGTTTGGTTAGAAATATGAGAAATTTAATTCAGAAGATTTTGATGCACATATACTCTTTTCTTTTCTTTTAATTTCTGACATTCCTATGAAGATTATAAGATATTTGATATTTTGATGATTTCTCTTTGAGAAGGTCTATACAACAATCTTTTATTCATCGAGAAGGTAATTATTTATTTGGACTTATACAAATTGTATTTTTGAGGACAATAAAATGAATCTATATAAAACTATTAGAGCTTGAGTGTTCAATTATGATTCTTTTACTAAGTAGAAAATGATGTGCTTTATGTGATTAGTAATGTAATTCTAGTAATTTTGGATTCAGTGTGGTGCAATTATGCAATGAGAAATAATAGCGAACTTAGGTACAAAAACTAGAATGGTTCTCCTTACCTAACACTCATGTGTGAGCTAATGTAATGCACTTTTGCTTGCTTAGGCATTAACAACAAATATGGACACATATAGAAAGTGTGGATAGAAAATAACTTAAAATAGGATTAGTTATGTTCAACATCCTGAGATTTTTAAATAGTTTTCGCTATGTTGATCACTGGAATTGAACTTTTTGTTTGTTCATGCTTGGGTTCTAAATAATCTGAAAAATCGAACTTTATTTTGATTACTTTTGGTTTTTGATCCTCTATTATCTGTAACTTTGTAGGAAAACTTTCTATCTATTCATGCTTTTGTTTCACATAATCTAAAAATCAAATTTTATGTTGATTACTTTTGCTTTTTGGTGCTCTATTGTTGAGGTTTCCTCTTTGGCTTTGACTTATGACTTTGGCAAGAATTCTTTACGATAGAAATTCTAAGAAGAGGGAAGTTATGGTGAAGTGTACTTGTATAAGGGTAATGAGGTTTTAGGGAATGTTATTCTCCAGATGTCCTTCTTTATTGGATTATCTATCAGTTACATTTTTTGTTTTTACTATCGAAGTTCATTGTTTTGATAGCTTTTTACGGTCAATAGGAATTTTGCTTGTCTTTTTGAGGCTAAGGTAATGTGGGCCAAAGTAACAAGCAATAAACTGATGATCAATTATGTAAGGGAGGATATGATCCCTGATAAAGCTTATCGGTTAAGGATGGTTTCAAGTAATAGGTTCTGAGGCTGTTGGTTTAGTTCAACTTCATATTTGAATTTGTTAGGAAAAACTGATAGTTAATAACCTAATTATCAAAAAAGATATATCATTATTCATCCTTTGTGTGTAACGAAGTAATTGTGTGACATTGCTTGGTAGCTTGGCATTTTATAGGCTTAGAATCATGTTAATCATAGTTTCTTTTTTGTAGTATTTCTGTTACACTAGGACTTTGGTAGCATGGTTGCTAAGAATGTACCTAAACAACCATGCATGATTTTTTTACTCAACTTTGTTCTTTTTAAAAAAAGAATGGATGTACCTAACAGTAAGGCACAGCTAGGCCCAAGGGCCTATGCCTACAATAGTAACAGACGATGGTGCCCACAAGTGCTCATGAATAAGAAGGAATACCTATGTAGGCTTTTGTTTGCTTTTTTATATATTCATACTTGGTATTGATATCCTCAACCATTAAATTTTATGTGCATGATTTTCATAAAGAAATGTAGATAAAAATTTATGTGGTTAATGTAAGCATGATTCTCACATTTGCTCTAGTCATTTTTCTTTTTTTAATTATCTTTTTGCCATTTACTCTCTCCTTCCCTCTTTCCCTATGTTCTCTTCTTCTACTCTATTTTTAAAAAATATCTTGAGCTATTTTACTTCGCTTTCATCTCTATTTCATCATCTTCTTCTTTTGATTTCTTTTACATTAATGGTTAGCCTTGTTACCACACTGAAAAATTGTCAAACGACCATACTTTCCTTGCTAGAGTTATTGATGTCACTCTCATCTGATAGTACTACATATAACTATGTTATTGCAACACCAAATTTTCTTATTTTATTACCATTTTTCTATTATATAAGTTATCTTACTAATTAAGTGAAATAATCTATTAGCAATAGGTTAGAGGTTTGCAACTATTTTAATCTTATTAAAATATTCATATACAAGTCATTTCATATGTGTTATGGGCATTAGCATGAATCTTTAATAAATATAAAGCCCACTTTTCTTAAGTGTAATTGCTTCTTCTATTTGAAGATCTAGGTATTTTTTTTTTAGAGCAGCCTCACTTTAAACAACTTTGGTTTGTTAATGGCTTGGAGAGTAATGGTAAAGCTATGAGTTTATTTGTTGTACCTGGTTAGAAGAAAGGGACACTATAACCTTATATGGGATAGAGCTTGGCATTCATAGGCTTAAACTGATTTTAAATTGTCTCTTTAGATTAGTGAATCCTTATTCTTTTTTTTTATCAACATTGTTTTTGTGGTCAAACTTTTTAGATAACTTTTCTCATCATAATGACTTGTAAGATGTCACTCACGTATACTATGCCCATGTTTGGTTTAGATCTTATTTTCTCTGTTGATAAATATTTTAATTAATTAGAAGGAAAGATACTAACATACAAATTTATGTGAGGTTTGATTTAAGTTTCTTTTGATGTTGTTATGTTCTGCAACATAATACATCATCATGTAATGCATATAAGCAAAACCAACTTTAGGAGTCCATACTACAATTTCGTATTTTTATGTATTTTTTGTAATTTCGACATGTGATCGGTGATTTCGAATTTCGCTAATAGAAGTTGAAAAAGTTGTTAGTTGAGTAAAAAATCATTATATATCATCTTGCCTAGTTCCTTCCATTACGGGGATAGGATGTGTCTACCTTGTAAAAGGTATAAATGTTTATGCTTGTGTATGTGTTTTAGGTAGTTTTGTCTCCCTGATTTGGTGTTGTTCATTTCACGACAAGCCTTGAAAATGTAATTATTATGTTAAAGGAGTAAGAAAAAATATCTCAAAGGCCATCACAAAGTTTGAAGGCATGTATCTTCATTAATTGTTCTTTATAAAAAAAATTTTGAAAGTTGTGTATTAATGTTGACCTCTAGTTGAAGTTCTAGTACGTCTTGGTGAAATTGGTGTCAAGTTTAATGATAAATGCTCTTGAAGATGTGAAGAAGGCATTGCAAGAACCAGTCATTTTTCTTATAAGGAGGCTAGAGCTTTTTTTTTTCATGAAAATATCTTGAGTACTGAATATTATTCAATACTTTTAATCGCAATTTGCTTTGTTCTTTGCATTCTTCAACCATATCTATGATTCTATCAGCCTTGAAAAGAATATTACTATTTGGTCCTTTTGTATTAGTAACCCTTCTTACCAAGGCACTTACAATGAAAGTTAAAGGAAACTTCATCAGTATAACTAGTTTTACTCTCTCATCAAAGGTTTGTTGAGATACAAATGCAGCATTCAGTTAATTAAATTTGGAATTGATGGATCACTAAGCTTATGCTCTTTATATTTATGATATCTTTGATGTAGTTTGGTTCCATTTTCACGATTTCTATTTTTGGATTCTTTCTATTATTCTCTGATTTTTCCATTTCTTTTTGTAGCATAGTTATGGTTATGTTCATATGGCGTAACCACATTATTAATTCTTTTTTCTTTAATAAATAAAAGTTTCATTTCTGAAATTGAAGGCCATTAGTTCTTTTTATGTTATGCAACAGAAGAAAAGTTTGTAATCTTAAGATGGTTTAATTATGAAGTGTGTAACTTCTAGTTCATAAGACCTTTTTTATATAAGATTAATCACCTTTCACCTACTTTTAGACACTAAAATGAACTTATTTGTGGTCTATGCTTAGATACCCTTAGTAATGCCGATGAGTAGACTAATAACTCTTTGGATTGACAATGAATGTAACTTATGATGTTAGATAAAAAAGATTTGGTCTTAGTACTTTGACAAGAATTTCATAGTTAGTTTGAACATTTTTTTTGCATGTTAAAGTAAAAGTTGTTTATTAGATGTTTGTTCTGCTTGTATGCATAATCTTGTTGGCATTGATATTTTATTTTCAGAAAACATGTGGCTAATTTTGCTTCTTACTAATTTCTTTCTCCTTTTCGACAGTGGTTTGGAGATGTTGAAAAGTTTATAAAGATTCTTTTCTTCTTTGCTAGCAAGTTAGCCTTTATCATTATATTTGTTGATGATGTGAGTCATTCATGTGAAAACATGACGTGTAGTAAGTGTTTTAGCTGCATTTTGTGTATTTGAACGTGAATCTTAGAAGATCATATGGTAAAGTATGTTATGTCGAAAAAGTTCATTCTTCACCTGTTGAAAAATAATTCACTTTTCTTTCCTCTTGTTGCTAAAAAAAGGCAATTGTAAATATTTGCTACTAAAACATATATATTTTAATGGCTATTATTGACAATTGCTTTCTTAATATCAAAATTTAAGTTTGAGATTAAAAAATTTTATATCAGATTAATTAAACTTTATTCAAATATAATAAAAATGATGTTTATTAAATCAAACATATGTGAAATTAATATATATTCAAATAAATTAAATTTTAAAATTAAAATATTTACTAAGAATTAAATTTTGTTTTATTGTTATAATTATTATTTGCAAGTCCTTCAATTATTAAGATATGAAATATCGAAATTAAAATCCATTCTCTATGTTTTCACATATTTGATTCTTTTCAAAATAAAAAATATAAACTATACCAATTAAAAAAATTATTAAGATTTAAACTAAAACATAAATTTAATATAATTTTTTTGACAAATAAGAAAAAGAAATACATTAGGTTTGATTTGTAATCAAATGTTTCTTTGAATTATTAAGCTCAATTTAAATTATTGCAAAAGCCTTTGACTTGCCTTGAAAGCCTATCAACTTTCTCTAAAAGGTCCAATCTGAAACCTATAAGCTTGCTTTGAATGACCTAATTAAAAGGTCACAAGCTTACTTAAAAGGCCTAACTCAATAGCAAATAATCTTGCTTGAGCTTCCTTAAAGGCCTCAACTTGAAAACCGTTTAACTTAATGTGTCCAATTAAAAGTGTGCATTAGGTTTTATTAATAAAAAAGGGATTGTGTGCCTAATGACGCGGGCCAAGTTTTATGGATCATAGCGATGGATTCGAAACTCTCTCTATCTCTGTTTGTACGTAGCATTAGGTTTTGCCCGAGATCTTTTCTCACTCCACAATCCGTATAGCATGAGCTCTCTTTTCTTTAAAAAATATCCAAACCATGCCCCTCTCTCTCTCTCTCTCTCACACACATACATCTTTATAAGTACTTGAATTGAAGTTTTTCTCACGAATGCGCTTTCTTTCAATCTTAAAATACTGATCATACCAAGCATGTCTCTCTCTCTATATGTTGTTTGTAGAAAATTATAAAAACTTTAAGACAATAATGAGTTAAGTCCAACTTCCCTTCTCAGTTCTTAGATTTTTTGATTTCCCAAAAATGAAAGCCAACAGAACATATATAAGATGTTGTTTTATGGTCTCAAACAATGAAAAATCCTAGTTTTTTTAATGTTGAATTTTACTATACTTTTTCAGGAAACAAAAATAATCGATTCGCCTGCTTAGATCATGCAATATAAAGAAGAAACTAGTTTTTGATTTTTTTTTCCTTTTTTTTTTCTTTGTCTACAAAGTTGAAGCTATCTACCAACTAAATGTGGGCATTGAGAGTCAATTGTTTTATTAAATAGGTATTTGTTATTCTATTGTAAGCCCATTTTAAGGGCTTCTTGTATTGTGATACAAAGCTTTGGGACTAATTGGGATTTGTCTCCGCTATTGGATCGCTTTTGGGCTTTTATAACAAGAGTTGGCTTAAAAGTGATACTCGTGCAGTGTTAATTTAGTACCTAATTTTGGACTTATGCTTTTTGCTTGGGGCTATAACCATTCCTTCTTGCTCCGTCTTTGGGAATGAGGATAAATCTTTTTATACCTTTTTTAAACCTGTGCTTGTTATTTGCTAATAATATTTGATGAAAAGAAACTGGAAATGGAATCTGTGGTTGTGTTATTTGCTGATAATATTTTGATAATAAAATACTTAATGTATCAAACTAAAAGTTTAAGGGCTTATTTGAGGGCTCAGTTGAAAAAGCATCATCTTTACTTGAAAGTTCTCAATTGAAAGGCTATTAGTTCATTTAAAAAGCCCCATTTTAAAATCCATCATCTTAGTATAGAGGCGCAGCTAAAAAAATTTGATCACCTCATTCGAAAGGCCAAACCACAATTGTAAGTTTGCTTCAGAGACCTCATTCAAAACTCATCAGCTTGCTTTCAAAGGCCTAATCAAAAGCCCATTAGCTTACTTTGGAAGGCCTAGTCAAAAGCCCATTAGCTTACTTTAAAAGGCCTAACAAAAATCCAATCAGCTTGCTTGAAACACCTAATTAGAAAACCACTGGTCGATTATCTTCTTGGGATGAATACGAAGAACGAATGAGAGCAGAGGAAAGCTTTTCATTCAGTCAAAGAGAGATAAGGTAATTTTTTCTTGCATGTATAATCTGTTTCGATCTTTTTCTTGTAGGTCTCTTTTCCATCATCAAAAGGATCGCCTCTGGTTTCTTCGTCCTACTTCTAGCAGCCACTACCTTTCTTAGAAGGCCTAACTCAAAAGCTCATTATCTTCTTAAGAGCGTGTTTGTCAAAGTGAAAAAGGGAGAGGAGGGAGAGGTGGCGGGGCTGGGGGAGGGGGGGTGGGTTCTCGTGCTCCATTCTAACCCCATTTTCATTGTAAATTGTTTCTCTCGTTGCTTTTCTTCTTGGTGTTTTATTAATTTTTTTTTATTTGCATTGGTAGCTATTTATTCTCTTTTATTTTTTTGAAATTGCTTTTTGTTCAGTTTGTTACAAATTTTCTTAATTATAAGTTATGACTGTAATTGTTGTAAATTTTAGACATTAGCTCATAGGTATACAATATAAGCCCTGACCGTTATTTTTGCCTTCGGCCTGATAAGGTGTGACATAGAATTTTTATCTTTAGATGATACAAATATCACTTTCTACACCTATATATGTTATTAGTCTTAAAATTTCCATTCTGTTGCATTTTGTGTCAAGCAATCTGTGATGGTCATCTTCGAAACTTTGTGTTTCTTAATTACATCGCTAATTCACTACCTGTTGGCTAAAATTTTGGCAGAGATGAAGCAAGCTTAAATCTCAATTATAAATGTACATAAGTTTGAAAGTTTTGACTACACCAAAATTCTTTATTTTGGTTAGTTAACTTGTTTTAATTTTACTGAACCTCAAACTTTATCAATTTAAGTACGATATTCATACTTTAAATCTTGTAGATGATTTTTTTTTTTAATTTGGATTTTAATTCTTCTAACAAGATTGCTCAATTCAAAGAGCATGGATGTTGGTTTAATGTGAATTGGTTGCTAATACAAAACATATGGATGTGAGAACAAAAAGTGTTTCTTTTCCATGTATGTAATTCATATATTTAGCTATACTATATGACAAATATAACTTATAATTTGCTTTATTGATAAATAGATGGATTATGTTTGATTTTATTTTTCTTTTTCACCGGGAATTTAGATTTTACTTGAATACAAGTAAATGTCTTACAAATGAATAGGTATGGTAACTTCAATGAAGTAAAATCAAGAGAAAATATCAACTTGGAATGAATACAAAGAATGAGAGAGAGATGTAAATTAGTGCATAGGGGGGAAGCTTTTCATTCAATCAAAAGGAAGAAAAATAGATGAAGTAATTTTTCCTTGCATGTATGATATGTTTCCATCTTTTGCTTCTAGGTCTCTTTTCCATCATCAAAGGGATTGCCTCTGGTTTCTTCTTCCCACTTTTGGCAAAAATTGAATTTTATTTAATGGTTAACAATTATCATTCTCAGCAACCATCTTATACGGTTTTTGAAGTATGATGAGATCGAATTTTATAAAATAAATGTTCTAGTGCAGTCAAAGTCCCTATTTGCAAGCTTTTGGATTCATTATGTTCTTTTTCCTAAATTGTTTCTAGAATTATTTTGTATTACATGGATATGCTAGAAGGATTGATGAAGTGAAGCATTCTAGGATCTTTAGATCATATTTGATATAGAACATATGTTCCTGGGGCCATTTGAGCAATCAGTCATGTAAGTACCATTTCATAATCTTTTCCTTCCTTTTCTTTTCTTGTTTATGTTTCATCTGATTTGAGTATTGTGGATCTGAATGTCACATTATGCTTTATATTTGTTGTTGGAGCTACCATAAATCCTTACAATAACCTTGTAGTATTGGCTTTTGTTACATGGCAAGTTCTTTTCGTTTTCAATCCAATGGTTTATGTGGCTATTCACTTAAATGTAAACTTTAAACAGTTTAATTTAATAACTTGTACTATGAGGAAATGTTTTTCTTGTAAAAAAAAAAAATTATCATTTTGGGTTAGGTTATACTTTTTTGACCGATCAAAGTCTTATCTTACACTACTGTAGTTAGTATGAATGATGGCGTTAGGGACACTATTGTTCATTCTCATACCACTGAAGATTTAAGAACATTATTATTCATTCTCATACTAGTGAAGTAACATGAGAAACCCAGGAAGACTCAAGGAAGAGCTTTAGTATAACTAGGGAATTTAACGGAGGTTAAAGGAAACTTGTAAGGAATAATGTAGTGTGATACAGAGGTAGAGAAAGTTAAAGCTTAGATTGTCTGGTGCACATGATCACATAATGTATATGATACATCTTGCTAAGTACATCTCATGCAAATTTTAGACTCTGTAATATGCGAAGATATTACTTCTCCATAACTAAGGAGTTGATGCGAACCAATAGCATAACCAAGTCTTTGGTAGTAAATCATTTAGTTGAGTATGTGGCAGGAGCCGTTAAGGGCTTTTATGGAAGAAGAGTATTTTTTGCTAAGAATCTTAAGCTTATTGATGCTAATACTAGTCCTTTCTTCCACAGCTTTGAAACAAATGAATGGTTGATACAACAATTGGAAACATTGAGTACCACTGTCCTTGCCTCTGCTGCACTCTGCATGATTTTGTTTCCTCCTGGCACTTTTAGTTCTGGTGAGTGCTTAACAATCTTGAAGATTAGATATTACCATCTTGTCATAATTTACAGTTTAACCTGCACACACTTTATGTATTTGCATGATGGCTTTGGTACAAATTCATGACATTGTTTATGAGGTCTTTTGCAAGGTAGTGCTTTTGCTGCATATGATAACATTTTTTTTTCTTTCTTGGAATACTAAACTTCACCATATCGTAGCATCAATATATTTTCGTTCTTGTTATGGATTTAAAACTTTTTTTCTTTTTTTTTTTTTTTATCTTTCTTAGTGGTATGAGATTTAAAGAAGCAAAAATCAGTGATAAGGTTACCGTTTTTCATTACTGCTACAGTTATAGAAGGAGCTCTTAATTGTAAGGATATCCTTCTTTTTAATTTGATTATGAAAAATATACTTTCTTCTTGGTTAACAGACTCAATATGATGTTACTAGTGACAAAAATAGAGCCTTACTTTCAACTTTATTTTTTTATTAACCAAATATTCATGCATTGTAATGGAATATAGTTTTAAGTTAATTTTGAACCATCCAATTAATTAAGTAATTATCTTTTTATTTATCATCTTTCTAGTCTATAAATATGCTGATCTTTAGAATTTTTTGAACAATCATATTATGTGTCATCTCAATTTATCAGTTTTTTATTTTACTTCTATGATATATTTAATATACTATATATTATAATTACAAATTGATTGTCATTATAGTTGTAAAAATATAACATTATTTATCATATTTTATAAATAAATATAAAAAATTAAAATATTTAAACATTTAAATTATAAATATTTTACAATGAATTTTTGGAAGAATTTTTTCACATATGTAAATAAAATATTCAAACTACAATCATAAAAAAATTTAAATTTTTTAATACTAATTATTTTTAAAAAAATTGATAAAACATAATTTATGAATAAAAATTATTTAAATTTAATAAGTGTAGTATTTATCTGAATTATTTTTAAATATATCAATAGTAAAAATAGTTTTAATTGTAATTTAAATATAATTAATAAATTAAAAATTATTTTAAAATACCTTTAATTGATTAATGTAACAATGTGTGTACATCAAATTTTCATTTTTATATTAAAATTAGATTCTTAAACATATTAAAAAAATTTTAATTAAAAAACTTAAAAATTTATTTTTTTATTTGTAATTATAAGATAATGATTATTTATTTGATAGCTTTTTTTTTTTTTAAAAAAAAAAAAGAGTTGTCACTTAATTTCTAGAACAGTCGTCGTGCTCTGAGTAACAGGGTTGGATAGCAGTCGGACCTTACTAATGTGGGGTCCATTAGATTGGTCAATGAAAAAGCAACAGTGTAAACTCTTTTTTTTGAAAAAAGAAAGAAAAGAAACAGCATTATTTGAAGCCAGCACGACGATTAGCCTAAGAAGTCTGTCCACGTGGCACGTTGTGGTTGAATCAGACATTGTTTAATCACTAGTGTTCTCACCTTTCAATGGTAAGACCAAAAGCAAGAGAGATTTAAATCTTATAAAAAGCCAAAACTTTAGTGCCATGCCCTTTTATTATCTTCATTGATTGTTTTATGTACGAACAGCATCGTAAAACGGTTCGTTTCCCTTGTCTTATAAAACGCCATTGTGGGGCTTCCAATTCCTCTGCTGTTATAAAGTAAGCTTATCTTCTTTGCTTTTGAATAGTAAACATGTTTTATTTTAACATTTACCCATACATCCGTACAAATTAAAGTGAAACTAAACAACTATGACTTGTCCAAAAGATAAATAAATAAATAATGGGAATCTCTTTAGAATCTTAATTAGGATTGTTGTCTCCCTGTGCTATCAAAAGGCCATCATGTGTATTATAATGTTTAAAATTAGTGCTAAAAATTTAGTGATGAAAATATGTAAAATATTATTTTTATTTCAAAACTACTGATGATGTTCAAAACTTGTAATTTCTTATAATCGAGATATTATCTACTTTGGTGGGTGAAATTGTTGTATTATTTCAAAATATTATAAACTTGACATCAAATTAATCTTAAAAAACATCTCATAGAAAAAAATATAACTAAATTTATATTATATTATGAGATTAGATTTATAACTGATATGAAATTAATCTATTTATTAAAACATTTGAAATGTGAGAAGATATCAACCTAAATTTCAAATAGGTATAAATCTTTTTTTCATCAATTTTAATTTAAAATTATAAATAAAATATTTTTTATGTAATCAATCAAAAAAATTTCATCAATCTAAAAATACTAGCACTTTTTGATAATCTTATAATAGAAAAAGTTTATTACTAAAGACTTCCATATAAGAAAGTTAACAGAATAATTAAAGTTAAATATTCAGTACGGTCAATAAATGCCCATAATGAGCTTCTTGACATAAATGTGATGTGGAGATGAAGCATTTTAATTTATGATCAAAGCTTAAGCTTTGTCCTTCAGTCTTCTCTACAAAAGCTCATACAATAAAAGCTATAGTGGTATGTAGCGAGATTAAAGTGAGAGTGATCATCATTTATAGTTTAATTAAATCTTTGCAATTCAAGTTGGTGATATAGTCATAAATATTATATCATTTCATAAGGCAAATAGTTATATTAGCTAATGGCATGATTGGACCTAAACTTGGTAATATGCTATTTTGATTATTTTATTATGTATTTTAAATTTCTCTCACTTATTATCTTTTATTTAAATTATTTTTGTTTGATTTTTTTAGTTTATTTGATTTACAAAAATTTTTATTTTTTAAATTTTTTTGAATTTTTATCATCTTTGATTATATTAATTCAATAAATTAACATATATTAGACCTCATCAAGTGGTTACAAATTTGTTAGTGCATTTCATTTTTAGTTTTTGTCACTTTTATTTTATTTTTTAAATTTTATTTTATTTTATTTATTACATAATTTTATTTATTTATTTTGAATAAATTTTATATTTTTATTGTATTTTTAAAATTTTCACTTTTTAATTTATGTTTTATTACAAGTTCTTTTAAAAGATCAATGCAAATCTAAATCGTGGTTTTAAATTTTTTCTAAAGAATATTGTATGATTCTTGGAATGTTTTAAATTATTTTACATTATTTTTTTAAGTTTTTAAATCTTTTCTGTTTTTCTTCATTTTTTCAATTATTTTCTTTATTTTCTTTTACTTTTTTATTTTTTACTTTTATTTTATTTAAATTTCTTAAAATTATTTTTGATATACATTTTTGCTATTTAAATTTTTTTATCTTCTATTATGTTTTTTTTCAATAAAATTTATTTTCTTAGTTTTCGAAGAGTTTTTGTTTCTTTAGTATTATTTTTTTCTATATGTATTCTCTTGATTTTGTTTTCTTTTTTACTTTTTTTATTTTATTTAAATTACAATGAATTTTTTAAATTTTCTTCTTGTTTTTGGGTATTTTTAGTTTTCTTTTTTTAGTAACTTTATTTTTCTTAAAATTTTTAGTTTATTTAGTTTTTCTAAATTTTTATTTTTATTTATTTTATTTTTAAAAATTATTTAATAATTTTTAATACATCTTAATTTTTAAATTTTTAAAAATTTATTCATCTTTATTTATTTTAATTCAGCAAAATAAAAAATATTAAACCTCACCAAGTAGTTGCAATTTTGTTAGTTTTTTAGTTTTTTATTCGTTTACTTTTTATTTATTTTATTTTTTGAATTTTATTATGTTTTTCTATATATTATTTTTTATTTGGATATTTTTATTTATTTTTTCGATTTTTTTATTATTTGATTTATTTCATTTTTATTATATTTTTATTTAAAAATCAATGCAAACAAAAATTATTTTTTTTAATTTTTTATAAAATATTTTACGATTCTTCAATTGTTTTGAATTGTTTTACATTATTTTATTTTTAGTTTTTTATTTTTTATTTTTTTTATTTTTTATGTTTTTAATTAGTCTTTTTATTTTTTTTGGATTTTATAATATTTTTTCTATTTTCATTTTTTGATGTTTAATGATTTTTAGAGATATTTTTATATTATATGTCATTTTATTTTATTACTACTTTATTTTTCAAAAAATCTATTTTCATACTTTGCAAAGAGTTTAGTTTCTTTACTATTTTCTTTTTTATATGTATTATCTTGATTTTCTTCGATTTTCTTTCACTCTTTTTTTTTTCTTATTTTTAATTATTTTGGATTTTTTTAAAAAATCCTCTTATTTATTTTTTATTTTTTTGAGTATTTTTATTTTTTAACACTTATTATTTATAATAACCTCATTTTTCTTAAAATTTTTATTTTATTTGATTTTATATCTTTTATTTTTTAACCTTATTTATAATGTTTTGTATTTTTTAATTTTTTAAATTTTTATCATCGTTAACCATTTCAATACAAAATGACAAAATTTAGACATCACAAAGTGGTTGCAATTTTATTAGTTTATTTGGCTTTTAATTTTTTGTTATTTTTTGTTATTTTTATTTATTTGATTTTTAAATTTGATTTTATTTTTTACATACATTTATTTATTTGTTCTACATACTTTTGTTGTATTTATATTTTTTAATTGTTTGATTTGTTATATTTTTATTTTATATTTTTCTTTAAAAGATCAATTGTTTAAATTATAAAATATTTTGCATTATTTTTTCTCATTTTTTATTTTTTAGTTTTCTAATCTTTTGTATATGTTTTTTTAATTTTTAATTTTCTTTGAATTATATTGGATTTTATGACATTTTATTTTTCAAATTTTTATTTTAATTAATTTTTTTATTTTCAATGATTTTAAATACTTGATATATTTTCTTTTTAAATTTAGTATTTTATTTTATTTTTAGTATTTTATTTTTCAACAAAATCTATTTTATTTTATTTTTGTATTTAATTATATTTTTCTTTGAAATTTGTCCATTGTATTAAGGTTTTTTAAAATTTTTTCTTTACATTTTTGCGTTATTGCATTTTTATATTTTTTTAAAACATCGAAATAAATCAAAATTATTTTTAAATATATTTATAGCTTCATTATTTTCACTTTTTTTATTGATTTTTAAATTTTTTGTAAAATTTTTATTTTTAAATAATTTAAGTTTTAAATTTTTTATTTTTTCAATTAAATTGAATGTTTTAAAATTTTTATTTTTTAAAATTAAAATTTATTTTAATTTAAAAAATAATAAAAATAATAAACAAAATATTATTTTATTCCAATGAGAAAACCATACATACGTTTTGCGTGATTTTCAAATTTGACCGTTAGGAGCTATTTAACCAAGCCTCACGCATTCGGCACCTTCCTCCTTCTTCCTCCTCCGCTGCTTTCTCTCTTCCCCTCTCTCTCTCTCTCTCTTTCTCTTTCTCTCTCTCAAAATCCTCATCGGAGGTTTAAAGAGCTAATGATTTTAGGACTAGAGGGAACAACGTTCAAGTCGACCAATGATAGGCGAGAAGCTAACTTCTGTGGTGTCCGTCAAAGGATTTTGAGGTAGGGGATGACCTGTGTTTAATCTGGCTGTTTAGGTTAAAGGGAAGGGCCTCATAGAAATCATCGGCTTTCGGCCCCACGCCACTGCCGGTTATTGAAGAGAATTTCCCAGCGGTGGATCGAGTACAAGGCAAGGCCAGCATATCAGATCTGTTTGTTTCAATCCTCCCTAATTCGCTTCGAAGATACCCGTAAGGTTTGATTTACTCCCTCTCCATTTATTTCTCTCCCTTCCTCTTATCTACTTCCTTTTAAGAAAATTTCTCAAGCTGCTCCACTTGGCTTTGATTCTCTGTTTTTTTCCTTCTTCTTCTTTCTATTTCTTTTACATTAATTGTTAGCCTTGTTACTGCTCTGGTGCCGCAGGTGGAGCAGTCTTGTATGCTTTGAATGCTGTTGTTCCTGAAGTTGCTGCAGTTAGCTTGCATAATTACGTGGCTGAATTGGATGGTCCTGGGGCAGTGAAGAAGGAGGATATGGAAAGAGTCGCTACTAAGGTAGTATTATGATTCATTGGACACTTTAGTGGTTACTGTTAATTATGTTGATAATCCATAATTATTTGCACTTGGCTCACTCACTAATATGTTATATTCACTCTTAACTAAGCATCAAGTGCAGTGGCTTTGTGCTTGTTAGTCTCTGGTCGGTTTTTCCATCCGTCCAAGGCTTTTTTCTGTGAATCCTGCCTTCGCCCTTTTGTTAGCAGCTCTTCGATCAACCCACGAAAGGGTCTGGCAACTTTGGTTAATCTTTGTTACATGGTTCATGGATAACATTTTTGCATTTTGATCAACTAATTTCACTAGTGGGTAATATTATTGATACTTATATTATTTTCTTGGAATTCCCTTGGCAAACAAGCTTTTGTTGGATTATTGTTGTTATCTGTTCTTTGCAGTATGTCTTTCTTATCTCTTTCATTGCTGTTTTTAATATTTTCAGGTATGGTATCAGCAAGCGGGATGAGGCATTTAAAGCTGAGATTTGTGATACATACTGCTGGTTAGTGTAAAGTGGATCTTTGTATTATCTGTGTACTTATCTGGTTAGTCAAAAGACCATAGGGTTTTTCTAATCCATATATACATGGAATTCTATCTGTGAGAGGCACATTTCTGGCTATTTGAGTCTTGGGAATTAAACATCTCCCTGTAATTCAATTGCCCTTTAATCTTTCATTTAGGTTTGTAGCCTCTGTCCTTCCAACTGGAGATCAAGAATTTGAAGGTGATGAAGTTAACAAGACCATTACTTTCAAAATTGCTTTGGGGATTAATCATCTAGATGCAGATTTGCACATGGAGGTATTCCTAACTTGGTACTTTTTGTGCACGTCAATAAGTGAATTGCTTATATATATATATATATATATATATATACAGTATGAAGTGAATTTCAGATATATCATATTCAATGATATTGATTTTTTGGTTGAACATTGGAAGGCGGATACATAGGCAAGGGCTTGAGATTGGAGATCATGATGGCAGTGCTGAACAGCATGAGGTAGGTCACTTGTGATAATGCAAGTTTGCAGTGAACTATGCATTTTAAATAAAGATGCGGAGTGTGATCATTATTAGTGATTCTCCAGTGCAGGCATTTATCAAGCTGATTTATGCTTCAAGCCTTGTGTTTGGAGAAGCATCATCTTTCCTTTTGCCTTGGAAGCATGTTTTCAAGGTTACTGATGCCCAGGTACTTAATCATCAATTCTTATGTCTGCTATTCCTTCCTAGCAGCATAGACTGTTCTTCTATATAATGGTGGTTGAGTCATGCGTTAGGGCAAGCAGCATGATTTGTGAAGGTTTACTCTTGGCACAATTTGATACTAATAAATCTTCCAGGTTGAGTTATTGATGCTGCTGTGATCTGATAATACCACAAATAGCTATATTACTGCAATACCAAGTTTTGTTATTCTATTACCATTTTTTATTAAATAAGTTCCCTAACTAATTAACTGAAATAATCTATTAACGTTAGGGTAGAGGTTTGAAACTATTTTAATATGATTAAAGTATTCTTACACAAATCATTTCATATGTATTATGGGCATTAGTATGAATCTTTAATAAATACTGAGCCCACCATTCTTAGATGCAGCAGCTTCTCTTGCCTGAAGATCCATTTTTTAACCTTAGAGCAACCTTCACTTTTAACAACTTTGGTTTATTGATGGCATGGAGAGTAATGGTCAAGCAATGAATTTATTTGTTGTGCCTCATACAGTCATTTAGAAGAAAGGAGCACTGTAACATTATATGGGATGGAGCTAGGCGTTCATGGGATTAAATTGATTTTGAGTTGTCTCTTTATATTGGTGAATCCTTATTCTTCTTTCCTGTTGACATTGTTTTTTTGCTCAATCCTTTAGATAGCTAATCTCATCTTAACAATTTTTGCTGAAGCCATGAAATTACAATTAAGAGATTGAAGGAGACAGAAAAAACATCTTGGAAGCCATCACAAAGTTTGAAGGCATATATCTTCATCAACTGTTCTTTATAAAGAAATTTTGAAAGCTGTGTATGAATGTTGAAGTTCTGGCAGAACCTTACAAAAAGGGAGTATGAAAGCAATTTCGTTTCTGCCATGGTACGTCCTGGTGAATTTGGTGTCAAGTTTGATGATATAAGTGCTCTTGAAGATGTCTTCTCTCTGAACATGATATTATCTTTATGTTTTTTTGTTAGTTTTAGACTTGTTTATCTTGTGTATTGAAGCTTCAATTATTGTTGAGGATGGTAATATGTTGCTAACACAGTTTCCCCAGCTTCTGTCCCTAAATTTGATCAAGGAAGCTGGTTTGCATCCTAATGGTTGGAGGCATTTAGTCAAGGGCTTCAAATATTTAAGTATCTTTTATGTAGGTCATATGAAAACCATACCATGTTGGATGCACCTGTGTTTCTTTCTGGAGATGTTCTTGCTGCAGAAGCTGCTACACTTACTTTCATGGTATGAATTCACCTCTTACCACTTCAATGAATAAAATTGTTTGTTCAATCTTTTTACAGTCCTTTTGAAATGAGAAAGCTATGTATTTTCTTCATTGTCTAGGTGGATACTTGTTTTCTTTCATGTATTTTAGAAGTGAATAAGAGTCATATGTTCAATTCTGCTTTGTCTTAACTTAAATGTTCTTATATAAATTAGGACTGAGGTCACTGGTACAAAATGTGAAACTCAACTCTGTGATCCCAGATTTTTCCTGCAGTGATCTATCTGACAGAATAGTAGTAGTTTTGTTGCATTCGATGTACATTCTTTGCCTGTATTTTTTTTTTGGTTGTAGCATCACTTTTCAGCTGCTCTACTTTAATCATTCAAAAAGGATGTGAGTTACTCTATATTGTGCATACTCTGTTACTTGAGGAAGTGTAGGTTGGTAGGGTGTTAGCTCTCTGTTTTTGTTATGCACACTTATAAACTTGAGATGGCATATCATAAAGGTAGGTGGACCTTAGGATGTGTATACGGCTGCCAAAGCCATATTCCTCTCAATGGGAAAGAATACAATTTATTATGGCAGAGCAGGAAATGGTTCAGTAAGTAAGTTCTTTTACAGGATCAATGCTGCTACTCTTTAGGCCTTTTTCATCTCCCCTTCCTCCTTTTCCTTGTTGTAGATGGAGTTTGTGGCTGATAAGTTAACAACAGTAATCTTATAGACTTACTTCTGCTGGATGTGCCTGAAGTGCATAGAAATAATACTTTGTTATTGTATATCAGAAACTTGTCCTTATCCAAAATCTGTTTTTGTTATTGTGACATCTATGGCATAGTTGTTCATTTAGGCAGCAAAGATCTACAACAATTTGGCAATGTTGTGATTAATTGGTTGCCCCTTGGGCATTGTATCCTGTTTGTTCCTTAGGTGTGACATGTGGTGGTAACACTTGCAATGCTACTAATGGTGCTACAAAGCCACTATCTCTCGAAGGTGACATTGTTAAAACAGCCATAGGAGCAGCAGAAAGAGCTATATCTTCCATGAAGATGGAAACTCCTACTAATTCATCGGGTTTTCATATGTCTTGATATGCTTTCGGACTACATGAGAGATGCTTTTGCTATAGTGTTCTTCTGTCTTACCTTTTATGCTTCCTTGTACACAGAAAATGTTGAGAGGGAAGAAAATAAGGAGGAAACAGATCCATGTATGGGCTCTGAAGCAGATCCAGCTACTGTTCTAAAGGCTTGGTATTCCACAGGCTTCTACACTGCTAAGTAATTTCTTCATTTCGTTCTTTCTAGATATTGGATATTTACAGTTTTTTTTTGGGCAAATATTCATGCATAATGAACATAATTTGATATTCATACCTCTGGCTACCACACGCAAATCTTCATTGAAAGAGGCCTGACTCTTCCTAGTTTTGCATATGACAGGTATCTTGCAGAGCAGTCTATAGAAAAGGAAACGCATCAGTAGACATTCTTCATAAATGAGGTCCTGAGGCAAAATGGTTTGTCAAAACATTTTGTCAACATACATCTGTAATATGCAGGTAGACTTCTCAAAAGAAGAATATAAAACTATTTATTGAGAGGTTTTTGTTATAAATCTCTTGCCTCTAAAATCTCTACTACTAAAGCTCTTATGACATAAGCCATGAAGCCCACACTACAGATAAGGCTTTGTGATTTGGGTCAGGCTCGATAGTTAAATCGTTCTTAAAAAGCTATTGGTCTTATATTTTGTTTGGATCCTTAGCTTGTGCCCAACCAAGAACTACTTACAAGCCCAAATAGACATTTATAGCACGCAAAATGCCTTGCTATTCAACTATATATTATAAGTTATTTTAAACTATCACACAAAAATAGACATTTCTCTCTCTGTTAATGGTCAAAATAGATCTGCTTGTCTTAATCCTCTCTAATTCACTTCGAATATATCCGTAAGGTTTGATTTATTCCTTCTTCGTTTATCTCTCTCATTTCTCCTATCTATTCCTTTTTAGAAAATTTCTCAAGCTGTTCTACTTGGCTTTGATTCTCTGTTTTTTCCTTCTTCTTCTTCCTATTTCTTTTACATTAATTGTTAGCCTTGTTACTTGCAATGGTGCCACAGGTGGGACTGTCATGTATGCTTTGAATGCTATTGTTCCTAAAGTTGCTGCAGTTAGCTTGCATAATTACGTGGCTAAATTGGATTATCGTGGGGTAATTAAGAAGGAGGATATGGAAGAGTCGCTATTAAGTTAGTATTATGATTCATTGGACACTTTAGTGGTTACTGTTAATTGTGTTGATAATTTATTGTCAAAACTAGTCATTCTTCTGAGGAGGAGGTGAGAGCTTTTTTCTTATGAAAATCTTTTACAATACTTTCAACTGCAATTTTCTTTATTCTTTTCATTCATTAATCATGTAATGATTTATGCACTTTTTGATGAAGGGAGATACTTTCCTGAGCTTGAACTGACAAGTATAGTATATTTGGATTATGTGTGTTGAGACTGCCGTGGATTGTTGTTGCGTATGAGCATCATTCGAAGCAATTATTTCTAATCTTCTTTGACTTTATCAAATTTATAATATATTTTTTTCTATTTTACTTGAGTGTTTGTGTTACTTTTGCATGTCTCAGTGTAGATACATATATGTACATGTTATTACTCTATTTGGTTGTGTGTCTTTGTATGCTTGTGCATTGCCTTTACCTTTTGATCTAATTAAGTATGACAACTGCTTGTTCACATATTATCTAATTGAAATTTAAGGATGGGTTGGTTTTTATGAAGTTTCACGACCAATGTGTGTTTTTCTCTGCAGCTGTTTGAACATTTTCTATTTCTAATCTTTTAAAACTCTTAGAAATGGTGATAATCCATTAAACAATGATTATGTTACCTAGTGACAACTCTTGCTTCTGTTAGTAATGTTTGAAACATCATAAATGCCATTAAAGGAAGTATTATCAAAGGATTTGAAGAGTACTTTGGAGGTAGAGAGTGACCTAGCAAGTTTGAATGGATGCATGAGAATAAGGAAACTGGGTTAGCGTAACTTTTTTCTGTAGTTCATTACATGCTCTGGTGTTTACTTATCATGTGCTTTTTAATATTAGTTCCATTTATATTTTATTAGTTAAAATTATGACATATTTTCACCTCATAGATTAGATATTTTCTTAAATATAATTAACTGGCATGATATCCCTTGGTTCCTTAAAAGTTTTATTTTTGTAAAGACTCATTTGATGATGCTTCAGGAGAGATAGGGATGATATATATGAGGGGTACAGACTTGTGGCTATCTACACTCCAGTAAGAGAGGACGGTGTTAAGAGCTAACCTGTTTTTGCATCAATCGAACCAATCAATGTTGGTAATTTGTGGAGCAATAACCTTGTTTTAGTAGCTTTTTCTTCTTCTTTTTCTGGGTAAAATCTTTTCAATTCCTACAATGAATATTCAAGTTCTACTATGATGATTTCTACTTATTTTTTTCATTCTTATGGACTTGCAGATCTAGATGTTCATAAAGAAGTGAAGTAGAAGCTTGATATTGGAACAACAAAATTTGAGGTATGACCATATTTCTAATTTTTTGCTCGTTTTTCTCTTCTATAACCAGTGTTAGTCGTAAATCTCATAATTTTTGAAGCAATTAAGGGGCTCTTTAATATGATGTTATGGAAATGGGTAGAAATGTTTTTAGATTTTTGCATACAATCATGTGTACTCAGAGTTCCTTTAATTTTATTTTTTCCATGAAAGTTAACGAGATCTTAGGGATGCTGATATGGTAGATTCATAACTTTATATTCAATTTTCGTTTTGTATTAGGCCTTCCATTGTTTGTTTAATGAATCAATTCTTATTCGTGAAGTAATCTTTCTTGTGATTGAGACCTTTCAATTTAGGCCTTCCATTGCCTATTCCTTACCAAGATTTATCATGGAGATTAGCAAATTACCCTTCTGTTTGAGCATACAAAATGAAATTTTTTGTTTATACATTTTTATTTCAATGAAAGTTAATCTCCTGGTCACTTTTATTTTTTAAACCAAGTTCATCTTTCTTTTGGTCACTTCTATTATTTAACCAAGTTCATTTTTATTTATTTGCATTTGATATTTTACGTAGTTCAGCAAATTAATCAATATGCAACATTTCGTAAGTGTCATCCAATCAAGTCTGTTCATAGTACCCATAGATCCTTTTTGAAAACACCTAACGTTTATAAGCTGCACATCATATAGTGTCATGATCACTAAAAAGATTACTATTGATTTTAATTTTTTGAATTGTGCTTTTTTTATTGTTAAGTATAATAGAAAAATAAAGGAGTGAGTTAATATTTATAAATGTTCTTTTATTGATAGATGACTTCTCACTAATTTGATTCATTGCTTTACAGATTTGTTCTAGTTAGACATAGCCTTTTTTTTTCTTTTTTTGGGAGGGGGGATAAGTTATAGTTATATGGAGTTAAGAAATGAATTGGCATCAATCAATACAATGCCTATTTTATTCTTTCGCATGCAACCAAAATAAGACAATCTTTCTCTCTCTTGCTTTTAATCTATAACTTGCATATCTGTATGTCTATCTACCTCATTATATGTGCATATCAAATAAGACCATTGATTTAACATCCAATAAATTGGGTAATGCCTCTACTCTTGTTTCTAAGCATACAAATTGAATTAATTTTTTTAGTCGTCTTTATTTCAGTGAAGGTCACTTTTTCAATCATTTTTATTTTTTTTAATCCAAGTAATCTTTTTTTCTTCGAAGTTGATATTCTGATAGAGATATATAAATTAAATAATGTGCAGCTACTAGTAAGTTTTGTCTGATCATGTGTGTTCATAGTATTTGTGGATCCTTTGTAGGACTACCTCACCTATCATAAGCTAGGATAGGCACTCATCATTGTTGATTTTGATGTTTTAAATTGTACTTATATGCCATTGTTTTAACTAGAATAGAAAAAAGAAAGGAGTTAGTCATCATTTCTAAATGTGTTTTTTTCTTATAGGAATCTTTTTTACTGATTTAATTCACAACTTTTTAGATATATCCAAGCGAGATAAAGCCATTGATTTTGTGTAGAAGTTATAGTTATATAGAAATGATAGTCATCATCCAAAACAAGTTTGCTTCATATTCTTTGCATGCAACCCGAAAAAGGCATTCTTCCTGTCTCTTGCTTTCAATTTGTTATATTCTTGTCTGCATATCTTTTACCTTGTTTGCATATGTAATTGTATCTAAATTTTTTGCTAAAGTTTTTTAGCAAGAGAGATCTTTGCACATTCTTTTTTCAATGCGTAATAGATTATATGATGCTTGAACTCTTCTCTTTGACCAAACAAAATGAGCTTTTTTTCTTTAGTATTTGCATTGGATACTCCATAGTGCTTTTGAAGTAATGCTTTGGCAGGAAGATGAGGAACTTGTGTCATATATGTCTCGTTTGGTTATAACATTTTTTGAACCATTGTATGTAGATATTGTTTCTATTTATTCTAGGGCTATGTTTTAACTCCTGTCATTGTGGATTTGATAATTTTACTAGCTGCATATTTTAGTCACTGTAAGTGTTCAAATGATAATAGCTTTTAATATATTGTTATTATTTTCAATTCACATTAAGCATCAATCAAATCAATCTACGACTTTAATAGAGTTCTCAAAATGACAGCAGAAGTAAGTTAAGATATTTCTTTTCTTCATATTGATTAGCTTTAAATTTTTTAAACTGATGAATTTTCCTTATGTTTGCTTCCAGTGTGAAAAACTGTGGCTTGAGGCTGTCTTGTTGCTTGGTACAAGGGCAAAGCTAGAAGTACTAAGGGCGTTAGGTGAGCTTGATAAAGAGGCACATATAATTCTCTAATTTGGATTCCTTTCTCTTAAAAATATAATAATTTAGCATTAAATGTTAAATAAGAAACTTGTCAGTTATTAAATGTGATGCATATGATGCAACTTAGGTTTTCTTAACATAGTTGATAATGGAAAGAAGTTTCCAAGTTAACAAATTGAGAATTGTTGTTAAGAGTCAACATTTTGGGATTATGGCTTTCAATGTTCAACCATTACACTCATGATGAGATAGTAAGCATAGACTTGATGGAGTAACATGCTTTATATTATGATTCCTTTTTATTCTTTTTGCCATATAGATTTCACATGTTTATTGGGTTCTTGTCATAGCATAAGGCTTAGGAAGACTTAAAGCAAAAAAATGTTAGTAGTCCTAATTACAATTCCTTTTATTATTGGTCCTAAAAGTTTTATATGGATAATGAAGAATTTTTGAAGCTATTTGATGTGATTAAAGGTGTGAGAGAACTGGTAGGTTGTGAAAGAAATGATGAGGAAGATACCTTCAATGTTGTTAAAAGTGCACCATAAATTTATTATTATTATTTTTTGTAAGATGTTCAACAATCATTAGTTAACTAAAGAATTATGGTTGATCAATATGGTTAACAAAAAGGTTTAGTTGCGTAGAAAAGTACCTATTTTTCCATTATGATTTTGTATTTTGTCTATCGTTGTTGTAGTGTTGCTTTTACTTGTCTTTGTTTGATTTCTTTTATGTTCATTCTCTAGTAGTTTTGTATTTTTATAGCTAGTATTTTATTTTAGTATTTTTGCTTGTTTTTGTTTTTGTGTTTTTTCTTTGTTATTAGGTTTATGCTGTTCTTTCCTTCTTTTTTGTTCTCACACTTATCCTCTACTCTTTCGTCTTTGTTTTCATGCTTGTTCTTTACTATTTTGTTTTTATTTGTTTTAAGTTTTTTTATTCATTTCTTTGTGTTGATTCTATGATGTTGCTATTGTTGGTTGGTTCTCCTTTGTTCTTGTATCTATTTTCTATTTTTATGTTCTTATGCTTGCTTTTTTTGTATTTAGTTTTATACTCAATTCTTGAACTTACTTCTGTTCTATGTTTTCTACTTTGTGCTTGTTCCCATTTATTTGTTTTTATGCGTATTTTTTTTGTATTGTTTTTGCGTTTATTACTTTTTTAGGTTGTTTTGCGCATGATCTTTTTACTGTTTTTACTTCTTCTTCTTTTTTTTTTTTTTTGCTTATGTCTTGTTATCTATTTTCATACTAGTTCCATACTATTGTTTGTTTCTCTTTTTTCTTTTTTTTTTTATATATTCTTGTAATTTTTTTCAATATTTTGTTTCTTCTTTGCTATGTGTTTTTGCTATGTTCTTTGTTGTAATGTTTGTTTTTTTTTTTTTTTGAAATTTTGTATGTTGTTTGTTTTCTTATGCTTGTCTTTCTTTTTTGTTTGTTCTTATTTTATGATCTCTCTTTTTGCGTATTTTCTCTATTTTTTAGATTGTCTTTAATTCAATAGTTTATTTTATTTTTTATCTATCTTTATGGTTCTTTTGTATTATTGTCTATGGTTTTAAGGTCTAGGTTTTAGGTTTAGGAACTAGAGTCGAGGGTTTAAGTTTTAGGATCTAGTGATCGAGGGTTTAAGTTTAGGATTTAGGGTCATCGTATGCTCTTTGTTGTCATGTTTTTTTTTGTTTGCATTTTTTTATTTTTGTAATTTTTAATTTTGTTGGCTCCTCGTGTTTATTTCTCTTTTTTGTTTGTTTTTATTTTATGATATATTTTCTAGCATATAATTTTTTTTTTGTTTTTTGGATTATCTTTCATTCAGTAGTCTATTTTTCTTATCTTTCTTTTGTATTGTTGTCTAAGGTCTAAGGTCTAGGTTTTGAGTCTACGGACTAAGGTCAAGGATTTAGGTTTTAGGATCTAGGGTCAAGGGTGTAGGCTTTTGGTCTAGGTTTCAAGGCCTAGGCTTTGAGGTTCTAGGGTTAAGTTCTAGGGCTTAGGGCCTATGGTCTAAGGTTTGGGGTCAAGTTATAAGATTTAAGGTCTAGATTTTTTGGTCTAGAGCCTGGGGCCTAGGGCCTTAGGTTTGGGGTTAGGTTCTAAGATTTACGGTCTAGATTTTTCGATCTTGGATCCAGGGCCTGAATCTAAGGTCTAAGGCTTTAAGGCCTAGGGTTTATAGTCCAGGGGAAGGATATTTGTGTTAAGATTTTGGGTTTAGGGTGCAAGAACTGGGGCTTAGGACCCAAAGTACAAGGTCCAAGGTCAAGGTTCAACGTGTAGGGTTAAGAGTTTATGGCTTAGGTCTAGGTTTTATGTTCTAGGTTTGAAAGTTTTAAGGTCTCATCTCTAAGCTCTAGAGTTTACGATTTTAGGGTCTAGGTCTATAGTTTTAAGGTATCAGTCAATAGTTTTAGAATTTAGGGTCTATGGTTTTAAGGTTTAGGTCTAAAATTTTAAGGTCAAATGTCTAGATCTAGAGTTTTAAGGTTTCAAGGTCTAGGGTCTAGAGTTTTTAAGGTCTAGGATGTAAGGTTTGAGGTTTAGGTTTTAAGGTCTTTGGTTTTAAGGGTCTAGAATTTTAAGGTCGAGGGTCTAAGTTTAAGGTTTTAGGGTTTATGGTTTAGGGTCTAGAGCCCAGGGTTTTAAGATCCAGGATCTATGGTTTGAGTTTTAAGTTTTAGGGTTTTTTGTTTTAGTGTTTTAGGATTTAGGGTTTAAAGTCTTATGTTTTAAGGTATAGGACCTAAGGTATAGGTTTTTAGGGTTTTTCGGTCTAGCATTAAGTTTTTAGGGTTATTAGGTTTTAATGTTTTAGGATTTTTGTGTGTAGGGTTTAGAGTCCAGGGTCTAAGGTTTAGGATATATGTTATAGGTTTTAGGGCTTTCAGGTTTCAAGTTTTATGGTTTTAGGGTTTTAGGTTTTAGTGTTTTAGGTTCTAGGGTCTAGGTTTTAGAGGTAGGGTTTTAGGGTTAGGGTCTTGGGTTTTAGGGTGAAGGATCTAATGTAGGATTTTACAATTAGGGTTTAACGTTTAGGGTCTTGGGTTTTAGGGTGAAGGATCCAATGTAGGATTTTACAATTAGGGTCTAACGTTTAGGGTCTTAGATTTAGGATTTAGGGTTTTGGTTAAGGTTATTGGGTTAGAGTTTAGGGTCTAGGGTTTAGGATCAATGATCAAGGATCCAGGATTTTAGATCTAAGGTTTAGATGTAGGATTTAGGGCTCAGTGTCAGGTCTAATATCTTAGGTCTATAGTTTAAGGGGTTTAGGGTCTAGAATCTAATGCCTAAAGTTTAGGATCCAAGATCTAGAGTTTAATAATTAAAGTCTAGGGTCTGTGAGTATATTGTTCAAGAATTATGATCCAAAATCTAGGCTTTAGTATCTAAAGCATAAGGTCTAAGGTTTAGGATCTAGAATTTAGGGTATAGAGTTTAAGGTCAAAGGTCTAGGGTCTAGGTCTTAATGTTCTAGGGTTTTAGGGTCTAAGAATTTGAAGTCTAATGTCTAAGTTCTAGAGTCTGGGTTCTAAGGTTTTCATGTTTAAAGGTTTCAATGTTTTAGGATCTAGGTTTAGGGTTCAGGATTTTAGGGTTTAGGGTCTAAGGTCTAGTGTTGACAGTTTAGTATTTTAAGGTCCAAGGTCTGGCGTCTTGGCTCCGTGGTCTAGGTTTTGAGTTTTAGGGTTTTATGGTCTAGGACATCTAAGATCTACGTTCTACTGACTATGGTCAAGGATCTAGTGTTTAGGATCTAAGGTCTAAGAATTTTGGGTCTAATGTCTGGATTCTAGAGTCTAGGTTCTAAGGCTTTTGGGTTTAAATATTTCAATGTTTTAGGATCTAGGTTTAGGGTGCAGGATTCTAGGGTTTAAGGTCCAAGCTCTAGTGTTGACAATCTAGTGTTTTAAGGCCTAAGGTCTAGTGCCTTGGGTCTATCCTCTAATTTATTCTTTTTATGAAAATTGACAAGATCTTAAGAATGCTGCTATTATAGATTCATAACTTCATATTCACTTTCTTTCGGTATTAGGCCTCCCGTTGTTTGTTTGATGAATTCTTTCTTATTCATCAAGCTTCATTGCTTGTTCGTTATCAAAATTTATCACGAAGATTAACAAATTACACTTGGTAAGCGTTATCCAATTATGTCTATTTATTGCATTTGTGGATCTTACTTGGAAAGACCTCACCTTTCAAAACCTGCGACAACTACTCATCATGCAGTCTTAATTTTATCGGGAAGGTTGGTGTTTTAATAGTTTGAATTGTCATTTTTTTGTGTCACTTTTTAACTATAACCAAACAAGAAATAGAGTTAGCTATCATTTGTAAACGTTTTTTGAATGATGGAAGACTTTTTCACTGATTATGCATCTTTTTAGAGTCACAACCATTAACTTTGAGTAGAAATGATAGTTCTATGGAGCCATGAAATGGATAGTCGTCAACCAAAACATGGCATGCTTGATTCTTTTGGGTCAACCAAAACAAGCAATCTTCTCCCTTTTATTTTCAACCTATAATCTACTTGTTAGCTTATCCTCTTTGTTTATGTATGTAATTGCATATACATTTCCTGGTGAAGTTTTTTTAGCAAACTCTTGATTTAATGTGAAATCATATTGGCCTTGTAGTATATGATTGTCAGCTTGTGAAATAATATGGAAGATATTCTCTATTCAATTTCGGTAAAGTTTGTGTCTGATTATAACCTTTCCATCTAGGTGTGATCATATATTAAGTTTAGGAGAGACTTGAATCAACTATCTTATGTTCTCACAGAAACAAGATTCTCATATTGTAGGCCCATTTACAGTATGTTTATGTCATGAGTTATTGTCACTGTTAGCTACCTTGACATTCTGAAATTGATTTATAACTTATCAGAAGTAAATATTGTGTTTCTTTATTAAAAAAAAATTATCATGTAGCTTGTGTCCTGCTTTTTCTAGTCCAAAGTCTTTAAAACTTTCAATTAGCTTAAAGTTTTTTTTTTTTCACCTTTTCTTACTTATTATTGATTCGCATTCAATGGGTTTTCATGTGTTTTTGTCATAATGGAAATCATGATGGTAGTTATAGACATGATGATCATTTCCTATCTCGTAATGTTTATGTTCTAAAGAAGGTTGAAGGACTTGAAATCTAAAATATCTCTCTTCATATCAAGATATAGTATTTCATATAGTTTAACTGCTTTATATTTGTTATCAATGTGAGCCTTTTGACCAGAGATCTTTGTTTAGCTGGTCCCAATTATGCTAACTTGATTTTATTGTTTTCTTCCCCATTCCTCAAAAGTGATCTTGCGCTTAGTTACTTTGTATGAGAAAGTGATCATTTTCTCATCAATTCTATCAACATTGTCCTTATATTTCATTATTCCTATATTTGTTTAATTTCAAGAATTTCTTACATAAATAAGCTGAAGATTGAGGGAAAGGTTTCCACACCTGTTTATATACTGTTCATGGCAATTATAGTGGAAGAAAGAGGGCAAAAGTAGAATTCAATGGCTTAGATCTATCGTTGGAAGTTCTGATCTTATCTCCATTCCAAGTAAGATAAATCCTTGAATTTCTATCTTGTTATCAACTTACTAGAAATTTAGCAATTCATTTCACCATTTCGTTGTTAAATGTTCTCTATTAACATCTCTTTATTGAACGACGTTTATGAATAACAATTTCTCAACTTTTAATAATCCATTTGGTTTAAGTTTGTCAATCAGCAAAGGATCTTATTTGCTGTAGTTCATTATTATCCTACTTATTATTATTATTATTCTACTTTTCTAACATTTTTTTCATGCTGTTTGAAATTCATTATGTTTCTCTATGATCCTATTTATTAAATGAATAAGTTCCTTTTGTCTTGTAACCATTGTTGTGGCATGTATGACATGTGCAAACTTAATATCAAATGAAATGATTTAAAGTTCTCAGTTGTTGGGCTTCAGGTGCTTTGTTCTTTTCCTTTTCTCTTCCTTCATTTTTGAAGTGTATTTCATTATCTAAATATCTTACTTTATTAGATACTGTAGCTTGTGAATCATTGTTTTTTCGATTAATAGCCTCTATCATTTGGTAACTTCTCTAAGAAGATCCAATTTTCTTATTGAGAGCTCATAGACAATTAGATATTATAGCTTTTTTTTTTGTTTACTCATTTAATCTCAGTCATTTGATGATGCTACAAAAGAGACAGGGAGGATGTATGAAGTAAATGTCGATGATGTAGGGTACAAACTGATGGCTATCTACATTCTAATAGGAGAGGATGGTATTGAGGGCCAACTTTTTTCTGCCTTAACAAAATCGATCGCTGTTGATAATGCGTAAACCAATATCCTTATTTTTGTGGATTTTTCCTTTTTCTTTTTTGGGTAAAATCTTTTCAATATCCTACTGTGAATATTCAAGTTATGTTATGATGTTTTAGAGCATCTAGAAACAAACCTGTTTTACAATTTTCTTTTATTTTATATATCTTATTTTGTATTTCAACATAAGGAATTAAGTGGTTAAGAGTTTACATGTCATTGTTCTTTATAGTTTTACATTCTAGTAACTAGCATGTAGGTTTTGTGTAAATAATTTTCATGATTTTCACTACTTCAAGAATAGTTATACAAATTTGTGTATGCCATTTTGTAATTTTATTGACTTCAACTAGTAAGTTCCTGAGTATATTGCAACTAATGCTCTAAACCATTGGCCCTTAATTAACTTTCTTAAGTTAAATGTTTGAATTGTTTTATGCAACAAAGACCATTTGCAACATGATTGGATATTCTTGTCCCCATAACCTTTTCTTGTTCTTTCTCATTCTTCTTTTTTTCCTTAATTTTTCTCTAAACTTCATTCATACTTTTAGAAGGGAAATGTATTATATAACTCCTAGATGTTTTGTAAGGATTTACGTGATTGTACCTTCTTGAATGATTTTTGCTTATTTTTTCATTTTTATTAACTTGTAGAGCATGATGTTCATTAAGAAGTGAAGCAAAAGCATGATATTAGAATAGTGAAATTTGAAGTATGATCATATTTCTAGTTTCTTGTTCACTTTCTTCTATAACCAATGCTAATACACATGGCCTAAGGGGTGTAAGTCATCTCATAATTTTCGAAGCAGGTGAGGGGGTGTTTAATTATGATGTTGTGGAACTGGGTAGAGATGTTTTTAGGTCTTTGCATATAATCATGCGTACTCAGAATTCCTCTAACTTTATTCTTTCTATGAAAGGTGATAAAATCTTAGGAATGCTACTATGGTAGATTCATAACTTTATATTCATTTTCTTTCAACATTAAATCTTCCGTTGTTTGTTTAATGAATTTATTCTTATTCATCAAGCAATCTTTCTTGTGATTAAGACCTTACAAGTTAGGCTTTCTGTTGCTTGTTCCTTACTAGGATTTATCATGGAGCTCAGCAAATTACACTTGGTAAGTATTGTCTAATTGTGTCTATTTATTGTATTTGTAGATCTTATTTGAAAAGACCTCACCTTTCGAAACCTGTGATAGCAACTCATCATGCAATCTCAATGCCACTAAGAAGGTTAGTGTTTTAATATTTTGAATCATCTTTTTTTTTTGGTGTAACTCTTTCACTAGAATTATAAAAAAAAAAAAAGGAGTTCACCATCATTTTCAAACATTTTTTGGTTGCTAAAAGACTTCTTAACTAGTTATACATCTTCTTAGAGTCACAACCATTGATTTTGGGTAAAAGTGACAATTCTATACATCCAAGAAATGGATAATCATCAACCAAAATAAGGCTTGCTTGATTCTTTTTGGTAAGCCAAAACAAGGTAATCTTCTCCCTTTTGTTTTCAACCTATAATCTGTTTGCTTACTTATCCTCTTTGTTTATATATGTAATTGCATATACATTGCCTGATAAAGTTTTTTCAACAAACCCTTGATTTAATGCACAATAAATGAGGTAATTTTTTCACTCTTCTCTTTTAGTATACAAAATGAACTTTCTTGTTTAAACTTTTTTATTTCAATGAAAGTTAATTTTCTGGTCACCTTTATTATTTTAACCGAGTTCATCTTTTTGCTGGTCACTTCTATTATTTAACCATATTCTTCTTTCTTACTTTGCATTTGACATTTTTATGCAGATCAATAAATAAAATTAACATGCAGCTATCCAATTGAGTCTATTCATAGTAATTGTGGTTCCTAAAGATGCTTAAACACCTCAGGTTTTTAAGCATTTTTGGGTTACTATTGATATTAATCTTGTGAATTGTGCTTTTTTTATTTAATGTGAAACTATTTAAGTAGAATAGAAAAATGAAAAGAATGAATCATCATTTTTAAATGTTCTTTTTTTGATGGATGACTTTTCACTAATTTGATTCATTGCTTCACAGATTTGTTTTGGTGCGAAATTTTTCTTTTTTTTTTTTTCTTTTTTTGGTAAGTTATAGTTATATGGAGTCAAGAAATGGATAGGCATCAACCAATATGAGGCCTGCCTTATTCTTTTGTATGCGACCAAAATAAACAATCTTTCTCTCTCATGTTTTCAATCTATAACTTGCCTATCTGGATGTCTATCTACCTTATTATGTTTGTATTTCTATATACACTTCATGATGAAGTTTTGAGCGGGATGAACTTGTGCGAACTATTGATTTAACTTACAATAAATTAGGCAATGGTTCCACGCTTATTTTTGAACATATAAATTAAACTTGTCTCTTTACTATTCTTTATTTTAATGAAGGCTAATTTTTTAATCATTTCAATTGTTTTAATCTAGTTAATCCTTTTTTCTTTAAAGTTGATATTCCCATAGAAATTAACAAATTAAATCATACATAGCAACTAGTAAGTGTTGTTCGATTGTGTGTATTTATAGTATTTCTAGATCCTTCTCGAAACCCTTCACCTTGTTTGCATGTTTGCTCTATTCTTTGCATGCAACCAAAAAAAGGCATTCTTTCTGTCTCCTGCTCTCAAACCAACCTTAACTCATTTCATTCTCTCTATTAATTTAAGTTAGTATTGCCTTTGCTCTGTCTTATTTCCCTAATCTCAGTTGTTGTCCTTTATGTTTGTTAACCTCTCATCACATACTCCATTTGTTATGCATGCTTTCTCTGGTACTGGCCTTTATGGTCCACTCTTGTTTTTCCTTTGCTCAGCAAACTACTTGACATTACTACCCTTTCATGCTTCACATGAAATGTAGCTTATGGTCTTATGAGAGGAAAAGGTCAAGGCATTCAACAAGACATGTTCAAACATATATTGTAAGTACTTCAATGCAATTTAGAATAGATTTACATGCATGCTCACAAGTTTGAGATAAGGTACTTATATAAAGGAATATCGTAATATTTAGCTCATTAGTTATTTTAAAATGTATTTCATAATGATGATTAAGTATAACTTTGAGCTGTAATTTTGATAGTTAATGGCGGCCAGACTTCTAAATTTGATATATGCTGTTACAATCTTAAAAAAAAAAAAAACTAGGCAATTGGCATATTTGTTCTTTCACTCAATCATCACTATTAGAGCTTTAACTAATGGATTTAGTTAGACATTTAAGTTATTTTATTTTTTTGTGCATGCTATTTCGTATACACATTTTTATAAAAGAAGTACTAGAGATGGAATGGTGAAATGTGTTATTATGGGCTAAAAGAATATTGTTCTTACCTCGTCACATTATAAAGCATATATATATTTTTTCAATTTTGCCATCCTATAGCATCTATGACTGAAAGAGAATCCTATACTTAAAATGCCTCATCCAAAAATAGCTTCCATTTTACTTGTTTGTCTTACCTCGAAGAAATTCTTGATATTTAATATCTGAATTTAGGAATTTGGATGTAGTTTTGGTCATTTCTTCAAAACTCTCTCCATAGCCCTTTTTCCTATGGGATTAAAGTAAGCTAGCATGAGTTATATTAAATTTCTTGCTTCAAAATATTTTTACGTATTCTTTTTTATTATCCTTAGAAGTTAATCTGTGCCATTGTCCCTTCTATTCAATATGAATTTTTTTACTGATTTTTCCCGAGATGAGATTGCAATTGCAAAGCATTGTCCTGCACAGAATGCTTTGTGCATGAGAAATGGTTAAGAGTTTTGCCGTTTAGAGCATGCAACAGGTGTGCATTTGGTAAATTCACTCTCTCTATCTGCTTCTCGACTAAATTTCTAAGCAATGGTTCATGTTGACAAAATGCTCTAAGTAACATGAAATTTTCAATAATAATATATCTTAATGTTACTTATGATTAGTGTGGTTGTTTCTTTTAAATTTTTTTATGCATCTTGACATTTTTTTTAATATGCTTCTCTTTGCCTTTAGTGTTAGGATTAAATTGTGGGATGCTACTTAATCCTTTGGATAGGAGAATACTTCCACATTAGAGTAATAAATTTATAATTCATGGAACCCCTTTAATTAGATGCTAGAATTTGAACAGACTTGACTTTTGGCTTCCTAGGTGAGCAATGGAAGGATTGTTTGCCTTTTGGCTATTTATTCAAAAAATATTCCATTAATCAACCCTTTGAAGAAGACTCTTGTTGTTACCACTTCTTGTTCATGATGATTCGATTTCTTTTGTCAATATGTTATTGAAGTTCACCCTTAGTTTGTCTTTAATATGCAAGGAATGCCTGAAACTGTGTGTTCCAGAATGATAGGAACATAAGTTCCACCTCAAATGTTTCAGCTATACATATAACTTTTATTATTTGTTTGAAATTTTTTGTATATAATTTGGAAAATTTGTTACTAAAATGCTACATATATTGCCTGAAAAATATCATCTATTTATTAGCATATAATTGGATTTCTTAATCAACATTCTTGAACTTTAGTCAATGAAAATTTCTAAAAAGTTTGGCAAGCAGCTAAGAAAAAAGGGTGGATGTAATACTAGTGAACTGTAGCTAAATAAAATAAATGTAGCATGACTGCTAAGAAAGGACAAAATTTATAGAATAAAAATATTTATATTAAAATCGTTTTCCTTATCTTTTAGGACTTGCAGGAATTAGAGTGTTTATACTTAAATCCCTGTAACCATTAGAATGTGCAACAATTAAGTCCGCTATTATTTTCATGGGTATTCACTTTTATGTAAATCTATCTCAAAATAAATTACATATTTCTTTTTTGCTCTTCTTGATGAAAGGAGATACTTTCCTGAATCTAAGCTGACAAGGATATCATATTTGGATTACGTGTGCTAGGGTTGCCATGGATTGTTGTTGCGTATGTGAATCATGCGAAGTGACTATTTTTAATCTTCTTCGACTTTGTCAAATTTATTATTTTTCTTTTTTTGTTTTGCTTGAGTCTCTGTGTTACTTTTGCATGTCTTTTTATGGAAACGTATATGTACATGTTATTACTCCATGTGGTTGTGTGTTTCTGTATGCTTGTGCTTTGTGTTTGCCTTTTTATCTAATTAAGTATGCCAATTGTTTGTTCTAATACTATCTCATTGAAATTTAAATGTCAGTTTTTATCAAGTCTCATTGTCAATGTGCGATTTTCTCTATAACTTTTTGAACATTCTCTATTTTTAGTCTTTTTAAACCTTTAGAAATGGTGATAATGGATGAAAAAAATGATTATGTTACCTAATGGTAGCTCTCTTATCTATGAATAAGGTTCGAATTACCGAAGATGCCATTGAAGGAAGCATTCTCAAAGGATTTAGAGAGTATATTATAGATAAAGAAGGCCCTAGCAAGTTTGAGTGGTTATATAAGACTAAAGAAATTGGGTTAGTGTAACTTCTTCTTTGCAGTTCACTATAAGCTCTGGTATTTATTTATCATGTGCCTTTTAAAATGTTATTGGTTTTATTTATATTTTGTTGGCTAACCTTATGACATGCTTCTACTTTATAGTTTAAATATTTTCGAGAAATAATAAACTAGTACTATATCCCCTGGTTCCTTAAAAGTTTTATTTTTGTATAAATTCATTTGATGATGCTACCGAAGAGACAGGGAGGATGTATGAAGCTAATGTTGATGATGTGGGGTACTGATGAGTGGCTATCCACATGTTAGTAAGAGAGGATGGTGTTACAGGCTAACTTATTTCTACGTCAACTGAACCAATCACTAGTGGTAATGTGTAATGCAATATCCTTGTTTTTATGGCTTTTTCCTTTTCTTTTTTATGGGTAAAATCTTTTCAATGTTCTACAGTGAATATTCAAGTTATATTATGATGTTTTAGAGCATTTAAACACAAACTAGTTTTGCAATTTTCTTTTATTTATATGCCTTATTTTATATTTTAACATAAGGAATTAAGTGGCCAAAGGGTTTGGATGTTGTTGTTCTATTTAGTTTTACATTTTGGTAACTAGCATGTAAGTTTTATGTAAACAATTTTCTTGATGTTCACTGCTTCAAGAAAAATTATACAAGTTTGTATATGCCATTTAGTAATTTAGCTGACCTCAATTGGTAAGTTCTTGATGTATTGCAACTGATGCTCTAAACCCTTGGCCTTTAATTAACCTCCTAAGTTAAATGTTTGAATTATTTTACACAACAAAGGCCATTTGTAACATGATTAGATATTCTTATCCTCATAAGCTTTCCTTGTTCTTTCTCATTCTTTTTTTTTTAAATTTATTCCTTTTTTGACACTTTTTTCACACTTTTGAAAGGGAAATGTATTGTATAACTCCTAGATGTTCTTTAAGGATTTACGTGTACTTCTTGGTGATTTCTATTATTTCTTCATTTTTATTAACTTGTAGAGCATGGTGTTCATAAAGAAGTGAAGTAGAAGCTTAATATTGGAACAATGAAATTTGAGGTATGAACATATTTCATGTTTCCTGTTTCCTGTTTCCTATTGGCTTTTCTCTTTTATAACCAGTGCCAATTCACATGGCCTGGGAGGTGTAAATCATCTCATAATTTTTGAAGCAACTAAGGGGTTGTTTAAATATGATGTTGCGAAACTGGGTGGAGATGCTTTTAAGTCTTTGCATGCAATCATGCATACTCAAAGTTCTTCTAATTTTATTCTTTCTACGAAAGTTGATGAGATCTTAGGAATGCTACTATGGTAGATTCATAACTTCATATTTATTTTCTTTTAGTATTATTCCTGCCATTATCTGTTTAATGAATTCATTCTTATTCATCAAGCAATTTTTTTTTTATTAAGACCTTTCGATTTAGGCCTTCCATTGCTTGTTCCTTACCAAGATAAATCATGGAGATTAGCACATGAAACTTCTGTTTGAGCATACAAAATGAACTTTTTTGTTTAGACTTTTTTATTTCAATAAAAGTTAATCTGCTAGTCACTTTTATTTTTTAAACCAAGTCCATCTTTCTTTTGGTCACTTTTATTATTTAACCGAGTTCATCTTTCTTTATTTGCATTTGATATTTTATGGGGTTTAGCAAATTAATCAACATGTAGCATTTGGTAAGTGTTATCCAATTGAGTTTGTTCATAGTACTTGTAGATCCTTTTTGAAGACACCTCACTTTTATATGCTGCTCATCATACAATATCATGATCAGCAAAAAAATTACTATTGATTTTAATTTTGTGAATTGTGCTTTTTTTATGTGAAACTATTTAAGCATAATAGAAAAATAAGGAAAGTGAGTCAACATTTTTAAATGTTCTTTTGTTGATAGATGATTTCTCACTAATTTGATCCACTACTTTATGGATTTGTTCTGGTGAGACATAGTCTTTTTTTTTTTTTTAAGGGGGAGGGGGGGAGGGGAGGGGATAAGTTATAATTATATGGATTCAAGAAATGGATTGGCATCAATCAATATAATGCTTGTTTTATTCTTTCACATGCAACCAAAATAAGACAGTCTTTTTCTCTCTTGCCTTTAATCTATAACTTGCATATCTTTATGTCTATTTACCTTATTATATATGCATATCAAAATAAGAATGTTGATTTAACACCCAATAAATTAGGTAATGCCTCCACTCGTGTGTCTAAGCATAAAAATTGAATTTTTTTTTTAGTCATCTTTATTTCAATGAAAGTCAATTTTTTAATCACTTCTATTTTTTTAATCCAACTAATCCTTTTTTCTTTGAAGTTGATATTCCCATAGAGATCTACAAATTAAATAATATGCAACGAATAGTAAGTTTTGTCCGATCGTGTGTGTTTATAGTATTCGTGGATCCTTTACAGGAACACCTGACCTATCATAAGTTAGGAGTTGATTTTTATGTTTTTGAAATTGTACTTATAAGTCGTTGTTTAACTAGAATAGAAAAAAGAAAGAAGTTAATCATCATTTTTAAATGTGTTTTTTTCTTATAGGAATCTTCTTTATTGATTTAATTCACAACTTTTTAGATATATCTAAACGAGATAGAGCCATTGATTTTATGTAGAAGTTATAGTTATGTAGAAATTGATAGTCATCATCCAAAACAAGTTTGCTCCATTCTTTGCATGCAACAAAAAAAAGGCATTTTTCCTATCTCTTACTTTCAATATGTTATATTCTTGTCTGTATGTCTTTTACCTTGTTTGCATATGCAATTGTATATACATTTTTTGATGAAGTTTTTTGGCAAGAGAGATCTTTGCACATTCTTGTTTCAATGCTCAATATATTATATGATGCTTCAACCCTTCTTTTTGATCAAACAAAATGAACTTTTTTCTTTGGTATTTGCATTGGATACTCCATAGTGCTTTTAAAGCAATGCTTTGGCAGAAAGATAAGGAACTCGCATGATATATGTCTCGTTTGATTATATCATTTTTTGAACCATTGTATCTAGGTATTGTTTCTATTCATTCTGGGGTTATGTTTTAACTGTTATCATTGTAGATTTGATAATTTTCACTAGTTGCATATTTTAGTCATTGTATGTGTTCAAATGTTAATAGCTTTTAATATATTTACTATTATTTTCAATTCACATCAAGCATCAATGAAATCAAACTATCACTCTAGTGAAGTTCTCAAAATGATAGCAGAAGTAAGTTAAGATATATGTTTTCTTCATATCAATTGGCTCCAAATTTCTTAAACTGATAGATTTTCCTTATGTTTGCTTCCAATGTGAAAAACTATGGCTTGAGGTTGTCTTGTTGCTTGGTACGAGGGACGTTAGGTGAGCTTGACAAAGAGACACATATAGTTCTCCAATTTGGATTCTATTCTCTTAGAAAAATAATAATTTAGCATTAAATGTTGAATACAAAACTTGTCAGTTATTGAATGTGATGCATATGATGCAACTTAGGTCTTCTTAACATAGTTGATAATGGAAACAAGTAGGCAAGTCAGCAAATCGAGAATTATTGTTAGGATTCAACATTTTGGGATTATGGCTTTTAATATTCAACCATTACACTCTTGATAAGATAGTAAGCATAGGTTTGATGGAATAACTTGCTTTATATTATGATTTTTTTTTTATTCTTTTTACTATATAGATTTCACATGCTTATTGGGTTCTTGTCATAGCATAAGGCTTAGGAAGATTAAAAGCAAAAAAATGTTAGTAATCCTAATTATTATTCCTAAAAATTCTATATCAATAATGAAAATTTTTTGAAGCTATCGGATGTGATTAAAGGTATGAGAGAACTGGTAGGTTGTGAGAGAAATAATAGAGCAAATACCTTTAATGTTGCTAAAAGTGCACCATAAATTTATTATTATTATTTTTTAAGATTTTCAATAATCATTGCTTAACTAAAGAATTATGGTTAATCAATATGGTTAACAAATATGTGTAGTTATGTAGACAAGTATTTATTTTTCCATTATGTAATTTTGTATTTTGTCTATCGTTGTTATAGTTGTGCTTTTATTGCCTTTCATTCTTGTTCATTATTTTTTGTTTTATATTTTCTTTTTATATTTATTATCTCCTGTTTTATTTTTATGCTTGTTCTTTATTCTTTGTTTTTATGTTTTATTTCTTTTATGTTTATTCTCTATTAGTTTTGTATTTTTGTAGCTAGTGTTTTGTTTTAGTTTTTTTGCTTGTTTTTGTTTTTGTGTTTCTTCTTTGTTATTACGTTATGCGATTCTTTCCTTCTTTTTTGTTCTTACACTTATCCTCTACTCTTTCTACTTTGTTTTCATGCTTGTTTTCTATTATTTTGCTTTTATTTGTTTTAAGTTTTTTTTCTTTTTTTTAATTCTTTGAGGTTGCTATTGTTGGTTGGTTATCCTTTGTTCTTGCATCTATTTTCTATTTTTATGTTCTTGTGCTCGCTTTTTTTTTTTTTTTTTGTATTTTGTTTTATACTCAATTCTTGAACTTTTTTCTATTCTATGTTTTCTACTTTTGTGCTTGTTTTCAGTTATTTGTTTTTGTGCTTATTTTTCGTATTGTCTTTTTGTTTATTATTAATTTTGGTTGTTTTGCGCATGATCATTATAGTGTTTTTTTTTTTTTGTGCTTATTTCTTGGTATCTATTTTCATACTAGTTCCATACTATTGTTTGTTTCTCTTTTTTCTTTGTTTTTATATTCTTTTAATTTTTTTCAATATTTTGTTTCTTCTTTCCTATGTGTTCTTGTTATGTTCTTTGTTGTAGTGGTTTTTTTTTTTTTGTAATTTTTTATGTTTTTTTTTTTTCTCATGCATGCCTTTCTTTTTTGTTTGTTCTTATTTTATGATCTCTCTTTTAGCAAATTTTCTCTATTTTTTAGATTTTCTTTAATTCAATAGTTTATTTTTTTTCTTATCTATATTTGTGGTTCTTTTGTATTATTGTCTAAGGTTTTAAGGTTTAGGTTATAGGTCTAGGAACTAGAGTTGAGGGTTTAATATTTATTTTTTTTTGTAATATTTTTTTTATAATTTTTTAATTTTTTGGGGTTCTTATGCTTAGCTTTCTTTCTTATTTATTCTTATTTTATGATCTCTCATTTAGCATATTTTTCTATTTTTTGGATTATCTTTAATTCAGTAATTTCTTACCTGTCTTTTGTATTGTTGTCTAGGGTTTAAAGTCTAGGTTTTGGGTTTAGGAATTAGGGTCAACTATTTAAGTTTTAGGATCTAGCAGGGTGTAGGTTTTTGGTCTAGGTTTCAAGGTTTAAGGTTTGAGGTTTTAGGGTCAAGGTCTTGGGCTTAGGGCTTATGGCCTAAGGTTTGGGGTCTGGGTTCTAAGATTTAGGGTCTAGATTTTTCGGTCTAAGATCTAGGGCCTGAATCTAAGATCTAAGGCTTTGTAGGTTTTAAGGTTTATGGTTTGGTTTAAGGGAAGGATTTTAATGTTAAGATTTTGGGTTTAGGTTGCAAGAACTAGGGTTTAAGATCCAAAGTACAAGGTCCAAGGTTCAAGGTGTAGGGTCAAGAGTTTATGGTTTAGGGTCTAGGTTTTATGTTCTAGGGTTGAAAGTTTTAAGGTTTCATTTCTAAGCTTTAGAGTTTATGATTTTAGGGTTTAGGATTATAGTTTTATGTATAAGTCTACAGTTTTAGAATTTAGGGTCCGCAATTTTAGGGTTTAGGTCTACAATTTTAAGGTCAAACGTCTAGGTCTAGGGTTTTAAGGTTTTAAGGTCTAGGGTTTAGAGTCCATGATTTTAAGATCCAGGATCTAAGGTCTAAGGTTTAGGTTTTAGGGTCTTTGGTTCCAAGGTCTACAATTTTAAGGTCGAGGGTCTAAGTCTAAGGTTTTAGGGTTTAAGGTTTAAGGTCTAGAGTGTAGGGTTTAAGGTCTAGAGTCTAGGGTTTAAGATCTACGTTCCACCGACTATGATCAAGGATCTACTGTCTAGGGTCTAGGGTCTATGAATTTTGGGTCTAATGTCTAGATTTTAGAGTCTAGGTTCTAAGAATTTTGCGTTTAAAGATTTCAATGTTTAAAGATCTAGGTTTAGGGTTCAGGATTCTAGGGTTTAGGTCCAAGGTCTAGCATCTTAGGTCTATGGTCTAGGTTTTGAGTTCTAGGGTTTTAGGGTCTAGGACGTCTAAGATCTGCGATCCACTAATTATGGTCAAGGATCTAGTGTCTAGGGTAGTGTTTAGGGTCTAAGGTCTAATGTTTAGTCTAGAATCTTAGGTCTTGGTTCTTAGGTTCTAGGTTCTAAGGATTTTAGGTCTAAAGGCTTTAATGTTTCAAGATCTAGGTTTAGGGTTCATGATTCTAAAGCTTTGGGTCTAAGCTTTAGTGTTGATAGTCTAGTGTTTTAAGCTCCATGGTCTAGTGTCTTGGGGAGGCCTAGGTTTTAGGTTTTAGGGTTAGGGTCTAAGATGTCTAAGATCTGTGGTCTACTAACTGCAATTAAAGATCTAGTGTCTAGGGTAGTGTCTAGGGTCTAGGGTCTAAAGATTTAGTCTAGGATCTTACGTATAGGTTCTTGGGTTCAAGAGTTTTACGGTAAGGTTTAGGGTTTATTTCAAAAGTTTGAGGTTTATGATCTAAGGTCTAGAGTTTAGGGTCTAAGATCTTGGTTTTAGGTTTAAAGTTCTAGGGTCTTAGGTGAGGGTGTGAATCTAGAGTTTAGAATCTAAACTATAAGAGTTTAGGGTCGAGAGTATAGGAGTTTTAAGGTCTAAAGTCTTGGGTCCAGGGTTTAAGGGTCTAGCGTTTAAGGTCTAACGTTTAGTGTCAAATGTCTATTATCTAAGATCTAAGGTCTTGAGTTTAGAATCTTAGTCCAAGGTCTAGGGTTCAAGGTCTAAGGTTTTAGGATCTAAGGTTTCAAAGTCTAGGGTTTTTAGCTCTAATATATAGTGATTTAGAGTTTTATGGTTTTAAGGTCTAGAGTTCTAAGATCTAGGATTTAGCATTTTAAGGTCTACGGTCTTATGATTTTAGGATTTTATGGGTCTATGAATTAGGGTCCAAGGTCTAGGGTTTTAGGTTTAAGGCCTAAAGTTCAAGGTCTGAGATCTAGGTTTTTGGGTTTTAAGGTCTTAAGGTTCTAAAGTTTTAAGGTCTAGGGTCTAAGGTCTTAGATCAAGGATTTACGATTTAAGGGTTAAGGTCTTGGGTTTAGGGTTTAAGGTCTTTGGTTTTGGGTTTAAGGTCTAAGGCTTAAGGTAGGGTTTAAGGGTTAAGGTTTAGGGTTTAAGGTCTTGGCACTAGGATTAAAGGTTTAAGATCCTAAATTTATGGTTTTGAGTTTAGACTAAGGTTTTAGTGTTAGACTTCAAGTTTAGGGTTTATGATTTAGGCTTTATAGAGTTTAGGATTTAAAATATGGGATCTAGGATCTGGGGTTTAGGATATAAGGTCTAGGGTCTAAGGTATAGAATATAGGGTTTAAGGTTAAAGGTCAAGGGTTTTATGTCTATGTCAAAGGTTTTAGGTTTATGGTTTAAATGTATAATGTCAAGGTCTAAGGTTAACGGTTTACTGTCTACGGTTTAAAGTCTCTAGAGTCCAAGGTTTATGGTCTAAGAATTAGAGTTTAGGATCTAGGGTCGAGGGTTTAGGGCCTAATGTCTAAGATTTAGGGTTTAAGTTTTAGTGTTTAGGATCTTGGGCTTAAGGTTTAAGTTTTAGGGTCTAAGTTTAAGGTTCTAAGGTTTTAAGGTCTAGGGTTTTAGGATCTAAGATCTAGGTTCTAGAGTCTAAGTTAAAAGGTTTTAGGTTCTTAAGGATTTTTGTGTTTTAGGATCTAGATCTAGGCTTTAAGGTTCGAGATTCTAGGGTTTAGGGTTTTAAGTCTAAGGATAGTGTTTTGGGATCCATGATATAGGGTCTTAGGTCTATGGTCTAGGTTCTAGGTTATGGTTTTTGGGTTTTAGGTTCTAGGTTCTCGTTTTTGGGTTTTAAGATCTAAGGATTAATGTTTAGGGTTAAAGGTGTTTAAGGGTCTAAGGTCTAGGGTCTAGGATCTAGGGTGCAAGGTTTAGGGTCCAAAAGTCTAGGGTTTAAAGCTAGATTTTGAGGTCTAAGGTTTAAGGTCTAGTATTTGGGGTTTTAGGTTTTAGGGTTCTAGGATTTTAGGGGGTCAAAGTTCTACGATCTATGGTTCAAGGTACAGGGTCTAAGTTCTTGGGTCTAGGTTTTAGATTTTAAGAATCTTGGATTTTAGATTTTAAGAATCTTAAGTTTTAGGGTAGGGTGTAAGGTCCAGAATCTTGAGTTTTAGGGTAGGGTGTAGGGCTAGAATCCTAGGTCTAAGGTTTAGAAATTAAGATCCATAGTTTATGGTCTAAGTTTAGGAATTGGGATATAGGGTTAAGTGTTAAGTTTTTTAGGATCTAGGACTTAAGGTGTAAGGTCTTTAGTTTAAGGTGTGGGGAGCATGGTTTAGGATTTTAGGATCGATGGTTTGAGGCTCTAAGGTTTTTGACTTTAAAGTAAAGGGTATAGTGTTTTAGGATTTCAAGTTTTTATGGTTTCATGGTCTTAGGATCTAGGTCCAAGGTGTAGGCTCTAGGGTCTAGAGTTTTGAGCTTAGGGTTAAGGGTTATAGAGTTTAGGGTTTATAGTTTAGGATCTAAGGTCTTGAGCTGAAGGTGTAACTTTTTTAGGGTTCAAGATTTAGGGTTTTAGGTCTGGAGTCTATGTTTTAGGTTTTACTGTTTTATAGTTTCAAGGTCTAGGAATTAAAGTTTAAGGTCTAGGGTCTAAGGTGTAAAGTTTAAGGTTTAGAATGTAGGGTTTAGGAGTGCAGGGCTTAAGGGTCTAGGGTTTTGGGGTTTAGGGTCTAAGGTCTAAGTTCTAGGGTTTAGGGTATAAGGTATAATCTAGGGTCTTGAGTTAAGAAATTCGGGTTGAGGGCCTAGGGTTTAAGGTCCATAATCTAGGGCCTAAGGTTTAAGATCCATAATCTAGCGCCTAAGGTTTAAGATCTAAGGTTTAAGGTTTAGTTTTTAGGTTTTAGGTTCTAGGGTTTTATGTGTAAGGTTTCCAATGTGAAACGGTTCCAATATGTAGGGTCTAGGACATCACATTATAATAGTGTCTTAGGTTTAAAGTTTCGGATTTAGGGTTTAAGGTTTTTAGGATTAAGGTCTAAGGTTTAAGGTAAGGTTTTAAGGTTTGGGTTTAGGATCTGGGCTTTAAGAATTATAGGGTCTACAATTCTAGGGTTTAGGATTTAGGATATATGGTTTACGATCAATGTCCCTCGTCTAGAGTTTAAACTCTAGAATCTAGAGTCTAAGGTCCATTGTTTAGGGTTTAGGGTCTAAAGCATTAGAATCTAGGGTCTAAGGTCTTTGGTCTAGGTCTTTGGTCTTGGTTTAAGGGTCTAAGGTCGAGATTTTAAGATCTAGGTTCTCAAGTTTTAAGATCTAGATTCTAAGACCTAGGGTCTTAAGTTTTAAGGTTTATTTTCTAAGGTCATAGGGTTTTAATGTTATTGGATTTTAACGTCTAAAATCTAGCATTTGGATTTTAGGGGTCTAGAATCTGGTGTTTAGATTTTAGGGTCTAGAATCGGGCATTTAGATTTTAGGGTTTAGATTTGCATTGATTTTTTTTAAAGAAAATTATAATAAATTAAAAATTTAAAAAATTTAAAAATACAATAAAAATATAAAAAATATCCAAAATAATAAAATAAAAGTATGTAAAACTAAAATAACAAAAAATTAAAAAATTAAAAAAATTAAAAATTGAATATACTAGCAAAATTTGACCACGTGAGTATAATATTTGTTAATTTACTAAATTATAGTAATCAAAGATGATAAAAATTCAAAAAAAATACAAAAATACAAAAGAATTGAAAAATAAAAGAAAATAAAGTAGAAGCAAATAAAAAATCTTGTAAAATCAAAAAAATAAAAAAATAATTTGACTAAAAGAAAACAAATGAAAGAAACTAAAAGTACATAATAAAATAAAAATATATATACATTTGTAAGAAAAAAGTAAAAAAAAAAAATCTAACAAAATCAATACATGGTAAAAAAAAAAAGACAATAGTAAAGAAACAACACCCTTCATAGAGTAAGAAAATAAATGTTATTAAAAAAGAAAATGGAAGAAAAAATAAATAAAAGCAAAAATATATCAAAGAAAATCATAAAATTTAAAATTAAATAAAAAATATAATAAATCAAAGAAGTTGAAAAAAATAAAACATAATGTAAAATAATTCAAAACAATTCAAGAGTCAGAAAATATTCTACAAAAAAATTAAAATTACATTTGCATTGATCTTTTAAAGAAAAATATATTAAAAATATAATAAATTAAACAGTAAAAAATAAAAATATAAAAAATATAAAAATATCTAAAATAAATAAATAAAAGTATAAAAATTAAAATAAGATTTAAAACTCAAATGAATAAAAAATAAAAAGTAAAAAATAGCTAAAACACAAATAAAATAAGAAAATTGCAATCACTTGGTGAGGCTAAAATTTTTTATTTTGTTGAATTAAGTAGTCAAAGATGACATAAAACTAAAAAATTATAAATTTTTGAAAAAGATCAATAAAAAAATTATAAAAAATATCTATTTTCTTTCTTGGCAAAGAGCTTAGTTTCTTTATGATTGCCTTTTTTTTATGTAGTATTGTGATTTTATTAAAAATTTTTAATTTTTAATTTTTTTGTTACTTTAGGTTTTTTAAAATTTTTTCTCTCATATTTATTTTTTTTGTTGAGCATTTTTATTTTCTAGATTTTATTTTTTTAGTAACTTTATTTTCTTTAATTTTTTTTAACCTTGTCTATAAATTTTTTATATTTTTATTTTTTTTTAATTTTTATCATCTTTGACTACTTTAATACAATAAAATAAAAAATATTAGACTTGCCAAGTGGCTGCAATTTTATTAGTTTATTTGATTTTGGTTGTTTTTGTTATTTTGTGTTTTTTATTTATCTAATTTTTGAATTTTATTTTATATTTTACATACTTTTTATTTATTTATTTTACATATGTATTATATTTTTATTGTATTTATATTTTTTATTGTTGATTTATTGTATTTTTATTATATTTTCTTTGAAAGATCAATGTAAATCAAAATTATTTTTATTTTTTATAAATTATTTTATGATTCTTGAGTTATTTTAAATTATGAATTATTTTATATTTTATATTTTATATGTTTTAATGTTTTCTAATCTCTTTAGTTTTTCTTTTTAAATTAATTAAGCGTGAAGTTCATAATTGAATCAAAAAGAAGAGAATTGTTCACAATTAGCATTTTAATAATATTTGTGTAATTTAATTAAGTCACATAATTAGCAATCATATCTTAATAAGTTTTTTCTTACTTTGACAGTAATTGCCATTAAGGGAAAGTTAAGAAGCATCATGGTCAGCAGACCACCGACTCTGGTCTTTCAATAAAGCAAATGAATGGCTTTTTTTTAGGTTGGCCCACTTGACCTCTCTTCTCTAAGCTTCCACATTCACTAAAAATGGGCGTGACCCATCTCGTCACCCACTACGCCCTCCAGGCCTCGTAGGTTAGGGACCCCACACCGGGGCACTTGCATGGTTTTGGGGACATAAGGTAGAGGTGGTTAACGGGTGAAGAACAAGGAGGAAAGCGGCTGCTGTTTTGTGGCACAAAGGTTTGGCAATAGGGCCCCAGGGTTAGTCCTTGAGCTTCCATGCATGCAGTTTGTTATATTATAATCAGCGTATATACAGAGAGATTCTTATTCACTCATGTGTGCATTATGTCATGGGGCATTGTACTGGATACCGTTTTCACCTTGATTCCACTTAGGCACAAGCAAAGCCGCCTTTGACTTATTTTTTATTTGATTTTAAAATTGAAATTAAATTTTATAAAAAAATAAAATTTATATAATAAATTTAAAATAAATATTATTTAAAAATTTTAAAAAATATTTTTAACTTTTTTGAAATTTTATAATATATTTTTAGAAATTTTAAATTTATAATATTTTTAGATAAATTTGATTAATAAAAAATAATCAAATTAGATTTTATCAAAAAATTTAAAATTTAAAAAGATTCAAATTGAGAAATTTATACTATAAATTTTGATTTATTTTTTATGAATATAAACTAATATTTAAATTAACATCATAAAATTTTTTAAAATTTTTTAAATACTAAAATTTTTAAAAAATTTATAATAAAAAATAAAAATTTATAATAAATAAATCAAGAGTAAAAAATTATTTAAAATTAAATAATTTACTCAAAATAAATTATAAAATTTATTTGAATATAAGTATTCCAACAATAAAATATATTTAATTTTTATAAAAATTTAAGTCAATATTTAATTTGATTAATTTTTATAAATCATAATATATATTTGAAAATACATTGAAATTTAAAATAAAAATGTGAAATAAAATATTTTTAAAAAATTTAAATAATATTTATTTGAAATTTTAATATAATTTATATATAAATTTAAGATTATATTAAACATTTAAATTAATTTTTTTAAAAAATAAATCTAAAATATCATAATCATTACACCTTATACAAATTCAAAGTCAGCTCTAAACACAAATTTTAGTTAATAAGTATGTTTTTTTGTGTCATAATTTTGTTACTTCAAATTAAGTGGGTGCATGAAAGTCACGATTATATTTTCAAACTCTGGAGTCTTACTTTTAATTATTTTTTTAACCAAACATTAGTGCATTGTAATGGAATACACTTTTAAGTAAATTTTGAACTGTCTGATTAATTAAGTAGTTATCTTTTTATTTATCATCTTTCTAATTTATAAATATGCTGATCTTTGGAGTCTTCTGAATAATATCACTATATGTCATATCAATTTATTACTTTTTATTATACTTCTGTGGTACATTTAATATACTATATATTATAATCACAAATTGATTATCATTGTATTTGTAAAAATATAAAATTATTTATCATATTTTATAAAAATAAATATAAAATATTTAAATATTTAAATTATAAATATCTTACAACAAATTTTTAGTATAATTTTTCACATATCATAAAAAATTTTAAAAAAAATTTAAAAAAATTTTAGTGCTAAATTTTTTTTAAAAAATTGATAAAACATAATTTATGAACAAAAATTATTTAAATTTAATATATGAACTCTAAATAGAGTGTAGTATTTATCTGAATTATTTTTTAAATATCTCAACAATAAAAATAATCTTAATTTAATTTACATATAATTAATAAATTAAAAATTATTTAAAAACACCTTTAATTTATTAAGATAACAATGCATGTACATCAAATTTTTATTTTTATAAATTAAAATTAAATTATCAAACATATAAAAAATTCTTAATTAAAAAATTGATAATTTATTTATTTATTTGTAATTATGAGATAATGATTATTTATTTGATAGCTCCTTTTTCTAAAACAAAAAAAATGGGTTGTCACTTAATTTCTAGAACAATCAGCCGTGCTCTGAGTAACGGGGTTGGATAGCAACTGAATACAACTGCGTAAACTTTTTTTTAAAGAAAAATGAAAAGAAATAGCAATGTTGGAAACCAACAGGTTGTCAGACGGTTAGCCTAAGAAGTTTGTCCACGTGGCATATTGCGGTTGAATCAGACATTGTTTAATCAAAAGAGTTCTCACCTTTCAATGGTAAGACAAAAAGCAAGAGAGATTTAAATCTTATAAAAAGCCAAAACTTTAGTGCCATGCCCTTTTATTATCTTCATTGATTGTTTTATGTATGAACAGCATCGTAAAACGGTTCATTTTCCTTGTCTTATAAAAAGCCATTGTGGGGCTTCCAATTCCTCTGCTGTTATAAAGTAAGCTTATCTTCTTTGCTTTTGAATAGTAAACATGTTTTATTTTAACATTTATCCATACGTCCGTACAAATTAAAGTGAAACTAAACAACCATGACTTGTCCAAAAGATAAATAAATAAATAATGGGAATCTCTTTAGAATCTTAATTAGGATTGTTGTCTCCCTGTGCTATCAAAAGGCCATCATGTGTATTATAATGTTTAAAATTAGTGCTAAAAATTTAGTGATGAAAATATGTAAAATATTATTTTTATTTCAAAACTATTGGTGATGTTCAAAACTTGTAATTTCTTATATTCGAGATATTATCTACTTTGGTGGGTGAAATTGTTGTATTATTTCAAAATATTATAAACTTGACATCAAATTAATCTTAAAAAACATCTCATAGAAAAAATATATAACTAAATTTATATTATATTATGAGATTAGATTTATAACTGATATGAAATTAATCTATTTATTAAAACATTTGAAATGTGAGAAGATATCAACCTAAATTTCAAATAGGTATAAATCTTTTTTTCATCAATTTTAATTTAAAATTATAAATAAAATATTTTTTATGTAATTAATTAAAAAAATTTCATCAATCTAAAAATACTAGCACTTTTTGATAATCTTATGATAGCTTGAAGATACAGAGGGACGGTAAATATATTAGTCTAAGTGCTAAAGGGGAGTAATAGTGATATTATCGGAGGGTCTAATCAATTAGCATATTACCAAGTTTAGGTCCAATCATGCCATTAGCTAATATAACTATTTGCCTCATGAAATGATATAATGTTTATGACTATATCATCAACTTGAATTGCAAAGATTTAATTAAACTATAAATAATGATCACTCTCACTTTAATCTCGCTACATACCACTATAGCTTTTATTGTGTGAGCTTTTGTAGAGAAGACTGAAGGACAAAGCTTAAGCTTTGATCATAAATTGAAATGCTTCATCTCCACATCACATTTATGTCAAGAAGCTCATTATGGGCATTTATTGACGGTACTGAATATTTAACTTTAATTATTCTGTTAACTTTCTTATATGGAAGTTTTATAACAAATATGCTACCAATTTATTTTGAGCGACAAAGAGAATCACTTCTTCAATAAAATCAAAATAATATACATAGAAAAAGTTTATTACTAAAGAAATAAAACACTTTGCAAAGTAAGAAAATAAATTTTATTAAAAAATAAAAAATATGTATAAAAAATCATAGATATTTTTATTTTATTATGTATTTTAAATTTCTTTCACTTATGATCTTTTATTTAAATTATTTTTGTTTGATTTTTTTTAGTTTATTTGATTTTACAAAAATTTTTATTTTTTAAATTTTTTTGAATTTTTATCATCTTTGATTATATTAATTCAATAAATTAACATATATTAGACCTCATCAAGTGGTTACAAATTTGTTAGTGCATTTGATTTTTAGTTTTTGTCACTTTTATTTTATTTTATTTTATTTATTACATAATTTTATTTATTTATTTTGAATAAATTTTATATTTTTATTGTATTTTTAAAATTTTCACTTTTTAATTTACGTTTTATTACAAGTTCTTTTAGAAGATCAATGCAAATCTAAATCGTGGTTTTAAATTTTTTCTAAAGAATATTGTATGATTCTTGGAATGTTTTAAATTATTTTACATTATTTTTTTTAAGTTTTTAAATCTTTTCTGTTTTTCTTCATTTTTTCAATTATTTTCTTTATTTTCTTTTATTTTTTTGTTTTTTATTTTTTATTTTATTTGGATTTTATTTTTTATTTTTTATTTTATTTGGATTCTTCAATTGTTTTAAATTGTTTTACATTATTTTATTTTTAGTTTTTATTTTTTATTTTTTTTATTTTTTATGTTTTTAATTAGTCTTTTTATTTTTTTTGGATTTTATAATATTTTCTCTATTTTCATTTTTTGATGTTTAATGATTTTTAGAGATATTTTTATATTATATGTCATTTTATTTTATTACTACTTTATTTTTCAAAAATTCTATTTTCATACTTTGCAAAGAGTTTAGTTTCTTTACTATTTTTTTTATATGTATTATCTTGATTTTCTTCGATTTTCTTTTACTCTTTTTTTTTCTTATTTTTAATTATTTTGTATTTTTAAAAAAAATTCTCTTATTTATTTTTTATTTTGTTGAGTATTTTTATTTTTTAACACTTATTATTTATAATAACCTCATTTTTCTTAAAATTTTTATTTTATTTGATTTTATATCTTTTATTTTTTAACCTTATTTATGAAGTTTTGTATTTTTTTAATTTTTTAAATTTTTATCATCGTTAACCATTTCAATACAAAATGACAAAATTTAGACATCACAAAGTGGTTGCAATTTTATTAGTTTATTTGGCTTTTAATTTTTTGTTATTTTTATTTATTTGATTTTTAAATTTGATTTTATTTTTTACATACATTTATTTATTTGTTCTACATACTTTTGTTGTATTTATATTTTTTAATTGTTTGATTTGTTATATTTTTATTTTATATTTTTCTTTAAAAGATCAATTGTTTAAATTATAAAATATTTTGCATTATTTTTTCTCATTTTTTATTTTTTAGTTTTCTAATCTTTTGTATATGTTTTTTTTAATTTTTTATTTTCTTTGAATTATATTGGATTTTATGACATTTTATTTTTCAAATTTTTATTTTAATTATTTTTTTATTTTTAATGATTTTAAATACTTGATATATTTTCTTTTTAAATTTAGTATTTTATTTTATTTTTAGTATTTTCTTTTTCAACAAAATCTATTTTATTTTATTTTTGTATTTAATTATATTTTTCTTTGAAATTTGTCCATTGTATTAAGGTTTTTTAAAATTTTTTCTTTACATTTTTGCGTTATTGCATTTTTATATTTTTTTAAAACATCGACATAAATCAAAATTATTTTTAAATATATTTATAGCTTCATTATTTTCACTTTTTTTATTGATTTTTAAATTTTTTTTAAAATTTTATTTTTAAATAATTTAAGTTTTAAATTTTTTATTTTTTAAAATTAAAATTTATTTTAATTTAAAAAATAATAAAAATAATAAACAAAATATTATTTTATTCTAATGGGAAAACCATACATACGTTTTGCGTGATTTTCAAATTTGACCGTTAGGAGCTATTTAACCAAGCCTCACGCATTCGGCACCTTCCTCCTTCTTCCTCCTCTGCTGCTTTCTCTCTTCCCCTCTCTCTCTCTCTCTCTCTCTCTCTCTCTCTCTCTCTCTCTCTCTCTTTCTCTCTCAAAATCCTCATCGGAGGTTTAAAGAGCTAATGATTTTAGGACTAGAGGGAACAACGTTCAAGTCGACCAATGATAGGCGAGAAGCTAACTTCTGTGGTGTCCGTCAAAGGATTTTGAGGTAGGGGATGACCTGTGTTTAATCTGGCTGTTTAGGTTAAAGGGAAGGGCCTCATAGAAATCATCGGCTTTCTGCCCCACGCCACTGCCGGTTATTGAAGAGAATTTCCCAGCGGTGGATCGAGTACAAGGCAAGGCCAGCATATCAGATCTGTTTGTTTCAATCCTCCCTAATTCGCTTCGAAGATACCCGTAATGTTTGATTTACTCCCTCTCCATTTATTTCTCTCCCTTCCTCTTATCTACTTCCTTTTAAGAAAATTTCTCAAGCTGCTCCACTTGGCTTTGATTCTCTGTTTTTTTCCTTCTTCTTCTTTCTATTTCTTTTACATTAATTGTTAGCCTTGTTACTGCTCTGGTGCCGCAGGTGGAGCAGTCTTGTATGCTTTGAATGCTGTTGTTCCTGAAGTTGCTGTAGTTAGCTTGCATAATTACGTGGCTGAATTGGATGGTCCTGGGGCAGTGAAGAAGGAGGATATGGAAAGAGTCGCTACTAAGGTAGTATTATGATTCATTGGACACTTTAGTGGTTACTGTTAATTATGTTGATAATCCATAATTATTTGCACTTGGCTCACTCACTAATATGTTATATTCACTCTTAACTAAGCATCAAGTGCAGTGGCTTTGTGCTTGTTAGTCTCTGGTCGGTTCTTCCATCCGTCCATGGCTTTTTTCTGTGAATCCTGCCTTCGCCCTTTTGTTAGCAGCTCTTCGATCAACCCACGAAAGGGTCTGGCAAGTTTGGTTAATCTTTGTTACATGGTTCACGGATAACATTTTTGCATTTTGATCAACTAATTTCACTAGTGGGTAATTTTATTGATACTTATATTATTTTCTTGGAATTCCCTTGGCAAACAAGCTTTTGTTGGATTATTGTTGTTATCTGTTCTTTGCAGTATGTCTTTCTTATCTCTTTCATTGCTGTTTTTAATATTTTCAGGTATGGTATCAGCAAGCAGGATGAGGCATTTAAAGCTGAGATTTGTGATACATACTGCTGGTTAGTGTAAAGTGGATCTTTGTATTATCTGTGTACTTATCTGGTTAGTCAAAAGACCATAGGGTTTTTCTAATCCATATATACATGGAATTCTATCTGTGAGAGGCACATTTCTGGCTATTTGAGTCTTGGGAATTAAACATCTCCCTGTAATTCAATTGCCCTTTAATCTTTCATTTAGGTTTGTAGCCTCTGTCCTTCCAACTGGAGATCAAGAATTTGAAGGTGATGAAGTTAACAAGACCATTACTTTCAAAATTGCTTTGGGGATTAATCATCTAGATGCAGATTTGCACATGGAGGTATTCCTAACTTGGTACTTTTTGTGCACGTCAATAAGTGAATTGCTTATATATATATATATATATATATATATACAGTATGAAGTGAATTTCAGATATATCATATTCAATGATATTGATTTTTTGGTTGAACATTGGAAGGCGGATACATAGGCAAGGGCTTGAGATTGGAGATCATGATGGCAGTGCTGAACAGCATGAGGTAGGTCACTTGTGATAATGCAAGTTTGCAGTGAACTATGCATTTTAAATAAAGATGCGGAGTGTGATCATTATTAGTGATTCTCCAGTGCAGGCATTTATCAAGCTGATTTATGCTTCAAGCCTTGTGTTTGGAGAAGCATCATCTTTCCTTTTGCCTTGGAAGCATGTTTTCAAGGTTACTGATGCCCAGGTACTTAATCATCAATTCTTATGTCTGCTATTCCTTCCTAGCAGCATAGACTGTTCTTCTATATAATGGTGGTTGAGTCATGCCTTAGGGCAAGCAGCATGATTTGTGAAGGTTTACTCTTGGCACAATTTGATACTAATAAATCTTCCAGGTTGAGTTATTGATGCTGCTGTGATCTGATAATACCACAAATAGCTATATTACTGCAATACCAAGTTTTGTTATTCTATTACCATTTTTTATTAAATAAGTTCCCTAACTAATTAACTGAAATAATCTATTAACGTTAGGGTAGAGGTTTGAAACTATTTTAATATGATTAAAGTATTCTTACACAAATCATTTCATATGTATTATGGGCATTAGTATGAATCTTTAATAAATACTGAGCCCACCATTCTTAGATGCAGCAGCTTCTCTTGCCTGAAGATCCATTTTTTAACCTTAGAGCAACCTTCACTTTTAACAACTTTGGTTTATTGATGGCATGGAGAGTAATGGTCAAGCAATGAATTTATTTGTTGTGCCTCATACAGTCATTTAGAAGAAAGGAGCACTGTAACATTATATGGGATGGAGCTAGGCGTTCATGGGATTAAATTGATTTTGAGTTGTCTCTTTATATTAGTGAATCCTTATTCTTCTTTCCTGTTGACATTGTTTTTTTGCTCAATCCTTTAGATAGCTAATCTCATCTTAACAATTTTTGCTGAAGCCATGAAATTACAATTAAGAGATTGAAGGAGACAGAAAAAACATCTTGGAAGCCATCACAAAGTTTGAAGGCATGTATCTTCATCAACTGTTCTTTATAAAGAAATTTTGAAAGCTGTGTATGAATGTTGAAGTTCTGGCAGAACCTTACAAAAAGGGAGTATGAAAGCAATTTCGTTTCTGCCATGGTACGTCCTGGTGAAATTGGTGTCAAGTTTGATGATATAAGTGCTCTTGAAGATGTCTTCTCTCTGAACATGATATTATCTTTATGTTTTTTTGTTAGTTTAGACTTGTTTATCTTGTGTATTGAAGCTTCAATTATTGTTGAGGATGGTAATATGTTGCTAACACAGTTTCCCCAGCTTCTGTCCTTAAATTTGATCAAGGAAGCTGGTTTGCATCCTAATGGTTGGAGGCATTTAGTCAAGGGCTTCAAATATTTAAGTATCTTTTATGTAGGTCATATGAAAACCATACCATGTTGGATGCACCTGTGTTTGTTTCTGGAGATGTTCTTGCTGCAGAAGCTGCTACACTTACTTTCATGGTATTAATTCACCTCTTACCACTTCAATGAATAAAATTGTTTGTTCAATCTTTTTACAGTCCTTTTGAAATGAGAAAGTTATGTATTTTCTTCATTGTCTAGGTGGATACTTGTTTTCTTTCATGTATTTTAGAAGTGAATAAGAGTCATATGTTCAATTCTGCTTTGTCTTAACTTAAATGTTCTTATATATAGGAATTGATGCTGTAACGTCCAAGATATAACAAACTACCCCATCCAAGCTTACTCAAGGTGTAAATAAATTAGGACTGAGGTCACTGGTACAAAATGTGAAACTCAACTCTGTGATCCCAGATTTTTCCTGCAGTGATCTATCTGACAGAATAGTAGTAGTTTTGTTGCATTCGATGTACATTCTTTGCCTGTATTTTTTTTTTTGGTTGTAGCATCACTTTTCAGCTGCTCTACTTTAATCATTCAAAAAGGATGTGAGTTACTCTATATTGTGCATACTCTGTTACTTGAGGAAGTGTAGGTTGGTAGGGTGTTAGCTCTCTGTTTTTGTTATGCACACTTATAAACTTGAGATGGCATATCATAAAGGTAGGTGGACCTTAGGATGTGTATACGGCTGCCAAAGCCATATTCCTCTCAATGGGAAAGAATACAATTTATTATGGCAGAGCAGGAAATGGTTCAGTAAGTAAGTTCTTTTACAGGATCAATGCTGCTACTCTTTAGGCCTTTTTCATCTCCCCTTCCTCCTTTTCCTTGTTGTAGATGGAGTTTGTGGCTGATAAGTTAACAACAGTAATCTTATAGACTTACTTCTGCTGGATGTGCCTGAAGTGCATAGAAATAATACTTTGTTATTGTATATCAGAAACTTGTCCTTATCCAAAATCTGTTTTTGTTATTGTGACATCTATGGCATAGTTGTTCATTTAGGCAGCAAAGATCTACAACAATTTGGCAATGTTGTGATTAATTGGTTGCCCATTGGGCATTGTATCCTGTTTGTTCCTTAGGTGTGACATGTGGTGGTAACACGTGCAATGCTACTAATGGTGCTACAAAGCCACTATCTCTCGAAGGTGACATTGCTAAAACAGCCATAGGAGCAGCAGAAAGAGCTATATCTTCCATGAAGATGGAAACTCCTACTAATTCATCGGGTTTTCATATGTCTTGATATGCTTTCGGACTACATGAGAGATGCTTTTACTATAGTGTTCTTCTGTCTTACCTTTTATGCTTCCTTGTACACAGAAAATGTTGAGAGGGAAGAAAATAAGGAGGAAACAGATCCATGTATGGGCTCTGAAACAGATCCAGCTACTGTTCTAAAGGCTTGGTATTCCACAGGCTTCTACACTACTAAGTAATTTCTTCATTTCGTTCTTTCTAGATATTGGATATTTACAGTTTTTTTTTTTTGGCAAATATTCATGCATAATGAACATAATTTGATATTCATACCTCTGGCTACCACACGCAAATCTTCATTGAAAGAGGCCTGACTCTTCCTAGTTTTGCATATGACAGGTATCTTGCAGAGCAGTCTATAGAAAAGGAAACGCATCAGTAGACATTCTTCATAAATGAGGTCCTGAGGCAAAATGGTTTGTCAAAACATTTTGTCAACATACATCTGTAATATGCAGGTAGACTTCTCAAAAGAAGAATATAAAACTATTTAGTGAGAGGTTTTTGTTATAAATCTCTTGCCTCTAAAATTTCTACTACTAAAGCTCTTATGACATAAGCCATGAAGCCCACACTACAGATAAGGCTTTGTGATTTGGGTCAGGCTCGATAGTTAAATCGTTCTTAAAAAGCTATTGGTCTTATATTTTGTTTGGATCCTTAGCTTGTGCCCAACCAAGAACTACTTACAAGCCCAAATAGACATTTATAGCACGCAAAATGCCTTGCTATTCAACTATATATTATAAGTTATTTTAAACTATCACACAAAAATAGACATTTCTCTCTCTGTTAATGGTCAAAATAGATCTGCTTGTCTTAATCCTCTCTAATTCACTTCGAATATATCCGTAAGGTTTGATTTATTCCTTCTTCGTTTATCTCTCTCATTTCTCCTATCTATTCCTTTTTAGAAAATTTCTCAAGCTGTTCTACTTGGCTTTGATTCTCTGTTTTTTCCTTCTTCTTCTTCCTATTTCTTTTACATTAATTGTTAGCCTTGTTACTTGCAATGGTGCCACAGGTGGGACTGTCATGTATGCTTTGAATGCTATTGTTCCTAAAGTTGCTGCAGTTAGCTTGCATAATTACGTGGCTAAATTGGATTATCGTGGGGTAATTAAGAAGGAGGATATGGAAAGAGTCGCTATTAAGTTAGTATTATGATTCATTGGACACTTTAGTGGTTACTGTTAATTGTGCTGATAATTTATTGTCAAAACTAGCCATTCTTCTGAGGAGGAGGTGAGAGCTTTTTTCTAATGAAAATCTTTTGCAATACTTTCAACTGCAATTTTCTTTATTCTTTTCATTCATTAATCATGTAATGATTTATGCACTTTTTGATGAAGGGAGATACTTTCCTGAGCTTGAACTGACAAGTATAGTATATTTGGATTATGTGTGTTGAGACTGTCGTGGATTGTTGTTGCGTATGAGCATCATTCGAAGCAATTATTTCTAATCTTCTTTGACTTTATCAAATTTATAATATTTTTTTCTATTTTACTTGAGTGTTTGTGTTACTTTTGCATGTCTTAGTGTGGATACATATATGTACATGTTATTACTCTATTTGGTTGTGTGTCTTTGTATGCTTGTGCATTGCCTTTACCTTTTGATCTAATTAAGTATGACAACTGCTTGTTCACATATTATCTAATTGAAATTTAAGGATGGGTTGGTTTTTATGAAGTTTCACGACCAATGTGTGTTTTTCTCTGTAGCTGTTTGAACATTTTCTATTTCTAATCTTTTAAAACTCTTAGAAATGGTGATAATCCATTAAATAATGATTATGTTACCTAGTGACAACTCTTGCTTCTGTTAGTAATGTTTGAAACATCATAAATGCCATTAAAGGAAGTATTATCAAAGGATTTGAAGAGTACTTTGGAGGTAGAGAGTGACCTAGCAAGTTTGAATGGATGCATGAGAATAAGGAAACTAGGTTAGCGTAACTTTTTTCTGTAGTTCATTACATGCGCTGGTGTTTACTTATCATGTGCTTTTTAATATTAGTTCCATTTATATTTTATTAGTTAAAATTATGACATATTTTCACCTCATAGATTAGATATTTTCTTAAATATAATTAACTGGCATCATATCCCTTGGTTCCTTAAAAGTTTTATTTTTGTAAAGACTCATTTGATGATGCTTCAGGAGAGATAGGGATGATATATATGAGGGGTACATACTTGTGGCTATCTACACTCCAGTAAGAGAGGACGGTGTTAAGAGCTAACCTGTTTTTGCATCAATCGAACCAATCACTGTTGGTAATTTGTGGAGCAATAACCTTGTTTTAGTAGCTTTTTCTTCTTCTTTTTCTGGGTAAAATCTTTTCAATTCCTACAATGAATATTCAAGTTCTACTATGATGATTTCTACTTATTTTTTTCATTCTTATTGACTTGCAGATCTAGATGTTCATAAAGAAGTGAAGTAGAAGCTTGATATTGGAACAGCAAAATTTGAGGTATGACCATATTTCTAATTTTTTGCTCGTTTTTCTCTTCTATAACCAGTGTTAGTCGTAAATCTCATAATTTTTGAAGCAATTAAGGGGCTCTTTAATATGATGTTATGGAAATGGGTAGAAATGTTTTTAGATTTTTGCATACAATCATGTGTACTCAGAGTTCCTTTAATTTTGTTTTTTCCATGAAAGTTAACGAGATCTTAGGGATGCTGATATGGTAGATTCATAACTTTATATTCAATTTTCGTTTTGTATTAGGCCTTCCATTGTTTGTTTAATGAATGAATTCTTATTCGTGAAGTAATCTTTCTTGTGATTGAGACCTTTCAATTTAGGCCTTCCATTGCCTATTCCTTACCAAGATTTATCATGGAGATTAGCAAATTACACTTCTGTTTGAGCATACAAAATGAAATTTTTTGTTTATACATTTTTATTTCAATGAAAGTTAATCTTCTGGTCACTTTTATTTTTTAAACCAAGTTCATCTTTCTTTTGGTCACTTCTATTATTTAACCAAGTTCATTTTTATTTATTTGCATTTGATATTTTACGTAGTTCAGCAAATTAATCAATATGCAACATTTCGTAAGTGTTATCCAATCAAGTCTGTTCATAGTACCCATAGATCCTTTTTGAAAACACCTCACGTTTATAAGCTGCACATCATATAGTGTCATGATCACTAAAAAGATTACTATTGATTTTAATTTTTTGAATTGTGCTTTTTTTATTGTTAAGTATAATAGAAAAATAAGGGAGTGAGTTAATATTTATAAATGTTCTTTTATTGATAGATGACTTCTCACTAATTTGATTCATTGCTTTACAGATTTGTTCTAGTAAGACATAGCCTTTTTTTTCTTTTTTTGGGAGGGGGGATAAGTTATAGTTATATGGAGTTAAGAAATGAATTGGCATCAATCAATACAATGCCTATTTTATTCTTTCGCATGCAACCAAAATAAGACAATCTTTCTCTCTCTTGCTTTTAATCTATAACTTGCATATCTGTATGTCTATCTACCTCATTATATATGCATATCAAATAAGACCATTGATTTAACATCCAATAAATTGGGTAATGCCTCTACTCTTGTTTCTAAGCATACAAATTGAATTAATTTTTTTAGTCGTCTTTATTTCAGTGAAGGTCACTTTTTCAATCATTTTTATTTTTTTTAATCCAAGTAATCTTTTTTTCTTCGAAGTTGATATTCTGATAGAGATATATAAATTAAATAATGTGCAGCTACTAGTAAGTTTTGTCTGATCATGTGTGTTCATAGTATTTGTGGATCCTTTGTAGGACTACCTCACCTATCATAAGCTAGGATGGGCACTCATCATTGTTGATTTTGATGTTTTAAATTGTACTTATATGCCATTGTTTTAACTAGAATAGAAAAAAGAAAGGAGTTAGTCATCATTTCTAAATGTGTTTTTTTCTTATAGGAATCTTTTTTACTGATTTAATTCACAACTTTTTAGATATATTCAAGCGAGATAAAGCCATTGATTTTGTGTAGAAGTTATAGTTATATAGAAATGATAGTCATCATCCAAAACAAGTTTGCTCCATATTCTTTGTATGCAACCCGAAAAAGGCATTCTTCTTGTCTCTTGCTTTCAATTTGTTATATTCTTGTCTGCATATCTTTTACCTTGTTTGCATATGTAATTGTATCTAAATTTTTTGCTAAAGTTTTTTAGCAAGAGAGATCTTTGCACATTCTTTTTTCAATGCGTAATAGATTATATGATGCTTGAACTCTTCTCTTTGACCAAACAAAATGAGCTTTTTTTCTTTAGTATTTGCATTGGATACTCCGTAGTGCTTTTGAAGTAATGCTTTGGCAGGAAGATGAGGAACTTGTGTCATATATGTCTTGTTTGGTTATAACATTTTTTGAACCATTGATGTAGATATTGTTTCTATTTATTCTAGGGCTATGTTTTAACTCCTGTCATTGTGGATTTGATAATTTTACTAGCTGCATATTTTAGTCACTGTAAGTGTTCAAATGATAATAGCTTTTAATATATTGTTATTATTTTCAATTCACATTAAGCATCAATCAAATCAATCTACGACTTTAATGGAGTTCTCAAAATGATAGCAGAAGTAAGTTAAGATATTTCTTTTCTTCATATTGATTAGCTTCGAATTTTTTAAACTGATGAATTTTCCTTATGTTTGCTTCCAGTGTGAAAAACTGTGGCTTGAGGCTGTCTTGTTGCTTGGTACAAGGGCAAAGCTAGAAGTACTAAGGGCGTTAGGTGAGCTTGATAAAGAGGCACATATAATTCTCTAATTTGGATTCCTTTCTCTTAAAAATATAATAATTTAGCATTAAATGTTAAATAAGAAACTTGTCAGTTATTAAATGTGATGGATATGATGCAACTTAGGTTTTCTTAACATAGTTGATAATGGAAAGAAGTTTCCAAGTTAACAAATTGGGAATTGTTGTTAAGAGTCAACATTTTGGGATTATGGCTTTCAATGTTCAACCATTACACTCATGATGAGATAGTAAGCATAGACTTGATGGAGTAACATGCTTTATATTATGATTCCTTTTTATTCTTTTTGCCATATAGATTTCACATGTTAATTGGGTTCTTGTCATAGCATAAGGCTTAGGAAGACTTAAAGCAAAAAAATGTTAGTAGTCCTAATTACAATTCCTTTTATTATTGGTCCTAAAAGTTTTATATGGATAATGAAGAATTTTTGAAGCTATTTGATGTGATTAAAGGTGTGAGAGAACTGGTAGGTTGTGAAAGAAATGATGAGGAAGATACCTTCAATGTTGTTAAAAGTGCACCATAAATTTATTATTATTTTTTTTTGTAAGATGTTCAACAATCATTAGTTAACTAAAGAATTATGGTTGATCAATATGGTTAACAAAGAGGTGTAGTTGCGTAGAAAAGTACCTATTTTTCCATTGTGATTTTGTATTTTGTCTATCGTTGTTGTAGTGTTGCTTTTACTTGTCTTTGTTTGATTTCTTTTATGTTCATTCTCTAGTAGTTTTGTATTTTTATAGCTAGTATTTTATTTTAGTATTTTTGCTTGTTTTTGTTTTTGTGTTTTTTCTTTGTTATTAGGTTTATGCTGTTCTTTCCTTCTTTTTTGTTCTCACACTTATCCTCTACTCTTTCTTCTTTGTTTTCATGCTTGTTCTTTACTATTTTGTTTTTATTTGTTTTAAATTTTTTTATTCATTTTTTTTTGTGTTGATTCTATGATGTTGCTATTGTTGGTTGGTTCTCCTTTGTTCTTGTATCTATTTTCTATTTTTATGTTCTTATGCTTGCTTTTTTTGTATTTAGTTTCATACTCAATTCTTGAACTTATTTCTGTTCTATGTTTTCTACTTTGTGCTTGTTCCCATTTATTTGTTTTTATGCGTATTTTTTTTTTGTATTGTCTTTGCGTTTATTACTTTTTTAGGTTGTTTTGCGCATGATCTTTTTACTGTTTTTACTTCTTCTTCTTCTTCTTCTTTTTTTTTTTTTTTGCTTATGTCTTGTTATCTATTTTCATACTAGTTCCATACTATTGTTTGTTTCTCTTTTTTCTTTTTTTTTAATATTCTTGTAATTTTTTTCAATATTTTGTTTCTTCTTTGCTATGTGTTTTTGCTATGTTCTTTGTTGTAATGTTTGTTTTTTTTTTTTTTTGAAATTTTGTATGTTGTTTGTTTTCTTATGCTTGTCTTTCTTTTTTGTTTGTTCTTATTTTATGATCTCTCTTTTTGCGTATTTTCTCTATTTTTTAGATTGTCTTTAATTCAATAGTTTATTTTATTTTTTATCTATCTTTATGGTTCTTTTGTATTATTGTCTATGGTTTTAAGGTCTAGGTTTTAGGTTTAGGAACTAGAGTAGAGGGTTTAAGTTTTAGGATCTAGTGATCGAGGGTTTAAGTTTAGGATTTAGGGTCATCGTATGCTCTTTGTTGTCATGTTTTTTTTTGTTTGCATTTTTTTATTTTTGTAATTTTTAATTTTGTTGGGTTCTCGAGTTTATTTCTCTTTTTTGTTTGTTTTTATTTTATGATATATTTTCTAGCATATAATTTTTTTTTTGTTTTTTGGATTATCTTTCATTCAGTAGTCTATTTTTCTTATCTTTCTTTTGTATTGTTGTCTAAGGTTTAAGGTCTAGGTTTTGAGTCTACGGACTAGGGTCAAGGATTTAGGTTTTAGGATCTAGGGTCAAGGGTGTAGGCTTTTGGTCTAGGTTTCAAGGCCTAGGCTTTGAGGTTCTAGGGTTAAGTTCTAGGGCTTAGGGCCTATGGTCTAAGGTTTGGGGTCTAAGTTATAAGATTTAAGGTCTAGATTTTTTGGTCTAGGGCCTGGGGCCTAGGGCCTTAGGTTTGGGGTTAGGTTCTAGGATTTATGGTCTAGATTTTTCGATCTTGGATCCAGGGCCTGAATCTAAGGTCTAAGGCTTTAAGGCCTAGGGTTTATAGTCCAGGGGAAGGATATTTGTGTTAAGATTTTGGGTTTAGGGTGCAAGAACTGGGGCTTAGGACCCAAAGTACAAGGTCCGAGGTCAAGGTTCAACGTGTAGGGTTAAGAGTTTATGGCTTAGGTCTAGGTTTTATGTTCTAGGTTTGAAAGTTTCAAGGTCTCATCTCTAAGCTCTAGAGTTTACGATTTTAGGGTCTAGGTCTATAGTTTTAAGGTATCAGTCAATAGTTTTAGAATTTAGGGTCTATGGTTTTCAGGTTTAGGTCTAAAATTTTAAGGTCAAATGTCTAGGTCTAGAGTTTCAAGGTTTCAAGGTCTAGGGTCTAGAGTTTTTAAGGTCTAGGATGTAAGGTTTGAGGTTTAGGTTTTAAGGTCTTTGGTTCTAAGGGTTTAGAATTTTAAGGTCGAGGGTCTAAGTTTAAGGTTTTAGGGTTTATGGTTTAGGGTCTAGAGCCCAGGGTTTTAAGATCCAGGATCTATGATTTGAGTTTTAAGTTTTAGGGTTTTTTGTTTTAATGTTTTAGGATTTAGGGTTTAAAGTCTTATGTTTTAAGGTATAGGACCTAAGGTATAGGTTTTTAGGGTTTTTCGGTCTAGTGTTAAGGTTTTAGGGTTATTGGGTTTTAATGTTTTAGGATTTTTGTGTATAGGGTTTAGAGTCCAGGGTCTAAGGTTTAGGATATATGTTATAGGTTTTAGGGCTTTCAGGTTTCAAGTTTTATGGTTTTAGCAGAGTTTTAGGTTTTAGTGTTTTAGGTTCTAGGGTCTAGGTTTTAGAGGTAGGGTTTTAGGGTTAGGGTCTTGGGTTTTAGGGTGAAGAATCTAATGTAGGATTTTACAATTAGGATTTAACGTTTAGGGTCTTGGGTTTTAGGGTGAAGGATCCAATGTAGGATTTTACAATTAGGGTCTAACGTTTAGGGTCTTGGATTTAGGATTTAGGGTTTTGGTTAAGGTTATTGGGTTAGAGTTTAGGGTCTAGGGTTTAGGATCAATGATCAAGGATCCAGGATTTTAGATCTAAGGTTTAGATGTAGGATTTAGGGCTCAGTGTCAGGTCTAATATCTTAGGTCTATAGTTTAAGGGGTTTAGGGTCTAGAATCTAATGCCTAAAGTTTAGGATCCAAGATCTAGAGTTTAATAATTAAAGTCTAGGGTCTGTGAGTATATTGTTCAAGAATTATGATCCAAAATCTAGGCTTTAGTATCTAAAGCATATGGTCTAAGGTTTAGGATCTAAAATTTAGGGTATAGAGTTTAAGGTCAAAGGTCTAGGGTCTAGGTCTTAATGTTCTAGGGTTTTAGGGTCTAAGAATTTGAAGTCTAAGGTCTAAGTTCTAGAGTCTGGGTTCTAAGGTTTTCATGTTTAAAGGTTTCAATGTTTTAGGATCTAGGTTTAGGGTTCAGGATTTTAGGGTTTAGGGTCTAAGGTCTAGTGTTGACAGTTTAGTATTTTAAGGTCCAAGGTCTGACGTCTTGGCTCCGTGGTCTAGGTTTTGAGTTTTAGGGTTTTATGGTCTAGGACATCTAAGATCTACGTTCTACTGACTATGGTCAAGGATCTAGTGTTTAGGATCTAAGGTCTAAGAATTTTGGGTCTAATGTCTGGATTCTAGAGTCTAGGTTCTAAGGCCTTTGGGTTTAAATATTTCAATGTTTTAGGATCTAGGTTTAGGGTGCAGGATTCTAGGGTTTAAGGTCCAAGCTCTAGTGTTGACAATCTAGTGTTTTAAGGCCTAAGGTCTAGTGCCTTGGGTCTATCCTCTAATTTATTCTTTTTATGAAAATTGATGAGATTTTAAGAATGCTGCTATTATAGATTCATAACTTCATATTCACTTTCTTTCGGTATTAGGCCTCCCATTGTTTGTTTGATGAATTCTTTCTTATTCATCAAGCTTCATTGCTTGTTCATTATCAAAATTTATCACGAAGATTAACAAATTACACTTGGTAAGCGTTATCCAATTATGTCTATTTATTGCATTTGTGGATCTTACTTGGAAAGACCTCACCTTTCAAAACCTGCGACAACTACTCATCATGCAGTCTTAATTTTATCAGGAAGGTTAGTGTTTTAATAGTTTGAATTGTCATTTTTTTGTGTCACTTTTTAACTATAACCAAACAAGAAATAGAGTTAGCTATCATTTGTAAACGTTTTTTGAATGATGGAAGACTTTTTCACTGATTATGCATCTTTTTAGAGTCACAACCATTAACTTTGAGTAGAAATGATAGTTCTATGGAGCCATGAAATGGATAGTCGTCAACCAAAACATGGCATGCTTGATTCTTTTGGGTCAACCAAAACAAGCAATCTTCTCCCTTTTATTTTCAACCTATAATCTACTTGTTAGCTTATCCTCTTTGTTTATGTATGTAATTGCATATACATTTCCTGGTGAAGTTTTTTTTAGCAAACTCTTGATTTAATGTGAAATCATGTTGGACTTGTAGTACATGATTGTCAGCTTGTGAAATAATATGGACGATATTCTCTATTCAATTTCGGTAAAGTTTGTGTCTGATTATAACCTTTCCATCTAGATGTGATCGTATATTAAGTTTAGGAGAGACCTGAATCAACTATCTTATGTTCTCACAGAAACAAGATTCTCATATTATAGGCCCATTTACAGTATGTTTATGTCATGAGTTATTATTACTGTTAGCTACCTTGACATTCTTAAATTGATTTATAACTTATCAGAAGTAAATATTGTGTTTCTTTATTAAAAAAAAATTACCATGTAGCTTGTGTCCTGCTTTTCCTAGTCCAAAGTCTTTAAAACTTTCAATTAGCTTAAAGTTTGTTTTTTCACCTTTCCTTACTTATTATTGATTCGCATTCAATGGGTTTTCATGTGTTTTTGTCATAATGGAAATCATGATGGTAGTTATAGACATGATGATCATTTCCTATCTCGTAATGTTTATGTTCTAAAGAAGGTTGAAGGACTTGAAATCTAAAATATCTCTCTTCATATCAAGATATAGTATTTCATATAGTTTAACTGCTTTATATTTGTTATCAATGTGAGCCTTTTGACCACAGATCTTTGTTTAGCTGGTCCCAATTATGCTAACTTGATTTTATTGTTTTCTTCCCCATTCCTCAAAAGTGATCTTGCGCTTAGTTACTTTGTATGAGAAAGTGATCATTTTCTCATCAATTCTATCAACATTGTCCTTATATTTCATTATTCCTATATTTGTTTAATTTCAAGAATTCCTTGCATAAATTAGCTGAAGATTGAGGGAAAGGTTTCCACACCTATTTATATACTGTTCATGGCAATTATAGTGGAAGAAAGGAGGGCAAAAGTAGAATTCAATGGCTTAGATCTATGGTTGGAAGTTCTGATCTTATCTCCATTCCAAGTAAGATAAATCCTTGAATTTCTATCTTGTTATCAACTTACTAAAAATTCAACAATTCATTTCACCATTTCGTTGTTAAATGTTCTCTATTAACATCTCTTTATTGAACGACATTTATGAATAACAATTTCTTAACTTTTAATAATCCGTATGGTTCAAGTTTGTCAATCAACAAAGGATCCTATTTGCTGTAGTTCATTATTATCCTACTTATTATTATTATTATTATTCTACTTTTCTAATATTTTTTTCATGCTGTTTGAAATTCATTATGTTTCTCTATGATCCTATTTATTAAATGAATAAGTTCCTTTTGTCTTGCTACCATTGTTGTGGCATGTATGACATGTGCAAACTTAATATCAAATGAAATGATTTAAAGTTCTCAGTTGTTGGGCTTCAGGTGCTTTGTTCTTTTCCTTTTCTCTTCCTTCATTTTTGAAGTGTATTTCATTATCTAAATATCTTACTTTATTAGATACTATAGCTTGTGAATCATTGTTTTTTTCGATTAATAGCCTCTATCATTTGGTAACTTCTCTAAGAAGATCCAATTTTCTTATTGAGAGCTCATAGAAAATTAGATATTATAGCCTTTTTTTGTTTACTCATTTAATCTCAGTCATTTGATGATGCTACAAGCGAGACAGGGAGGATGTATGAAGTAAATGTCGATGATGTAAGGTACAAACTGGTGGCTATCTACATTATAATAGGAGAGGATGGTATTGAGGGCCAACTTTTTTCTGCCTTAACAAAATCGATCGCTGTTGATAATGCGTAAACCAATATCCTTATTTTTATGGATTTTTTCTTTTTCTTTTTTGGGTAAAATCTTTTCAATATCCTACTGTGAATATTCAAGTTATGTTATGATGTTTTAGAGCATCTAGAAACAAACCTGTTTTACAATTTTCTTTTATTTTATGTATCTTATTTTGTATTTCAACATAAGGAATTAAGTGGTTAAGAGTTTACATGTCATTGTTCTTTATAGTTTTACATTCTAGTAACCAGCATGTAGGTTTTGTGTAAATAATTTTCATGATGTTCACTACTTCAAGAATAGTTATACAAATTTGTGTATGCCATTTGGTAATTTTATTGACTTCAACTAGTAAGTTCCTAAGTATATTGCAACTAATGCTCTAAACCATTGGCCTTTAATTAACTCTCTTAAGTTAAATGTTTGAATTGTTTTATGCAACAAAGACCATTTGCAACATGATTGGATATTCTTGTCCCCATAACCTTTTCTTGTTCTTTCTCATTCTTCTTTTTTTCCTTAATTTTTCTCTAAACTTCATTCATACTTTTAGAATGGAAATGTATTATATAACTCCTAGATGTTTTGTAAGGATTTACGTGATTGTACCTTCTTGAATGAGTTCTGCTTATTTTTTCATGTTTATTAACTTATAAAGCATGATGTTCATTAAGAATTGAAGCAAAAGCGTGATATTAGAATAGTGAAATTTGAAGTATGAACATATTTCTAGTTTCTTGTTCACTTTCTTCTATAACCAATGCTAATACACATTGCCTAAGGGGTGTAAGTCATCTCATAATTTTTGAAGCAGTTGAGGGGGTATTTAATTATGATGTTGTGGAACTGGTTAGAGATGTTTTTAGGTCTTTGCATATAATCATGCGTACTCAGAATTCCTCTAACTTTATTCTTTCTATGAAAGGTGATAAAATCTTAGGAATGCTACTATGGTAGATTCATAACTTTATATTCATTTTCTTTCAACATTAAATCTTTCGTTGTTTGTTTAATGAATTTATTCTTATTCATCAGGTAATCTTTCTTGTGATTAAGACCTTACAAGTTAGGCTTTCTGTTGCTTGTTCCTTACTAGGATTTATCATGGAGCTCAGCAAATTACACTTGGTAAGTGTTGTCTAATTGTGTCTATTTATTGTATTTGTAGATCTTATTTGAAAAGACCTCACCTTTCGAAACCTATGATAGCAACTCATCATACAATCTCAATGCCACTAAGAAGGTTAGTGTTTTAATATTTTGAATCATCTTTTTTTTTTTGGTGTAACCCTTTCACTAGAATTATAAAAAAAAAAAAAAAGGAGTTCACCATCATTTTTAAACATTTTTTGGTTGCTAGAAGACTTCTTAACTAGTTATACATCTTCTTAGAGTCACAACCATTGATTTTGGGTAAAAGTGACAATTTTATACATCCAAGAAATGGATAATCATCAACCAAAACAAGGCTTGCTTGATTCTTTTTGGTAAGCCAAAACAAGGTAATCTTCTCCCTTTTGTTTTCAACCTATAATCTGTTTGTTTACTTATCCTCTTTGTTTATATATGTAATTGCATATACATTGCCTGATAAAGTTTTTTCAACAAACCCTTGATTTAATGCACAATAAATGAGGTAATTTTTTCACTTTTCTCTTTTAGTATACAAAATGAACTTTCTTGTTTAAACTTTTTTATTTCAATGAAAGTTAATTTTCTGGTCACCTTTATTATTTTAACTGAGTTCATCTTTTTGCTGGTCACTTATATTATTTAACCGTATTCTTCTTTCTTACTTTGCATTTGACATTTTTATGCAGATCAATAAATAAAATTAACATGCAGCTATCCAATTGAGTCTATTCATAGTAATTGTGGTTCCTAAAGATGCTTAAACACATCAGGTTTTTAAGGATTTTTGGGTTACTATTGATATTAATCTTATGAATTGTGCTTTTTTTATTTAATGTGGAACTATTTAAGTAGAATAGAAAAATGAAAAGAATGAATCATCATTTTTAAATGTTCTTTTTTTGATGGATGACTTTTCACTAATTTGATTCATTGCTTCACAGATTTGTTTTGGTGCGAAATGTTTCTTTTTTTTTCTTTTTTTGGTAAGTTATAGTTATATGGAGTCAAGAAATGGATAGGCATCAACCAATATGAGGCCTGCCTTATTCTTTTGTATGCGACCAAAATAAACAATCTTTCTCTCTCCTGTTTTCAATCTATAACTTGCCTATCTGGATGTCTATCTACCTTATTATGTATGTTTTTCTATATACACTTCATGATGAAGTTTTGAGCGGGATAAACTTATGCGAACTATTGATTTAACTTCCAATAAATTAGGCAATGGTTCCACTATTATTTTTGAGCATATAAATTAAACTTGTCTCTTTACTGTTCTTTATTTTAATGAAGGCTAATTTTTCAATCATTTCAATTGTTTTAATCTAGTTAATCCTTTTTTCTTTAAAGTTGATATTCCCATAGAAATTAACAAATTAAATAATACATAACAACTAGTAAGTGTTGTTCGATTGTGTGTATTTATAGTATTTCTAGATCCTTCTCGGAACCCTTCACCTTGTTTGCATGTTTGCTCTATTCTTTGCATGCAACCAAAAAAAGGCATTCTTTCTGTCTCCTGCTCTCAAACCAACCTTAACTCATTTCATTCTCTCTATTAATTTAAGTTATTATTGCCTTTGCTCTGTCTTATTTCCCTACTCTCAGTTGTTGTCCTTTATGTTTGTTAACCTCTCATCACATACTCCATTTGTTATGCATGCTTTCCCTGGTACTGGCCTTTATGGTCCACTCTTGTTTTTCCTTTGCTCAGCAAACTACTTGACATTACTACCCTTTCATGCTTCACATGAAATATAGCTTATGGTCTTATGAGAGGAAAAGATCAAGGCATTCAACAAGACATGTTCAAACATATATTGTAAGTACTTCAATGCAATTTAGAATATATTTACATGCATGCTCCCAAGTTTGAGATAAGGTACTTATATAAAGGAATATCGTAATATTTAGCTCATCAGTTATTTTAAAATGTATTTCATAATGATGATTAAGTATAACTTTGAGCTGAAATTTTGATAGTTAATGGCGGCCAGACTTCTAAATTTGATATATGCTGTTACAATCTTTAAAAAAAAAAAAACTAGGCAATTGGCCTATTTGTTCTTTCACTCAATCATCATTATTGGAGCTTTAACTAATGGATTTAGTTAGACATTTAAGTTATTTTATTTTTTTGTGCATGCTATTTCGTATACACATTTTTATAATAGAAGTACTAGAGATGGAATGGTGAAATGTGTTATTATGGGCTAAAAGAATGTTGTTCTTACCTCGTCACATTATAAAGCATATATATTTTTTTTCAATTTTGCCATCCTATAGCATCTATGACTGAAAGAGAATCCTATACTTAAAATGCTTCATCCAGAAATAACTTCCATTTTACTTGTTTGTCCTACCTGGAAGAAATTCTTGATATTTATATATCTGAATTTAGGAATTTGGATGTAGTTTTGGTCATTTCTTCAAAACTCTCTCCATAACCCTTTTTCCTATGGGATTAAAGTAAGCTAGCATGAGTTATATTAAATTTCTTGCTTCAAATTATTTTTACGTATTCTTTTTTATTATCCTTAGAAGTTAATCTGTGCCATTGTCCCTTCTATTCAATATGAATTTTTTTATTGATTTTTTCCGAGATAAGATTGCAATTGCAAAGCATTGTCCTGCACATAATGCTTTGTGCATGAGAAATGGTTAGGAGTTTTGCCGTTTAGAGCATGCAACAGATGTGCATTTGGTAAATTCACTCTCTTTATCTGCTTCTCGACTAAATTTCTAAGCAATGGTTCATGTTGACAAAATGCTCTAAGTTACATGAAATTTTCAATAATAATATATCTTAATGTTACTTATGATTAGTGTGGTTATTTCTTTTAAATTTTTTTATGCATCTTGACATTTTTTTTAATATGCTTCTGTTTGCCTTTAGTGTTAGGATTAAATTGTGGGATGCTACTTAATCCTTTGGATAGGAGAATACTTCCCCATTAGAGTAATAAATTTATAATTCATGGAAGCCCTTTAATTAGATGCCTAGAATTTGAACAGACTTGACTTTTGGCTTCCTAGGTGAGCAATGGAAGGATTGTTTGCCTTTTGGCTATTTATTCAAAAAAGCTTCCATTGATAAACCCTTTGAAGAAGACTCTTGTTGTTGCCACTTCTTGTTCATGATGATTCGATTTCTTTTGTCAATATGTTATTGAAGTTCACCCTTACTTTGTCTTTGATATGCAAGGAATGCCTGAAACTGTGTGTTCAAGAATGATAGGAACATAAGTTCCACCTCAAATGTTTCAGCTATACATATAGCTTTTATTATTTGTTTGAAAATTTTTGTATATAATTTGGAAAAATTGTTACTAAAATGCTACATATATTGCCTGAAAAATATCATCTATTTATTAGCATATAATTGGATTTCTTAATCAACATTCTTGAACTTTAGTCAATGAAAATTTCTAAAAAGTTTGGCAAGAAGCTAAGAAAAAAAGGTGGATGTTTGTAGAATACTAGTGAACTGTAGCTAAATAAAATAAATGTAGCATGACTGCTAAGAAAGGACAAAATTTATAGAATAAAAATATTTATCTTAAAATCATTTTCCTTATCTTTTAGGACTTGCAGGAATTAGAGTGTTTATACTTAAATCCCTGTAACCATTAGAATGTGCAACAATTAAGTCCGCTATTATTTTCATGGGTATTCACCTTTATGTAAATCTATCTCAAAATAAATTACATGTTTCCTTTTTGCTCTTCTTGATGAAAGGAGATACTTTCCTGAATCTAAGCTGACAAGGATATCATATTTGGATTACGTGTGCTAGGGTTGCCATGGATTGTTGTTGCGTATGTGAATCATGCGAAGTGACTATTTCTAATCTTCTTCGACTTTGTCAAATTTGTTATTTTTCTTTTTCTGTTTTGCTTGAGTCTCTGTGTTACTTTTGCATGTCTCTTTATGGAAACGTATACGTACATGTTATTACTCCATGTGGTTGTGTGTTTCTGTATGCTTGTACTTTGTGTTTGCCTTTTTATCTAATTAAGTATGCCAATTGTTTGTTCTAATACTATCTCATTGAAATTTAAATGTCAGTTTTTATCAAGTCTCACTGTCAATGTGTGATTTTCTCTATAACTTTTTGAACATTCTGTATTTTTAATCTTTTTAAACCTTTAGAAATGGTGATAATGGATGAAAAAATGATTATGTTACCTAATGGTAGCTCTCTTATCTGTGAGTAAGGTCCGAATTACCGAAGATGCCATTGAAGGAAGTATTCTCAAAGGATTTAGAGAGTATATTAGAGATAAAGAAGGCCCTAGCAAGTTTGAGTGGTTATATAAGACTAAAGAAATTGGGTTAGTGTAACTTCTTCTTTGCAGTTCACTATAAGCTCTGGTATTTATTTATCATGTGCCTTTTAAAATGTTATTGGTTCTATTGATATTTTGTTGGCTAACCTTATGACATGCTTCTACTTTATAGTTTAAATATTTTCGAGAAGTAATAAACTAGTACTATATCCCCTGGTTCCTTAAAAGTTTTATTTTTGTATAAATTCGTTTGATGATGCTACCGGAGAGACAGGGAGGATGTATGAAGCTAATGTTGATGATGTGGGATACTGATGAGTGGCTATCCACATGTTAGTAAGAGAGGATGGTGTTACAGGCTAACTTATTTCTACGTCAACTGAACCAATCACTAGTGGTAATGTGTAATGCAATATCCTTGTTTTTATGGCTTTTTCCTTTTCTTTTTTATGGGTAAAATCTTTTCAATGTTCTACAGTGAATATTCAAGTTATGTTATGATGTTTTAGAGCATCTAAACACAAACTAGTTTTGCAATTTTCTTTTATTTATATGCCTTATTTTATATTTTAACATAAGGAATTAAGTGGTCAAAGGGCTTGGATGTTGTTGTTCTATTTAGTTTTACATTTTGGTAACTAGCATGTAAGTTTTATGTAAACAATTTTCTTGATGTTCACTGCTTCAAGAAAAATTATACAAGTTTGTATATGCCATATAGTAATTTAGCTGACCTCAATTGGTAAGTTCTTGAGTGTATTGCAACTAATGCTCTAAATCCTTGGCCTTTAATTAACCTCTTAAGTTAAATGTTTGAATTATTTTATACAACAAAGGCCATTTGTAACATGATTAGATATTCTTATCCTCATAAGCTTTCCTTGTTCTTTCTTATTCTTTTTTTTTTTAATTTGTTACTTTTTTGACACTTTTTTCACACTTTTGAAAGGGAAATGTATTGTATAACTCCGAGATGTTCTTTAAGGATTTATGTGTACTTCTTGGTGATTTCTATTATTTCTTCATTTTTATTAACTTGTAGAGCATGGTGTTCATAAAGAAGTGAAGTAGAAGCTTAATATTGGAACAATGAAATTTGAGGTATGAACATATTTCATGTTTCCTGTTTTCTGTTGGCTTTTCTCTTCTATAACCAGTGCCAATTCACATGGCCTAGGAGGTGTAAATCATCTCATAATTTTTGAAGCAACTAAGGGGCTGTTTAAATATGATGTTACGAAATTGGGTAGAGATGCTTTTAAGTCTTTGCATACAATCATGCATACTCAAAGTTCTTCTAATTTTATTCTTTCTATGAAAGTTGATGAGATCTTAAGAATGCTACTATGGTAGATTCATAACTTCATATTTATTTTCTTTTAGTATTATTCCTGCCATTGTTTGTTTAATGAATTCATTCTTATTCAGCAAGCAATTTTTTTTTTATTAAGACCTTTCGATTTAGGCCTTCCATTGCTTGTTCTTTACCAAGATAAATCATTGAGATTAGCACATGACACTTCTGTTTGAGCATACAAAATGAACTTTTTTGTTTAGACTTTTTTATTTCGATAAAAGTTAATCTGCTAGTCACTTTTATTTTTTAAACCAAGTCCATCTTTCTTTTGGTTACTTCTATTATTTAACCAAGTTCATCTTTCTTTATTTGCATTTGACATTTTATGGGGTTTAGCAAATTAATCAACATGTAGCATTTGGTAAGTGTTATCCAATTGAGTTTGTTCATAATACTTGTAGATCCTTTTTGAAGACACCTCACTTTTATATGCTGCTCATCATACAATATCATGATCAGCAAAAAAATTACTATTGATTTTAATTTTGTGACTTGTGCTTTTTTTATGTGAAACTATTTAAGCATAATAGAAAAATAAGGAAAGTGAGTCAACATTTTTAAATGTTCTTTTGTTGATAGATGATTTCTCACTAATTTGATCCACTACTTTATGGATTTGTTCTGGTGAGAGATAGTCTTTTTTTTTTTTTTTAAGGGGGAGGGGGGAGGGGAGGGGATAAGTTATAATTATATGGATTCAAGAAATGGATTGGCATCAATTAATATAATGCTTGTTTTATTCTTTCACATGCAACCAAAATAAGACAGTCTTTTTCTCTTCTGCCTTTAATCTATAACTTGCATATCTTTATGTCTATTTACCTTATTATATATGCATATCAAAATAAGAATGTTGATTTAACACCTAATGAATTAGGTAATGCCTCAACTCGTGTGTCTAAGCATAAAAATTGAATTTTTTGTCATCTTTATTTCAATGAAAGTCAATTTTTTAATCACTTCTATTTTTTTAATCCAACTAATCCTTTTTTCTTTGAAGTTGATATTCCCATGGAGATCTACAAATTAAATAATATGCAACGAGTAGTAAGTTTTGTCCGATCGTGTGTGTTTATAGTATTTTTGGATCCTTTATATGAACATCTGACCTATCATAAGTTAGGAGTTGATTTTTATGTTTTTGAAATTATACTTATAAGTCGTTGTTTAACTAGAATATAAAAAAGAAAGAAGTTAATCATCATTTTTAAATGTGTTTTTTTCTTATAGGAATCTTCTTTATTGATTTAATTCACAACGTTTTAGATATAGCCAAGCGAGATAGAGCCATTGATTTTATGTAGAAGTTATAGTTATGTAGAAATTGATAGTCATCATCCAAAACAAGTTTGCGCCATTCTTTGCATGCAACCAAAAAAAGGCATTTTTCCTATCTCTTGCTTTCAATATGTTATATTCTTGTCTGTATGTCTTTTACCTTGTTTGCATATGCAATTGTATACACATTTTTTGATGAAGTTTTTTGGCAAGAGAGATCTTTGCACATTCTTGTTTCAATGCTCAATATATTATATGATGCTTCAACCCTTCTTTTTGATCAAACAAAATGAACTTTTTTCTTTGGTATTTGCATTGGATACTCCATAGTGCTTTTAAAGCAATGCTTTGGCAGAAAGATAAGGAACTCGCATCATATATGTCTCGTTTGGTTATATCATTTTTTGAACCATTGTATCTAGGTATTGTTTCTATTCATTCTGGGATTATGTTTTAACTGTTGTCATTGTAGATTTGATAATTTTTACTAGTTGCATATTTTAGTCATTGTATGTGTTCAAATGTTAATAGCTTTTAATATATTTGCTATTATTTTCAATTCGTATCAAGCATCAATCAAATCAAACTGTCACTCTAGTGAAGTTCTCAAAATGATAGCAGAAGTAAGTTAAGATATATGTTTTCTTCATATCAATTGGCTCCAAATTTCTTAAACTGATAGATTTTCCTTATGTTTGCTTCCAATGTGAAAAACTATGGCTTGAGGTTGTCTTGTTGCTTGGTACGAGGGGCGTTAGGTGAGCTTGACAAAGAGACACATATAGTTCTCCAATTTGGATTCTTTTCTCTTAGAAAAATAATAATTTAGCATTAAATGTTGAATACAAAACTTGTCAGTTATTGAATATGATGCATATGATGCAACTTAGGTCTTCTTAACATAGTTGATAATGGAAACAAGTAGGCAAGTCAGCAAATCGAGAATTATTGTTAGGATTCAACATTTTGGGATTATGGCTTTTAATATTCAACCCTTACACTCTTGATAAGATAGTAAGCATAGGTTTGATGGAATAACTTGCTTTATATTATGATTCTTTTTTATTCTTTTTGCTATATAGATTTCACATGCTTATTGGGTTCTTGTCATAGCATAAGGCTTAGGAAGATTAAAAGCAAAAAAATGTTAGTAATCCTAATTATGATTCCTTTTATTATGGGTCCTAAAAGTTCTATATCAATAATGAAAATTTTTGAAAGCTATCGGATGTGGTTAAAGGTATGAGAGAACTGGTAGGTTGTGAGATAAATAATAGGGCAGATACCTTTAATGTTGCTAAAAGTGCACCATAAATTTATTATTATTATTTTTTAAGATTTTCAATAATCATTGCTTAACTAAAGAATTATGGTTAATCAATATGGTTAACAAATATGTGTAGTTATGTAGACAAGTATTTATTTTTCCATTATGTAATTTTGTATTTTGTCTATCGTTGTTATAGTTGTGCTTTTATTGCCTTTTATTCTTGTTCATTATTTTTTGTTTTATATTTTCTTTTTATATTTATTATCTCCTGTTTTATTTTTATGCTTGTTCTTTGTTCTTTGCTTTTATGTTTTATTTCTTTTATGTTTATTCTCTATTAGTTTTGTATTTTTGTAGCTAGTGTTTTGTTTTAGTTTTTTTGCTTGTTTTTGTTTTTGTGTTTCTTCTTTGTTATTACGTTATGCGATTCTTTCCTTCTTTTTTGTTCTTACACTTATCCTCTACTCTTTCTTCTTTGTTTTCATGCTTGTTTTTTATTATTTTGCTTTTATTTGTTTTAAGTTGTTTTTTCTTTTTTTTAATTCTTTGAGGTTGCTATTGTTGGTTGGTTATCCTTTGTTCTTGCATCTATTTTCTATTTTTATGTTCTTGTGCTTGCTTTTTTTTTTTTTAATTTTGTTTTATACTCAATTCTTGAACCTTTTTCTATTTTATGTTTTCTACTTTTGTGCTTGTTTTCAGTTATTTGTTTTTGTGCTTATTTTTCGTATTGTCTTTTTGTTTATTATTATTTTTGGTTGTTTTGCGCATGATCATTATAGTGTTTTTTTTTTGGTGCTTATTTCTTGTTATCTATTTTCATACTAGTTCCATACTATTGTTTATTTCTCTTTTTTCTTTGTTTTTATATTCTTGTAATTTTTTTCAATATTTTGTTTCTTCTTTCCTATGTGTTCTTGTTATGTTCTTTGTTGTAGTGTTTTTTTTTTTTAATTTTTTATGTTGTTTTTTTTTTCTCATGCATGTCTTTCTTTTTTGTTTGTTCTTGTTTTATGATCTCTCTTTTAGCAAATTTTCTCTATTTTTTAGATTGTCTTTAATTCAATAGTTTATTTTTTTTCTTATCTATATTTGTGGTTCTTTTGTATTATTGTCTAAGGTTTTAAGGTTTAGGTTATAGGTCTAGGAACTAGAGTCGAGGGTTTAATATTTTTTTTGTAATATTTTTTTATAATTTTTAAATTTTTTGGGGTTCTTATGCTTAGCTTTCTTTCTTATTTATTATTATTTTATGATCTCTCATTTAGCATATTTTTCTATTTTTTGGATTATCTTTAATTCAGTAATTTCTTATCTATCTTTTGTATTGTTGTCTAGGGTTTAAAGTCTAGGTTTTCGGTCTAGGAATTAGGGTCAACTATTTAGGTTTTAGGATCTAGCAGGGTGTAGGTTTTTGGTCTAGGTTTCAAGGTTTACGGTTTGAGGTTTTCGGGTCAAGGTCTTGGGCTTAGGGCTTATGGCCTAAGGTTTGGGGTCTGGGTTCTAAGATTTAGGGTCTAGATTTTTCGGTCTAAGATCTAGGGCCTGAGTCTAAAATCTAAGGCTTTGTAGGTTTTAAGTTTTATGGTTTGGTTTAAGGGAAGGATTTTAATGTTAAGATTTTGGGTTTAGGTTGCAAGAACTAGGGTTTAGGATCCAAAGTACAAGGTCCAAGGTTCAAGGTGTAGGGTCAAGAGTTTATGGTTTAGGGTCTAGGTTTTACATTCTAGGGTTGAAAGTTTTAAGGTTTCATTTCTAAGCTTTAGAGTTTATGATTTTAGGGTTTAGGATTATAGTTTTATGTATAAGTCTACAGTTTTAGAATTTAGGGTCCGCAATTTTAGGGTTTAGGTCTACAATTTTAAGGTCAAACGTCTAGGTCTAGGGTTTTAAGGTTTTAAGGTCTAGGGTTTAGAGTCCATGATTTTAAGATTCAGGATCTAAGGTCTAAGGTTTAGGTTTTAGGGTCTTTGGTTCCAAGGTCTACAATTTTAAGGTCGAGGGTCTAAGTCTAAGGTTTTAGGGTCTAAGGTTTAAGGTCTAGAGTCTAGGGTTTAAGGTCTAGGATCTAAGGTTTGAGTTTTAGGTTTTAAGGTTTTTGGTTTTAGGGTTTTAAGATTTAGGTTTAAGGTCTTATGTTTTAAGGTATAGGACCTAAAGTATAGGTTTTTAGGGTTTTTGGGTTTAACATTGAGGCTCAAGGGTTTAAGGGTTTAGGGTTATTGGGTTTTAGAGTTTTAGGATTTTAGAGTCTTAGGATTTTTATGTATAGGATTTAAAAAGTCCAAGGTCTAAGGTTTAGGATATGTATTATAGGTTTTAGGGTCTTAAGGTTTCAAGTTTTACGATTTTGGGTTTTTAGGTTTTAGTGTTTTAGGTTCTAGGGTCTAGGTTTTGGAAGTAACGTTTTAGGGTCAAGGATCTAATGTATGTTTTACAGTTAGGGTCTAGGGTTTATGATTTAGGGTTTTGGTTAAGGTTATTAGGTTAAGGTTTAGAGTCTAGGGTTTAAGATGAAAGATCAAGGATTTCAGATCTAAGGTTTAGGTGTAGGATTTAGGGCTTAATGTCAAGGTTTAAGATCTTAAGTCTACAATTTCAGGATTTAGGGTCTAGGATCTAATGCTTAAGGTTTAGGATCTAAGATCTAGGGTTTAGTAATTAAGATCTAAGTTCTATGAGTCTATTGTTTAAGAATTATGGTCTAAGGTCCAAGATTTAAGCTTTAATGTCTAGGGCATAGAGTCTAAGATTTAAGATCTAGAATTTAGGGTATAGAGTTTAGGGTCAAAGATCTAAGGTATAGGGTCTAGGTCTTAGTGTTCTAAGGCTTTAAGGTCTAAGAATTTCGGGTCTAATGTCTAGGTTCTAGAGTCTAGGTTTTAAGTTTTTTAGGTGCAAAGGTTCTAATGTTTTAGGATCTACGTTTAAGGTTCAAGATTTTAGGGTTTAGGGTCCAAGGTCTAGGGTCTTGGGTCTATGGTCTAGGTTTTGAGTTTTAAGGTTTTAGGGTATAAGACATTTAAGATCTACGTTCCACCGACTATGATCAAGGATCTACTGTCTAGGGTCTAGGGTCTATGAATTTTGGGTCTAATGTCTAGATTTTAGAGTCTAGGTTCTAAGACTTTTGTGTTTAAAGATTTCAATGTTTAAAGATCTAGGTTTAAGGTTCAGGATTCTAGGGTTTAGGTCCAAGGTCTAGCATCTTAGGTCTATGGTCTAGGTTTTGAGTTCTAGGGTTTTAGGGTCTAGGACATCTAAGATCTGCGATCCACTAATTATGGTCAAGGATCTAGTGTCTAGGGTAGTGTTTAGGCTCTAAGGTCTAATGTTTAGTCTAGGATCTTGGGTCTTAGTTCTTAGGTTCTAGGTTCTAAGGATTTTAGGTCTAAAAGTTTTAATGTTTTAAGATCTAGGTTTAGGGTTCATGATTCTAGAGCTTTGGGTCTAAGCTTTAGTGTTGATAGTCTAGTGTTTTAAGCTCCATGGTCTAGTGTCTTGGGGAGGTCTAGGTTTTAAGTTTTAGGGTTTTAGGGTCTAAGATGTCTAAGATCTGTGGTATACTAACTGCAGTCAAAGATCTAGTGTCTAGGGTAGTGTCTAGGGTCTAAGGTCTAAAGATTTAGTCTAGGATCTTACGTATAGGTTCTTGGGTTCAAGAGTTTTAGGGTAAGGTTTAGGGTTTAGCTCAAAAGTTTGAGGTTTAGGATCTAAGGTCTAGAGTTTAGGGTCTAGGATCTTGGTTTTAGGTTTAAAGTTCTAGGGTCTTAGGTAAGGGTGTGAATCTAGAGTTTAGAGTCTAAACTATAAGAGTTTAGGGTATATAGTATAGGAGTTTTAAGGTCTAAAGTCTTGGGTCTAGGGTTTAAGGGTCTAGCGTTTAAGGTCTAACGTTTAGTGTCAAATGTCTATTTTCTAAGATCTAAGGTCTTGAGTTTAGAATCTTAGTCCAAGGTCTAGGGTTCAAGGTCTAAGGTTTTAGGATCTAAGGTTTCAAACTCTAGGGTTTTTAGCTCTAATATCTAGTGATTTAGAGTTTTATGGTTTTAAGGTCTAGAGTTCTATGATCTAGGATTTAGCATTTTAAGGTCTACGATCTTATGATTTTAGGATTTTATGGGTCTATGAATTAGGGTCCAAGGTCTAGGGTTTTAGGTTTAAGACCTAGAGTTCAAGGTCTGAGATCTAGGTTTTTGGGTTTTAAGGTCTTAAGGTTCTAAAGTTTTAAGGTCTAGGGTCTAAGGTCTTACATCAAGGATCTACGATTTAAGGGTTAAGGTCTTGGGTTTAGGGTTTAAGGTCTTTGGTTTTGGGTTTAAGGTCTAAGGCTTAGGTAGAGTTTAAGGGTTAAGGTTTAGGGTTTAAGGTCTTGGCACTAGGATTAAAGGTTTAAGATCCTAAATTTATGGTTTTGAGTTTAGACTAAGGTTTTAGTGTTAGACTTCAAGTTTAGGGTTTATGATTTAGGCTTTATAGAGTTTAGGATTTAAAATATAGGATCTAGGATCTAGGGTTTAGGATATAAGGTCTAGGGTCTAGGGTCTAGAATATAGGGTTTAAGGTTAAAGGTCAAGGGTTTTGTGTCTATGTCAAAGGTTTTGGGTTTATGGTTTAAATGTATAATGTCAAGGTCTAAGGTTTACGGTTTACGGTCTACGGTTTAAATGTCTAGAGTCCAAGGTTTATGGTCTAAGAATTAGAGTTTAGGATACAGCGTCGAGGGTTTAGGGCCTAATGTCTAAGATTTAGGGTTTAAGTTTTAGTGTTTAGGATCTTGGGGTTAAGGTTTAAGTTTTAGGGTCTAAGTTTAAGGTTCTAAGGTTTTAGGGTCTAGGGTTTTATGATCTAAGATCTAGGTTCTAGAGTCTAAGTTAGAAGGTTTTAGGTTCTTAAGGGTTTTTGTGTTTTAGGATCAAGGTCTAGGCTTTAAGGTTCGAGATTCTAAGGTTTAGGGTTTTAAGTCCAAGGATAGTGTTTTGGGATCCATGATATAGGGTCTTAGGTCTATGGTCTAGGTTCTAGGTTATGGTTTTTGGGTTTTAGGTTCTAGGTTCTCGTTTTTGGGTTTTAAGATCTAAGGATTAATGTTTAGGGTTGAAGGTGTTTAAGGGTCTAAGGTCTAGGGTCTAGGATCTAGGGTGCAAGGTTTAGGGTCCAAAAGTCTAGGGTTTAAAGCCTAGATTTTGAGGTCTAAGGTTTAGGGTCTAGTATTTGGGGTTTTAGGTTTTAAGGTTCTAAGATTTTAGGGGGGTCAAAGTTCTACGATCTATGGTTCAAGGTACAAAGTCTAAGTTCTTGGGTCTAGGTTTTAGATTTTAAGAATCTTGGATTTTAGATTTTAAGAATCTCAAGTTTTAAGGTAGGGTGTGAGGTCCAGAATCTTGAGTTTTAGGGTAGGGTGTAGGGCTAGAATCCTAGGTCTAAGGTTTAGAAATTAAGATCCATAGTTTATGGTCTAAGTTTAGGAATTGGGATATAGGGTTAAGTGTTAAGTTTTTTAGGATCTAGGACTTAAGGTGTAAGGTCTTTAGTTTAAGGTGTGGGGAGCAATGATTTAGGATTTTAGGATCGATGGTTTGAGGCTCTAAGGTTTTTGACTTTAGAGTAAAGGGTATAGTGTTTTAGGATTTCAAGTTTTTGTGGTTTCATGGTCTTAGGATCTAGGTCCAAGGTGTAGGCTCTAGGGTCTAGAGTTTTGAGCTTAGGGTTAAGGGTTATAGAGTTTAGGGTTTATAGTTTAGGATCTAAGGTCTTGTGCTGAAGGTGTAACTTTTTTAGGGTTCAAGATTTAGGGTTTTAGGTCTGGAGTCTATGTTTTAGGTTTTACTGTTTTATAGTTTCAAGGTCTAGGAATTAAAGTTTAAGGTCTAGGATCTAAGGTGTAAAGTTTAAGGTTTAGAGTGTAGGGTTTAGGAGTGCAGGGCTTAAGGGTCTAGGGTTTCAGGGTTCAGGGTCTAAGGTCTAAGTTCTAGGGTCTAGGGTATAAGGTATAATCTAGGGTCCTGAGTTAAGAAATTCGGATCGAGGGCCTAGGGTTTAAGGTCCATAATCTAAGGCCTAAGGTTTAGATCTAAGGTTTAAGGTTTAGTTTTTAGGTTTTAGGTTCTAGGGTTTTATGTGTAGGGGTTCCAATGTGAAAGGGTTCCAATATGTAGGGTCTAGGATATCACATTATAGTAGTGTCTTAGGTTTAAAGTTTCGAATTTAGGGTTTAAGGTAAGGTTTTAAGGTTTGGGTTTAAGATCTAGGCTTTAAGAATTATAGGGTCTATAATTCTAGGGTTTAGGATTTAGAATATATGGTTTACGATCAATGTCCCTTGTCTAGAGTTTAGACTCTAGAATCTAGAGTTTAAGGTCCATTGTTTAGGGTTTAGGGTCTAAAGCATTAGAATCTAGGGTCTAAGGTCTTTGGTCTAGGTCTTTGGTCTTGGTTTAAGGGTCTAAGCTCTAGCTTTTAAGATCTAGGTTCTGAAGTTTTAAGGTCTAGATTCTAAGACCTAGGGTCTTGAGTTTTAAGGTTTATTTTCTAAGGTCATAGGGTTTTAATGTTTTTGGATTTAAGGTCTAAAATCTAGCATTTGGATTTTAGGGGACTACAATCTAGTGTTTAGATTTTAGGGTCTAGAATCTGGTGTTTAGATTTTAGGGTTTAGAGTTTAAGGTCTGATATATAGGTGTTTAGGCTTTAGTGTCTACATTAAAGGTCTAAAGTTTAGGTTTTAAGGTTTTAGGGTTTTAAGGTTTAAGGTATAAACTATACGGTCTAGGGTCTACGATTTATGGTCTGCAATTTAAGGTCTAAGGTTTAAGGCCTAAGTCTAACGCATATGGTTTATGGTTTATAGTCTAGGGCCTAAGGTTTGGGGTCTCACATTTGTCGTAGAATCTTCGATCTTAATTTTGGATTTGAGGGTTATAGCGTTTTAGGGTAAGGTGTAAAGTCAAGGGTATAGAGTCTATGGTCTTAAGATCGAAGGTCTAAGGTCTAGGGTGTACAGTCTATGTTCTAAGATCCAAGGTCTAAGGTCTAAGGTATGGAGTTTATGGTCTAAGATCCAAGGTCGTCTACGGTCTAGAGTTTATGGTCTAGAGTCTATAGACTAAGATCTTGGGTCATATTTTAGATTTTAAGATTGTAGGGTTTTAGGGTAAGGTGTAGGGTTTAGTGTCTATACTCTAAAATTTATGATCTAGAATATAAGGGTCTAGGCTTGAGTGTTTAAAACCCTAATAATCAAAATAAGAAAAATCAAGTCAAAGCAAAAGAGAAGCCAGCCAAATGATATTGATTCTGTTGATGGTGGTGGTGCCATGGCTAGGGAGCATGAAAATAGTACGTAATCTTAGAGCTTTTCAAAGGAGCTCTTTCTAGCTTGTGTTGTCAACCAACATGGGACTAAGAGTTGGGACTTAATCGCCATGGAGCTGTGGAGCCAAAAGAGCTCCAGTTTCCCTTTGCTTACTCCACAGAACTGCAGCGATAAGCTCAACAACATTAAGCGGTGCTTCATGGCCCAAAACACTTTCGAATCGGCCAGCTTCGTTCACATGGTTGAGGAGCTCCATAGGATTCGCGTCGAAGAGCTCCGTCGTGACATCTAATGATGCGATATTTTGATCGTGTAAGGCTTTTTCTCTTCTCATGAGAGATTCAAAGTATCACCTATATATCATCAAGATCTAAGAATCTGAGAGGTTATTTCCTTCTTGTTTATAAGTCACTTGAATTAAAAGTGAAGAGATTGGAGAAGGAGGGAGAAAAGAGCTTGAAGGAAGAGGCAGATCTAGAGGAAGACAGACTGAAGGGAAAAGAGCAAAAATTCTCTCCCTTATTCATTATCGAAACACCAGTCGTCAAGGATGAATCCGATAAGCACAATGACTGATCTTTCAATGAGTCAAACTCTAACAATCATAAGCTCGAGAATGTGAACATTACAAAGGATGAGGAAAACAAGGCCTTAGACACTCAATAAGCCCAAGATAAACTCGAGCCAAGTTGCGATAATGAATCAGATCGGGCCCAAATCGATTTAGAACCAAACCTCGACCATGATTGGTTATCAATGCTAACTTGGAAAGTGACCATGAGTGTAAAAGTGTAGGTAGGGGAAACAAGCTAAAAATGAGGAGAAAGAAAATGCAAAGTCAACTCGAGTAGGACAATTTGATGTGTTTAAAGAGTTGAGGGAATCGGTGTGTGAGTTGAAGCAGTGATATTCAAAGCTCGATGAGTTTGTTAAAGAAAAGAGACGTTGCTGTAGTGGTAAGGTTGAAAGCAAAGTAGCAGTTGCGACGAGCCTGAGGGCAATAAGGTTTCTCTTGCCACCAAGCGAAATCGACTATCAAACATGAACTGTTGATTAAGTTCCTGATAATCATTCGGTCACATCAGTTGAGCTCGTGGTTCTAACTGTAGGTTCGCAACCAAGTAAGCTTAGAAACTTCAACGAATATTCTTTTCTTTAAAAAAATTTATAAAAAATTAACAACAAAATATAATCTTGGATCATGAATGGTGCTAGAGCTAATCACAACATGCTAATTCAAAAGCTTGAAGGACATAATGGTAAAAAAAGAAAATGTGATAAAGGGTATTTTTGTAAGTCAAAGGTAAGTTGTGTGACGTGCTAATCCGATGGTGGCAGACAGTATGATGTGCACCATACTAGCCCAATCTTGACATGGCTAATGGTTGTGTAAGGCGGTAATTTTTTTTTTTTTGTTATAATTTAGTAGTAATGAGGCACATGATTCAAAAAATCGAAAGTGAAGACTCTATGCCGATGAGATTCTAAAGTGGGACTTTAGTTTTAAGTTTATCTAGAATTTCCATGCAGTCGAATGGATTATTCAGTGTTGTGTCATAGGATCGCGATCTTTCTTATTGATGGCTTGGTTTGTTTCGCTATACTGTTGCATGTTCACAAGTGGTAAATCTATGAAACCATTGAACATAAAGTAAAGGAACATAAAGCCATCCTATTATGTGGTACAGTACAGTAATAATATTCTAATAGCCCTATCATGAGCTTTTCTTTCACGCCTAACATGTTAAATAAGTTTCATCTTATAATAAGTAAATTTTTGACTTTTTATATTTTATAAATGTATTTAACTTGTAATAAAACAAAAATCAAAATAGCATCGTCAAGATTGTATATTCTTAAAAAAAATTTAAATTTGAATTATGAATAATCCATGAAATAGAAAAAATTAAAAAAAAAAAAACTTAATAATACTATATCTTATAATTTTATAATTTTTAAAATTAAAAATTAATCAAAAGTTAATATTATTTTTGTTTATAGATATCTGTCTTTTAATTTCCAGCGTGACTTTTAAATATAATAGATTTAATTTAAATGATGAGTTTCTCTCAAAGTCTAATATGTTTTAATTTGTTAGTTTAGAATATTTAAGTCAAATTTGAATTGTGTTAAGATTGTGCTAAATTTAATTATTAAAAGTAGAGCTAGTGTTGATATTTCAAGTTAAACTGAACTAAAACAAAAATGAATATCTTATATATAATAATATATACGTTAATTTAATAACAAGAAAGCAAAAGTTTATCACATCCAAATAGAGAAAGACTTGAATTGGATTGTGAAATTTTTGTTTTCTTCGTTTTGCAAATTTGGGTAAACAAAATGGTGGTTGATATAGGAAGTTAATAGGGACAGAAAAACTTAAATGGTAGTAATGAGCAATGGCGGACCTAACACACCTAATCTTAATGAAAATATTAAAATTGAAATTAAAGAAGGAAACTTAAGATGATGAAAGCAATACCCCTACATGACATTTGATGAAAGGGACACATACCCTTGTGATCCTAATCAAGATCAAGACATTTTTTGAAAATTCAAAGCTACTTGAATTATATAATATACTAAATGGGTCTTGTGCATAACTCTACTGTTTATGTATGTTAGTAAATAGATGGCTATACACATTAAAATCTAAATGTCCTTATCTAATGAATTTGACCTTACTACATAGTTATCTAATAATAAACTATTAAATCAAAAACTAAAATCATAAGATGCGAGATTTTTGTATAATTATATTAGTCTAACGACTTCTTTGCTCATATCAACCAATATCTCATGTTCATATTAATAACTTATAAATTTCAAGAGTATGGGTATCATAATTTTATGCATATCTTTCAAAATTGCAAGATATAAGGGATGATGATCACAACCAATTAAATTAAGAAATGAAATACAACTAAGTTGAATAGCTATATTTTTTTAAAAAAAGATGGTGGGGTTAAATTGGTCATTTGAGACATACCGCGTTGGGATGAGAAGCATGTGACATTAATTTATTAATGTTGACTAGAAAATTATTATTGGGGAAAGAAAATGGAGACATGAGATTAGCATTAGAATGTCTTTGACAAAGGATACCAATTTAGCAACAAAAGCATATGAAAACAGAGGAAGAAAAACTAAAGACAAAACTGACAGATATAACAATAGTAAACACCCTGCAAGTGTGATAAAGATTAATGTCTTCCTATTTGGTAATAATAGTTTTTTAAAAGCAAGTAGATATTGCATTTTTTTTTATTAAGGATTAGAGTTAAAGCTTTACCAACTCCATTAGCTAAAGCAAAATGCTTTTGTTCATTATAAAACGGTTAAATAGGCCCTTTTAAGCTTAAAAAAAGAAGGCGCTTTGGTTATGGAAAAAATAGCACTATGTGAGCTTGCACCAGCCATAAATTAGCCCCAAAAATAAAATCTCACCAATACTACTGTTTTTTTTTTGTTGTTTTTTTTAACGTCTTTGAGAGTTTGAACAATTCGGTATTTATTTTATTTAGTAATATTTTAGGGGTCTTGTCTGAAAACTTGCACAATTGGGTATATGTTCTGTTTAGTAATAATTTATGGCCCTATCTAGTTAGTGGGTCATTCACTTTTAAATCTTGAATTTGATTTTACACCAAATAATGCATTGTCCAAAGTCTTATTCATAATTCTAACTTGTTAAAACTTAGACATAACTTATGTAATGTGACAATAAAATCTTAACTATCACTAAATCATTGATGTTAATGCAAAACCTATTGTATCATTGCAAGAGGTAATAACACTTAGCTTTCATTAAAAATAGTTGTAAGGAATCAAAGTATTCACTTTAAGAACATATGGAGTTTGGTTAGAGAATCAAGCAGTAATAATGTGGTAGTAGTATGTCTGCCTATGAATCTAATCAGGTAGTGCAGGTTTCGAGTGCTTTGTCATTATAATTGACTTTTTTTTGCATTAGTAACTTAACAGTTGCTTGTTACTTTATGGGTCTTTTTAGAGTCTCTAATATTTTCATACTACTATAATGAAAAGAAATAAATATAAAAATTTATAAATAACATTAATACAAAATAAATGTGATATTTTTAATAAACTAAATAAAGAATTATAAAAAAGTTAATATTAATTTATATTTATGTTGATAAAATTGTTACAATAATTTTCAAATTAACATTTAAATAATAATGGACTTAATTAATTTTTATATTATTTTTTATTTTTTAAAAATAAAATTTAAAATTAAAGAAACGTAAAATACAAATTGTGCCATGAGTTAACCATTTATAATCTAATATTTGATTGAGGCATATATATATATATATGTATGTATGTATATATAATTTATTATCCATCAAAAGTTTTTTAAAATAAAAATGTGAAATTATTTAATATAAAAAATTAAAAAGATAACTTTTGATATTATCATAATTTAAAAAATAGCGTATTTCTTTTGAACTTTTTATTGACTAAATTTGAATTGCTAGTTTTTCATCATCACATAAAAAATTATAATTTTTTTAAGAAATAAGAACCAAAAAGAAAACTTAGGAATAATATCTTTTTCAAATAAAAGATGTTTAATAATTTTAAAAATAAAAATTATTTTTTAAAAATTATTAAATATCCTTATGTTACATTTATTATCTTCAAATCAGGAGTTCTTCCTAAATTTTCAGAAATCATCAACAAAATTGGTACATATTTTTGTTCAAATTGTAGATAAAATGGAGTGAAAGAAGGAGGAATGAGTGGAGTTCATATAAGTGTTGCCTTTTGTTATTCCATTTTTCTCTGATCAAATATTATCTCTTTTTTTTCCTTTTTTTATATTCATTCAAGTAAATAAAATAAATTTTATTTATTTATTTTGAATAAATTTTATATTTTTATTGTATTTTTAAAATTTTTACTTTTTAATTTATGTTTTATTACAAGTTCTTTTAATTGATCAATGCAAATCTAAATTGTGGTTTTAAATTTTTTCTAAAGAATATTGTATGATTCTTGGAATGTTTTAAATTATTTTACATTATTTTTTTAAGTTTTTAAATCTTTTCTGTTTTTCTTCATTTTTTCAATTATTTTCTTTTACTTTTTTATTTTTTATTTTATTTAAATTTCTTAAAATTATTTTTGATATACATTTTTGATATTTAATTTTTTTGATCTTCTATTATGTTTTTTTTCAACAAAATTTATTTTCTTAGTTTGCGAAGAGTTTTTGTTTCTTTAGTATTGTTTTTTTCTATATGTATTCTCTTGATTTTGTTTTCTTTTTTACTTTTTTTTATTTTATATAAATTACAATGAATTTTTTAAATTTTCTTCTTTCATTTGTTTTTGGGTATTTTTAGTTTTTTTAGTAACTTTATTTTTCTTAAAATTTTTAGTTTATTTAGTTTTTCTAAAATTTTATTTATTTTTATTTTATTTTTAAAATTTATTTAATAATTTTTAATACTTCTTAATTTTTAAATTTTTAAAAATTTATTCATTTTAATTTATTTTAATTCAGCAAAATAAAAAATATTAAACCTCACCAAGTAGTTGCAATTTTGTTAGTGTTTTAGTTTTTCGTTCGTTTACTTTTTATTTATTTTATTTTTTGAATTTTATTGTATTTTTATATTTTTTATTTGGATATTTTTATTTATTTTTTGGATTTTTGTTTTTTATTATTTGATTTATTTTATTTTTATTATATTTTTATTTAAAAATCAATGCAAACAAAAATTATTTTTTAATTTTTTATAAAATATTTTAAGATTCTTCAATTGTTTTACATTATTTTATTTTTAGTTTTTATTTTTTATTTTTTTATTTTTTATGTTTTTAATTAGTCTTTTTATTTTTTATTTTTTGATTTTATAATATTTTTTCTATTTTCATTTTTTGATGTTTAATGATTTTTAGAGATATTTTTTATATTATATGTCATTTTATTTTATTACTACTTTATTTTTCAAAAAATCTATTTTCTTACTTTGCAAAGAGTTTAGTTTCTTTACTATTTTCTTTTTTATATGTATTATCTTGATTTTCTTCGATTTTCTTTTACTCTTTTTTTTTTCTTATTTTTAATTATTTTGGATTTTTTTAAAAAATTCTCTTATTTATTTTTTATTTTGTTGAGTATTTTTATTTTTTAACACTTATTATTTATAATAACCTCATTTTTCTTAAAACTTTTATTTTATTTGATTTTATATCTTTTATTTTTTAACCTTACTTATAATGTTTTGTATTTTTTAATTTTTTAAATTTTTATCATCGTTAACCATTTCAATACAAAATGAAAAAATTTAGACATCACAAAGTGGCTGCAATTTTATTAGTTTATTTGGCTTTTAATTTTTTGTTATTTTTTATTTTTATTTATTTGACTTTTAAATTTGATTTTATTTTTTACATACATTTATTTATTTGTTCTACATACTTTTGTTGTATTTATATTTTTTAATTGTTTGATTTGTTATATTTTTATTTTATATTTTTCTTTAAAAGATCAATTGTTTAAATTATAAAATATTTTGCATTATTTTTCTCATTTTTTATTTTTTAGTTTTCTAATCTTTTGTATATGTTTTTTTAATTTTTTATTTTGTTTGAATTATATTGGATTTTATGACATTTTATTTTTCAAATTTTTATTTTTAATGATTTTAAATACTTGATATATTTTCTTTTTAAATTTAGTATTTTATTTTATTTTTAGTATTTTCTTTTTCAACAAAATCTATTTTATTTTATTTTTGTATTTAATTATATTTTTCTTTGAAATTTGTCCATTGTATTAAGGTTTTTTAAAATTTTTCTTTACATTTTTGAGTTATTGCATGTTTATGTTTTTTTAAAACAGCAACATAAATCAAAATTATTTTTAAATATATTTATAGCTTCATTATTTTCACTTTTTTTATTAATTTTTAATTTTTTGTAAAATTTTTATTTTTAAATAATTTAAGTTTTAAATTTTTTATATTTTCAATTAAATTGAATGTTTTAAATTTTTTTTTAAAATTAAAATTTATATTAATTTAAAAAATAATAATAATGAACAAATTATTATTTTATTCTAATCAGAAAACCATACATACGTTTTGCGTGATTTTCAAATTTGACCGTTAGGAGCTATTTAACCAAGCCTCACGCATTCGGCACCTTCCTCCTTCTTCCTCCTCTGCTGCTTTCTCTCTTCCCCTCTCTCTCTCTCTCTCTCTCTCTCTCTCTCTCTCTCTCTCTCTCTCTTTCTCTCTCAAAATCCTCATCGGAGGTTTAAAGAGCTAATGATTTTAGGACTAGAGGGAACAACGTTCAAGTCGACCAATGATAGGCGAGAAGCTAACTTCTGTGGTGTCCGTCAAAGGATTTTGAGGTAGGGGATGACCTGTGTTTAATCTGGCTGTTTAGGTTAAAGGGAAGGGCCTCATAGAAATCATCGGCTTTCTGCCCCACGCCACTGCCGGTTATTGAAGAGAATTTCCCAGCGGTGGATCGAGTACAAGGCAAGGCCAGCATATCAGATCTGTTTGTTTCAATCCTCCCTAATTCGCTTCGAAGATACCCGTAAGGTTTGATTTACTCCTCTCCATTTATTTCTCTCCCTTCCTCTTATCCACTTCCTTAAGAAAATTTCTCAAGCTGCTCCACTTGGCTTTGATTCTCTGTTTTTTTCCTTCTTCTTCTTTCTATTTCTTTTACATTAATTGTTAGCCTTGTTACTGCTCTGGTGCCGCAGGTGGAGCAGTCTTGTATGCTTTGAATGCTGTTGTTCCTGAAGTTGCTGCAGTTAGCTTGCATAATTACGTGGCTGAATTGGATGGTCCTGGGGCAGTGAAGAAGGAGGATATGGAAAGAGTCGCTACTAAGGTAGTATTATGATTCATTGGACACTTTAGTGGTTACTGTTAATTATGTTGATAATCCATAATTATTTGCACTTGGCTCACTCACTAATATGTTATATTCACTCTTAACTAAGCATCAAGAGCAGTGGCTTTGTGCTTGTTAGTCTCTGGTCGGTTTTTCCATCCGTCCATGGCTTTTTTCTGTGAATCCTGCCTTCGCCCTTTTGTTAGCAGCTCTTCGATCAACCCACGAAAGTGTCTGGCAAGTTTGGTTAATCTTTGTTACATGGTTCATGGATAACATTTTTGCATTTTGATCAACTAATTTCACTAGTGGGTAATATTATTGATACTTATATTATTTTCTTGGAATTCCCTTGGCAAACAAGCTTTTGTTGGATTATTATTGTTATCTGTTCTTTGCAGTATGTCTTTCTTATCTCTTTCATTGCTGTTTTTAATATTTTCAGGTATGGTATCAGCAAGCAGGATGAGGCATTTAAAGCTGAGATTTGTCATACATACTGCTGGTTAGTGTAAAGTGGATCTTTGTATTATCTGTGTACTTATCTGGTTAGTCAAAAGACCATACGGTTTTTCTAATCCATATATACATGGAATTCTATCTGTGAGAGGCACATTTCTGGCTATTTGAGTCTTGGGAATTAAACATCTCCCTGTAATTCAATTGCCCTTTAATCTTTCATTTAGGTTTGTAGCCTCTGTCCTTCCAACTGGAGATCAAGAATTTGAAGGTGATGAAGTTAACAAGACCATTACTTTCAAAATTGCTTTGGGGATTAATCATCTAGATGCAGATTCCATGCACATGGAGGTATTCCTAACTTGGTTCTTTTTGTGCACGTCAATAAGTGAATTGCTTATATATATATATATATACAGTATGAAGTGAATTTCAGATATATCATATTCAATGATATTGATTTTTTGGTTGAACATTGGAAGGCGGATACGTAGGCAAGGGCTTGAGATTGGTGATCATGATGGCAGTGCTGAACAGCATGAGGTAGGTCACTTGTGATAATGCAAGTTTGCAGTGAACTATGCATTTTAAATAAAGATGTGGAGTGTGATCATTATTAGTGATTCTCCAGTGCAGGCATTTATCAAGCTGATTTATGCTTCAAGCCTTGTGTTTGGAGAAGCATCATCTTTCCTTTTGCCTTGGAAGCATGTCTTCAAGGTTACTGATGCCCAGGTAATTAATCATCAATTCTTTTGTCTGCTATTCCTTCCTAGCAGCATAGACTGTTCTTCTATATAATGGTGGTTGAGTCATGCCTTAGGGCAAGCAGCATGATTTGTGAAGGTTTACTCTTGGCACAATTTGATACTAATAAATCTTCCAGGTTGAGTTATTGATGCTGCTGTGATCTGATAATACCACAAATAGCTATATTACTGCAATACCAAGTTTTGTTATTCTATTACCATTTTTTTATTAAATAAGTTCCCTAACTAATTAACTGAAATAATCTATTAACGTTAGGGTAGAGGTTTGAAACTATTTTAATATGATTAAAGTATTCTTACACGAATCATTTCATATGTATTATGGGCATTAGTATGAATCTTTAATAAATACTGAGCCCACCATTCTTAGATGCAGCAGCTTCTCTTGCCTGAAGATCCATTTTTTAACCTTAGAGCAACCTTCACTTTTAACAACTTTGGTTTATTGATGGCATGGAGAGTAATGGTCAAGCAATGAATTTATTTGTTGTGCCTCATACAGTCATTTAGAAGAAAGGAGCACTGTAACATTATATGGGATGGAGCTAGGCGTTCATGGGATTAAATTGATTTTGAGTTGTCTCTTTATATTAGTGAATCCTTATTCTTCTTTCCCGTTGACATTGTTTTTTTTGCTCAATCCTTTAGACAGCTAATCTCATCTTAACAATTTTTGCTGAAGCCATGAAATTACAATTAAGAGATTGAAGGAGACAGAAAAAACATCTTGGAAGCCATCACAAAGTTTGAAGGCATGTATCTTCATCAACTGTTCTTTATAAAGAAATTTTGAAAGCTGTGTATGAATGTTGAAGTTCTGGCAGAACCTTACAAAAAGGGAGTATGAAAGCAATTTCGTTTCTGCCATGGTACGTCCTGGTGAAATTGGTGTCAAGTTTGATGATATAAGTGCTCTTGAAGATGTCTTCTCTCTGAACATGATATTATCTTTATGTTTTTTTGTTAGTTTAGACTTGTTTATCTTGTGTATTGAAGCTTCAATTATTGTTGAGGATGGTAATATGTTGCTAACACAGTTTCCCCAGCTGCTGTCCTTAAATTTGATCAAGGAAGCTGGTTTGCATCCTAATGGTTGGAGGCATTTAGTCAAGGGCTTCAAATATTTAAGTATCTTTTATGTAGGTCATACGAAAACCATACCATGTTGGATGCACCTGTGTTTGTTTCTGGAGATGTTCTTGCTGCAGAAGCTGCTACACTTACTTTCATGGTATGAATTCACCTCTTACCACTTCAATGAATAAAATTGTTTGTTCAATCTTTTTACAGTCCTTTTGAAATGAGAAAGTTATGTATTTTCTTCATTGTCTAGGTGGATACTTGTTTTCTTTCATGTATTTTAGAAGTGAATAAGAGTCTTATGTTCAATTCTGCTTTGTCTTAACTTAAATGTTCTTATATATAGGAATTGATGTTGTAACGTCCAAGATATAGCAAACTACCCCATCTAAGCTTACTCAAGGTGTAAATAAATTAGGACTGAGGTCACTGGTACAAAATGTGAAACTCAACTCTGTGATCGCAGGATCTATCTGACAGAATAGTAGTAGTTTTGTTGCATTTGATGTACATTCTTTGCCTGTATTTTTTTTTTTGGTTGTAGCATCACTTTTCAGCTGCTCTACTTTAATCATTCAAAAAGGATGTGAGTTACTCTATATTGTGCATACTCTGTTACCTGAGGAAGTGTAGGTTGGTAGGGTGTTAGCTCTCTGTTTTTGTTATGCACACTTATAAACTTGAGATGGCATATCATAAAGGTAGGTGGACCTTAGGATGTGTATACGGCTGCCAAAGCCATATTCCTCTCAATGGGAAAGAACACACTTTATTATGGCAGAGCAGGAAATGGTTCAGTAAGTAAGTTCTTTTACAGGATCAATGCTGCTACTCTTTAGGCCTTTTTCATCTCCCCTTCCTCCTTTTCCTTGTTGTAGATGGAGTTTGTGGTTGATAAGTTAACAACAGTAATCTCATAGACTTACTTCTGCTGGATGTGCCTGAAGTGCATAGAAATAATACTTTGTTATTGTATATCAGAAACTTGTCCTTATCCAAAATCTGTTTTTGTTATTGTGACATCTATGGCATAGTTGTTCATTTAGGCAGCAAAGATCTACAACAATTTGGCAATGTTGTGATTAATTGGTTGCCTCTTGGGCATTGTATCCTGTTTGTTCCTTAGGTGTGACATGTGGTGGTAACACTTGCAATGCTACTAATGGTGCTACAAAGCCACTATCTCTCGAAGGTGACATTGTTAAAATAGCCATAGGAGCAGCAGAAAGAGCTATATCTTCCATGAAGATGGAAACTCCTACTAATTCATCGGGTTTTCATATGTCTTGATATGGTTTTGGACTACATGAGAGATGCTTTTACTATAGTGTTCTTCTGTCTTACCTTTTATGCTTCCTTGTACACAGAAAATGTTGAGAGGGAAGAAAATAAGGAGGAAACAGATCCATGTATGGGCTCTGAAACAGATCCAACTACTGTTCTAAATGCTTGGTATTCCACAGGCTTCTACACTGCTAAGTAATTTCTTCATTTCGTTCTTTCTAGATATTGGATATTTACAGTTTTTTTTTGGCAAATATTCATGCATAATGAACATAATTTGATATTCATACCTCTGGCTGCCACATGCAAATCTTCATTGAAAGAGGCCTGACTCTTCCTAGTTTTGCATATGACAGGTATCTTGCAGAGTAGTCTATAGAAAAGGAAACACATCAGTAGACATTCTTCATAAATGAGGTCCTGAGGCAAAATGGTTTGTCAAAACATTTTGTCAACATAGATCTGTAATATGCAGGTAGACTTCTCAAAAGAAGAATATAAAACTATTAATTGAGAGGTTTTTGTTATAAATCTCTTGCCTCTAAAATCTCTACTACTAAAGCTCTTATGACATGAGCCATGAAGCCCACACTACAGATAAGGCTTTGTGATTTGGGTCAGGCTCGATAGTTAAATCATTCTTAAAAAGCTATTGGTCTTATATTTTGTTTGGATCCTTAGCTTGTGCCCAACCAAGAACTACTTACAAGCCCAAATAGACTTTTATAGCACGCAAAATGCCTTGCTATTCAACTATATATTATAAGTTATTTTAAAATATCACACAAAAATAGACATTTCTCTCTCTGTTAATGGTCAAAATAGATCTGCTTGTCTTAATCCTCTCTAATTCACTTCGAATGATGTAAGGTTTGATTTATTCCTTCTTCGTTTATTTCTCTCATTTCTCCTATCTATTCATTTTTAGAAAATTTCTTAAGCTGTTCTACTTGGCTTTGATTCTCTGTTTTTTCCTTCTTCTTCTTCCTATTTCTTTTACATTAATTGTTAGCCTTGTTACTTGCACTGGTGCCACAGGTGGGACTGTCATGTATGCTTTGAATGCTATTGTTCTTGAAGTTGCTGCAGTTAGCTTGCATAATTACGTGGCTAAATTGGATTATCGTGGGGTAATTAAGAAGGAGGATATGGAAAGAGTTGCTATTAAGTTAGTATTATGATTCATTGGACACTTTAGTGGTTACTGTTAATTGTGCTGATAATTTATTGTCAAAACTAGTCATTCTTCTGAGGAGGAGGTGAGAGCTTTTCTCTTATGAAAATCTTTTGTAATACTTTCAACTGCAATTTTCTTTATTCTTTTCATTCATTAATCATGTAATGATTTATGCACTTTTTGATGAAGGGAGATACTTTCCTGAGCTTGAACTGACAAGTATAGTATATTTGGATTATGTGTGCTGAGACTGCCGTGGATTGTTGTTGCATATGAGCATCATTCGAAGCAATTATTTCTAATCTTCTTTGACTTTATCAAATTTATAATATTTTTTTTCTATTTTACTTGAGTGTTTGTGTTACTTTTGCATGTCTCAGTGTGGATACATATATGTACATGTTATTACTCTATTTGGTTGTGTGTCTTTGTATGCTTGTGCATTGTCTTTACCTTTTGATCTAATTAAGTATGCCAACTGCTTGTTCACATATTATCTAATTGAAATTTAAGGATGGGTTGGTTTTTATGAAGTTTCACGACCAATGTGTGTTTTTCTCTGCAGCTGTTTGAACATTTTCTATTTCTAATCTTTTAAAACTCTTGGAAATGGTGATAATCCATTAAACAATGATTATGTTACCTAGTGACAGCTCTTGCATCTGTTAGTAATGTTTGAAATATCATAAATGCCATTAAAGGAAGTATTATCAAAGGATTTGAAGAGTACTTTGGAGGTAGAGAGTGACCTAGCAAGTTTGAATGGATGCATGAGAATAAGGAAACTAGGTTAGCGTAACTTTTTTCTGTAGTTCATTACATGCTCTGGTGTTTACTTATCATGTGCTTTTTAATATTGGTTCCATTTATATTTTATTAGTTAAAATTATGACATATTTTCACCTCATAGATTAGATATTTTCTTAAATATAATTAACTGGCACGATATCCCTTGGTTCCTTAAAAGTTTTATTTTTGTAAAGACTCATTTGATGATGCTTCAGGAGAGATAGGGATGATATATATGAGGGGTACAGACTTGTGGCTATCTACACTCCAGCAAGAGAGGACGGTGTTAAGAGCTAACCTGTTTTTGCATCAATCGAACCAATCATTGTTGGTAATTTGTGAAGCAATAACCTTGTTTTAGTAGCTTTTTCTTCTTCTTTTTCTGGGTAAAATCTTTTCAATTCCTACAATGAATATTCAAGTTCTACTATAATGTTTTAGAACATTTAGAAACAAACCAGTTTTGTAACTTTTCTTTATTCTATATACTTATTTTATATTTCAACATAAGGAATTAAGTAGTTAAGAGTTCGAATGAATGGAGATGCTTTCGTGAATGTGAGCTAACAAGGATAGTATATTAAGGTTACATGTGTTGAGGCTACCATGGATTGTTGTTGTGTATGTGAATCATGTGAAGCAACTATTTCTAATCTTGTTTGACTTTTTCAAATTAATGTATTTTTCTTTTTCTATTTTGCTTGAGTGTTTACGTTACTTTTGCATTTCTCTCTGTGGATACTTATACGTACATGTTATTACTCTATATGGTTGTGTATCTCTATATGCTATGCTTTATGTTTCCCTTTTTGATCTAATAAGTAGGCCAATGGCTTGTTCTCGTATTATCTCATTGAAATTTAAGGGTCGATTTTTATCAAGTTTCACGACCAACATGTGTTTTTGTCTGCAACTGTTTGAACATTGTTTATTTTTAATCTTTTTAAACCCTTAAAAATGGTGATAATAGATTAAACAATGATTATGTTACCTAGTAATAGCTCTTGCATTTGTTAGTAATGTTTGAAATATCAAAAATACCATTAAAGGAAGTATTATCAGAGGATTTGAAGAGTACTTTTGAGGTAGAGAGGGCGCTAGTAAGTTTGAGTGGTTACATGAGAATAAGGAAAGCGAGTTAGTGTAACTTTTTTTTTTCCTGCAGTTCATTATATGCTCTAGTATTTATTTATCTTGTGCCTTTTAATATTTTATTAGTTTCATTTATAGTTTGTTAGCTAAACTTGTGACATGTTTCTACCTCACAGATTAGATATTTTTCTAGATATAATTAATTGATACTATATCCTTTGGTTCCTTAAAAGTTTCGTTTTTGTACAAACTCATTTGATGATGCTATAGGAAAAATAAGGAGGATGTATAAATCTAATGTTGATGATGTGGGGCTATAGGAGAGATAAGAAGGATGTATAAATCTAATGTTGATGATATGGGGTTTTAGAACATCTGGAAACAAACCAATTTTGTAACTTTCCTTTATTTTGTATATGTTATTCTGTATTTCAACATAAAGAATTAAGTGGTTAAGGGTTTCGATGAAGAGAGATGCTTTCTTGAACTTAAGCTAACAAGGATAGTATATTTGGATCGCGTGGGCTAAGGCTAACGTTGATTGTTGTTGCGTATATGAATCATGTGAAGTAAATATTTCTAATCTTCTTTGATTTTACCAAATTTTTGTTATTTTTCTTTTTCTGTTTGGCTTGAGTGTTTATGTTACATTTGTATATCTCTCTATGGATACGTATATGTACATGCTATTACTCTATGTGGTTGTATGTCTCTGCATGCTTGTGCTTTGTGTTTGCCTTTTTGATCTAATTAAGTATGTCAACTGTTGTTCTAATACTATCTCATTGAAATTTAAAGGTCGATTTTTATCAAGTACCATTGCTAATGTGTGTTTTTCTCTACAATTGTTTAAGCATTCTCCATTTATAATCTTTTTAAGCCCTTAGACATGGTGATAATGGATGAAAAAATGATTATGTTACCTGATAGCGGCTCCTCCATCCATCAGTAATGCCTTAATTACTGGAGATGCCATTGAAGAAAGTATTATAAAAGGATTTGGAGAGTACTTTGGAGGTAAAGAGGGCCCTAGCAAGTTTGAGTGGTTACAAAAGAATAAGAAAACTGGGTTAGTGTAACTTATTTTCTACAGTTCATTATATGCTCTGGCATTTATTTATCATGTGCTTTTTAATATGCTATTGGTTCTATTTATATTTTGTTAGCTAAACTTATGGCGTGTTTCTACTTTACAGATCAAATGTTTTCCTAGAAATGATCAACTAGTACTATATCCCTTGGTTTATTAAAAGTTTTATTTTTGTGCAGACTCATTTGATGATGCTGTAGAAGAGATAGGGAGGATGTATGAAGCTAATGTTGATGATGTGAGGGTACTGACTAGTAGCTATCTACCTTCTAATAAGAGAGGATGTTGTTGAGGGCCAATTTGTTTTTGCATCAATAGAACCAATCACTGTTGATAATGTGCAAAGCAATATCCTTGTTTTTGTGGCTTTTCTCTTCTTTTTTTCTAGGTAAAATCTTTTCAATGTCCTATAGTGAATATTCAAGTTCTGTTATGATGTTTTATAACATTTTTTAAAAAAATCCGTTTTGCAACTTTGTTTTATTTGTATACTTTATTTTGTATTTCAACAGATGAAATTAAGTGGCAAAGGGTTTGAATGTCATTGTTCTTTTTAGTTTTACCTTCTGATAACTGGCATCTAGGTTTTTTGTAAACAATTTTCTTGATGTTCACTAGTTCAAGAAAAAATGTACAAAGTTGTATATGCCATTCGGTAATTTGGTAAGTTCTTGAGTGTATTGCAACTGATGCTCTAAACCTTTGGCCTTTGATTAACCCTCTTAAGATAAATGTTTAAATTGTTTTACACAACAAAGACCAATTGTAACATGATTAGATATTCTTATCCCAATAGCCTTTCCTTGTTCTTACTCAATTTTTTTTCTTAATTTTTTCTTTTTTGGTCTTTACACTTTTGGAAGAGAAATCTACTGTATGACTTATAGATGTTCTTTAAGGATTTACGTGTACTTTTTGATGATTTCTACTTATTTTTTTCATTCTTATTGACTTGCAGATCTAGATGTTCATAAAGAAGTGAAGTAGAAGCTTGATATTGGACTAGCAAAATTTGAGGTATGACCATATTTCTAATTTTTTGCTCGTTTTTCTCTTCTATAACCAGTGTTAGTCGTAAATCTCATAATTTTTGAAGCAATTAAGGGGCTCTTTAATATGATGTTATGGAAATGGGTAGAAATGTTTTTAGATTTTTGCATACAATCATGTGTACTCAGAGTTCCTTTAATTTTATTTTTTCCATGAAAATTGACGAGATCTTAGGGATGCTGATATGGTAGATTCATAACTTTATATTCAATTTTCGTTTTGTATTAGGCCTTCCGTTGTTTGTTTAATGAATGAATTCTTATTCGTGAAGCAATCTTTCTTGTGATTGAGACCTTTCAATTTAGGCCTTCCATTGCCTATTCCTTACCAAGATTTATCATGGAGATTAGCAAATTACACTTCTGTTTGAGCATACAAAATGAAATTTTTTGTTTATACATTTTTATTTCAATGAAAGTTAATCTTCTGGTCACTTTTATTTTTTAAACCAAGTTCATCTTTCTTTTGGTCACTTCTATTATTTAACCAAGTTCATTTTTATTTATTTGCATTTGATATTTTACGTAGTTCAACAAATTAATCAATATGCAACATTTCGTAAGTGTTATCCAATCAAGTCTGTTCATAGTACCCATAGATCCTTTTTGAAAACACCTCACGTTTATAAGTTGCACATCATATAGTGTCATGATCACTAAAAAGATTACTATTGATTTTAATTTTTTGAATTGTGCTTTTTTTATTGTTAAGTATAATAGAAAAATAAGGAGAGTGAGTTAATATTTATAAATGTTCTTTTATTGATAGATGACTTCTCACTAATTTGATTCATTGCTTTACAGATTTGTTCTAGTAAGACATAGCCTTTGTTTTCTTTATTTGGGAGGGGGGGGATAAGTTATAGTTATATGGAGTCAAGAAATGGATTGGCATCAATCAATACAATGCCTATTTTATTCTTTCGCATGCAACCAAAATAAGACAATCTTTCTCTCTCTTGCTTTTAATCTATAACTTGCATATCTGTATGTCTATCTACCTCATTATATATGCATATCAAATAAGACCATTGATTTAACATCCAATAAATTAGGTAATGCCTCTACTCTTGTTTCTACGCATACAAATTGAATTAATTTTTTTAGTCGTCTTTATTTCAGTGAAGGTTACTTTTTCAATCATTTTTATTTTTTTTAATCCAAGTAATCTTTTTTTCTTTGAAGTTAATATTCCGATAGAGATATACAAATTAAATAATGTGCAGCTACTAGTAAGTTTTGTCTGATCATGTGTGTTCATAGTATTTCTGGATCCTTTGTAGGACTACCTCACCTATCATAAGCTAGGATAGGCACTCATCATTGTTGATTTTGATGTTTTAAATTGTACTTATATGTTATTGTTTTAACTAGAATAGAAAAAAGAAAAGAGTTAGTCATCATTTCTAAATGTGTTTTTTTCTTATAGGAATCTTTTTTACTGAATTAATTCACAACTTTTTAGATATATCCAAGCGAGATAGAGCCATTGATTTTGTGTAGAAGTTATAGTTATATAGAAATTGATAGTCATCATCCAAAACAAGTTTGCTCCATATTCTTTGCATGCAACCCGAAAAAAGCATTCTTCCTGTCTCTTGCTTTCAATTTGTTATATTCTTGTCTGTATATCTTTTACCTTGTTTGCATATGTAATTTTATCTAAATTTTTTGCTAAAGTTTTTGAGCAAGAGAGACCTTTGCACGTTCTTTTTTCAAAGCGTAATAGATTATATGATGCTTGAACTCTGCTCTTTGACCAAACAAAATGAGCTTTTTTTCTTTAGTATTTGCATTGGATACTCCATCGTGCTTTTGAAGTAATGCTTTGGCAGGAAGATGAGGAACTTGTATCATATATGTCTCGTTTGGTTATAACATTTTTTGAACCATTGTATGTAGATATTGTTTTCATTTATTCTAGGGCTATGCTTTAACTCCTGTCATTGTGGATTTGATAATTTTACTAGCTGCATATTTTAGTCACTGTACGTGTTCAAATGATAATAGCTTTTAATATATTGTTATTATTTTCAATTCACATTAAGCATCAATCAAATCAATCTACGACTTTAATGAAGTTCTCAAAATGATAGCAGAAGTAAGTTAAGATATTTCTTTTCTTCTTATTGATTAGCTTCAAATTTTTTAAACTGATGAATTTTCCTTATGTTTGCTTCCAGTGTGAAAAATTGTGGCTTGAGGCTGTCTTGTTGCTTGGTACAAGGGCAAAGCTAGAAGTACTAAGGGCGTTAGGTGAGCTTGATAAAGAGGCACATATAATTCTCTAATTTGGATTCCTTTCTCTTAGAAATATAATAATTTAGCATTAAATGTTAAATAAGAAACTTGTCAGTTATTAAATGTGATGCATATGATGCAACTTAGGTTTTCTTAACATAGTTGATAATGGAAAGAAGTTTCCAAGTTAACAAATTGAGAATTGTTGTTAAGAGTCAACATTTTGGGATTATGGCTTTCAATGTTCAACCATTACACTCATGATGAGATAGTAAGCATAGACTTGATGGAGTAACTTGCTTTATATTATAATTCCTTTTTATTCTTTTTGCCATATAGATTTCACATGTTTATTGGGTTCTTGTCATAGCATAAGGCTTAGGAAGACTAAAAGCAAAATAATGTTAGTAGTCCTAATTACAATTCCTTTTATTATTGGTCTTAAAAGTTTTATATGGATAATGAAGAATTTTTGAAGCTATTGAATGTGATTAAAGGTGTGAGAGAACTGGTAGGTTGTGAAAGAAATGATGAGGAAGATACCTTCAATGTTGTTAAAAGTGCACCATAAATTTATTATTATTTTTTTTTGTAAGATGTTCAACAATCATTAGTTAACTAAAGAATTATGGTTGATCAATATGGTTAACAAAGAGGTGTAGTTGCGTAGAAAACTACCTATTTTTCCATTGTGATTTTGTATTTTGTCTATCGTCGTTGTAGTGTTGCTTTTACTTGTCTTTGTTTGATTTCTTTTATGTTCATTCTCTAGTAGTTTTGCTTGTTTTTGTTTTTGTGTTTTTTCTTTGTTATTAGGTTTATGCTGTTCTTTCCTTCTTTTTTGTTCTCACACTTATCCTCTACTCTTTCTTCTTTGTTTTCATGCTTGTTCTTTACTATTTTGTTTTTATTTGTTTTAAATTTTTTTATTCATTTTTTTTGTGTTGATTCTATGATGTTGCTATTGTTGGTTGGTTCTCCTTTGTTCTTGCATCTATTTTCTATTTTTATGTTCTTATGCTTGCTTTTTTTGTATTTAGTTTTATACTCAATTCTTGAACTTATTTCTGTTCTATGTTTTCTACTTTGTGCTTGTTCCCATTTATTTGTTTTTATGCGTATTTTTTTTTGTATTGTCTTTGCGTTTATTACTTTTTTAGGTTATTTTGCGCATGATCTTTTTACTGTTTTTACTTCTTCTTTTTTTTTTTTTTTTGCTTATGTCTTGTTATCTATTTTCATACTAGTTCCATACTATTGTTTGTTTCTCTTTTTTCTTTTTTTTAATATTCTTGTATTTTTTTTCAATATTTTGTTTCTTCTTTGCTATGTGTTTTTGCTATGTTCTTTGTTGTAATGTTTGTTTTTTTTTTTTGAAATTTTGTATGTTGTTTGTTTTCTTATGCTTGTCTTTCTTTTTTGTTTGTTCTTATTTTATGATCTCTCTTTTTGCGTATTTTCTCTATTTTTTAGATTGTCTTTAATTCAATAGTTTATTTTATTTTTTTTTATCTATCTTTATAGTTCTTTTGTATTATTGTCTATGGTTTTAAGGTCTAGGTTTTAGGTTTAGGAACTAGAGTCAAGGGTTTAGGTTTTAGAATCTGGTGATCGAGGGTTTAAGTTTAGGATTTAGGGTCATTGTATGCTCTTTGTTGTCATGTTTTTTTTTGTTTGCATTTTTTTAATTTTGTAATTTTTAATTTTGTTGGGTTCTCGTGTTTATTTCTCTTTTTTGTTTGTTTTTATTTTATGATATATTTTCTAGCATATAATTTTTTTTTTGTTTTTTGGATTATCTTTCATTCAGTAGTCTATTTTTCTTATCTTTCTTTTGTATTGTTGTCTAGGGTTTAAGGTCTAGGTTTTGAGTCTACGGACTATGGTCAAGGATTTAGGTTTTAGGATCTAGGGTCAAGGGTGTAGGCTTTTGGTCTAGGTTTCAAGGCCTAGGCTTTGAGGTTCTAGGGCTTAGGGCCTATGGTCTAAGGTTTGGGGTCTAAATTATAAGATTTAAGGTCTAAAAATTTTGGTCTAGGGCTTGGGGCCTAGGGCCTCAAGTTTGGGGTTAGGTTATAAGATTTACGGTCTAGATTTTTCGATCTTGGATCCAGGGCCTGAATCTAAGGTCTAAGGCTTTAAGGCCTAGGGTTTATAGTCTAGGGGAAGGATATTAGTGTTAAGATTTTAGGTTTAGAGTGCAAGAACTGGGGTTTAGGACCCAAAGTACAAGGTCCGAGGTCAAGGTTCAAGGTGTAGGGTTAAGAGTTTATGGCTTAGGTCTAGATTTTATGTTCTAGGTCTGAAAGTTTTAAGGTCTCATCTCTAAGCTCTAAAGTTTACGATTTTAGGGTCTAGGTCTATAGTTTTAAGGTATCAGTCAATAGTTTTAGAATTTAGGGTCTATGGTTTTAAGGTTTAGGTCTAAAATTTTAAGGTCAAATGTCTAGGTCTAGAGTTTTAAGGTTTCAAGGTCTAGGGTCTAGAGTTTTAAGGTTCCAAGGTCTAGGGTCTAGAGTTTTTAAGGTCTAGGATGTAAGGTTTGAGGTTTAGGTTTTAAGGTCTTTGGTTCTAAGGGTCTAGAATTTTAAGGTCGAGGGTCTAAGTTTGAGGTTTTAGGGTTTATGGTTTAGGGTCTAAAGCCCAGGGTTTTAAGATCCAGGATCTATGGTTTGAGTTTTAAGTTTTAGGGTTTTTTGTTTTAGTGTTTTAGGATTTAGGGTTTAAAGTCTTATGTTTTAAGGTATAGGACCTAAGGTATAGGTTTTTAGGTTTTTCGGTCTAACGTTAAGGTTTTAGGGTTATTGGGTTTTAATGTTTTAGGATTTTTGTGTATAGGGTTTAGAGTCCAGGGTCTAAGGTTTAGGATATATGTTATAGGTTTTAGGGCTTTGAGGTTTCAAGTTTTACGGTTTTAGGGTTTTAGGTTTTAGTGTTTTAGGTTCTAAGATCTAGGTTTTAGAGGTAAGGTTTTAGGGTTAGGGTCTTGGGTTTTAGGGTGAAGGATCTAATGTAGGATTTTACAATTAGGGTTTAACGTTTAGGGTCTTGGGTTTTAGGGTGAAGGATCCAATGTAGGATTTAGGGTATAGAGTTTAAGGTGAAAGGTCTAGGGTCTAGGTCTTAGTGTTCTAGGGTTTTAGGGTCTAAGAATTTCAAGTCTAATGTCTAAGTTCTAGAGTTTGGGTTCTAAGGTTTTCATGTTTAAAGGTTTCAATGTTTTAGGATCTAGGTTTAGGGTTCAGGATTTTAGGGTTTAGGGTCTAAGGTCTAGTGTTGACAGTTTAGTATTTTAAGGTCCAAGGTCTGGCGTCTTGGCTCCGTGGTCTAGGTTTTGAGTTTTAGGGTTTTATGGTCTAGGACATCTAAGATCTACGTTCTACTGACTATGGTCAAGGATCTAGTGTTTAGGATCTAAGGTCTAAGAATTTTGGGTCTAATGTCTGGATTCTAGAGTCTAGGTTCTAAGGCTTTTGGGTTTAAATATTTCAATGTTTTAGGATCTAAGTTTAGGGTGTAGGATTCTAGGGTTTAAGGTCCAAGGTCTAGTGTTGAAATCTAGTGTTTTAAGGTCTAAGGTCTAGTGCCTTGGGTCTATCCTCTAATTTATTCTTTTTATGAAAATTGACGAGATCTTAAGAATGCTGCTATTATAGATTCATAACTTCATATTCACTTTCTTTCGGTATTAAGCCTCCTGTTGTTTGTTTGATGAATTCTTTCTTATCCATCAAGCTTCATTGCTTGTTCGTTATCAAAATTTATCACGAAGATTAACAAATTACACTTGGTAAGCGTTATCCAATTATGTCTATTTATTGCATTTGTGGATCTTACTTGGAAAGACCTTACCTTTCAAAACCTGCGACAACTACTCATCATGCAGTCTTAATTTTATTGGGAAGGTTAGTGTTTTAATAGTTTGAATTGTCATTTTTTGTGTCACTTTTTAACTATAACCAAACAAGAAATAGAGTTAGCTATCATTTGTAAACCTTTTTTGAATGATGGAAGACTTTTTCACTGATTATGCATCTTTTTGGAATCACAACCATTAACTTTGAGTATAAATGATAGTTCTGTGGAGCCATGAAATGGATAGTCGTCAACCAAAACATGGCATGCTTGATTCTTTTGGGTCAACCAAAACAAGCAATCTTCTCCCTTTTATTTTCAACCTATAATCTACTTGTTAGCTTATCCTCTTTGTTTATGTATGTAATTGCATATACATTTCCTGGTGAAGTTTTTTTAGCAAACTCTTGATTTAATGTGAAATCATATTGGCCTTGTAGTACATGATTATCAGCTTGTGAAATAATATGGACGATATTCTCTATTCAATTTTGGTAAAGTTTGTGTCTGATTATAACCTTTCCATCTAGGTGTGATCGTATATTAAGTTTAGGAAAGACCTGAATCAACTATCTTATGTTCTCACATAAACAAGATTCTTATATTATAGGCCCATTTACACTATGTTTATGTCATGAGTTATTGTTACTGTTAGCTACCTTGACATTCTGAAATTGATTTATAACTTATCAGAAGTAAATATTGTGTTTCTTTATTAAAAAAAAAATTATCATGTAGCTTGTGTCCTGCTTTTCCTAGTCCAAAGTCTTTAAAACTTTCAATTAGCTTAAAGTTTTTTTTTTCACCTTTTCTTACTTATTATTGATTCGCATTCAATGGGTTTTCATGTGTTTTTGTCATAATGGAAATCATGATGGTAGTTATAGACATGATGATCATTTCCTATCTCATAATGTTTATGTTCTAAAGAAGGTTGAAGGACTTGAAATCTAAAATATCTCTCTTCATATCAAGATATAGTATTTCATATAGTTTAACTGCTTTATATTTGTTATCAATGTGAGCCTTTTGACCAGAGATCTTTGTTTAGCTGGTCCCAATTATGCTAACTTGATTTTATTGTTTTCTTCCCCATTCCTCAAAAATGATCTTGGGCTTAGTTACTTTATATGAGAAAGTGATCATTTTCTCATCAATTCTATCAACATTGTCCTTATATTTCATTATTCCTATATTTGTTTAATTTCAAGAATTCCTTGCATAAATAAGCTGAAGATTGGGGGAAAGGTTTCCACACCTATTTATATACTGTTCATGGCAATTATAGTGGAAAAAATGAGGGCAAAAGTAGAATTCAATGGCTTAGATCTATGGTTGAAAGTTCTGATCTTATCTCCATTCCAAGTAAGATAAATCCTTGAATTTCTATCTTGTGATCAACTTACTAGAAATTCAGCAATTCATTTCACCATTTCGTTGTTAAATGTTCTCTATTAACATCTCTTTATTGAACGACGTTTATGATAAACAATTTCTCAACTTTTAATAATCCATATGGTTTAAGTTTGTCAATCAGCAAAGGATCCTATTTGCTGTAGTTCATTATTATCCTACTTATTATTATTATTATTCTACTTTTCTAACATTTTTTTCGTGCTGTTTGAAATTCGTTATGTTTCTCTATGATCCTATTTATTAAATGAATAAGTTCCTTTTGTCTTTCTACCATTGTTGTGGCATGTATGACATGTGCAAACTTAATATCAAATGAAATGATTTAAAGTTCTCAGTTGTTGGGCTTCAGGTGCTTTGTTCTTTTCCTTTTCTCTTCCTTCATTTTTGAAGTGTATTTCATTATCTAAATATCTTACTTTGTTAGATACTGTAGCTTGTGAATCATTGTTTTTTCGATTAATAGCCTCTATCATTTGGTAACTTCTCTAAGAAGATCCAATTTTCTTATTAAGAGCTCATAGACAATTAGATATTATAGCTTTTTTTTGGTTTACTCATTTAATCTCAGTCATTTGATGATGCTACAAAAGAGATAGGGAGGATGTATGAAATAAATGTCGATGATGTAGGGTACAAACTGATGGCTATCGACATTCTAATAGGAGAGGATGGTATTGAGGGCCAACTTTTCTGTGCCTTAACAAAATCGATCGCTGTTGATAATGCGTAAACCAATATCCTTATTTTTATGGATTTTTCCTTTTTCTTTTTTGGGTAAAATCTTTTCAATATCCTACTGTGAATATTCAAGTTATGTTATGATGTTTTAGAGCAGCTAGAAACAAACCTGTTTTACAATTTTCTTTTATTTTATATATCTTATTTTGTATTTCAACATAAGGAATTAAGTGGTTAAGAGTTTACATGTCATTGTTCTTTATAGTTTTACATTCTAGTAACTAGCATGTAGGTTTTGTGTAAATAATTTTCATGATGTTCACCACTTCAAGAATAGTTATACAAATTTGTGTATGCCATTTGGTAATTTTATTGACTTCAACTAGTAAGTTCCTAAGTATATTGCAACTAATGCTCTAAACCATTGGCCTTTAATTAACTCTCTTAAGTTAAATGTTTGAATTGTTTTATGCAACAAAGACCATTTGCAACATGATTGGATATTCTTGTCCCCATAACCTTTTCTTGTTCTTTCTCATTCTTCTTTTTTTCCTTAATTTTTCTCTAAACTTCATTCATACTTTTAGAAGGGAAATGTATTATATAACTCCTAGATGTTTTGTAAGGATTTACGTGATTGTACCTTCTTGAATGATTTCTGCTTATTTTTTCATTTTTATTAACTTATAGAGCATGATGTTCATTAAGAATTGAAGCAAAAGCATGATATTAGAATAGTGAAATTTGAAGTATGAACATATTTCTAGTTTCTTGTTCACTTTCTTCTATAACCAATGCTAATACACATGGCCTAAGGGGTGTAAGTCATCTCATAATTTTCGAAGCAGTTGAGGGGGTGTTTAATTATGATGTTGTGGAACAGGGTAGAGATATTTTTAGGTCTTTACATATAATCATGCGTAATCAGAATTCCTCTAACTTTATTCTTTCTATGAAAGGTGATAAAATCTTAGGAATGCTACTATGGTAGATTCATAACTTTATATTCATTTTCTTTCAACATTAAATCTTCTGTTGTTTGTTTAATGAATTTATTCTTATTCATCAAGCAATCTTTCTTATGATTAAGACCTTACAAGTTAGGCTTTCTATTGCTTGTTCCTTACTAGGATTTATCATGGAGCTCAGCAAATTACACTTGGTAAGTATTGTCTAATTGTGTCTATTTATTGTATTTGTAGATCTTATTTGAAAAGACCTCACCTTTCGAAACCTGTGATAGCAACTCATCATGCAATCTCAATGCCACTAAGAAGGTTAGTGCTTTAATATTTTGAATCATCTTTTTTTTTTTTTTTGGTGTAACTCTTTCACTAGAATTATATAAAAAAAAAAAGAGTTCACCATCATTTTAAAACATTTTTTAGCTGCTAAAAGACTTCGTAACTAGTTATACATCTTCTTAGAGTCACAACCATTGATTTTCGGTAAAAGTGACAATTCTATACATCCAAGAAATGGATAATCATCAACCAAAACAAGGCTTGCTTGATTCTTTTTGGTAAGCCAAAACAAGGTAATCTTCTCCCTTTTGTTTTCAACCTATAATCTGTTTGTTTACTTATCCTCTTTGTTTATATATGTAATTGCATATACGTTGCCTGATAAAGTTTTTTCAACAAACCCTTGATTTAATGCACAATAAATGAGGTAATTTTTTCACTCTTCTCTTTTAGTATACAAAATGAACTTTCTTGTTTAAACTTTTTTATTTCAATGAAAGTTAATTTTCTGATCACCTTTATTATTTTAACCGAGTTCATCTTTTTGCTGGTCACTTCTATTATTTAACCATATTCTTCTTTCTTACTTTGCATTTGACATTTTTATGCAGATCAATAAATAAAATTAACATGCAGCTATCCAATTGAGTCTATTCATAGTAATTGTGGTTCTAAAAGATGCTTAAACACCTCAGGTTTTTAAGCATTTTCGGGTTACTATTGATATTAATCTTGTGAATTGTGCTTTTTTTATTTAATGTGGAACTATTTAAGTAGAATAGAAAAATGAAAAGAATGAATCATCATTTTTAAATGTTCTTTTTTTGATGGATGACTTTTCACTAATTTGATTCATTGCTTCACAGATTTGTTTTGGTGCGAAATGTTTTTTTTTTCTTTTTTTGGTAAGTTATAGTTATATGGAGTCAAGAAATGGATAGGCATCAACCAATATGAGGCCTGCCTTATTCTTTTGTATCCGACCAAAATAAACAATCTTTCTCTCTCCTGTTTTCAATCTATAACTTGCCTATTTGGATGTCTGTCTACCTTATTATGTATGTATTTCTATATACACTTCATGATGAAGTTTTGAACGGGATAAACTTGTGCGAACTGTTGATTTAACTTCCAATAAATTAGGCAATGGTTCCACTCTTATTTTTGAGCATATAAATTAAACTTGTCTCTTTACTGTTCTTTATTTTAATGAAGGCTAATTTTTCAATCATTTCAATTGGTTTAATCTAGTTAATCCTTTTTTCTTTAAAGTTGATATTCCCATAGAAATTAACAAATTAAATAATACATAGCAACTAGTAAATGTTGTTCAATTGTGTGTATTTATAGTATTTCTAGATCCTTCTCGGAACCCTTCACCTTGTTTGCATGTTTGCTCTATTCTTTGCATGCAACCAAAAAAAGGCATTCTTTCTGTCTCCTGCTCTCAAACCAACCTTAACTCATTTTATTCTCTCTATTAATTTAAGTTAGTATTGCCTTTGCTCTGTCTTATTTCCCTACTCTCAGTTGTTGTCCTTTATGTTTGTTAACCTCTCATCACATACTCCATTTGTTATGCATGCTTTCCCTGGTACTGGCCTTTATGGTCCACTCTTGTTTTTCCTTTGCTCAGCAAACTACTTGACATTACTACCCTTTCATGCTTCACATGAAATGTAGCTTATGGTCTTATGAGAGGAAAAGATCAAGGCATTCAACAAGACATGTTCAAACATATATTGTAAGTACTTCAATGCAATTTAGAATAAATTTACATGCATGCTCCCAAGTTTGAGATAAGGTACTTATATAAAGGAATATCGTAATATTTAGCTCATCAGTTATTTTAAAATGTATTTCATAATGATGATTAAGTATAACTTTGAGCTGTAATTTTGATAGTTAATGGCGGCCAGACTTCTAAATTTGATATATGCTATTACAATCTTTTAAAAAAAAAAAACTAGGCAATTGGCCTATTTGTTCTTTCACTCAATCATCACTATTGGAGCTTTAACTAATGGATTTAGTTAGACATTTAAGTTATTTTATTTTTTTATGCATGTTATTTCGTATACACATTTTTATAATAGAAGTACTAGAGATGGAATGGTGAAATGTGTTATTATGGGCTAAAAGAATGTTGTTCTTACCTCGTCACATTATAAAGCATATATATTTTTTTTTTCAATTTTGCCATCCTATAGCATCTATGACTGAAAAAGAATCCTATACTTAAAATGCCTCATCCAGAAATAGCTTCCATTTTACTTGTTTGTCCTACCTTGAAGAAATTCTTGATATTTATATATCTGAATTTAGGAATTTGGATGTAGTTTTGGTCATTTCTTCGAAACTCTCTCCATAGCCCTTTTTCCTGTGGGATTAAAGTAAGCTAGCATGAGTTATATTAAATTTCTTGCTTCAAAATATTTTTACGTATTCTTTTTTATTATCCTTAGAAGTTAATCTGTGCCATTGTCCCTTCTATTCAATATGAAATTTTTTACTGATTTTTCCCGAGATAAGATTGCAATTGCAAAGTATTGTCCTGCACATAATGCTTTGTGCATGAGAAATGGTTAGGAGTTTTGCCGTTTAGAGCATGCAACAGGTGTGCATTTGGTAAATTCACTCTCTCTATCTACTTCTTGACTAAATTTCTAAGCAATGGTTCATGTTGACAAAATGCTCTAAGTTACATGAAATTTTCAATGATAATATATCTTAATGTTACTTATGATTAGTGTGGTTGTTTCTTTTAAATTTTTTTATGCATCTTGACTTTTTTTTTTAATATGCTTCTCTTTGCCTTTAGTGTTAGGATTAAATTGTGGGATGCTACTTAATCCTTTGGATAGGAGAATACTTCCCCATTAGAGTAATAAATTTATAATTCATGGAAGCCTTTTAATTAGATGCCTAGAATTTGAACAGACTTGACTTTTGGCTTCCTAGGTGAGCAATGGAAGGATTGTTTGCCTTTTGGCTATTTATTCAAAAAAGCTTCCATTGATAAACCCTTTGAAGAAGACTCTTGTTGTTGCCACTTCTTGTTCATGATGATTCGATTTCTTTTGTCAATATGTTATTGAAGTTCACCCTTACTTTGTCTTTGATATGCAAGGAATGCCTGAAACTGTGTGTTCAAGAATGATAGGAACATAAGTTCCACCTCAAATGTTTCAGCTATACATATAGCTTTTATTATTTGTTTGAAAATTTTTGTATATAATTTGGAAAAATTGTTACTAAAATGCTACATATATTGCCTGAAAAATATCATCTATTTATTAGCATATAATTGGATTTCTTAATCAACATTCTTGAACTTTAGTCAATGAAAATTTCTAAAAAGTTTGGCAAGAAGCTAAGAAAAAAAGGTGGATGTTTGTAGAATACTAGTGAATTGTAGCTAAATAAAATAAATGTAGCATGACTGCTAAGAAAGGACAAAATTTATAGAATAAAAATATTTATCTTAAAATCATTTTCCTTATCTTTTAGGACTTGCAGGAATTAGAGTGTTTATACTTAAATCCCTGTAACCATTAGAATGTGCAACAATTAAGTCCGCTATTATTTTCATGGGTATTCACCTTTATGTAAATCTATCTCAAAATAAATTACATGTTTCCTTTTTGCTCTTCTTGATGAAAGGAGATACTTTCCTGAATCTAAGCTGACAAGGATATCATATTTGGATTACGTGTGCTAGGGTTGCCATGGATTGTTGTTGCGTATGTGAATCATGCGAAGTGACTATTTCTAATCTTCTTCGACTTTGTCAAATTTGTTATTTTTCTTTTTCTGTTTTGCTTGAGTCTCTGTGTTACTTTTGCATGTCTCTTTATGGAAACATATACGTACATGTTATTACTCCATGTGGTTGTGTGTTTCTGTATGCTTGTGCTTTGTGTTTGCCTTTTTATCTAATTAAGTATGCCAATTGTTTGTTCTAATACTATCTCATTGAAATTTAAATGTCAGTTTTTATCAAGTCTCATTGTCAATGTGTGATTTTCTCTATAACTTTTTGAACATTCTCTATTTTTAATCTTTTTAAACCTTTAGAAATGGTGATAATGGATGAAAAAATGATTATGTTACCTAATGGTAGCTCTCTTATCTGTGAGTAAGGTCCGAATTACCGAAGATGCCATTGAAGGAAGTATTCTCAAAGGATTTAGAGAGTATATTAGAGATAAAGAAGGCCCTAGCAAGTTTGAGTGGTTATATAAGACTAAAGAAATTGGGTTAGTGTAACTTCTTCTTTGCAGTTCACTATAAGCTCTGGTATTTATTTATCATGTGCCTTTTAAAATGTTATTGGTTTTATTGATATTTTGTTGGCTAACCTTATGACATGCTTCTACTTTATAGTTTAAATATTTTCGAGAAATAATAAACTAGTACTATATCCCCTGGTTCCTTAAAAGTTTTATTTTTGTATAAATTCGTTTGATGATGCTACCGGAGAGACAGGGAGGATGTATGAAGCTAATGTTGATGATGTGGGGTACTGATGAGTGGCTATCCACATGTTAGTAAGAGAGGATGGTGTTACAGGCTAACTTATTTCTACGTCAACTGAACCAATCACTAGTGGTAATGTGTAATGCAATATCCTTGTTTTTATGGCTTTTTCCTTTTCTTTTTTATGGGTAAAATCTTTTCAATGTTCTACAGTGAATATTCAAGTTATGTTATGATGTTTTAGAGCATCTAAACACAAACTAGTTTTGCAATTTTCTTTTATTTATATGCCTTATTTTATATTTTAACATAAGGAATTAAGTGGTCAAAGGGTTTGGATGTTGTTGTTCTATTTAGTTTTACATTCTGGTAACTAGCATGTAAGTTTTATGTAAACAATTTTCTTGATGTTCACTGCTTCAAGAAAAATTATACAAGTTTGTATATGCCATTTAGTAATTTAGCTGACCTCAATTGGTAAGTTCTTGAGTGTATTGCAACTGATGCTCTAAACCCTTGGCATTTAATTAACCTCCTAAGTTAAATGTTTGAATTATTTTATACAACAAAGGCCATTTGTAACATGATTAGATATTCTTATCCTCATAAGCTTTCCTTGTTCTTTCTCATTCTTTTTTTTTTTTTAATTTGCTCCTTTTTTGACACTTTTTTCACACTTTTGAAAGGGAAATGTATTGTATAACTCCTAGATGTTCTTTAAGGATTTACGTGTACTTCTTGGTGATTTCTATTATTTCTTCATTTTTATTAACTTGCAGAGCATGGTGTTCATAAAGAAGTGAAGCAGAAGCTTAATATTGGAACAATGAAATTTGAGGTATGAACATATTTCATGTTTCCTGTTTCCTGTTGGCTTTTTTCTTCTATAACCAGCGCCAATTCACATGGCCTAGGAGGTGTAAATCATCTCATAATTTTTGAAGCAACTAAGGGGCTGTTTAAATATGATGTTATGAAACTGGGTAGAGATGCTTTTAAGTCTTTGCATACAATCATGCATACTCAAAGTTCTTCTAATTTTATTCTTTCTATGAAAGTTGATGAGATTTTAGGAATGCTACTATGGTAGATTCATAACTTCATATTTATTTTCTTTTAGTATTATTCTTGCCATTGTTTGTTTAATGAATTCATTCTTATTCATCAAGCAATTTTTTTTTTTTATTAAGACCTTTCGATTTAGGCCTTCCATTGCTTGTTCCTTACCAAGATAAATCATAGAGATTAGTACATGAAACTTCTGTTTGAGCATACAAAATAAACTTTTTTGTTTAGACTTTTTTATTTCAATAAAATTTAATCTGCTAGTCACTTTTATTTTTTAAACCAACTCCATCTTTCTTTTGGTCACTTCTATTATTTAATCGAGTTCATCTTTCTTTATTTGCATTTAATATTTTATGGGGTTTAGGAAATTAATCAACATATAGCATTTGGTAAGTGTTATCCAATTGAGTTTGTTCACAGTACTTGTCGATCCTTTTTGAAGACACCTCACTTTTATATACTGCTCATCATACAGTATCACGATCAGCAAAAAAAAATTACTATTGATTTTAATTTTGTGAATTGTGCTTTTTTTATGTGAAACTATTTAAGCATAATAGAAAAATAAGGAAAGTGAGTCAACATTTTTAAATGTTCTTTTGTTGATAGATGATTTCTCACTAATTTGATCCACTACTTTATGGATTTGTTCTAATGAGACATAGTCTTTTTTTTTTTTTAAGGGGGAGGGGGGGAGGGGAGGGGATAAGTTATAATTATATGGATTCAAGAAATGGATTGGCATCAATCAATATAATGCTTGTTTTATTCTTTCACATGTAACCAAAATAAGACAGTCTTTTTCTCTCTTGCCTTTAATCTATAACTTGCATATCTTTATGTCTATTTACCTTATTATATATGCATATCAAAATAAGAATGTTGATTTAACACCCAACAAATTAGGTAATGCCTCCATTCGTGTGTCTAAGCATAAAAATTGAATTTTTTTTAGTCATCTTTATTTCAATGAAAGTCAATTTTTTAATCACTTCTATTTTTTAATCCAACTAATCCTTTTTTCTTTGAAGTTGATATTCCCATGGAGATCTACAAATTAAATAATATGCAACGAATAGTAAGTTTTGTCCGATCGTGTATGTCTATAGTATTTGTGGATCCTTTATAGGAACACCTGACCTGTCATAAGTTAGGAGTTGATTTTTATGTTTTTGAAATTGTACTTGTAAGTCGTTGTTTAACTAGAATAGAAAAAAGAAAGAAGTTAATCATCATTTTTAAATGTGTTTTTTTCTTATAGGAATCTTCTTTATTGATTTAATTCACAACTTTTTAGATATATCTAAGCGAGATAGAGCCATTGATTTTATGTAGAAGTTATAGTTATGTAGAAATTGATAGTCATCATCCAAAACAAGTTTGCTCCATTCTTTGCATGCAACCAAAAAAAGGCATTTTTCCTATCTCTTGCTTTCAATATGTTATATTCTTGTCTGTATGTCTTTTACCTTGTTTGCATATGCAATTGTATATACATTTTTTGATGAAGTTTTTTGGCAAGAGAGATCTTTGCACATTCTTGTTTCAATGCTCAATATATTATATGATGCTTCAACCCTTCTTTTTGATCAAACAAAATGAACTTTTTTCTTTGGTATTTGCATTGGATACTCCATAGTGCTTTTAAAGCAATGCTTTGGCAGAAGATAAGGAACTCGCATCATATATGTCTAGTTTGGTTATATCATTTTTTGAACCATTGTATCTAGGTATTGTTTCTATTCATTCTGGGATTATGTTTTAACTGTTGTCATTGTAGATTTGATAATTTTCACTAGTTGCATATTTTTGTCATTGTATGTGTTCAAATGTTAATAGCTTTTAATATATTTGCTATTATTTTCAATTCACATCAAGTATCAATCAAATCAAACTATCACTCTAGTGAAGTTCTCAAAATGATAGCAGAAGTAAGTTAAGATATATGTTTTCTTCATATCAATTGGCTCCAAATTTCTTAAACTGATAGATTTTCCTTATGTTTGCTTCCAATGTGAAAAACTATGGCTTGAGGTTGTCTTGTTGCTTGGTACGAGGGGCGTTAGGTGAGCTTGACAAAGAGACACATATAGTTCTCCAATTTGGATTCTTTTCTCTTAGAAAAATAATAATTTAGCATTAAATGTTGAATACAAAACTTGTCAGTTATTGAATGTGATGCATATGATGCAACTTAGGTCTTCTTAACATAGTTGATAATGGAAATAAGTAGGCAAGTCAGCAAATCGAGAATTATTGTTAGGATTCAACATTTTGGGATTATGGCTTTTAATGTTAAACCATTACACTCTTGATAAGATAGTAAGCATAGGTTTGATGGAATAACTTGCTTTATATTATGATTCTTTTCTATTCTTTTTGCTATATAGATTTCACATGCTTATTGGGTTGTTGTCATAGCATAAGGCTTAGGAAGATTAAAAGCAAAAAAATGTTAGTAATCCTAATTATGATTCCTTTTATTATTGGTCCTAAAAGTTCTATATCAATAATGAAAATTTTTTGAAGCTATCGGATGTGATTAAAGGTATGAGAGAACTGGTAGGTTGTGAGAGAAATAATAGGGCAGATACCTTTAATGTTGCTAAAAGTGCACCATAAATTTATTATTATTATTTTTTAAGATTTTCAATAATCATTGCTTAACTAAAGAATTATGGTTAATCAATATGGTTAACAAATATGTGTAGTTATGTAGACAAGTATTTATTTTTCCATTATGTAATTTTGTATTTTGTCTATCGTTGTTATAGTTGTGCTTTTATTGCCTTTTATTCTTGTTCATTATTTTTTGTTTTATATTTTCTTTTTATATTTATTATCTGCTGTTTTATTTTTATGCTTGTTCTTTGTTCTTTGCTTTTATGTTTTATTTCTTTTATGTTTATTCTCTATTAGTTTTGTATTTTTGTAGCTAGTGTTTTGTTTTAGTTTTTTTGCTTGTTTTTGTTTTTGTTTTTGTGTTTCTTCTTTGTTATTACGTTATGCGATTCTTTCCTTCTTTTTTGTTCTTACACTTATCCTCTACTCTTTCTTCTTTGTTTTCATGCTTGTTTTCTATTATTTTGCTTTTATTTGTTTTAAGTTTTTTTTCTTTTTTTTAATTCTTTGAGGTTGCTATTGTTGGTTGGTTATCCTTTGTTCTTGCATCTATTTTCTATTTTTATGTTCTTGTGCTTGCTTTTTTTTTTTTTTTGTATTTTGTTTTATACTCAATTCTTGAACTTTTTTCTATTCTATGTTTTCTACTTTTGTGCTTGTTTTCAGTTATTTGTTTTTGTGCTTATTTTTCGTATTGTCTTTTTGTTTATTATTATTTTTGGTTGTTTTGCGTATGATCATTATAGTGTTTTTTTTTTTGGTGCTTATTTCTTGTTATCTATTTTCATACTAGTTCCATACTATTGTTTGTTTCTCTTTTTTCTTTGTTTTTATATTCTTGTAATTTTTTCAATATTTTGTTTCTTCTTTCCTATGTGTTCTTGTTATGTTCTTTGTTGTAGTGTTTTTTTTTGTAATTTTTTATGTTGTTTTTTTTTCTCATGCATGTCTTTCCTTTTTGTTTGTTCTTATTTTATGATCTCTCGTTGAGCAAATTTTCTCTATTTTTTAGATTGTTTTTAATTCAATAGTTTATTTTTTTCTTATCTATATTTGTGGTTCTTTTGTATTATTGTCTAAGGTTTTAAGGTTTAGGTTATAGGTCTAGGAACTAGAGTCGAGGGTTTAATATTTGTTTTTTTTTGTAATATTTTTTTATAATTTTTAAATTTTTTGGGGTTCTTATGCTTAGCTTTCTTTCTTATTTATTCTTATTTTATGATCTCTCATTTAGCATATTTTTCTATTTTTTTGGATTATCTTTAATTCAGTAATTTCTTACCTATCTTTTGTATTGTTGTCTAGGGTTTAAAGTCCAGGTTTTCGATCTAGGAATTAGGGTCAACTATTTAGGTTTTAGGATCTAGCAGGGTGTAGGTTTTTGGTCTAGGTTTCAAGGTTTAATGTTTGAGGTTTTAAGGTCAAGGTCTTGGGCTTAGGGCCTATGGCCTAAGGTTTGGGGTCTGGGTTCTCAGATTTAGGGTCTAGATTTTTCGGTCTAAGACCTAGGGCCTGAGTCTAAGATCTAAGGCTTTGTAGGTTTTAAGGTTTATGGTTTGGTTTAAGGGAAGGATTTTAATGTTAAGATTTTGGGTTTAGGTTGCAAGAACTAGGGTTTAGGATCCAAAGTACAAGGTCCAAGGTTCAAGGTGTAGGGTCAAGAGTTTATGGTTTAGGGTCTAGGTTTTACATTCTAGGGTTGAAAGTTTTAAGGTTTCATTTCTAAGCTTTAGAGTTTATGATTTTAGGGTTGAGGATTATTGTTTTATGTATAAGTCTACAGTTTTAGAATTTAAGGTCCGCAATTTTAGGGTTTAGGTCTACAATTTTAAGGTCAAACGTCTAGGTCTAGGGTTTTAAGGTTTTAAGGTCTAGGGTTTAGAGTCCATGATTTTAAGATCTAGGATCTAAGGTCTAAGGTTTAGGTTTTAGGGTCTTTGGTTCCAAGGTCTACAATTTTAAGGTCGAGGGTCTAAATCTAAGGTTTTAGGGTCTAAGGTTTAAGGTCTAGAGTCTAGGGTTTAAGGTCTAAAGTCTAGGGTTTAAGGTCTAGGATCTAAGGATTCAGTTTTAGGTTTTAAGGTTTTTGGTTTTAGGGTTTTAAGATTTAGGTTTAAGGTCTTATGTTTTAAGGTATAGGACCTAAAGTATAGGTTTTTAGGGTTTTTGGGTTTAACATTGAGGCTCAAGGGTTTAAGGTTTTAGGGTTATTGGGTTTTAGAGTTTTAGGATTTTAGAGTCTTAGGATTTTTATGTATAGGATTTAAAAAGTCCAAGGTCTAAGGTTTAGGATATGTATTATAGGTTTTAAGGTTCTAACGTTTCAAGTTTTACGATTTTGGGCTTTTAGGTTTTAGTGTTTTAGGTTCTAGGGTCTAGGTTTTGGAGGTAACGTTTTAGGGTCAAGGATCTGATGTATGGTTTTACGGTTAGGGTCTAGGGTTTAGGATTTAGGGCTTTGGTTAAGGTTATTAGGTTAAGGTTTAGAGTCTAGGGTTTAAGATGAAAGATCCAGGATTTCAAATCTAAGGTTTAGGTGTAGGATTTAGGGCTTAGTGTCAAGGTTTAAGATCTTAAGTCTACAATTTCAGGATTTAGGGTCTAGGATCTAATGCTTAAGGTTTAGGATCTACGATCTAGGGTTTAGTAATTAAGATCTAAGTTCTATGAGTCTATTGTTTAAGAATTATGGTCTAAGGTCCAAGATCTAAGCTTTAGTGTCTAGGGCATAGAGTCTAAGATTTAAGATCTAGAATTTAGGGTATAGAGTTTAGGGTCAAAGATCTAAGGTCTAAGGTCTAGGTCTTAGTGTTCTAAGGTTTTAAGGTCTAAGAATTTCAGGTCTAATGTCTAGGTTCTAGAGTCTAGGTTTTAAGTTTTTTAGGTGCAAAGGTTCTAATGTTTTAGGATCTACGTTTAAGGTTCAAGATTTTAGGGTTTAGGGTCCAAGGTCTAGGGTCTTGGGTCTATGGTCTAGGTTTTGAGTTTTAGGGTTTTAGGGTATAAGACATTTAAGATCTACGTTCCACCGACTATGATCAAGGATCTACTGTCTAGGGTCTAGGGTCTATGAATTTTGGGTCTAATGTCTAGATTTTAGAGTCTAGGTTCTAAGACTTTTGTGTTTAAAGATTTCAATGTTTAAAGATCTAGGTTTAGGGTTCAGGATTCTAGGGTTTAGGTCCAAGGTCTAGCATCTTAGGTCTATGGTCTAGGTTTTAAGTTATACGGTTTTAGGGTCTAGGACATCTAAGATCTGCGATCCACTAATTATGGTCAAGGATCTAGTGTCTAGGGTAGTGTTTAGGGTCTAAGGTCTAATGTTTAGTCTAGGATCTTGGGTCTTGGTTCTTAGATTCTAGGTTCTAAGGATTTTAGGTCTAAAGGTTTTAATGTTTTAAGATCTAGGTTTAGGGTTCATGATTCTAGAGCTTTGGGTCTAAGCTTTAGTGTTGATAGTCTAGTGTTTTAAGCCCCATGGTCTAGTGTCTTGGGGAGGTCTAGGTTTTAGGTTTTAGGGTTTTAGGGTCTAAGATGTCTAAGATCTGTGGTATACTAACTGCAGTCAAAGATCTAGTGTCTAGGGTAGTGTCTAGGGTCTAGGGTCTAAAGATTTAGTCTAGGATCTTACGTATGGGTTCTTGGGTTCAAGGGTTTTAGGGTAAGGTTTAAGGTTTAGTTCAAAAGTTTGAGGTTTAGGATCTAAGATCTAGAGTTTAGGGTCTAGGATGTTGGTTTTAGGTTTAAAGTTCTAGGGTCTTAGGTGAGGGTGTGAATCTAGAGTTTAGAGTCTAAACTGTAAGAGTTTAGGGTCTAGAGTATAGGAGTTTTAAGGTCTAAAGTCTTGGGTCCAGGGTTTAAGGGTCTAGTGTTTAAGGTCTAACGTTTAGTGTCAAATGTCTATTATCTAAGATCTAAGGTCTAGGGTTCAAGGTCTAAGGTTTCAAAGTCTAGGGTTTTTAGCTCTAATATCTAGTGATTTAGAGTTTTATGGTTTTAAGGTCTAGAGTTCTAAGATCTAGGATTTAGCATTTTAAGGTCTACGGTCTTATGATTTTAGGATTTTATGGGTCTATGAATTAGGGTCCAAGGTCTAGGGTTTTAGGTTTAAGGCCTAGAGTTCAAGGTCTGAGATCTAGGTTTTTGGGTTTTAAGGTCTTAAGGTTCTAAAGTTTTAAGGTCTAGGGTCTAAGGTCTTAGATCAAGGATCTACGATTTAAGGGTTAAGGTCTTGGGTTTAGGGTTTAAGGTCTTTGGTTTTGGGTTTAAGGTCTAAGGCTTAAGGTAAGGTTTAAGGGTTAAGGTTTAGGGTTTAAGGTCTTGGCACTAGGATTAAAGGTTTAAGATCCTAAATTTATGGTTTTGAGTTTAGACTAAGGTTTTAGTGTTAGACTTCAAGTTTAGGGTTTATGATTTAGGCTTTATAGAGTTTAGGATTTAAAATATAGGATCTAGGATCTAGGGTTTAGGATATAAGGTCTAGGGTCTAGGGTATAGAATATAGGGTTTAAGGTTAAAGGTCAAGGGTTTTGTGTCTATGTCAAAGGTTTTGGGTTTGTGGTTTAAATGTATAATGTCAAGGTCTAAGGTTTACGGTTTACGGTCTACGGTTTAAAGTCTCTAAAGTCCAAGGTTTATGGTATAAGAATTAGAGTTTAGGATCTAGTGTCGAGGGTTTAGGGCCTAATGTCTAAGATTTAGGGTTTAAGTTTTAGTGTTTAGGATCTTGGGCTTAAGGTTTAAGTTTTAGGTTCTAAGGTTTTAGGGTCTAGGGTTTTAGGATTTAAGATCTAGGTTCTAGAGTCTAAATTAAAAGGTTTTAGGTTCTTAAGGGTTTTTATGTTTTAGGATCTAGGTCTAGGCTTTAAGATTCGAGATTCTAGGGTTTAGGGTTTTAAGTCCAAGGATAGTGTTTTGAGATCCATGATATAGGGTCTTAGGTCTATGGTCTAGGTTCTAGGTTACGGTTTTTGGGTTTTAGGTTCTAGGTTCTCGTTTTTGGGTTTTAAGATCTAAGGATTAATGTTTAGGGTTAAAGGTGTTTAAGGGTCTAAGGTCTAGGTCTAGGATCTAGGGTGCAAGGTTTAGGGTCCAAAAGTCTAGGGTTTAAAGCCTAGATTTTGAGGTCTAAGGTTTAGGGTCTAGGATTTTGGGTTTTAGCTTTTAGGGTTCTAGGATTTTAGGGGGTCAAAGTTCTACGATCTATGGTTCAAGGTATAGGGTCTAAGTTCTTGGGTCTAGGTTTTAGATTTTAAGAATCTTGGATTTTAAATTTTAAGAATCTCAAGTTTTAGGGTAGGGTGTAAGGTCTAGAATCTTGAGTTTTAGGGTAGGGTGTAGGGCTAGAATCCTAGGTCTAAGGCTTAGAAATTAAGATCCATAGTTTATGGTCTAAGTTTAGGAATTGGGATACAAGGTTAAGTGTTAAGTTTTTTAGGATCTAGGACTTAAGGTGTAAGGTCTTTAGTTTAAGGTGTGGGGAGCATGGTTTAGGATTTTAGGATCGATGGTTTGAGGCTCTAAGATTTTTGACTTTAGAGTAAAGGGTATAGTGTTTTAGGATTTCAAGTTTTTGTGGTTTCATGGTCTTAGGATCTAGGTCCAAGGTGTAGGCTCTAGGGTCTAGAGTTTTGAGCTTAGGGTTAAGGGTTATAGAGTTTAGGGTTTATAGTTTAGGATCTAAGGTCTTGTGCTGAAGGTGTAACTTTTTTAGGGTTCAAGATTTAGGGTTTTAGGTCTGGAGTCTATGTTTTAGGTTTTACTGTTTTATAGTTTCAAGGTCTAGGAATTAAAGTTTAAGGTCTAGGGTCTAAGGTGTAAAGTTTAAGGTTTAGAGTGTAGGGTTTAGAAGTGCAGGGCTTAAGGGTCTAGGGTTTCAAGGTTTAGGGTCTAAGGTCTAAGTTCTAGGGTCTAGGGTATAAGGTATAATCTAGGGTCCTGAGTTAAGAAATTCGGGTCGAGGGCCTAGGGTTTAAGGTCCATAATCTAGGGCCTAAGGTTTAAGATCTAAGGTTTAAGGTTTAGTTTTTAGGTTTTAGGTTCTAGGGTTTTATATGTAGGGGTTCCAATGTGAAAGGGTTCCAATATGTAGGGTCTAGGATATCACATTATAGTAGTGTCTTAGGTTTAAAGTTTCGGATTTAGGGTTTAAGGTTTTTAGGATTAAGGTCTAAGGTTTAAGGTAAGGTTTTAAGGTTTGGGTTTAGGATCTAGGCTTTAAGAATTATAGGGTCTACAATTCTAGGGTTTAGGATTTAGGATATATGGTTTACGATCAATGTCCCTCGTCTAGAGTTTAGACTCTAGAATCTAGAGTCTAAGGTCCATTGTTTAGGGTTTAGGGTCTAAAGCGTTAGAATCTAGGGTCTAAGGTCTTTGGTCTAGGTCTTTGGTCTTGGTTTAAGGGTCTAAGGTCTAGATTTTAAGATCTAGGTTCTCAAGTTTTAAGGTCTAGATTCTAAGACCTAGGGTCTTAAGTTTTAAGGTTTATTTTCTAAGGTCATAGGGTTTTAATGTTTTTGGATTTTAACGTCTAAAATCTAGCATTTGGATTTTAGGGGTCTAGAATCTGGTGTTTAGATTTTAGGGTCTAGAATCTGGCATTTAGATTTTAGGGTTTAAAGTTTAAGGTCTGATATATAGGTGTTTAGGCTTTAGTGTCTACATTAAAGGTCTAAAGTTTAGGTTTTAAGGTTTTAGGTTTTAAGGTTTAAGGTATAAACTATACGGTCTAGGGTCTACGATTTATGGTCTACAATTTAAGGTCTAAGGTTTAAGGCCTAAGTCTAACGCATATGGTTTATGGTTTATAGTCTAGGGCCTAAGGTTTGGGGTCTTACATTTGTGGTAGAATCTTCGATCTTAATTTGGTTATAGGGTTTTAGGGTAAGGTGTAAAGTCAAAGGCATAGAGTCTATGGTCTTAAGATCCAAGGTCTAGGGTCGAGGGTGTACAATCTATGTTCTAAGATCCAAGGTCTAAGGTCTAAGGTATGGAGTTTATGGTCTAAGATCCAAGGTCGTCTACGGTCTAGAGTTTATGGTCTAGAGTCTATAAACTAAGATCTTGGGTCATATTTTAGATTTTAATATTGTAGGGTTTTAAGGTAAGGTGTAGGGTCTAGTGTCTATACTCTAAAATTTACAATATAGAATATAAGGGTCTAGGGTTGAGTGTTTAAAACCCTAATAATCAAAACAAGAAAAATCAAGTCAAAACAAAAGAGAAGCCAGCCAAATGATATTGATTTTGTTGATGGTGGTGGTGCCATGGCTAGGGAGCATGAAAATAGCACGTAATCTTAGAGCTTTTCAAAGGAGCTCTTTCTAGCCTGTGCTGTCAACCAACATGGGACTAAGAGCTGGGACTTAATTGCCATGGAGTTGTGGAGCCAAAAGAGCTCTAGTTTCCCTTTGCTTACTCCACAGAACTGCAGCGACAAGCTCAACAACATTAAGCGGTGCTTCATGGCCTAAAACACTTTCGAATCGGCCAGCTTCGTTCACATGGTTGAGGAGCTCCATAGGATTCGCGTCGAAGAGCTCCGTCATGACATCTAATGATGCGATATTTTGATCGTGTAAGGCTTTTTCTCTTCTCATCAGAGATTCAAAGTATCACTTATATATCATCAAGATCTAAGAATCTGAGAGGTTATTTCGTTCTTGTTTACAAGTCACTTGAATTAAAAGTGAAGAGATTGGAGAAGGAGAGAGAAAAGAGCTTGAAGGAAAAGGCAGATCTAGAGGAAGACGGACTGAAGGGAAAAGACCAAAAATTCTCTCCCTTATTCATTATCGAAACACCAGTCGTCAAGGATGAGTTCGATAAGCACAATGACTGATCTTTCAATGAGTCAAACTCTAACAATCATAAGCTCGAGAATGTGAACATTACAAAGGATGAGGAAAACAAGGCCTTAGACACCCAATAAGCCCAAGATAAACTCGAGCCAAGTTGCGATAATGAATCAGATCGGGCCCAAATCGATTTAGAACCAAACCTCGACCATGATTGGTTATCAACGCTAACTTGGATAGTGACCATGAGTGTAAAAGTGTAGGTAGGGGAAACAAGCTAAAAATGAGGAGAAAGAAAATGCAAAGTCAACTCGAGTAGGACAATTTGATGTGTTTAAAGAGTCGAGGGAATCGGTGTGTGAGTTGAAGCAGTGATATTCAAAGCTCGATGAGTTTGTTGAAGAAGAGAGACGGTGTTGTAGTGGTAAGGTTGAAAGCAAAGTAGCAGCTGCGACGAGCCTGAGGGCAATGAGGTTTCTCTTTCCACCAAGCGAATATCGACTATCAAACATGAGCTGTTGATTAAGTTCCTGATAATCATTCGGTCACATCAGTTGAGCTCGTGGTTCTAACTGTAGGTTCGCAACCAAGTAAGCTTAGAAACTTTAACGAATATTCTTTTCTTTAAAAAAAATTTATAAAAAAATAACAACAAAATATAATCCTAGATCATGAATGGTGCTAGAGCTAATCACAACATGCTAATTCAAAAGCTTGAAGGACATAATGGTAAAAAACGACAATGTGATGAAGGGTATTTTTGTAAGTCAAAGGTAAGTTGTGTGACGTGCTAATCCGATGGTGGCAGACAGTATGATGTGCACCATACTAGCCCAATCTTGACATGGCTAATGGTTGTGTAAGGCGGTAAATTTTTTTTTTTTTTTGTTATAATTTAGTAGTAATGAGGCACATGATTCAAAAAATCGAAAGTGAGGACTCTATGCCGATGAGATTCTAAAGTGGGACTTTAGTTTTAAGTTTATCTAGAATTGCCATGCAGTCGAATGGATTATTCAGTGTTATTTCATAGGATCGCGATCATTCTTATTGATGGCTTGGTTTGTTTCGCTATACTGCTGCATGTTCACAAGTGGTAAATCTATGAAACCATTGAACATAAAGTAAAGGAACATAAAGCCATCCTATTGTGTAGTACAGTACAGTAATAATATTCTAATAGCCCTATCATGAACTTTTCTTTCACGCCTAACATGTTAAATAAGTTTCATCTTATAATAAGTAAATTTTTGACTTTTTATATTTTATAAATGTATTTAACTTGTAATAAAACAAAAATCAAAATAGCATCGTCAAGATTGTATATTCTTAAAAAAAAATTAAACTTGAATTATGAATAATCCATCAAATAGAAAAAATTAAAAAAATATAACTTAATAATACTATATCTTATAATTTTATAATTTTTAAAATTAAAAATTAATTAAAAGTTAATATTATTTTTGTTTATAGATATCGTCTTTTAATTTCTAGCGTGACTTTTAAATATAGTAGATTTAATTTAAATGATGAGTTTCTCTCAAAGTCTAATATGTTTTAATTTGTTAGTTTAGAATATTTAAGTCAAATTTGAATTGTGTTAAGATTGTGCTAAATTTAATTATTAAAAGTATAGCTAGTGTTGATATTTCAAGTTAAATTGAACTAAAACAAAAATGAATATCTTATATATAATAATATATACGTTAATTTAATAACAAGAAAGCAAAAGTTTATCACATCCAAATAAAGAAAGACTTGAACTGGATTGTGAAATTCTTGTTTTCTTCGTTTTGCAAATTTGGGTAAACAAAATGGTGGTTGATATAGGAAGTTAATAGGGACAGAAAAACTTAAATGGTAGTAATGAGCAATGGCGGACCTAACACACCTAATCTTAATTGAAATATTAAAATTGAAATTAAAGAAGGAAACTTAAGATGATGAAAGCAATATCCCAACATGACATTTGATGAAAGGGACTCATACCCTTGTGATCCTAATCAAGATCAAGACATTTTTCGAAAATTCAAAGCTACTTGAATTACATAATATACTAAATGGGTCTTGTGCATAACTCTACTGTTTATGTATGTTAGTAAATAGATGGCTATACACATTAAAATCTAAACATCCTTATCTAATGAATTTGACCTTACTACATAGTTATCTAATATTAAACTATTAAATCAAAAACTAAAATCATAAGATGCGAGATTTTTGTATAATTATATTAGTCTAACGACTTCTTTGCTCATATCAACCAATATCTCATGTTCATATTAATAACTTATAAATTTTCAAGAGTATGGTATCATAATTTTATGCATATCTTTCAAAATTGCAAGATATAAGGGATGATGATCACAACCAATTAAATTAAGAAATGAAATACAACCAAGTTGAATAGCTATATTTTTAAAAAAAAAAGATGGTGGGGTTAAATTGGTCATTTGAGACATACCGCGTTGGGATGAGAAGCATGTGACATTAATTTATTAATGTTGACTAGAAAATTATTATTGGGGAAAGAAAATGGAGACATGAGATTAGCATTAGAATGTCTTTGACAAAGGATACCAATTTAGCAACAAAAGCATATGAAAACAGAGGAAGAAAAACTAAAGACAAAACTGATAGATATAACAGTAAACACCCTACAAGTGTGATAAAGATTAATGTCTTCCTATTTGGTAATAATAGTTTTTCAAAAGCAAGAAGATATTGCATTTTTTTTTATTAAGGATTAGAGTTAAAGCTTTACCAACTCCATTAGCTAAAGCAAAATGCTTTTGTTCAGTATAAAACGGTCAAATAGGCCCTTTTAAGCTCAAAAAAAGAAGGTGCTTTGGTTGTGGAAAAAATAGCACTATGTGAGCTTGCACCAATCATAAATTAGCCCCAAAAATAAAATCTCACCAATGATACTGTTTTTTTTTTTTGTTTATTTTTTAACGTCTTTGAGAGTTTGAACAGTTTGGTATTTATTTTATTTAGTAATATTTTAGGGGTCTTGTCTGAAAACTTGCACAATTGGGTATATGTTCTGTTTAGTAATAATTTATGGTCCTATCTAGTTAGTGGGTCATTCACTTTTAAATCTTGAATTTGATTTTACACCAAATAATGCATTGTCCAAAGTCTTATTCATAATTCTAACTTGTTAAAACTTAGACATAACTTATGTAATGTGACAATAAAATCTTAACTATCACTAAATGATTGATGTTAATGCAAAACCTATTGTATCATTGCAAGAGGTAATAACACTTAGCTTTCATTAAAAATAGTTGTAAGGAATCAAAGTATTCACTTTAAGAACATATGGAGTTTGGTTAAAGAATCAAGCAGTAATAATGTGGTAGTAGTATGTCTGCCTATGAATCTAATCGAGTAGTGCAGGTTCCGAGTGCTTTGTCGTTATAATTGACTTTTTTTTGCATTAATAACTTAACAGTTGCTTGTTGCTTTATGGGTCTTTTTGGAGTCTCTAATATTTTCATACTACTATAATGAAAAGAAATAAATATAAAAATTTATAAATAACATTAATACAAAATAAATGTGATATTTTTAATAAACTAAATAAAGAATTATAAAAAAGTAATATTAATTTATGTTTATGTTGATAAAATGGTTACAATAATTTTCAAATTTACATTTAAATAATAATGGACTTAATTAATTTTTATATTATTTTTTATTTTTAAAAATAAAATTTAAAATTAAAGAAACGTAAAATACAAATTGTGCCATGAGTTAACCATTTATAATCTAATATTTGATTGAGGCATATATATATATATATATATATATATATATATATATATGTATATATAATTTATTATCCATCAAAAGTTTTTTAAAATAAAAATGTGAAATTGTTTAATTTAAAAAATTAAAAAGATAACTTTTGATATTATCATAATTTTAAAAATAGCGTATTTCTTTTGAACTTTTTTATTGACTAAATTTGAATTGCTAGATTTTCATCATCACATAAAAAATTATAATTTTTTTAAAAAATAAGAACCAAAAAGAAAACTTAGGAATAATATCTTTTTCAAATAAAAGATGTTTAATAATTTTTAAAATAAAAATTATTTTTTAAAAATTATTAAATATCCTTATGTTACATTTATTATCTTTAAATCAGGAGTTCTTCCTAAATTTTCAGAAATCATCAACAAAATTGGTACATATTTTTGTTCAAATTGTAGATAAAATGGAGTGAAAGAAGGAGGAATGAGTGGAGTTCATATAAGTGTTGCCTTTTTCTATTCCATTTTTCTCTGATCAAATATTATCTCTTTTTTTTTTTCCTTTTTTTTATGTTCATTCAAGTAAATAAAATAAAATTGTATTTTCACTATTCAATTGTTTTTATTCTTTATCTATATTGTGAATCAAAGCATTATAAACAAATGTTTTAAAGGTAAGAAAGTAACTATAATTATCATTAGTCATTTTTTGTCAATATATGCAAATTAGATGCTTGCATTAGGATGAGTGGAGTTTTTCTTTTCACAATGGAGAAAGATTTACCATCTTACAGTTGGTTCATAATGAAATGATGAAACCAAAATATAGGTGATGGCTTGCAAAGCATATATTTTGATTAGTGCTTTGAATAAAACAATCATCTACAATGAACTTTTAATAACATGATTATCAAGCCCTTTCGTTTACGATTATTTATGCTCTTAATCAGTATCGGGTGAATTTACAATATTTTCTAGTTATAGGGAAAAAAATAGGTCATTAACCATCCATATCGTTACTTTGTAATGATATCTGAACATTTCATACAAAAAACATGCAAAACACACAAAAAAAAGAACAAAAATTTCATAAAAAATTAAAAAACACAAAAATCATAAAATAATTTTCATATATAAAATAAAATAAAATAAAAATATAAAGATATAAAGAATAAAATAAAATAATAAAATAATCCAAGAAAAATAAAGTTACTAAAAGAAATCAGAGAAAGAAATTAAAAATACACAATAAAATTCTAAAAAAATGTATGTAAGAAAAAAAATTAAAAATCTAAAGTAATTGAAAGAAAATAAGAAAATAAGAGTAAGAAAATAAAAAATAAGAAAACACATGTAAAAAAAAGGATAATGAAAAAACAAAACTCTTTGCATTTCTCTTTAAAAAATCAATGCAAAATTTTTTTAATTTTTTATAGAATGTTTTATGATTCTTCAATTTTTTTAAATTAGTTTATATTATATTATTCTTTATTTTTTATTTTTTAAGTTTTTTAATTATTCTTTTTATTTTCTTTTATTTTTTTGGATTAGTAAAAATTTTCCAAATTTTATTTTGTGATTTTTTAATTTTTTATGTTTAATTTTATTGTTTAATATTTTTTAAAAAAATTTATTTTCTTTTTTTGCTTTGCAAAATGTTTAGTTTCTTTATTATTCTCCTTTTTATACGTACTGTATTGATTTTGCTGGATTTTTTTTACTTTTTTAAATTTTTTAAGTTGCTTTGGGTTTTTTTCAAAAAAAAAAAGTCTCATATTTATGGTTTTATTTTGTTGTGTATTTTTATTTTGTAGCACTTATTTTTTTAGTAACTTTTTTCTTAGTTTTTTATTTTATTTGATTTTTTTATTTGCTTTTATTTTTTAACCTTGTTTATAAATTTTTTATATTTTATATTTTTTAAAATTTTTATCATCTTTGACTAGTTTAATACAAAAAAATAAAAAATATTAGACCTCACCAAGTAGTTGCAATTTTACAAGTTTATTTGATTTTGAGTTTCACATTTATTTTACATTAATGTTATTTATAAATTTTTTTGTTTAATTTTTCATCTTCAAGTGTTTTTTTTGTATGAGTGTTTTGTTTATTTTGATTGATGAAGTTATATAATGAATTAAACTATAACATACTTATTTTTCTTAATAAAATCTAACTTTATTTTTTAAAAAAATTAATAAAAATATGAAATATTATTTTTATATTATAATTAACATAAAAAGTATAAAATTATATTAACCTGTTTATCAAATTTCCTAAGGAAATCTTCCTCCTACCCAAATATCTGTTAAAAAAATAAGAATAAATTAAAATTCATAACCAAACTTATTCATGCTGATTTGTTGAATTAAAACATAAAAAATAAAAAATAATATTTTTTTAAAATATAAAAACTTGATAAAATAAAATAAAATAAAATAAATAAACTTAAAAACCAAATAAACTAAAAAAATCTAAGAAATATGAAGTTACTAAGAGAAAATAAGTAAACTAAAAATATCAAAAAAATAAAATATAAATAAAAAATAAAAACTCAAAGTAACTAAAAGAAATAAGAAAAGTAAAAAAAAAAATCCAACAAAATCAGAACTATATATATGAAAAAAGGCAATGGTAAAGAAATAAACTCTTTGCAAAGTAAAAAAAATAGATTTTGTTGAAAAAAATAAAAGATAAAACAAAATAAAATATAAAATATATATATCAAGAAAAATCATAAAAAGGAAAAGCATCAAAAAGATAGAAATAGAAAAATAAAATTTATCAAAATCCAAAAAATTAAAAAAAGGAGGATAATTGAAAAAAAGAAAAAACACAAAAGATTAGAAAACTCAAAAAAAAAATAAAAAATGAAAAAAATAATATAAAATAATTTAAAACAATTCAAGAATCATAAAAAGTTCTATAAAAAAGACTTTAAAACACATTTAGATTTGCATTGATTTTTTAAAGAAAATTATAATAAATTAAAATTTAAAAAATTTAAAAATACAATAAAAATATAAAAAATATCCAAAATAATGAAATAAAAACTAAAATAACAAAAAAATTAAAAAATTAAAAATTAAATATACGAGCAAAATTTGACCACGTGAGTATAATATTTGTTAATTTACTAAATTATAGTAATCAAAGATGATAAAAATTCAAAAAAAATACAAAAATACAAAAAAATTGAAAAATAAAAGAAAATAAAGTAGAAGCAAATAAAAAATCTTGTAAAATCAAAAAAATAAAAAAATAATTTGACTAAAAGAAAACAAATGAAAGAAACTAAAAGTACATAATAAAATAAAAATATATATACATTTGTAAGAAAAAAGTAAAAAAAAAAATCTAACAAAATCAATACAATACATGGTAAAAAAAAGACAATAGTAAAGAAACAACACCCTTCATAGAGTAAGAAAATAAATTTTATTAAAAAAGAAAATGGAAGAAAAAATAAATAAAAGCAAAAATATATCAAAGAAAATCATAAAATTTAAAATTTAAAATTAAATAAAAAATATAATAAATCAAAGAAATTGAAAAAAAGGAAACATAATGCAAAATAATTCAAAACAATTCAAGAGTCAGAAAATATTCTATCAAAAAATTAAAATTATATTTGCATTGATCTTTTAAAGAAAAATGTATTAAAAATATAATAAATTAAACAGTAAAAATAAAAATATAAAAATATCTAAAATAAATAAATAAATAAAAGTATAAAAATTAAAATAAGATTTAAAACTCAAATGAATAAAAAATAAAAAGTAAAAAATAGCTAAAACACAAATAAAATAAGAAAATTGCAATCACTTGGTGAGGCTAAAATTTTTTATTTTGTTGAATTAAGTAGTCAAAGATGACATAAAACTAAAAAATTATAAATTTTTGAAAAATATCAATAAAAAAATTATAAAAAATATCTATTTTCTTTCTTGGCAAAGAGCTTAGTTTCTTTATGATTGCCTTTTTTTTATGTAGTATTGTGATTTTATTAAAAATTTTTAATTTTTAATTTTTTTGTTACTTTAGGTTTTTTAAAATTTTTTCTCTCATATTTATTTTTTTTGTTGAGCATTTTTATTTTCTAGATTTTATTTTTTTAGTAACTTTATTTTCTTTAATTTTTTTAACCTTGTCTATAAATTTTTTATATTTTTAATTTTTTTTAATTTTTATCATCTTTGACTACTTTAATACAATAAAATAAAAAATATTAGACTTGCCAAGTGGCTGCAATTTTATTAGTTTATTTGATTTTGGTTGTTTTTGTTATTTTGTGTTTTTTATTTATCTAATTTTTGAATTTTATTTTATATTTTACATACTTTTTATTTATTTATTTTACATATGTATTATATTTTTATTGTATTTATATTTTTTATTGTTGATTTATTGTATTTTTATTATATTTTCTTTGAAAGATCAATGTAAATCAAAATTATTTTTATTTTTTATAAATTATTTTATGATTCTTGAGTTATTTTAAATTATGAATTATTTTATATTTTATATTTTATATGTTTTAATGTTTTCTAATCTCTTTAGTTTTTCTTTTTAAATTAATTAAGCGTGAAGTTCATAATTGAATCAAAAAGAAGAGAATTGTTCACAATTAGCATTTTAATAATATTTGTGTAATTTAATTAAGTCACATAATTAGCAATCATATCTTAATAAGTTTTTTCTTACTTTGACAGTAATTGCCATTAAGGGAAAGTTAAGAAGCATCATGGTCAGCAGACCACCGACTCTGGTCTTTCAATAAAGCAAATGAATGGCTTTTTTTTAGGTTGGCCCACTTGACCTCTCTTCTCTAAGCTTCCACATTCACTAAAAATGGGCGTGACCCATCTCGTCACCCACTACGCCCTCCAGGCCTCGTAGGTTAGGGACCCCACACCGGGGCACTTGCATGGTTTTGGGGACATAAGGTAGAGGTGGTTAACGGGTGAAGAACAAGGAGGAAAGCGGCTGCTGTTTTGTGGCACAAAGGTTTGGCAATAGGGCCCCAGGGTTAGTCCTTGAGCTTCCATGCATGCAGTTTGTTATATTATAATCAGCGTATATACAGAGAGATTCTTATTCACTCATGTGTGCATTATGTCATGGGGCATTGTACTGGATACCGTTTTCACCTTGATTCCACTTAGGCACAAGCAAAGCCGCCTTTGACTTATTTTTTATTTGATTTTAAAATTGAAATTAAATTTTATAAAAAAATAAAATTTATATAATAAATTTAAAATAAATATTATTTAAAAATTTTAAAAAATATTTTTAACCTTTTTGAAATTTTATAATATATTTTTAGAAATTTTAAATTTATAATATTTTTAGATAAATTTGATTAATAAAAAATAATCAAATTAGATTTTATCAAAAAATTTAAAATTTAAAAAGATTCAAATTGAGAAATTTATACTATAAATTTTGATTTATTTTTTATGAATATAAACTAATATTTAAATTAACATCATAAAATTTTTTAAAATTTTTTAAATACTAAAATTTTTAAAAAATTTATAATAAAAAATAAAAATTTATAATAAATAAATCAAGAGTAAAAAATTATTTAAAATTAAATAATTTACTCAAAATAAATTATAAAATTTATTTGAATATAAGTATTCCAACAATAAAATATATTTAATTTTTATAAAAATTTAAGTCAATATTTAATTTGATTAACTTTTATAAATCATAATATATATTTGAAAATATATTGAAATTTAAAATAAAAATGTGAAATAAAATATTTTTAAAAAATTTAAATAATATTTATTTGAAATTTTAATATAATTTATATATAAATTTAAGATTATATTAAACATTTAAATTAATTTTTTAAAAAAATAAATCTAAAATATCATAATCATTACACCTTATACAAATTCAAAGCCAGCTCTAAACACAAATTTTAGTTAATAAGTATGTTTTTTTGTGTCATAATTTTGTTACTTCAAATTAAGTGGGTGCATGAAAGTCACGATTATATTTTCAAACTCTGGAGTCTTACTTTTAATTATTTTTTTAACCAAACATTAGTGCATTGTAATGGAATACACTTTTAAGTAAATTTTGAACTGTCTGATTAATTAAGTAGTTATCTTTTTATTTATCATCTTTCTAATTTATAAATATGCTGATCTTTGGAGTCTTCTGAATAATATCACTATATGTCATATCAATTTATTACTTTTTATTATACTTCTGTGGTACATTTAATATACTATATATTATAATCACAAATTGATTATCATTGTATTTGTAAAAATATAAAATTATTTATCATATTTTATAAAAATAAAAATAAAATATTTAAATATTTAAATTATAAATATCTTACAACAAATTTTTAGTATAATTTTTCACATATCATAAAAAATTTTAAAAAAATTTAAAAAAATTTTAGTGCTAAATTTTTTTAAAAAATTGATAAAACATAATTTATGAACAAAAATTATTTAAATTTAATATATGAACTCTAAATAGAGTGTAGTATTTATCTGAATTATTTTTTAAATATCTCAATAATAAAAATAATCTTAATTTAATTTACATATAATTAATAAATTAAAAATTATTTAAAAACACCTTTAATTTATTAAGATAACAATGCATGTACATCAAATTTTTATTTTTATAAATTAAAATTAAATTATCAAACATATAAAAAATTCTTAATTAAAAAAATTGATAATTTATTTATTTATTTGTAATTATGAGATAATGATTATTTATTTGATAGCTCCTTTTTCTAAAACAAAAAAAATGGGTTGTCACTTAATTTCTAGAACAATCGGCTGTGCTCTGAGTAACGGGGTTGGATAGCAACTGAATACAATTGCGTAAACTTTTTTTTAAAGAAAAATGAAAAGAAATAGCAATGTTGGAAACCAGCAGGTTGTCAGACGGTTAGCCTAAGAAGTTTGTCCACGTGGCATATTGTGGTTGAATCAGACATTGTTTAATCAAAAGAGTTCTCACCTTTCAATGGTAAGACAAAAAGCAAGAGAGATTTAAATCTTATAAAAAGCCAAAACTTTAGTGCCATGCCCTTTTATTATCTTCATTGATTGTTTTATGTATGAACAGCATCGTAAAACGGTTCATTTTCCTTGTCTTATAAAAAGCCATTGTGGGGCTTCCAATTCCTCTGCTGTTATAAAGTAAGCTTATCTTCTTTGCTTTTGAATAGTAAACATGTTTTATTTTAACATTTATCCATACGTCCGTACAAATTAAAGTGAAACTAAACAACCATGACTTGTCCAAAAGATAAATAAATAAATAATGGAAATCTCTTTAGAATCTTAATTAGGATTGTTGTCTCCCTGTGCTATCAAAAGGCCATCATGTGTATGATAATGTTCAAAATTAGTGCTAAAAATTTAGTGATGAAAATATGTAAAATATTATTTTTATTTCAAAACTACTGATGATGTTCAAAACTTGTAATTTCTTATAATCGAGATATTATCTACTTTGGTGGGTGAAATTGTTGTATTATTTCAAAATATTATAAACTTGACATCAAATTAATCTTAAAAAACATCTCATAGAAAAAAATATAACTAAATTTATATTATATTATGAGATTAGATTTATAACTAATATGAAATTAATCTATTTATTAAAACGTTTGAAATGTGAGAAGATATCAACCTAAATTTCAAATAGGTATAAATCTTTTTTTCATCAATTTTAATTTAAAATTATAAATAAAATATTTTTATGTAATTAATCAAAAAAATTTCATCAATCTAAAAATACTAGCACTTTTTGATAATCTTATGATAGCTTGAAGATACAGAGGGACTGTAAATATAATAGTCTAAGTGCTAAAGGGGAGTAATAGTGATATAATCGGAGGGTCTAATCAATTAGCATATTACCAAGTTTAGGTTCAATCATGCCATTAGCTAATATAACTATTTGCCTCATGAAATGATATAATGTTTATGATTATATCATCAACTTGAATTGCAAAGATTTAATTAAACTATAAATAATGATCACTCTCACTTTAATCTCGCTACATACCACTATAGCTTTCATTGTGTGAGCTTTTGTAGAGAAGACTGAAGGACAAAGCTTAAGCTTTGATCATAAATTGAAATGCTTCATCTCCACATCACATTTATGTCAAGAAGCTCATTATAGGCATTTATTGACAGTACCGAATATTTAACTTTAATTATTCTGTTAACTTTCTTATATGGAAGTCTTATAACAAATATGCTACCAATTTATTTTGAGCGACAAAGAGAATCACTTCTTCAATAAAATCAAAATAATATACATAGAAAAAGTTTATTACTAAAGAAATAAAACACTTTGCAAAGTAAGAAAATAAATTTTATTAAAAAATAAAAAATATGTATAAAAAATCATAGATATTTTTATTTTATTATGTATTTTAAATTTCTTTCACTTATGATCTTTTATTTAAATTATTTTTGTTTGATTTTTTTTAGTTTATTTGATTTTACAAAAATTTTTATTTGCCTTTATTTTTTTATTTTCAAAAATTTTTATTTTTTAAATTTTTTTGAATTTTTATCATCTTTGATTATATTAATTCAATAAATTAACATATATTAAACCTCATCAAGTGGTTACAAATTTGTTAGTGCATTTGATTTTTAGTTTTTGTCACTTTTATTTTATTTTTTAAAATTTTATTTTATTTTATTTATTACATAATTTTATTTATTTATTTATTTTTAAAATTTTATTTTATTTTATTTATTACATAATTTTATTTATTTATTTTGAATAAATTTTATATTTTTATTGTATTTTTAAAATTTTCATTTTTTAATTTATGTTTTATTACAAGTTCTTTTAAAAGATCAATGCAAATCTAAATTGTGGTTTTAAATTTTTTCTAAAAATTATTGTATGATTCTTGGAATGTTTTAAATTATTTTACATTATTTTTTTAAGTTTTTAAATCTTTTCTGTTTTTCTTCATCTTTTCAATTATTTTCTTTATTTTCTTTTACTTTTTTATTTTTTATTTTTTATTTTTTATTTAAATTTCTTAAAATTATTTTTGATATACATTTTTGATATTTAATTTTTTTATCTTCTATTATGTTTTTTTTCAACAAAATTTATTTTCTTAGTTTGCGAAGAGTTTTTGTTTCTTTAGTATTGTTTTTTTCTATATGTATTCTCTTGATTTTGTTTTCTTTTTTACTTTTTTTTATTTTATATAAATTACAATGAATTTTTTAAATTTTCTTCTTTCATTTGTTTTTGGGTATTTTTAGTTTTTTTAGTAACTTTATTTTTCTTAAAATTTTTAGTTTATTTAGTTTTTCTAAAATTTTATTTATTTTTATTTTATTTTTAAAATTTATTTAATAATTTTTAATACTTCTTAATTTTTAAATTTTTAAAAATTTATTCATTTTTATTTATTTTAATTCAGCAAAATAAAAAATATTAAACCTCACCAAGTAGTTGCAATTTTGTTAGTGTTTTAGTTTTTCGTTCGTTTACTTTTTATTTATTTTATTTTTTGAATTTTATTGTATTTTTATATTTTTTATTTGGATATTTTTATTTATTTTTTGGATTTTTGTTTTTTATTATTTGATTTATTTTATTTTTATTATATTTTTATTTAAAAATCAATGCAAACAAAAATTATTTTTTAATTTTTTATAAAATATTTTACGATTCTTCAATTGTTTTACATTATTTTATTTTTAGTTTTTAGTTTTTATTTTTTTATTTTTTATGTTTTTAATTAGTCTCTTTATTTTTTATTTTTGGATTTTATAATATTTTTTCTATTTTCATTTTTTGATGTTTAATGATTTTTAGAGATATTTTTTATATTATATGTTATTTTATTTTATTACTACTTTATTTTTCAAAAAAATCTATTTTCTTACTTTGCAAAGGGTTTAGTTTCTTTACTATTTTCTTTTTTATATGTATTATCTTGATTTTCTTCGATTTTCTTTTACTCTTTTTTTTTTCTTATTTTTAATTATTTTGGATTTTTTAAAAAAATTCTCTTATCTATTTTTTATTTTGTTGAGTATTTTTATTTTTTAACACCTATTATTTATAATAACCTCATTTTTCTTAAAATTTTTATTTTATTTGATTTTATATCTTTTATTTTTTAACCTTATTTATAATGTTTTGTATTTTTTAATTTTTTAAATTTTTATCATCGTTAACCATTTCAATACAAAATGACAAAATTTAGGCATCACAAAGTGGTTGCAATTTTATTAGTTTATTTGGCTTTTAATTTTTTGTTATTTTTTATTTTTACTTATTTGATTTTTAAATTTGATTTTATTTTTTACATACATTTATTTATTTGTTCTACATACTTTTGTTGTATTTATATTTTTTAATTGTTTGATTTGTTATATTTTTATTTTATATTTTTCTTTAAAAGATCAATTGTTTAAATTATAAAATATTTTGCATTATTTTTTCTCATTTTTTATTTTTTAGTTTTCTAATCTTTTGTATATGTTTTTTTAATTTTTTATTTTCTTTGAATTATATTGGATTTTATGACATTTTATTTTTCAAATTTTTATTTTAATTAATTTTTTTATCTTTAATGATTTTAATTACACGATATATTTTCTTTTTAAATTTAATATTTTATTTTATTTTTAGTATTTTCTTTTTCAACAAAATCTATTTTATTTTATTTTTGTATTTAATTATATTTTTCTTTGAAATTTGTCCATTGTATTAAGGTTTTTTAAAATTTTTCTTTACATTTTTGAGTTATTGCATGTTTATGTTTTTTTAAAACAGCAACATAAATCAAAATTATTTTTAAATATATTTATAGCTTCATTATTTTCACTTTTTTTATTAATTTTTAATTTTTTGTAAAATTTTTATTTTTAAATAATTTAAGTTTTAAATTTTTTATATTTTCAATTAAATTGAATGTTTTAAATTTTTTTTTAAAATTAAAATTTATATTAATTTAAAAAATAATAATAATGAACAAATTATTATTTTATTCTAATCAGAAAACCATACATACGTTTTGCGTGATTTTCAAATTTGACCGTTAGGAGCTATTTAACCAAGCCTCACGCATTCGGCACCTTCCTCCTTCTTCCTCCTCTGCTGCTTTCTCTCTTCCCCTCTCTCTCTCTCTCTCTCTCTCTCTCTCTCTCTCTCTCTCTCTCTCTTTCTCTCTCTCAAAATCCTCATCGGAGGTTTAAAGAGCTAATGATTTTAGGACTAGAGGGAACAACGTTCAAGTCGACCAATGATAGGCGAGAAGCTAACTTCTGTGGTGTCCGTCAAAGGATTTTGAGGTAGGGGATGACCTGTGTTTAATCTGGCTGTTTAGGTTAAAGGGAAGGGCCTCATAGAAATCATCGGCTTTCTGCCCCACGCCACTGCCGGTTATTGAAGAGAATTTCCCAGCGGTGGATCGAGTACAAGGCAAGGCCAGCATATCAGATCTGTTTGTTTCAATCCTCCCTAATTCGCTTCGAAGATACCCGTAAGGTTTGATTTACTCCCTCTCCATTTATTTCTCTCCCTTCCTCTTATCTACTTCCTTTTAAGAAAATTTCTCAAGCTGCTCCACTTGGCTTTGATTCTCTGTTTTTTTCCTTCTTCTTCTTTCTATTTCTTTTACATTAATTGTTAGCCTTGTTACTGCTCTGGTGCCGTAGGTGGAGCAATCTTGTATGCTTTGAATGCTGTTGTTCCTGAAGTTGCTGCAGTTAGCTTGCATAATTACGTGGCTGAATTGGATGGTCCTGGGGCAGTGAAGAAGGAGGATATGGAAAGAGTCGCTACTAAGGTAGTATTATGATTCATTGGACACTTTAGTGGTTACTGTTATGTTGATAATCCATAATTATTTGCACTTGGCTCACTCACTAATATGTTATATTCACTCTTAACTAAGCATCAAGAGCAGTGGCTTTGTGCTTGTTAGTCTCTGGTCGGTTTTTCCATCCGTCCATGGCTTTTTTCTGTGAATCCTGCCTTCGCCCTTTTGTTAGCAGCTCTTCGATCAACCCACGAAAGGGTCTGGCAAGTTTGGTTAATCTTTGTTACATGGTTCATGGATAACATTTTTGCATTTTGATCAACTAATTTCACTAGTGGGTTATTGATACTTAAATTATTTTCTTGGAATTCCCTTAGCAAACAAGCTTTTATTGGATTATTGTTGTTATCAAAGTATTTGTTCTTTGCAGTATGTATTTCGTATCTCTTTCATTGCTGTTTTTAATATTTTTCAGGTATGGTATCAGCAAGCAGGATGAGGCATTTAAAGCTGAGATTTGTGATACATACTGCTGGTAAGTGTAAAGTGGATCTTTGTATTATCTGTGTACTTATCTGGTTAGTCAAAGACCATACGGTTTTTCTAATCCATATCTACATGGAATTCTATCTGTGAGAGGCACATTTCTGGCTATTTGAATCTTGGGAATTAAACATCTCCCAGTATTTCAATTGCCCTTTAATCTTTCATTTAGGTTTGTAACCTCCGTCCTTCCAACTGGAGATCAAGAACTTGAAGGTGATGAAGTTAACAAGACCATTACTGTCAAAAGTGCTTTGGGGATTGATCATCCAGATGCAGATTCCATGCACATGGAGGTATTCCTAACTAGGTTCTTTTTATGCACATCAATAAGTGAATTGCTTATATATATATATATATATATATATATAGTATGAGATGAATTTCAGATATATCATCTTCAATAATATTGATTTTTTGGTTGAACATTGGAAGACGGATACATAGGCAAGGGCTTGAGATTGGAGATCGTGATGGCAGTGCTGAACAGCATGAGGTAGGTCACTTGTGATAATGCAAGTTTGCAGTGAACTATGAATTATGCATTTTAAATAAAGATGTGGGGTGTGATCATTATTAGGGATTCTCCAGTGCAGGCATTTATCAAGCTGATTTATGCTTCAAACCTTGTGTTTGGAGAAGCATCATCTTTCCTTCTGCCTTGGAAGCATGTTTTCAAGGTTACTAATGCCCAGATACCTAAATATCAATTCTTATGTCTGCTATTGCTTCCTAGTAGCATAGACTGTTCTCCTATATAATGGTGGTTGAGTCATGCCTTAGGGCGAGCAACATGATTTGTGAAGGTTTACTCTTGGCAAATTCGATACTAATAAATCTTCCAGGTTGAGTTATTGATGCTGCTCTGATTCGATAATAGTGTTACTGCAATACCAAGTTTCGTTATTCTATTATCATTTTTTTATTAAATAAGTTCTCTCACTAATTAACTCAAATAATCTATTAACGTTAGCGTAGAAGTTTAAAACTATTTTACTCTGATTAAAGTATTCTTACACAAATCATTTCATATGTATTATGGGCATTAGTATGAATCTTTAATAAATACTGAGCCCACCATTCTTAGAGGCAGCTGCTTCTTTTGCCTGAAGATCCATTTTTTAACCTTAGAGTAGCCTTCACTTTTAACAACTTTGATTTATTGATGGCGTGAAGGGTAATGGTAAAGCTATGAATTTATTTGTTGTGCCTCATATAGTCATTTAGAAGAAAGGAGCAGTGTAACATTGCATGGGATAAAGCTAGGTAGTCATGGGCTTGAATTGGTTTTGAGTTGTCTCTTCAGATTGGTGAATCCTTATTCTTTTGTCCCCTTAACATTGTTTTTTGCTCAACCCTTTATGTAACTAACCTTATCTTAAAAATTTTTGCTCAACCCTTTATGTAACTAATCTTATCTTAAAAATTTTTGCTCAAGCCTTGAAATTGCAATTAAGAGGTTGAAGGAGATAGAAAAAATATCTTGGAAGCCATCACAAAGCTTGAAGGCATGTGTCTTCATCAACTATTCTTTATAAAGAAATTTTGAAAGTTGTGTATGAATGTTGAAGTTCCGGCTGAACCTTACAAAAGAGGACTACAAAAGCAACTTCGTTTTTGCCATGATACGTCCTGGTGAAATTGGTGTCAAGTTTGCTTTGTGGATAACTACTGACTCCACTATTTTACTTACTTCTAGTCCCGACCATGTGCAGCCTCCTCGCTAACAAGGTAACAATAGCTAGTAAATTTTTGGTCATTGTTGTGCAACTAATACGGAAGCCTTTACGGTTGGTTTGGTCATGTTAACCGACAAAACTTACAGTATATGGAGGCATTTAAGTATAAAAACAGCAAAACTGATTTGTTAAAAAAAGATGAAAGAATCAAGGATGATCATATGTGGACTCATGCTTATAGACTAAATATCACATTAGTAGGTCTTGTTGCTTAATAATAATTTACATATATTTGTGTTTGCTATTATGATTTGTGAAAACGGAGTAAGCAAGTTGATCTCATCTTGTAATGCTTCGCTATAATTAATCCTTTGTTCTTTTGTTCTCTATTAATGTCTGTTCCATGCTTGAGATCTTTTTTTTTTTTTCTTTGTTGATTCAAAATCAATAGTGGTCCTTTCATTACCAGAATTACTAAATAGTGCTGGGAATTTGGTCCTAGCAATGGGGGCCTTGGATGACCAAATTTAACTTTAAGAGAATTTGAAAGGTATTTTAACATTGCATTTCTTTGTTTTACATATTACTTTCTCCAAAGAAACCTGCTATTTGGCGTTTGACCACTGTTTCTTTTTTTGTAATTGTACTTCTAGGTTGTTCATGCTTAGGAGTGAAAAAAGCATATAGATTGGATTTAAAGTTTAGACTTCTTGCACATGTTGTCTATTAGTCATGAACAGGTAAGCCTAAAGTGAAAAAATAGTTTCTTAATATTTCTTACAATAATTTTAAAAATAATTGAATCATTTAGGTTTGCTAGTTTAATGCATTTGTAAATTTGTTGGTTCAATGCAAATTTTCATGAAGGTTTCTAAGCTGATTAATAGGACCAACTAATTGTATATGTTGAAGGTAACATAATAGAACTACAATATAATGAAAAGAATTTTAGTGCAAGTTCTCTATGCTTAGCAACCATGAAGTTTTCTCAGATAATAGGTGTGTCGCACCACTTGCATCAATTTGAAGGAAGGGCACACATGAAGGTATGCTTTCACACTAGCTTTTTCTTGGGTTAAAATTAAAAAAAAAAAATAGTTCATATTTCTAAGATATCAGGTTGATTGTTTCCATTGCTTTATTCCTAGATACCCACTGTTCATGTCATGAGTTATTGTTACTGTTAGTTGCCTTGACATTCTAAAATTAGTTCCTAACTTACCAAAAGCAAATACTATGTTTTTGTATTAAAAAAAATTAGCATATGTTATTGAAGTTCACTCTCAGTTTGTCCTTTATTTGCAAGGAATGCCTAAAGTTGTATGTTCAAGAATGTTAGGAACTTGAGTTTCGCCTCAAATGTTTCTACTGCACATATAGTTTATATTATTTGTTTGAAGAATTTTGTATATAATTTGGAAAAATTATTGCTGAAATCCTGCGTATGCTACCTGAAAAATATCATCTATTCATTAACATATATTTGGGTTCCTTAATCAGTATTCACGAACTTCATTTAATGGAAATCTCTAGAAAGTTTAGCAAGAAGTTGAGAAAAAAGAAGAGGATGTTTGTAGAACGCTAGTGAACTGCACCTAAATAGAATAAATGTAGCACGACTATTGGGAAACAACAAAATCTGTAGAACAGAAATGCTTATCTGAAAATTGCTTTCTTCATCTTTTAGGACTTGCAAGAATTAAAGTGTTTACTCTTAGATCCCTATAACCATCAGAATATGCAACAATTAGATCCACCTTAATCTCCATAGGTATTGACTTTTATGAAAACCTATCTCAAAATAAATTGCATGTCTTCATCATTATTTTCCTTTTTGCACTTCTTGATGAAGGGAGACACTTTCCTGAACCTGAGCTGATAAGGATACTACATTTGGATTGCGTGTGCTAGGGCTGCCATGGATTGTTGTTGCATAAGTGAATCATGTGAAGAAACTATTTCTAATGTTCTTTGACTTTGTCAAATTTATGTTATTTTTCTCTCTCTGTTTTGCTTGACTGCTTGCGTTACTTTTCCATGTCTCTCTATGGATACTTATATGTACATGTTATTACTCCATGTGGTTATGTGTCTTTGCATGCTTGTGTTTTGTGTTTGCTTTTTTGATCTAATTAAGTATGCCAACTGCTTCCTCTAGTATTATCTCATTGAAATTTAAGGTCGGTTTTAATCCAATCTCATGGCCAATATGTGTTTTTCTCTACAACTGTTTGAATATTCTCTATTTCTAATCTTTTTAAACTATTATAAATGGTAATAATAGTCGAAAAAATGATTATGTTACCTAGTGGTAGCACCTTCATTTGTTAGTAATGTTCGATCAAAGATACCATTAAAGAAAGTATTATCAAAGTATTTGGAGGGTAATTTAGAGGTAGAAAGTGCCATAGCAAGTTTGAGTGGTTATTCGAGAATAAGGAAACTATTTAGTGTAACTTTATTTCTGTAGTTGATTATATGCTCTGGTATTTATATTTGTTAGTTAAACTTATGACATACTTGTACTTCACAAATTAGATATTTTCCTAGATATGATTTACTCGTGCTCTATCCCTTGGTTCCTTAAAAGTTTTATTTTTGTACAAACTCATTTTATGATGCTGCAGGAGAGACAATGAGGATGTATGAATCTAATGTTGATGATGTAGGGCACAGACTGGTGACTATCTACACTCGTGTAAGAAAGGATGGTATTAAGGACCAACCTATTTTTGGATCAACAAAACCAATCATTGTTGGTAATGTGCAGAGTGATGACCTTGTTTTTGTGGCTTTTCACTTTCTCTTTTCTAGGTAAAATCTTTTTAATGTCCTACAATGAATATTAAAGTAGTGTTATGATGTTTTTGAACATTTAGAAACAAACCACTTTTGCAACTTTTTTTTATTATATATACTTATTCTATATTTCAACATAGAGAATTAAGTGGTTAAGGGTTTAGATGAATGGAGATCTTTCCTGAACTTGAGCTGACAAGGACAGTATTTTTGGATTGCGTGCGTTGAGGCTGCCACGGATTGGTGTTACGTACGTGAATCATGTGAAGTAAGTATGCTAACTACTTGTTCTGGTATTATCTCATGGAAATTTATGAGTCAGCTTTTATCAAGTCTTATGGCCAATGTGTGATTTCGTTTGCAACTGTTTGAACATTCTCTAATTTCTAATCTTTTTAAACCCATAGAAATAGTGATAATAGTTGAAAAAATAATTGTGTTACCTAGTGGCAACTCTTCCATCTTTCAATAATGTCCGAATTATCGGAGATGCCATTGAAGGAAGTATTATCAAGAGTACTTTGCACGTAAAGAGGACCCTAGCAAGTTTGAGTGGTTACATGAGAATAAGAAAACTGGGTTAGTTAATTTTGTTGGCAGTTAATTATATGCTCTAGTATTTATTTATCATGTATCTTTTGATATGCTATTGGTTCCGTTTAGATTTTGTTAGCTAAACTTATAACATGCCTCTACTTTAAAAAATAGGTATTTTCCTGTATATAATTAACTGGTACTATATCCGTTAGTTCCTTAAGAGTTTCATTTTTTTACAGACTTATTTGATGATATTGGAGGAAAGACAAGGAGGATGTATGTACCTAATGTTGATGATATGGGGTATAGATTGGTGGCTATCTATACTCCAGTAAGAGAGGATGGTACTGAGGGGCAACCTATTTCTGCATCAACAGAACCAATCATTATTGATAATGTGCAAGCCAATATCCTTGTTTTTGTGGATTTTTTCTTTTTCTTTTCTAGGTAAAATCTTTTTAATATCCTATAATGAATATTCAAGTTCTGTTATGATGTTTTAAAGCATCTAGAAAATCTGTTTTGCAATTTTCTTTTAATTTATATACCTTATTCTGTATTTTAACATAAGGAATTAAGTGCTCAAGAGTTTAGATGTCATTGTTATTTGTAGTTTTACATTCTGGTAACTAACATGCAAGTTTTGTGTAAACAATTTTCTTGATGTTCACTAATTCAAAAACAGTTGTGCAAATTTGTATATGCCATTTAGTAATTTTGTTGACTTCAACTGCTAAGTTCTTGAGTGTATTGCAACTAATGCTCTAAACCATAGGCTTTTGATTAACCATCCTAAGATAATGTTTGAATTGTTTTGTGTAACAAAGATCAATTGTAACATGATTGGATATTCTTATCCCCATAACCTTTTCTTATTCTTTCTCATTCTTTTTTTTTTCTTATTTTTTTTTGCGCTTCCTTCACATTTTTGAAAGGAAAATGTATTGTACAACTTCTAGATGTTCTGTAAGGATTTACGTGATTGTACCTTCTTGGGTGATTTCTACTTATTTTTTTATTTTTATTAACTTGTAGGGCCTGATGTTCATGAAGAAGTGAAGCAAAAGCTCGATATTGGAACAATGGAATTTGAGGTATGAACATATTTCTAGTTTCCTGGTGACTTTTCTCTTCTTTAGTCAATGCCAGTACATATGACCTAAGAGATGTAAGTCATCTTATAATTTTCAAGGCAGCTAAGGGGTTGTTTAATTGTGATGTTGTTGAAATGGGTAGAGATATTTTTAGGTGTTTGCATAAAATCATACGTACTCAAATTTCCCTAATTTTATTCTTTTTATGAAAATTAACGAGATCTTAAGAATGTTGCTATGGTAGATTCATAACTTTATATTCATTTTCTTTTAGTATTAGGCCTCCCATTGTTTGTTTGATGAATTCTTTCTTATTCATCAAGCTCCGTTGCTTGATTGTTACCAAGATTTATCATGAAGATCAACAAATTACACTTATTAAGTGTTGTCTAATTATGTCTATTTATTGTATTTGTGGATCTTCTTTGGAAAGACCTCACCTTTCAAAACCTACGACAGCTACTCATCATGCAGTCTTAATTTCACCAGGAAGGTTAGTGCTTTAATATTTTAAATTGTTATTTTTTTGTGTCACTTTTTAATTAAAATAAAATAATAAACAGAGTTAGCCATCATTTGTAAATGTTTTTTGGTTGATGGAATACTTCTTCACTGGTTATACATCTTCGTGGAGTCATAACCATCGATTTTAAGTAGAACTGATAGTTCTATACATCTTCTTGGTTCTAGTTACAACCATTGATTTTGTGTAGAAGTGACAGTTTTATACAGCCAAGAAATGGATAGTCGTCAACCAAAACAAGGCTTGCTTGATTCTTTTTGATAAACCAAAACAAGGCAATCTTCTCCTTTTTGTTTTCAACCGATAATCTGTTTGTTTACTTATCCTCTTTGTTTATGTATGTAATTGCATATACATTGCCTGATGAAGTTTTTTTAGCGAACTCTTAATTTAATGCACAATAAACAAGGCAATGCTTTCACTCTTCTCTTTCAGTGTACAAAAAGAACTTTTTTGTTTAAACTTTTTTTTATTTTAATTGAAAGTTAATTTTCTTGTCACTTTTATTATTTCAACCGAGTTCATTTTTCTTTTGGTCACTTTTATTATTTAACAATGTTCTTCTTTTTTTCTTTGCATTTGACATTTTTATGAAGATCAATAAATTAAATTAACACGTACCTATCCAATTGAGTCTGTTCATAGTAATTATGGATCCTTTTTGAAAACACATAAGGTTTTTAAGCATCTTTAGATTACTATTGATATTAATCTTGTGAATTATGCTTTTTTTTTTTTAATTTAATGTGAAACTATTTAGCTAGAATAGAAAAATGGAAAGAATGAGTCATCATTTTTAAATGTTCTTTTTTTTTTATGGATGACTTCTTACTAATTTGATCCATTGCTTTACAGATTTGTTTCGATGTGACATGTTTCTTTTCTTTGGTAAGTTTTGGTAAGTTATAGTTATATGGAGTCAAGAAATGGATAGGCATCAACCAATATGAGGCCTACCTTAATCTTTTGTATGTAACCAAAATAAACAATCTTTCTCTCTCCTGCTTTCAATTTATAAGTTGCCTATCTGGATGTCTATCTACCTCATTATGTATGTATTTCTATATACATTTCATGATGAAGTTTCTGAGCAGTATAAACTTGTGCGAACTGTTGATTTAACATCCAATAAATTAGGCAATGATTCCACTCTTGTTTCTGAGCATATAAATTGAACTTTTCTCTTTACTCTTCTTTATTTTAATGAAGGTTAATTTTTTGATCATATCTATTTTTTAATCTAGTTAATCCTTTTTTCTCTGAAGTTGATATTCCCATGGAGATTAACAAATTAAATAATATATAACGATTGGTAAGTGTTGTTCGTTTGTGTGTGTTTATAGTATTTCTAGATCTTTCTCGAAACCCCTCACCTTGTTTGCATGTTTGCTCTATTCTTTGCAAGCAACTAAAAAAAGGTAATTTTTTGTCTCTTGCTCTCAATTTGTAATTTTTTATTTGCATATCTTTTAGCTTGTTTTTGAATATAATTGTATATTCATTCTTTGATGAAGTTTTTGAGCAAAAGAGATCTTTGAACACTCTTGTTTTAATGCTTAATAAATTATTTAATGCTTCTACTCTTCTGTTTAAGTATACAAAATAAAATTTTTTCTTTATTATTTGCATTGGATACTCCATATTGCTTTTGAAGCAACATTTTCTCAAAATGATGGTGAAATTGTATCATATATGTCTCATTTGGTTATAACATTTTTTCAACTCTTATATGTAGATAACATCGCACTATTTATTCTAGGGCTATGTTCTAACTGCTGTCATTGTAGATTTGATAATTTTTGGTAGCTGCATATTTTAGTTATTATATATGTTAAGATAACAATAGCTTTTAATATATTGTTACTATTGTCAATTCATATAAGGCATAAGTGGAATCAATCAATGATTATGGTGGAGTTCTCAAAATGACCATAAAAGCAAGTTAATATATTTTCATGTTTATCGAAAGGCTAGATGGCTTTTCATCATATCAATTGGCTCCAAATTTCTTAAATTGCTAAACTTTCCTTATGTCTACTTGCAATGTGAAAAATTATGGGTTGAAATTGTCTTGCTACTCAGCATAATGGTAGAGCTAGAAGCACTAAAGGGGAGGCACTCTGCTGCATTGGAGCTTAAGGCAGAGATGAGGAAGAGGTACATATAATTCTCCAATTTAGATTGCTTTCTCTTGGAAAACTAATAATTTAGCATTGAATGTTGAACAATAAGCTTACCAGTTATTGAATGTGATGCATGTCATGTAACTTAGATCTTCTTACCTTAATGGATAATGGAAATAAATAGCCAAGTTAGTAAATGGAGGATTGTCATTAGGATTTGAGATTTTGGGTTATGGCTTTTAATATTCAATCATCGTGTCTGTGATTAGGTATTGAGTCTGGTTTGATGGAAAAACTTGCTTTAGATTATGATTCTTCTTTATCCTTTATTTTATGTAAGATTTCACATGCTTATTTGGTCCTTCTCATAGCATAAGACTTAGGCAGACTAAAAGCAAAAAGATATTAGTAATCTTAATTATGATTGCTTCTATTATTGGTCCTAAAAGTTTATGTGGGTAATGAAGAATTTTTGCAACCATTAAGTGTGATTAATGGTGTAAGAGAATTGGTAGGTTGTGAGGGTGCACAACACATAATTTTTTTTGTAAGATGTTCAATAATTTTTACTTAACTAAAGAATTATGCTTGATTAATATGATTAACAAAGAGGTGTAGTTGTGTGGATGAGTACTTATCTCCGTATTATTTAATTTTATGTTTTCTCTATCATTGTTATAGTTATGTTTTTTAATTGAAGTTATCGTTGTTATCTATTTTAAGTTTTAATAAGTTATAAAATTTTGTTCCTTCTAAGCCAATACCTTACGGACTTTAAGCTTGTATTTGCTTAAGTATGAGGAATGAAAATTTCTTAATTTTTAGACATCATTTCATTGCATTTTTGTTAGGTTTTCTTTTAAGTGATACTTATTTTCACATTTCAATTTCAAGATAAGAAGAACATTTGCATCAGCCCCATCCAATAAGTAATATGATCCTTCATTTTATTTCAGAAAGGCTCATATTTGATACTTTTTTATGAAATTTTACATGACAATGAATTATTCGAAACTTGATTTTATCATAACTGGTCAGTTTTGCATGGATCCCTTTATCTTGCAAGCATCATGTGAATATAAACTTTTGTTTTGTAATAATTCATAATTTGTTAACTAGTGTAACTTCTTGTAACCATACATCATTTTGAGTAAGGACTTTACTCAATAGAAGAAAAGGAGCTATGTTTGATGTCATATGCTCTTATCTAATATCATGTGGCAAGTCATGTGGTCGAGTACTTTTATCATTAGATTTGCCTCCACTTGGCTATGTTGAGAGAATGTTTTAACAATGTAAGGTGTTTGTGACTTTTCAAGGTTTGCACTTTATGTAGTAACTAGTATAGCCCTTGTGAATGTCCTACATTGTTTAATTTCTTTTTCGCGCATATCATATCTAATTTGTTTGCATGCATACACATATTTGCATCCATGAATTCATCCATACACTCACGTCTAAACACAAACATGTTTGCATTCGTAAATGTTATATAAATACATATATTATTTCTAATTCTTAAGAATTCCATGATTCTGGTGCTTTTATTTTACAGGTACAAGTAAGTATTCTCGATAGAGTTAGCATTTGAAAAATTTAGGGCATCCATTAGTTTTTTTAGAAATACTTCAAAAGATAATGCTAATCCGGAAGCAACATTGTACAAACTGTGTTTGTAATTGTCTATAAATAGCTTAAGCATGAAATTTAGAAATATATTTTGACATTAAATTAATATTGTTGGTTCTTTATATTGTGCTTTGATATTGGCTTTGAGGATTGACTAGTTGAATGATGGATATTATGTGCATGTTTTTTTACCTTACTGGTTTTTTGACTGTATAGAAAAGTTATTTCCCTAAAATTATCAGAGAAGTGGTAGTTGATGTCATGTTTCTTCAAGAGTTTTGTTAATAATTTGAGAAAAGTTAATGATGTGAAACAGATATGATATCCTCAATTTTGAAATGTGTCACTGGTTACTACTTGTTGTGGCATGCCTACTCAAAAAAGAAAATTTTCAAATATTGATACGGATACAATGAAGATAGATGCATATTATCACTTATTACAATTTTCTTTTATTTGTTTCAATTAGTTATAATAGTTTCTTGAAGCTAATAGTCCTACTTTTAGTTTGTTTATCTCAGAGACAATCTGTTATCTACATTTGAAAGAGTTGAGATACTTAAGCGAGTGAAAGTTTGTTAGCTCAAGACTTACTCTTATCCTTGTTGTGAAGTTATTGTCACCATTTTTGTTATTGTTGTTTGTTTGAAGATATTGAACAACCCCTTAAACTGATAAATTCTTGGTTCTCAATGTTTACAATAAGCTTATTTATTCTGTTCATAGATTTGCCACAAGTAGCTAATAAATGATTTATAAGACTATTTTCTTGCCAAGTTCTTGATTTGATTTTTAGTGATTTTAAAGGGCCTTGATTTGAACTGCTTAAGAATTGCAAAGCACTACAGGTTTGTGTGGTTTCATTTTTGTCGTTTTGTCAGTAAAGAGTGAGCTTAGCATCCAATAGGATCTTCATCCACATATCACGTTTATAGCAACTGTATCTTGTTGGAAGTCAAATCACCTCAGTTGCAAGCCTGACTCAACTACATAACTTGGAGGTGAGGCTTTAAAAGTTTTTCCTACTTTGATAATTGAGAGCTTCAGGCCTTTTTGATTCATGTCAGAATAATTATTGATTTGGTTTGAATCTGTTCTCCCCCCCCTCCCACCAAGTTCCTCTCTGTTGCTCAAAATAAATTTATGTCTCTTTCAATGGCCAATCAACCTAGCCTACAGGTATTCTTTTTGTTTTAATTGTATGATTGCTTATTTATTTATCTTCTAATCATAATTAAATCCATTTATTTTTTGATTTGTTCATAGGTTTTAGCTGCTAGCAAAAATAAAATACGACTCTGATGGGCTTCTTGCATTTACCAATCCTTGAGGTCAGTATAAAAAACACATACTTCTAGTGGCCAAACCAACCTTAACTCATTTCATTCCTCTATTCACTTTTTAAAGTTAGTATTGCCTCTACTCTATCTTATTTCCCTACTCTCAATTATTGTCCTTTATGTTTGTTAACCTCTCATCACATACCCGATTTTTTATGCATACTTTTCCTCGCACTGGCCTGTATGGTCCACTCCCGTCTTTTGCTCAGCAAACTACTTGATATTACTACCCTCTCATGCTTCACATAAAATGTAGTTTATGGTCTTACAAAAGGAAAAGATTAAGGCATGCAACAAGACATGTTCAAACATCTATTGCAAGTACTTCAATGCAATTTAGAATAGATTTGCATGCATGCTCACAAGTTTGAGATAAGGTACTTATATAAAGGAAGGTCATAATATTTAGCTTATCAGTTGTTTTAAAATGTATTTCATAATGATGATTAAGTAGAACTTTGAGCTATAATTTTAATAGTTAATAATGACCAAACTTCTAAATTTGGTATATGCTGTTACAATTTAAAACCAAAACTAGGCAATTGGTCTATTTGTTCTTTCACTCAATCATCGCCATTTGAGCTTTGACTAATGGATTTAGTTAGACATTTAAGTTATTTTATTTTTTATGCATGCTATTTTGTATACACATTTTTATAATAAAAGTATTGGAGATGGAATGGTGAAGATATGCTATTATGGGCTAAAAGAATATTATTCTTACCTAGTCTCATTACAAACATAAATTTTTTTCAATTTTGCTACCCTACAGCATCTGCGAGTGGAGGAGAATCCTATACTTAAAATGCCTCATCTAGAAGCAGATTCCATTTTACTTGTTATCCTACCTTGAAGAAATTCTTGGCATTTATATTCTGAATTTGGGAACTCAGATGTAGTTTTGGTCTTTTTGTTAAAACTCTCTCCACAGCCTTTTTCCTAATGGGATTAAAGTAAGTTAGCATGAGTTATATTAAATTTCTTACTTCAAAAGATTTTTGTAATTTCTTTTTTATTATCCTTAGAAGTTAATCTATGCCATTATCCCTACTATTCAATATGAATTTTTTTTACTGATCTTTCTGGAGATAAGATTGCAATTGCCAAGCATTATCCTGCACATAGTGCTTTGTGCATCAGAAATGGTTTGGAGTTTTGCCGTTTAGAGCATGCAACAGGCATGCATTTGTTAAATTCACTCTCTCTATCTGCTTCTTGACTACATTTTTAACCAATGGTTCATGTTGACAAAATGCTCTAAGTTACTTGAAATTTTCAACAATAATATATCTTAATGTTACTTATAAATAGTAAGGTTGTTTCTTTTAAACTTTTTATGCATCTTGACATTTTTTTTAATATGCTTCTCTTTGCCTTTACCTTTAGTGTTAGGATTGAATTGTGGGATGCTACTTAATCTTTTGGATAGGAGAATACTTCCATATTAGAGTAATAAATTTACAATTCATGGAAGCCCTTTAATTAGACGCCTAGAATTTGAACAAACTTGACTTTTGGCTTCTTAGGTGAGCAATGAAAGGATTGTTTGCCTTTTGGCTATCTGTTCAAAGAAGCTTCCATTGATCAACCATCTGAAGAAGACTCTTATTGGTGTCACTTCTTATTCATGATGCTTCAATTTCTTTTGTCAATATGTTATTGAAGTTCACCCTCAGTTTGCCTTTGCCGTGCAAGGAATGCCTAAAATTGTGTGTTCAAGAATGATAAGAACTTGAGTTCCACCTCAAATGTTTCAGCTATACATATAGTTTTTATTATTTATTTGAAAAATTTTGTATATAATTTGAAAAAATTATTACTAAAATGTTGCATATACTACCTGAAAAATATCATTTATTTATTAGCATATAATTGGATTTCTTAATCAACATTCTTGAACTTTAGTCAATGAAAATTTTTAGAAAGTTTGGCAAGAAGCTGAGGAAAAAGATGAGCATGTTTATAAACACTAGTGAACTATAGCTAAATAGAATAGATGTAGCACGATTGCTAAGAAATGACAAAATTTGTAGAATAGAAATGCTTATCTTAAAATCACTTTCCTAAATCTAAGCTGACAAGGATAGTATATTTGGATTACGTGTACTAAGACTGCCACGGATTGTTGTTGCATATGTGAATCATGCGAAGTGGCTATTTTTAATCTTCTTTGACTTTGTCAAATTTGTTATTTTTCTTTTTTTGTTTTGCTTGAGTCTTTGTGTTACTTTTGCATGTCTCTTTATGGAAACGTATACGCACATGTTATTACTCCATGTGGTTGTGTGTCTCTATATGCTTATGCTTTGTGTTTGCCTTTATGATCTAATTAAGTGTGCTAATTATTTGTTCTGATACTATCTCATTGAAATTTAAAGGTCAGTTTTTATCAAGTTTCACTGCCAATGTGTGTTTTTCTCTACAACTCTTTGAACATTCTCCATTTTTAATTTTTTAAACCTTTAGAAATAGTGATAATGGATGAAAAAATGATTATGTTACCTGATGGTAGCTTTCCCATCTGCGAGCAAGGTCCGAATTATTGGAGATGCTATTAAAGGAAGTATTCTCAAAGGATTTATAGCATACATTAGAGGTAAAGAGGGCCTTTGCAAGTTTGAGTGGTTACATGAGACTAACGAAACTAGGTTAGTGTAAATTTTTCTCTGCAGTTCATTATAGCTCTGGTATTTATTTATCATGTGCCTTTTAATATGTTATTAGTTTCATTTATATTTTGTTAGCTAACCTTATGACATACTTCTACTTCATAGATTAGATATTTCTCTAGAAATAATAAACTAGTACTACATCCCCTAGTTCCTTGGAAGTTTCATTTTTGTATAGATTCATTTGATGATGCCATAGAAGAGATAAGAAGAATGTATGAAGCTAATGTTGACGATGTTGGGTACTGACGAGTGGCTATCTACACCTTAGTAAGAGAGAATTATGTTACAGACTAACCTATTTTTGCATTAATAGAACTAATCACTAGTGATAATTTGTAGAGCAATATCCTTGTTTTTGTGGCTCTTCCTTTTTCTTTTTGTGGGTAAATCTTTTCAATGTTCTATAGTGAATATTTAAGTTATGTTATGATGTTTTAGAGCATCTAAAAAGAAACTAGTTTTACAACTTTCTTTTATTTACATACCTTATTTTGTATTTTAACATAAGGAATTAAGTGGTTAAAGGGTTTAGATGTTATTGTTCTTTTTTGTTTTACATTCTAGTAACTAGCATTTGTAAACAATTTTCTTAATGTTCACTACTTTAAGAAAAGTTATACAAGTTTGTGTATGCCATTTGGTAATTTGGCTGACCTCAATTGGTAAGTTCTTGAGTGTATTGCAACTGCTGCTCTAAACCCTTGGCCTTTGATTAACCTCCTAGGTTAAATGTTTGAATTGTTTTATACAAAAAACCAATTATAACATGATTAGATATTCTTATCCCCATAACTTTTCCTTGTTCTTACTGATACTTTTTTTTCAAAAATTTTTTTCCTGTTTTGACACTTTCTTCACACTTTTGAAAGGGAAATGTATTGTATGACTCTTAGATGTTCTTTAAGGATTTAAGTGTACTTCTTGGTGATTTCTACTTATTTTTTCATTTTTGTTAACTTGTAGAACTTGGTGTTCATGAAGAAGTGAAGCAGAAGCTTAATATTAGAACAGTGAAATTTGAGGTATGAACATATTTCTAGTTTTCTGTTGGCTTTTCTCTTCTATAACCAGTGCCAGTTCACATGGCCTAAGAGGTGTAAGTCATCTCATAATTTTTGAAGCAACTATGGGGTTGTTTAAATGTGATGTTGCAAAATTGGGTAGAGATGCTTTTTGGTCTTTACATACAATCATGCATACTCAGAGTTCTTTTAATTTTATTTTTTCTATGAAAGTTGATAAGATCTTAGGAATGCTGCTATAGTAGATTCATAACTTCATATTCATTTTCTTTTAGTATTAGGCCTACCATTGTTTGTTTGATGAATTCATTCTTATTCGTCAAGCAATCTTTCTTGTGATTGAAACCTTTTGATTTAGGTCTTTCGTTGCTTGTTACTTACCAAGATTTATCATGGACATGAACACATTACACTTCTGTTTAAGCATACAAAATGAACTTTTTTGTTTAGACTTTTTTATTTCAATGAAAGTTAATCTTCTGGTCACTTTTATTTTTTAAACCAAGTTCATCTTTCTTTTGGTCACTTCTATTATTTAACCAAGTTCATCTTTGTTTATTTGCGTTTGATATTTTATGGAGTTCAGCAAATTAATCAACATGCAGCATTTGGTAAGTGTTATCCAATTGAGTCTGTTCATAGTACTTATAGATCCTTTTTGAAAACACTTCACTTTTATAAGCTGCTCATCATACAATATCATGATCACCAAAAAGGCTACTATTGATTTTAATTTTGTGAATTGTACTTTTTTTACGTGGGACTATTTATGCATAATAGAAAAATAAGGAGAGTGAGTTAACATTTTTAAATGTTCTTTTTATTTATAGATGACTTCTCACTAATTTGATCCACTGCTTTATGGATTTGTTCTGGTGATACATAGTTGTTGTTTTTTTTTTTTAAGGGAGGGAATAAGTTATAATTATATGGAGTCAAGAAATGGATTGGCATCAATCAATACAATGCTTGTTTTATTCTTTCACATGCAACCAAAATAAAACAGTCTTTCTCCCTCCTACCTTTAATCTATAACTTGCATATCTTTATGTTTATCTTTCTTATTATATATGCATATCAAAATAAGAATGTTGATTTAACATCCAATAAATTAGGTAATGCTTCTATTCTTGTTTCTAAGCATACAAATTGAACTTTTTTCTTTAGTCTTCTTTATTTCAATGAAGGTCAATTTTTCAATCACTTCTATTTTTTAATCCAATTAATCCTTTTTTCTTTGAAGTTGATATTCCCATGGACATCTACAACTTAAATAATATGCAGAGACTAGTAAGTGTTGTTCAATTGTGTATGTTTATAGTATTTGTGGATCTTTTGTTGGAGCACCTCACTTTTCATAAGCTAGGATAAGCACTCATCACTGTTGATTTTGATGTTTTGAATTGTACTTATATGTCATTGTTTAATTAAAATAGAAAAAGAAAAGGAGTTAGTCATCATTTCTAAATTTTTTTTATAGGAATCTTCTTTACTAGTTTGATTCACAACCTTTTAGATATATCCAAATAAGATAGAGCAATTGATTTTTTGTGGAGTTATAGTTATATAAAAATTGATAGTCATCAGCCAAAACAAGTTTGCTCTTTTTTTTTTTTTTGCATGCAACCAAAAAAAGGCATTCTTCCTGTCTCTTGCTTTCAATCTATAATGTTCTTATCTGCATGTCCTTTACGTTGGTTGCATATGTAATTGTATATACATTTTTTGATGAAGTTTTTGAGCAAGAGAGATCTTTGCACATTCTTGTTTCAACGCGTAAGAGATTATGTAATGCTTTTACTCTTCTTTTTGACCAAACAAAATGAACTTTTTTCTTTGGTATTTGCATTGGATACTCCATAGTGCTTTTGAAGCAATGCTTTGACAGAAATATGAGGAACTTGCATCATATATGTCTGATTTGATTATAACATTTTTTGAACCATTATACATAGATAGTGTTGTTATTTATCCTGGGGCTATGTTTTAATCGCCATCACTGTAGATTTGACAATTTTTGCTAACTGCACGTTTTAGTCATTGTATGTGGTCAAATGATAATAGATTTTAATATATTGTTATTATTTTTAATTTACATTAAGCATCTATTAAATAAATCTATGATTGTAGTGGAGTTTTTAAAATGATAACAGAAATAAGTAAAGATATATCTTTTCTTCATATCAATTGGCTTCAAATTTCTTAAATGATAAATTTTTCCTTATGCTTGCTTCCAATGTGAAAAATTGCGGCTTGAGGCTGTTGCTTAGTATAAGGGCAAAGTAGTGAGCGTGACAAAAAGGCACATATAATTCTCCTATTTGGATTCCTTTCTCCTAGAAAAATAATAATTTGGCATTATTAATTGAATAACAAGCTTGTCAGTTATTGAATATGATGCATGTGATGCAACTTAGGTCTTCTTAACATAGTTGATAATGGGAACAAATAGGCAAGTCAGCAAATGGAGAATTGTTGTTAAGATTTAACATTTTGGGATTATGACTTTTAATGTTCAACCATTACACTTTTGATGAGATAGTGAGCATAGGTTTGATTGAGTAACTTATTTTATGTTATGATTCCTTTTTATTCTTTTGCTATATATATTTGATATGCTTATTGAGTTCTTGTCATAGTATTAGGCTTAGGCAGACTAAAAGCGAAAGAAAGGTTAGTAGTCCTAATTATGATTCCTTTTATTATTGGTCCTAAAAGTTTCATATGGATAATGAAGTATTTTTGAAGCTATTAGATGTGACTAAAGGTGTGAGAGAAATGATAGGGCAGATACCTTGAACGTTGCTAAGGATGCACCAAAAATTTATTTATTTAATTTTTTGTAAGATCTTAAATAATCATTGCTTAAATAAAGAATTATAGTTAATCAATATGGCTAACAAAGGGATGTAGTTGTGTAGATAAGTAGCTATTTTTCCATTATGTAATTTTATGTTTTGTCTATCGTTATTATAGTTGCTTTTTTACTTGCCTTTTATCCTTGTTCATTATTTTTGTTTTATGTTTTTATCTCCTATTTTATTTTTATGCTTGTTCTTTGTTCCTTACTTTTGTGTTTATCTTTATTTTATTTCTTTTATACTTAGTCTCTATTAGTTTTGTATTTTGTAGCTGGTGCTTTTTTTTAGTTTTTTTGCTTGTTTTTTGTTTTTGTGTTTCTTCTTTGTTATTATGTCTATACTATTATTTCCTTCTTTTTAGTGCTTACACTTATCCTCTATTCTTTCTTCTTTGTTTTCATGCTTGTTCTCTATTATTTTGCTTTTGTTTGTTTTAAGTTTTTTTGTTCATTTTTTTGTATTTATTCTATGATGTTGCTATTGTTGTTTGGTTATCCTTTGTTCTTGTATCTATTTTCTATTTTTATGTCCTTGTGCTTGCTTTTTTTGTATTTTGTTTTATACTCAATTCTTGAACTTATTTTCTATTTTATGTTTTTTACTTTTGTATTTGTTCTCAGTTATTTATTTTTGTGCTTATTTTTGTGTTGTCTTTGTGTTTATTATTATTTTTTTGTTCTTTTGCACGCGATTTCTATACTATTTTTACTTTATTTCTTTTTGCTTGGGTCTTATTATCTGTTTTCGTACTAGTTCTACATTATTGTTTCTTTCTTTCTCTTTTTTTTTTCTTTTTGTATTATTTTAATTTTTTTAATATTTTGTTTCTTCTTTGCTATGTGTTCTTGTTATGTTCTTTGTTGTCATGTGTGTTTTTTTGTTTTTATTTTTAATTTTTGTAATTTTTTGGGTTGCTCTTTTTTTCTAATGCTTGTCTTTCTTTTTTGTTTGTTCTTATTTTATGATCTCTCTTTTAGCATATTTTTTCTATTTTCTAGATAATCTTTAATTCTGTAGTTTATTTTTGTTCTTATTTGTCCTCGTGGTTCTTTTGTATTTGTCGTGTAGAGTTTAAGGCCTAGGCACTAAGGTCAAGGGTTTAAGTTTTATGATCTAGGGTCGAGGGTTTAGGTTTTAGGATCTAGGGTCATTTTATGTTCTTTGTTGTCATTTTTTTTGTTTATTTATTTTTGTAATTTTTAAAGTTTTTTTTTTGGTTCTTATGCTTAGCTTTTTTTTTTTGTTCTTATTTTATGATCTCTTTTTCAGCATATTTTCTCTATTTTTTGATTATCTTTAATTCAGTAGTTCATTTTTTCTTATCTGTCTTTTGTGGTTCTTTTGTATTCTTATTTAGGGTTTAAGGTCTAGGTTTAGGTATAGGGACTAGGGTCGAGGATTTAGGTTTTAGGATCTAAGGTCAAGGGTTTAGGCTTTTGGTCTAAATTTTAAGGTCTAAGGTCTGAGGTTAGGGTCTAAGATCGAGGGCCCTATGGCCTAAGGTTTAGGGTCTAAGTTTTTCAGTCTGGGGTCTAGGGCTTGAGTCTAAGGTTTAATGCTTTGTAGATTTTAAGGTATAGAGTTTATGGTTTAGGAGAAGGATTTTAGTGTTAAGATTTTGGTTTTAGGGTCTAAGAACTAGGGTTTAGGATCCAAGGTACAAGGTCTAAGGTTCAAGGTGTATGGTTAAGAGTTTATGGTTTAGGGTCTAGGTTTTAGGTTTCAGGGTCAAAAGTTTTAAGGTTTCAGCTTTAAGCTCTAGGGTTTATGATTTTAGGGTCTAAGTCTATAGTTTTAGGGTTTTAGGGTTTTAAGGTCTAAGGTCTAGAGTCTAGGGTTTTAAGGTCTAAGATCTAAGGTTTGAGTTTTAAATTTTAGGGTTTTTGGTACTAGGGTTTTATGATTTAGGGTTTAAGATCTTGTGTTTTAAGGCATAGGACCTATAGTATATGTGTTCAAGGTTTTTGGGTCTAAGGTCTACGAAATAATAGGGTTTATGGTTGAGTGTTTAATGTTTTAGGGTTATTAGGTTTTAAAGTTTTAGGGTTTTAGAGTTTTATGATTTTTGTGTATAGGGTTTAGAGTTTAAGGTGTAGGTTCTACGAGTTATGTTATAGGTTTTAGGGTTTTAGGTTTTAGGGTTTTAGGTTTCAGTCTTTTAGGTTCTAGGGTCTAGATTTTAAAGGTAGGGTTTTAAGGTTAGGGTCTTAGGTTTTAAGGTCAATGATCTAAGGTAGGGTTGGGTCTAGGGTTTAGGGTCGAAGATTTAGGATTTAAGGTATTGGTTAAGGTTATAATGTTTAGGTTTATGGTTTGGGGTCTAGGCTAGGATTTAAGGTTTAGTGTCAAGGTCTAGAATCTTAGGTCTATGGTTTAAGTGTTTAAGGTCTAGGGTCTAATGTCTAAGGTTTAGGATCCAAGATCTAAGGTTTAGCAATTAAGGTCTAAGGTTTATGAGTTTATTATTTAAGAATTATGGTCTAAGGTCCAAGTCTAAGCCTTAGTGTCTAAGGCATAGGGTCTAGGGTTTAGGGTCTATTATTCTAGTTCTAAGGTTCAGGATCTAGGGTCTAAGGTCAAAATTTAGGGTCAAAGGTCTAGGGTATAGAGTTTAGGTAGTCAAAGGCCTAAGGTCTAGGTCTTAGTGTTCTAGGATTTTAGGGTCTAATGTCTAGGTTCTAGAGTCTAGATTCTAAGGTTTTCAAGTTTAAAGGATTCGATGTTTTAGGATCTAGGTTTAAGGTTCAAGATTCTAGGGTTTAGGTCCACGGTCTAGTGTTGATAGTCTACTATTTTAAGGTCCAAGATCTAGCGTCTTGGGTCTATGGTCTAAGTTTTGAGTATTAGGGTGGGTTTTAATGTCTATGACGTCAAAGATCTGCGCTCTACTGACTATGGTTAAGGATCTAATGTCTTGGGTCTAGGGTCTAAGAATTTCGAGTCTAATGTCTAGGTTCTAAGGTTTTTGGTTTAAAGGTTTCAATGTTTTAAGATCTAGGTTTAGGGTTCAGGATTCTAGGGTTTAGGGTCCAAGGTCTAGTATTGACAGTCTAGTGTTTTAAGGTCCAAGGTCTAACATCTTAGGTTTATGGTCTAAGATTTTAGTGTTATGGTTTTAAGGTCTATGATGTCTAAAATCTGCGGTTTATTGACTATGGTTAAGGATCTAGTGTCTAGGGTCTAAGAATTTTGGGTCTAATATCTAGGTTTTAGAGTCTAGGTTCTAAGGTTTTTGGGTTTAAAGGTTTCAATGTTTTAGGATCTAGGTTTGGGGTTCAAAATTCAAGGGTTTAGGATCCAAGGTCTAATGTTGACAGTCTAGTGTTTAAGGTCCAAGGTCTAGCATCTTAGGTCTATGGTCTAGGTTTTAAGTTTTAGGGTTTTAGGGTCTGGGATGTCTAAGATCTGTGGTTTACTAACTATGGTCAAGGATTTAGTGTCTAGATCTAGGGTCTAAGGTTTAGTCTAGGATCTTAGGTTCTAGGTTTTAAGGTTTTTAGGTTTAAACGTTTTAATGTTTTAGGATCTAGGTTTAAGGTTCAGGATTTTAGGGTTCAGGGTCGAAGGTCTAATGTTTTAAGGTTCAAGGTCTATGGTCTAGTGTTTTAAGGTCCAAAGTCTAGTATCTTGGGTCTATGGTCTAGTGTTTTAAGGTCCAAGGTCTTGTGTCTTGGGTCTATGGTCTAGGTTTTGAGTTTTTAGGTTTTAAGGTCTACGACATCTAAGATTTATGGTCTACTAACTATGGTCATGGATTTAGTGTCTAAAGTAGTGTCTAGAGTCTAAGGTCTGAGGTTTAGTCTAGGATCTTAGGTATTGGTTCTTGGGCTCTAGAGTTCTAGGTTAAGGTTTAAGGTTTAGGGTCCAAAAGTTTAGAGTTTAGGATCTTGGGTCTAAGTTTTAGGGCCTAGGGTTTAAGATCTAGGATCTTGGTTTTAGGTTTTAAAGTTCTAGTGTTTTAGGTGAGGGTGTAGAATCTAGAGTTTAAATTCTATAGAGCATAAGAGTTTAGGGTTTAGAGTATAGGAGTTTTAAGGTCTAGAGTCTTAAGTCCAAGGTTTAAGGTTCTAGGGTCTAGGGTTTAGTGTCAAGTGTCGTAAGGTCTAGCGTCTAGGATCTAAGATCTAGGGTTTTCGGTTTAAGGTCTAGGGTCTTGAGTTTAGGATCTTAGTCCAAGGTCTAAGGTCTAAGGTCTATCATCTAAAGTCTAGGGTTTTAGGATCTATGGTTTCAAAGTCTAAGGTTTTTGGCTCTAATGCTTATTATTTTAGAGGTTTAAGGTTTTAAGGCCTATGGTTTTAAGATCTAGGATCTAGCATTTTAAGGTTTAGGGTGTTATGATTTTATGATTTTATGGGTCTACGGTTTAAGGTCTAAGATTGAGGGGCTAGGGTCAAGGGTCTAGGGTTAAAGGTTTTAAGGTTTAAGGCCTAGAGTTTCAGGTCTAGGATCTAGGTTTTATGGTTCTAGAGTTTTAGGGTCTAAGGTCTTTGATTAAGGATTTACATTTTAAGGGTTAAGGTTGGGTTTAGGGTTTAAGGTCTTGGGTTTTAAGGGTAAGGTTTAGGGTTTAAGGTCTTGGCTCTAGAATTAAAGGTTTAAGATCTTGACTTTATGGTTTTGAGTTTAGAGTAAGGTTTTAGTGTTATGGTTAGAGTTTAGGGTTTATGATTTAGGCCTATAAAGTTTAGGATTTTGGATTTTGGATCTAGCATCTAAGATCTAGGATCAAGAGTCTAAGTTAGAAGGTTTTATGATCTTAAGGTTTTTATGTTTTAGGATCTAAGTCTAGGGTTTAGGGTTCAGAATTCTAAGGTTTAAGGTTTTAGGGTCCAAGATCAAGGGTTTTGGGTCTATAGTTTAAAGGTCTAATGTCTAAGGTCTAAGGTCTCCAAGGTTCAAGGTTTACGGTCTAGAAATTAGTGTTTAGGGTCTAGCGTCTAAGGTTTAAGTTTTAGTGTTTAGGATCTTAGGCTTAAGGTTTATGGTTTAAGGTTTAGTTTTTAGGGTCTAAGTTTTAAGGTTCTAAGGTTTTAGGGTCTAGGGTTTTAGGATCTAAGATCTAGGTTCTAGAGTCTAAGTTAGAAGGTTTTATGATCTTAAGGGTTTTTATGTTTTAGGATCTAATTCTAGGGTTTAAGGTTCAGAATTCTAAGGTTTAGGGTTTTAGATCCAAGGATAAGGTTTTGGTCTAGGTTTTAGGTTCTAGTTTTTAGGTTTTAGGTCGAAGATTTAAGGTTTAACATCTAAGGTTGAAAGGGTTCAAGGATCTAGGGTCTAAGGTTTAGTGTATATGGTCTAAGATCTAGAGTCTAAGGTGCAAGGTTTAAGATTCAAAGGTCTAGGGTTTGGGGTCTAGAGCCTAGGGTTTAAGGTCTAAGGTTTAGGATTTAGGATTTTAGGTTTTAGGTAGGGTGTAGGGTCAAAGGTCTAGGGTCTATGGTTTAAGGTATATAATTTCTTGGGTTTAGTCTTAGGTTTTAGGGTCTAGAATCTTGAGTTTTAAGGTAGGGTGTAGGTCTAGAATCTTAGGTCTAAGGTATAGAAATTAAGGTCCATGGTCTATGGTCTAGCTTTAGGAATTGAGGTCTAGGGTTTAGTATCAAGTGTTTTAAGTCTAAGATCTAGGACCTAGGGTGTAAGGTCTTTGGTCTAGGGTCTAAGGCGCATGGTTTAGGTCTAGGGTTTAGGGTTTAAGATTTTATGATCGATGGTTTCAAGGTTTAAGGTTTTCGACTTTAGGGTACGGGTCTAGTATTTTAGGATTTCAGGGTTTTATGGTTTCAAGGTCTTAGGATCTAAGTCCAGGGTGCTCGGTGTAAGGTATATGGTGTAGGTTGTAGAGTTTCGAGCTTAAGGTTAAGGGTTCTAGGGTCTAGGGTTTATGGTTTAGGGCCTAAGGTCTTTTCTTGAAGATGTAAGGTTTTAGGGTTCAAGATTTAGGGTTTTGGGTCCAGGGTCTATGTTTAAGGTTTTATTGTTTTATGGTTTTAAGGTCTAAGAATTAGAGTTTAAGGTCTAGGCTCCAAGGTGTAAAGTTTTAAAGTTGGGTTTAGGGTTTAAGAGTGTAGGGCTTAAAAGTCTAAGGTTTATGGGTTTAGCATCTTAGGTCTAGGTTCTAGGGTCTAGGGTGTAAGGTATAATCTAGTCGAGTTAAGAAATTCGGATCTAAGGCCTAGTCGTAATCTAAGGCCTAGGGTTTAGGGTGCATATTCTAGGGCCTAAGGTTTAAGATCTAAGGTTGAAGGTCCAGTTCTTAAGGTTTAAGGTTCTAGGGTTCCAAAGTATAGGGTCTAGGATACTACATTATAGTAGTGTCTGTCTTAGGTTTAAGGTTTCAGATTTAGGGTCTAACGTTTTTGGTATTATGATCTAGGGTTTAAGGTAAGGTTTTAAGGTTAGGGTTAACATTTAGGGTTTTAAGATCTAGGCTTTTGGAATTATAGGGTCTAGGGTTTAGGATTTAAGATATATGGTTTACGGTCTATGTCCTTTATCTAGGGTTTAGGGTCTAGAATCTAGAGTCCAGGGTCCATTGTTTAAGGTTTAAAGTATAGGAATTTTGGATTTAAGGTATTGGGTCTTGAGTTTGGGGTTTAATGGTGCAAGTTTAGGATTTAATGGTGCAGGGTTTAATGTTTAACGGTGTAGGGTTTGAGGTCTTGAGCATTAAAGGCTAGGGTCTAGGGTCTTTTGTCTTGGGTTTAAGGGTCTAAGATCTAAGGTCTCGTTTTTAAGGTTTAATGCCTATGGTCTTAAGGTTTTAATATGTTTGGGTTTTAAGGCCTAAGATCTAAGGTTTAGATTTTAAAGTTTAGGTCGAACATATAGGAGTTTAGGCTCTAGTGTCTAGAGTAAGGATCTAAAGTTTAGGTTCTAAGATTTTAGGGTTTTAATGGTACTAAGTTTTAGGTTCTAAGGTATAAGATTTCATGGTTTTAGGGTCAAGCGTTTAGGTTTCAGGATTTAAAGTCTAGGGTCTAGTATCTACAGTTTAGGATTTTAAGGTCTAAGATTAAGGTCCAAGGACTAGGGTTATAGAGTCCAAGGTCCAAAAGCCAAGGTTTAGGGTCTCGACTTTTAGGAGTCTAGGAGTCTAGTGTTTAGGGTTTAGAATTTTAGGGTTTTAAGGTCTAGGGTCTCGGTATAAAGTGTAGGGTCTAAGCTTTAAGGTTTATGACCCACAATTTAAGGTCTAAGGTTTAGCGCTTAGGGTTTATAGTTTAGGGTCTAGGGCCTAGTGTTTAGGGTCTCACATTTATAGTCCATGATCTTTGGTCTTAATTTTAGGTTTAAGGATTCTATGATTTTAGGATAGGGTGTAAAGTCAAAGGTGTGGGGTCTATGGTTTTAGATCCAAGATCTAGGATCCAAGTCTTAAGATCTAAAGTCTAGAGTTTGTGGTCTAAGATCTTGGGTCTAAGTTTTAGATTTTAAGGTTGTAGAGTTTTAGGATAAGGTGTAGGGTCTAGTGTCTATGGTCTAAAGTTTATGATTGAGAGTATAAGGGTCTAGGGTCAAGTGTTCCAAACCTTAATAATCGAAACAAGAAAAATAAAGGCAAAGGAAAAGAAAAGCCAGCCAAATGACATTGATTTTGATGACGATGGTGATGTGAACGTGTCTTGGCTAAGAGCACAAAAATATAGCTCAATCTTGGGGCTCTTCAGAGGAGCTCCTTTTAGCCTATGCCATTAACTGGCATGGGACTAAGAGTTATGCCTCGATCACTATGAAGCTACAGAGCTGAAGGAGCCCAGTCTCCCTTCGCTTACTCCACTGAACTACAGGGACAAGTTCAACGACCTCAACCAGTGCTTCATGGCCGAAAACATTGTTGAATGGACCAGCCTCACTTGCACGATTGAGAAGCTCTATAAGATTCGGGTCAAAGAGCTTCATCACAAGGTTTAACGACGCGACATTTTGATCATGTAAACTTTTTCTCTCTTCTCGTCAAAGATTCAAAGTACCGTCTGCATATCATTAAGATTTAAGAATCTGAGAGGTTCTTTCATTTCTTGTTTATAGGTCGCTTGAATTAAAAGTGAAGAGATTGGAGAAGGAAAGAGAAAAGAGCTTAAAGGAAGAGGCAGATGTGGAAAGATATTGATTGATAGGAAAAGACCAAAAATTCTCTCCCATATTCATTGTCGACATACTAGTCGTTGGCGAGAGTTCGATGAGCGCAATGATCGATCAGTCAACGAGTCGAACTTCAATAGTCACAAGCCCGAGAAGGTGATCATTACAAAGGATAGGGAAAACAATGCCTTAGACACCTAAAAAGTCTAATTAAAACTCGGACCGAATTACGGTAATCAATCAGATCAGATCGAAATGGTTCGAAGCAGGATCGCGATCATGATAGGTCATCTAAATGACCATTTGCGTAAAAGTAAAGGTAAAAAGGAAACATGCTGAGAAAGAGGAGAAGAAAAATGCAAAGGCGACTCGAACGGGATGACTCGGTGTGTCTAAAAAGTTGAGGGAATTGGCATGTGAATCAAAGAGGGAGAAAAGGAAGGAAGGGCTAGTGTCGAAGTAGAGCACTAATATGTAGAGCTTGGCGAGTTTGTCAAAAAAGGACGATGTCATAGTGGTAGGGCTGGAGGCGATACAGCAAGGAGTAGTGGCTGCGAAGAGCTTGAGGGTGACGAGGTTTCTTCTGTCGCTAAGCAGATATCGATCATCAAACCTGAGCCATTGGTTAAGTTCCTAGGGATCATTCGATCCCATTGGTTAAGATCATGATTCCAGTTGTGGGTTCGTAACCAAGTAAGCTCAAAAACTTCAATGAATATTTTTTTTCTTTAAAAAAATTAAAAAATAATAACTACAAAACATAATCCTGAATCATGAATGGTGCTAGAGCAAATCACAACATGCCAATTCAAATCTTCAAGGACAAAATGGTAAAAAAGGACAACGTGATGAAGGTTATTTTTATAAGTTGAAAGTAGGTTGTTTGATGTGCCAATCCAATGGTGGCAGAAAGTATGATATGTGACATACTGGCACAATCCTAGCATGGCTAATGTTTGTGTAAGGCGTAATGTTTTTTTTTCTTTTTTAGGTTGTGATGTAATAGTAATAAGCCACATGACTAAAAAAAAATCAAAAGTGAGGACTCAATACCGATGAGGTTTTCAAATGGGACTCTAGTTTTAAGTTTATCTAGAATTGCCATGTGGTCAAAAAGGCTACTCAATGCTATGACATAGGACCGCAATCTTTCTTATTGATAGCTAGATTTGTTTCGCTATACTCCTGCATGTTCACCAGTGAACTTGGTAAATATATGAAATCATTGAAACATAAAGTAAAGGAACATAAAACCAACATATTATGCATTACAGTACAATAGTAGTATTCTAATAGCCATATCATGAGCTTTTCTTTCAGGCCTAACACGTCAAATAAGTTTCATCTTATAATAAGTAAATTTTTGACTTTTTATATTTTATAAATATATTTAACTTATAATAAAAAAAAATCAAACTAACATAATCAAGATTGCATTTTCATAAAAAAAAAATAAACTTGAATTGTGAATAACCTGCAAAATAGAAAAAGATTGAAAAAATAACTTAAGTTAATAATACTATACCTTATACTTTTATAATTTTTAAAATTAAAAATTAATTAAAAGCAATATTAATTTTATTTATAGGCATCATCTTTTTGTTTTTATGTGATTTTTAAATATAATAGATTTAAGTTAAGTGATGAGTTTCTCTTAAATTCTAATATGTTGTAATTTATTTTAATTTGGAGTACTTAAGTTAAATTTGAATTGTGTTAAGATTGTACTAAATTTTAATTATTGATATTAGAGTTAATATTGATTTTTCAATTTAAATTGAACTGAAACATAATTTGCATATAATATATACATTAATTTAATAACAAGAAAGCAAAAGTTTATCACTCCCAAAAAAGAGACTTAAATTGGACGGTATAGTTTTTATTTTCCTCGTTTTGCAAACTTGAGTAAATGAAATGGTGGTTGATATGCCAAGTTAATGGGGATAGGAAAACTTAAATAGTAGTAATGAGCAACAGCGGACTTAACACACCTAATTTTAGTGAAAATATTAAAATTGAAATCAAGGAAGGAAACTTAAGATAATGAAAGCAATAACCCTACATGACATTTGATGAAAGGGACACATATCCTTGTGATCTTAATCAAGATCCAGGCATTTTTTGAAAATTCAAAGCTACTTGAATTATATAATATACTAAATGGATCTTGTATACAACTCTACCGTCCATGTATGTTTGTAAATAGATGCCCACATACATTTAAATCTAAACTTCCTTATCTAATGAATTTGACCTTATTACATAGTTTTCTAAAATTAAACTATTCAATCAAAAAATAAAAATCATAAGATGCGAGATTTTTGTATAATTATATTAAATCCAACGATTTTTTGTTTATGTTAACTAATATCTCATGTTCATATATATATATATATATATATTCAAGAGTAAAGGTACCATGATTTTATGCGTATCTTTGCAAAATGCAAGATCTAAGGGATGGTGATCACAACTAAATAAACTAAGAAATGAGATACAACTAAGTGGAATAACAATATTTTTTATGAAAAAAGGTGGGAGTTAAATTGGTCATTTGAGATATACCGCAATAGGATGAAAAGCATGTGGCATTAATTTATTAATGTTGACTAGAAAATTAATGTTGGGGAAAAAGAATGGAGAAATGAGATTAGCATTAAAATGTCTTTGACAAAGGATACCAATTTAGCAACAAAAGCATATGGAGACCAAGGAAGAAAAACTAAAGACAAAACTAATAGATAGAATAATAAACACCTTGCAGTGGAGATTAATGTCCCAACCTTTTGTGGTGTTTCTTTTTTTCAATTATTCTCCTTATTTTTGAATTTTTTGGATTTTGTTACATTTTATTTTTTTATTTCTATTTTTTATACTTTTTTTATTTTTCTCGATATATATATTTTATATTTTATTTTATTTTATCTTTTATTTTACTGAATAAAATTTATTTTTTTTGCTTTGTAAAGAGTTTCATTATATAGTGTTGCCTTTATAAATAAATAAATATATATATATACATATTTTTTGTTTTATTTTTTAGATTTTTTAGATTTTTTATTTCTTTTATTTACTTCGAGTTTTTTAATTTTTTATATTTATATTTTATTATTTTTAGATATTTTTAGTTTTTTTCACTTATTTTCTTTTAGTTACTTTATTTTTCTTAGATTTTTTAGTTTATTTGGTTTTTAAGATTTTTTGTGTTACTTTTATTTTGTTTTGTTTTATTTTATTTTATCAAATTTTTATATTTTATAATTTTTATGTTTTTTCATTTTTTTCTATTTTAATTCAACAAACTAACATGAATAAGTTTGTTTATAAATTTTATCTATTCTTATTTTTTTAATAAATATCTGGATAGGAGGAAGATCTCCTTAGAACATTCAATAAACAAGTTAAAAATATTTTTATACTTTTTACATTAATTATAGTATAAAAATAATTTTTGGTATTTTATTAATATTTTTAAAAAATAAAGTTAAATTTTGTTAAGAAAAATAAGTAATATTATAGCTTAATTCATTATATAACTTCATCAATCAAAATAAACAAGATACTCATAAAAATTAAAAAAAAAACACTTAAAGATAAAAAAATAAACATAAAAATTTATAAATAACATTAATGCAAAATAAATGTGAAACTTAAAACCAAATAAACTAATAAAATTGCAACCACTTGATGAGGTCTAATATTTGTTATTTTTTTGTATTAAAGTAGTCAAAGATGATAAAAATTCAAAAAAAATTAAAAATATAAAAAATTTATAAACAAAGTTAGAAAATAAAAGCAAATAAAAAACTAAAAAATAAATAATAAAACACTAAGAAAAATAAAGTCATTAAAAAATAAGTACTAGAAAATAAAAATACTCAACAAAATAAAAAAATAAATATGAGAATTTTTCTTTAAAAAACCCAAAGCAACTAAAAAAAAGAAGAAAAAAGAGTAAAAAAGTTCAACAAAATCAGGACAATACATATAAAAAGAGACAATAGAAAATAAACAAAACTCTTTGCAAAGTGGGAAAAAAAAGATTTTGTTAGAAAAATAATTAAAATAAAATAAAATATCAAAATTTATTTAAAAAATAAAAATAAAAAAATGTGATAAAATCTACAAAAAAATCAAAGAAAGTTAAAAAATAATTAAAAAAACAAAAAATTAAAAAATAAGAATAAAATAATGTAAAATAATTTAAAACAATTGAAGAATCATAAAATATTCTATAAAATTAAAAAAATAATGTTGATTTGCATTGGTCTTTTAAACAAAAATTCAAAGAGTTTTTTATTTACTATTATCTTTTTTATATGTATTTTCTTGATTTTTGTTGAATTTTTAATCGCTTTTCTTATTTTCTTTCAATTACTTTGAGTTTTTAAATTTTTTTCTTACATATTTTTTTAGAATTTTATTGTGCATTTTTAATTTCTTTCTTTTATTTTCTTTTAATAAGTTTATTTTTCTTGAATTTTTTATTTTATTTCTTCTTAATTTATTTAATTTATGAAAATTATTTTATAATTTTATAATTTTTTTATTTTTTTGAAATTTCTATTCTTTTCTTTTGTGTTTTTCATTTTTTTTTTGTATGACATATTCCAATATCACTAAATAATATGAATGGTTAGTGACCTCTTTTTTCTCTATAACTAAAAAATATTATAAATTCACTCGATATTGATCAAGAGTACAACTAGTTAAAAATGAAAGGACTTCATAGTCATGTTATTCAAAGTTTTTTTTTTTTAGATGATTGCTTTATTTAGGGTACAATAAATTTAATATGATTGTGTAAATAGACAATATAACTAAATTTTAATTGAAATGATGACTAATTAAAAGAATTTTTTTCAAACTTATCTTGCCGTTAATTGTAAAAAAAATTATAAAAATATTAGAAATCAATAAAAATAATTATATTTTAAATGATAAAAAAGTAAAATATTGTTGGAGTTAAATGAAAATTTAAAAATAAAATTTTGTTTCTATTACAAATTTAAAATAAGTTTAAAAATTAAATTTATAAAAATATTTATCTATTTAAAAAATTATTAAAAATTAAAAACTATAAACTAAAATAAGGCCCAATTTAAAAATGGGGCCTTAGGTCATTGCCTAGGTGTCCTTACCTATGAGCCAACCTTGCTAAACATGCCTCTTCTTTCCTTTGTCCCTTTCAATATCATTTGCAAATTATGAAAATTTCAACAATGTTTAGGTTGTGACATTAAAAGAAGAAAGTATTTGTATACAAAATTACTGATGTGATTGTTATAGTATTTAATCGAGTTGGCAATTAGGTCCTTATTTAAGCTGGATCGTTGGGCCTTCACTTTGAGTTAAATCGTTATATTTTCACTTTGAGCACCATTTATTAAATTATTTTTTAATAATATATATATTAAATAAATTATGTAATAACTTTTAAGAAATAATTTTTGTTTTTAAAACTTAACAACTCTTTTTTATTTAAAAAAGATAATACACCTAAGTTTTCTTTTTTTGTTCTTATTATTTTTTTAATTGATATATTTTTTATATGACGGTGAAAAACTAGCAATTCAAATTTACTGAATAAAAAAGTTCAAAAAAAATAAGCTTTTGTTTTCTTTTTTTTTCAAAAAATTAAAACTATTTCACTTTTTTATTTTAGAAAACTTTTGATGGATCATAAATTTAACATATATATATATACACAAGCGAATAAACCATCTTGTTTTCCTTTTCTCGATGCCTCAATCAAATATTAGATTAGTAAAGCTTAACTCATGGCATAATTTTTATTTTAAGTCTTTTTAATTTTAAATTATATTTTTAAACAAATAAAAAATGTAAAAAATTAGATTAAATTCATCATTATTTAAATGTAAAATTTTAAAAATCTTGTAACTAATTTGATTAACATAAATATAAATTAATATTACTTTTTTATCATTTTTTTATTTTTAATTTATTAAAGGATATCATATTTATTTTGCATTAATGTTTTGTATAAATTTTTATGTTTATTTTTTCATCTTAGGTGTTTTTTTTTTTTTGTTGCATTTAATTGATGAATCTCTTGTTTATATTGATTGATGAAGTTATAAAATGCATCAAGCTATAATATAAACAATATAATATAATTGTTTTTCTTAACAAATTTTAATTTATTTTTTAAAAAATACTAATAAAATTATGAAACATTGTCTTTATATTATAATTAATATAAAAAGTATAAAATTATTTTTAAACTATTTATTAAATGGTCTAAGGAAATCTTTTTCCCGCAAAGATATCCATTAAAAAATAAGAATAAACAAAATTCATCGGTAGACTTATTCAAGAGTGTTGTAGTATTATTATGAAGTAATGATATGGATGATTTATGACCTTTTCTCTCACTGTAACTAAAACATATTGTAAATTCATTTGATACTGATCGAAAGCACAATTAGTTAAGTAAAAATAAAGGACTTGATAATAATGTTATTTAAAGTGGTTCTTTATAGTTGATTGCTTTATTCATGGCATACTAATAAAAAAAAAATGCTTCGCATGCCATCATATGCACCACCAAGTATTTCGCTCCCATCATTTTTTGGTTCATCATTTCTTTAGGAACCAACCATACAATGGTAAATCTTTCTCATTGTGAAAAGAAAAACTTCATTCATCTTGAAGCAAGGATCTAATTTGTATATATTGACAAAAAATGGCTATAATAATTACAGTTACTTTCTTACCTTTAAGACATTTCTTTATAATACTTTGTTTCACAATAAGGGTAAAATGTAAGAAACCATTAAATAGCGAACATATAATTTTATTCTGTTTGGAGAATGAACAGTAAAAGCATAGAGGAGAAAATGGATAATCCTTGATCAGAGAAAGATGGATTCTATTTGGAGAATGAACATTAAAAGCATATAGGAGAAGGCAAAACCTATATGAATTCCACCATTGATCATTCCTTCTTCCTTTCACTCCATTTTATTCACAATTTGGACAAAATATGTACCAATTTTGTTGATAATTTCTAAAAATTTAAGAAGAACCTTGATTTGAAGATAGTAAATGTAATATAAAGATATTTAATAATTTTTAAAAAATAATTATCATTTTTAAATTGACAAGCACATTTTATTTGAAAAATATACTATTCCTAAGTTTTCTCTTGAGTTCTTATTGTTTTTCTAAATTGATATATTTTGTATGTGATGAAGGAAAACTAGCAATTCAAATTTACTCAATAAAGAAGTTTAAAAAAAAAAAGCTATTTTTTTCTCTTGTGATAATATCAAAAGTTATCGTTTTATTTTTTCATAAAATTAAAACTATTTCACATTTTTATTTTAAAAAAACTTTTAATGGATAATAAATTATAATATGTATATATATAAAAAATTACGAAAACCATTTTTTTATTTTTTTCTATGCCTCAATCAAATATTAGATTACTAATGGTTAACTCATGGCATAATTTGTATTTTATATTTCTTAATTTTAGATTATATTTTTTAAAAAATAAAAATAATGTAAAAATTAGATTAAGTCCATTATTATTTGAATGTAAATTTTAAAATTCTCGTAACTGTTTGATGAACATAAATATAAATTAGTATTACCTTTTATAATTTTTTTATTTAATTTATTATAAAGATATCACGTTTTTTTTGCATTAATATTATTTATAAATTTTTATGTTTATTTTTTTCATCTTCAAGAGTTTTATTTTTTTTTTGGCATTTAATTAATGAGTGTTTTGTTTATTTTTGATTGACGAAGTTATATAATGAATTAAGTTATAATATAAATAATATAATATAATTATTTTTCGTAATAAAATCTAACTATTTTAAAAAACATATTAATAAAAAAATAAAAATTATTTTTATATTATAATTAATATAATAAAAAATTTAATGAAAAAGAGAAAAATATTTTGAGCTACTCATTTAGCGTGAAGATGTTCATTTAACTACATTAATCTATGGTGATTGGTTTAGAGGAGAAGATTAAGGTGTTTTGAACAAAGAAAATAAAATTTTAAGAGACAAAAGTTTTACGTTATTGTCACATGTAGAATTATGTTTATTTAATTGAAATAAATGATTTTGATTTGAAGTAAATTACTTTTTAATAAAAAATCTCTCAATATTATTTGAGTGTGGTATATTTTACTTGTTTTTTTTTAATTTTATTTTTAATATATTAAATTTGTTTATTATGCATCAAATTTTTATTAATAAAATTACAAAATAAATTAATTATCTAACTTACCAACTTCTATTTTGCTTTACTCCAATTTAATAAATTACTAATCATAAAAATTTCAAATTATAACATCCATAAAATTGCCATACAAATAAAATAATTGGATACAATAAGTTTTTAAAGTAAATATGATAACTTTAAAATAATAATATATAAATTATATTTTATATAATAAAACATGAACCAAGGCAGCTATCATGAGAATCATTCTTTAGAAGGTGATGCCCTTTGCACCATCTATGATAAACCAACTAGATTATAAAAGTCAAGACAAAAGTTTTAAGGAAATGACTCAATTTGATGGACTCTATATTATTGGAGTTTGGTTATATATTTGTCTCCATAATCTTAAACTAAATGAAATGTGATTAAAATCAATAAAATCTACAAAATGATGATGTTTCTTTTGAGCTCGCCATCTACAATAAAAAAGAAAAACTTCAACCAAGTTGAACAATAACTGTAATAAAAATTTTCAATGAAATCATATCTTTCTACTTATTTGCTATAGAAGAATATAATTAGGTTACATATGATATCAATGTTAATTGGTAACTGTAACATGATCACCTTTATGGTCTAAACTCACATTATTTAGTAAAAGTTAAAAAAGTTACCTATTTGGTGGGCATCAAAGGATCGATGGAGGCATAGTACCCATGGCTATCATCACCCTAGCAAAGTGCAGATGTACACACAAAACTTGTAACCAAGCAGAAGATGTAAACTTGGCTCCATTTTCTTCAACAACCACTCTTCTTTATAAAGAACACCAAATGCAATCTTTTCCCTCTAAATGAGGATTAATATGTGACTAACTTTATATTGATGCATTAATACTATGCTACTTGCCTCAAGTCATTAAAAGTAATAAAGATAAAAAGAATCAATAGTAAGAAGGCTTAACTCGAGCACTAGAGAAGAAAGTATTGTAACTTGTCGAATTCATTAAAAAAATGTCTACATGAAACAATTTAGGCAATGTTGCCCATTCGTTAAGACACAACTCACAAGCATGTTCAGTTGCGAAAGTTTCGTAGCAAGTTGGATTTATTCTCACATTACCAATTTACAATTCATTAAAAATCACATCACTAGCTGAAATCCATACAATACACCAACAAACATACCCATAGTTGGATGAGTCAAATAATAACAAATAAAAATGTACCATTTTTTAGTTGTATCTACTTTCTTTGAATTTGACAAAATTGTTTTTGTTTGAGCATGTTTATCATTGCCATGAAAGCCATATTCCATGGAGACGTTTTGAGTTTATAATTTACCTACAAATGATAAGGTGTTTAGTAGCAAAAAAAAAAAAAAATTTAACGGAAATTGTTTTGGATTTTAATGATAATTGTAATTGGTACCAAAGGTTTTCACTAATCATTGTTCAAAAGCTAGTATAGTTGGAATCAAGAAAGCCCTAAGCGGCAATTATCATAATTATCGATAAAAATATAAAATAATTATCTTCAAAAAATTATATATTTATCTACAACTATTAACGACAATTAATAATTGCCACTAATGGTAAGTTAATCTTTATGTAATTTATGACAATTAATAGTTATCAATAAAGATAAACGTATTTAATGATATTTGTTAAAGTAATTAATAATTACCACTAAAAGTAAATTCATCTTTGAGTTGTTTGCAATAATTAATAATTGCTACTAAAAGTAAATTTATGCAACTATTAATAATTTTTATTAAAATATTTTGTTACTAGTAATATTTTTTATCATTAAATATCAATATAATTATTGTTATAAATCAAATTATAAATTTATTAAAACAATTAATCATTGTTGTTAAAAAGATTACAAATGATTATATAACGATCATTAAACAATTATAACTAAAATAGTTATAAATTATTATTTATTGACCATTGAATAAGAGCTATTAAAAGAATCATTTAAGTGCAATCAATAAATTATCATATTTATTTTTAAAAATTATAAATTAAAATATAAAAATTTATAATTTATAATTTATAATATCACCAGACCATCAAAATGATATACTCATTTATAATAAAAATATTATCTACATTGTACCTTCTTGCATAACAAAATATATAATATAACTACAATTCAAACTAACAATTACAGAAATACTTTAAATTTTAAAATGCTACCAATTAATGATGTGGGAAGATTTGAATTAACTTCCAAGAGTCAGTACCGGTTCGATGCTGCCGTGGCCGTCACAAAACTGATGCCAGCCGATCCTTGCGGAGGCTTTGCCACTTTGAGTCTTCAGTACGTGTCTCTTTCTTGTATTATTCTTCATTAAAAAAAATTCTATTTTACTTTTATCAATATTAAAAAATTAAAAAAATTAGAAAAAAGCTAAAGAGTGTTGATTGCGGTTGGAAATAAAGCTCTTTGACATGAGAATCTCCTTTTTGACCACATCTCGCTATTTCATTTACTAGTTTTCTCTTTCTCTCTCTTTTTTTTTTTTAATGTAGATATCAAACTAGTCATAAGTTTGTTGTATATTACATGAATGCCATGCCGTTGTGACTTTCAAGGATAAATTTCTTTTCACAAGGAGTACTGTCAGTGGACTAAAAATAGTAATTCTTCAGTTATTGCGAAAGTAAACAAATAAATAAATAATAATTTAAATAAAAAATTAGATGAAAGTGAGTGGCGTTTGTCGGGTTACTGAATCCTAGTTACAGGTCAATATTCTTTACGAGACTCCTCCGAAAACCAGGTGTAGACCACATAGCCACGTTTTTATGTTGTTAACAGCATTCCCAATTACATCTTTAGCCTTCGTTTTTTGTGTTTTATTTTTTTTAATTAGACGGAGTTATAGTTATTTAATTCTCTCAAATTTATCAATTTGATCTGCTCTTACTGTGATCTTGGAAGTACACTTATTTTCAGTTTTAAATAATTTTTTATTAGTTTATTTTCATATAATTTGTCTTAATCCAAATCAAAGTTGGCCTACAGTTCTAAAATTATTTTAAATTTTTTTAAAAAGAAAATGATTGTATAGAATTTCTCTCATTTTTATATAAAATAATGTTTTTATAGATTTATTTGACGGTTAATTTTCAAATCAAATTATTATTTATGATTTTTGTTAAAATATTATAAATATAAAAATAAAAAACCAGTTAGCTAATTTATGCATGATTTGCTAAGAAGATTCATGATTGTCATAAATTGTTAGGAAGCAAAAATATATTATTTCAGCTTAATTGGCGTTGCAGGCACAACTGTAATAAAATCGTTTTTTTTTTCTTTCTAATTTCCTCTCTGCAAGAAATTAATGCAAGCGGTATACCAGAAATGGGAACCATCTTAGAACAAGAGAGATGTGACCCCAATTGTTATAGCTCCATTGGAGCAATAGAGCTTTCTTTAAAATTTTATGGATAAATTTCTTTAAAATTCATTTAGGAGAGGAAATACAAGAAATTAAACGTACTGTGAATTTCTCGGTCTTCATCGCCGGAGCTGGAGTGTCTGGCAGCGGCGATCTCCAAGGTCTCCGGAGAATCTGTTTCCTGCAATTCAACTACCGGCACGGGCTTGAAACCATCAACAGTAGCAGAAGGAGAAGAAGAGAGCAGAGGATGGTGACCTACGGCTCTCAGGATCTGTAGGAAGATCTGGAAGGAGAAAGCTAGCCAGTTCAACAGCGTCCTCCACACTTGCAGCGACCGAGGCGAGTACACCACCTCGGCCTGAGTCAACTCAGCCATGAAAACTGATTCAAGGCAACAGAAGATAGACAGACAAGATACAAAGATAGAGAGAGGAGATTCGAATTCTATAAAAGTGCAGCTCTGGTTCGTACGAGTTAACGTGTCCTCTCCGGAACCATTTCGTTGATAAAACCTCAACAGCCAACAGAAATCAAGAATCGCTGCTTCTCTCTTTCGAAGTATATAAGCCTTTTTTTCCCTGGTCATGGTGGCGCTTCGATGATGTCTAGAGAGAGAAGGGAAGGAAGATAAAGGGCGAAAACAAACACTTCAATCCCCAATCGCCGATTAGCCCCTGTACAGACTGGATATAGCGGGGCCCACGTAGGAGCAGTGAGAAACAGAGGAGCATGCGCTAGATGGGAGCGTGGAGGGTGGAAAGAACAGTGGTGTCAGAGAGAAAAAGTGGAGGGGGTTGAATCTGAATCAGCCAACGGGAAGGGACAGCTTTTGATTCTTGTAAGAGGGGGCGTATTGGTAATTATCGCGATCAATACGGGATAGAAGGGCAGGGAAAGTCCGGGGGTGAATGAAAGGGTGTGCGCCAGGCGTACGTACACCACGTTCTGTCTCTGGCAGTACAATGATTTTGGTTTTTCGTCTTTGCCACGTCAGATTGGGACCCATCAGATTTGATCAGTACTTACATGCTGACAAGGCATGCATGCTGCCAGTCTGCCACTCTACATTTCTTAATTTGGATTCCCTAAACCACTTCATTTATAAATTAAATGATTAATTTTGCTATTATCCGGTTTAAGATTTTCACCATTTACTCTTCTTGAGATAACTTGATGTTGAGTTTTTTTAGTAACAAATTTAAAAATATTTATTTTATAATAATTATATAAAAATGAAAAGTTATTAATTATTAATTTTATTAAATTATCATATATAGTTTTTTTAATATAATTCAATTCAAATCAATTGAAAATTTTAATCTTTTGATTTGGCATTACTAATTCTGAATTATAATCAATTACATACAAATCAAACTAGATCAACATGACGTGATTTACAAAATCAATTTGGTCAAATATAATAAATATTATTTAATATTATATTAATAAGTTTTTATTTGTACAAAATTAATTGAAATTCAAACTCTTGATTTGTATGAAACTTAGGTTTCATAATTTTGTCTCTTGATAATCTTGTTGGTTTGTGCATATATTTTCCCAGTAGATATCAATCTTAAGGCAAATCAATGTAGGTTTTCCAAAGATTGCTTGTGTGGTAGTATTGGAAAAGTTTGGCTTCCTCTTCAACGGAAGAGATGCCTTGCTTCTTAGACGAGAGAACACATGACGCGTGATAGTAAGGAAAGTTTTGGGTACAACTCGAGTAAACAAAAAAATATTGCACTGTATTTCTCTAGCTGACGTGCGCACCTGCACTTTTACTAAGGCCTAGCCTGTGAGCTTAACTTGCTCTTTTTCATAGGCTAAGGCCTATAGCTAATCTGGTCCAATTGCTTATCTCAGGCTTATGGCCCGAGAGCAGAGCAAAGCTCAGTTGTGGCTTGGATCGACATTTGAAACCCATAGCCCAGTAGGTCCACATATATCTAGTACTTTCAATACAAATAATGTAGTTGGTGTTGATATCATAATTAAGGGGCATTTTCAAGGTACAACTAACCAAATTTATAATATTGTTAAATCTTCAAATAACCATGTCAATTTTGTTAAAACTTTATCAAATACTATTCAAATGTTTTTAAAATCAAATCAATTATTAAATTAAACAAGAAAGATGTTTAAAAGTTAGAAATTGAAGCATGATGGTTGAATAAATTTATAATATTTTTATTTATATTATTAAGATAAATAATATAAAAATAAAAATAACAGTTATTTTAAAAGAGCAATAATAAGATTAAAACAATTATTTTTTATTTTTTAAAAAATAATATTATTTTGATAAAAATTTAAAATTCATGTAAGAAAATAAATTTGATAATATAAATAAATTAATATTAAATGAAATTAATGGATTTAAAAGCCCATTCACAGTTCAACTAATCAAACAAACTATTTCAATCCAATATACAATGTAAAGAGATAACTGCTATGAAAGTTTTGATTTTAAGCAAATAATCTTCAATTCATCATGTTATTCTAAATGGAAAGAGAGGGTTTTCATGGTGAATCTCTCTTTCCATTGCTGAAAGAAGACAAAAAGCACTACAAATTTTCTCCTTTTCTATTTGTTCACATAGTTAGTAAGAAACTACCTAGCCAATATAATTCTTAAATATTATATATAGCTTATTTTTTTAATACTTAATAAATAAAAATAATGTAAAATAATTCAAAACATAACATTTGTTACAAATATCAAGTGGTAGTGTAATAAAAGATGAAGTAGAAGACAAACACTGAAGGAATGACCGAATGGAAAAAATAAGAGATCCAAGAATTAACATTGCAAACACTTGGGCCAACAATGCTCTTCATTGCGGTCAAGTGCCAGGGCATTGAACTCCACCTACTATAAAGCATCACACCATTAAAACTGTCACAATTGGGTGACAAGTTGTTCATTAAGAAATCAGGTTTTTACTATAAATGTTTCATGGCTTAACTTGAACCATTTTTACATCTTTGTTTTTTTGTTTATGTCTGGCTTCTTTCTCTTTTCTCCTCTCATCCACAATTAGATGGTCACTTATTAAAAGGACACATTAATTTATTTGTTCTTACTAGTAAGAGAATTTGTTATTTTTTCTTTAAGTGATTCCATGCACCGATAAAGTTGAAATATAGAATATCAGGGTTCATTGCATAGGTTGTATTGTATTGCAACTTTTCAATCAAATCTTTACTGTTGGAATGCATTCTGGAGAAGGAAAATCAAGCAAGCTGGTCATTAGTTTTGATAAACATAAAGAAGAAGACAAGCTCGCAACATGTGCAGGAAAAAATGGTTTGGTTACAAAACTATAATTTCCTTCCTTAATAGTTCAAACATACAACTATAATGACAACCAAAACTATTGTGGCTATCATTCAGATTTTAAGGTTACTTAAGAGCAAAACCAACTAATTATAATTATACATGAAAATACAAACCCTACAGAAAGAGATATCTAATATTGCACCATAAATGAAAAAAATAAAACTAAAATATTTAATTTTTGATAATACAATCATACCATTAAAAGTTAAAATGCTTTCTATTTCAGGTGAGAATTCCATAAATTTGATCAATCAGTAGAATAGGTAATCGGTAATCAATACATCATATGCAATAGAAGTTTTCAAATCTTAATGATTCTTAACAGTCGAAACAACAATCCTCCTTTCTTGTAACGATTCTTTAAGATGCAATGATGAACCCTTTTCTTTATACTATTATCTTAAAAACATAAACAAAAGCTGATTTCTAGAGGCATAAAGAGGATCCCATGTCATATTCTGGTGGTTCACTAGTATCATCTTCTTTTTTGAAGACTTTATTTATTCAAGCTAGACCATTTTTTTTTTTTTTGGTCTTGATTTTATGTACTCGTAGATAAAATAACTATGTTACACCTACAGGGTTGTGTCAGTGGTTAAAGATAAATGTAATTATGATAACATCACTAATGTTCTCTTCTTTGATAACAATGATTAAGTTGTCTTACAAGACCAAAATATGAAATAGGTCTAACTAATAAATTGAATATATTTTAAAACAAAATTAGTTTCTATGTCAAATCCCCACAAAATGCAATGAAAATCTAAGTTTCCATAAAAATGCCATGGAAGTCCATAGAGCAATGCATTCCCATCAATTACAATTTCAAATGCAGGAATTGCTAGAAAAAATAATGTATAACATATAATACTATAAACTAGTTAATCCAAAATTTGATAGAGGTAGACTATAAAAATTTTTTGACAAAAACCAACTATCAAGATTTCACAAACATTTGCAATATGTATAAAAATGCAATTCAACTAGTTTATAGGCTATGACAAAGATTGTCAAATGAAATCTTTGACTTCCATGAAGGTGACAATCTTTGAGCAATTAAACAAAGTTGCTACCTTTGAAAAATATTTAGACACTCTAGTAAAATGGAGAAACTGCAAGATTTAAAAAAGATTATGATGTCCATCATTAATGCATTCTACTCAAATTTTCAAGAAGAGAAAATTTATTATCAAACCTCATTTTACCCTCTTTTAAATCTCTAGTGCTACCTGAGCACTGTAGATATCACATCCATGTAATTAGCCTTCTAATAAACCATTTCATTTCCATAATTTAAGAAGAAAAGGAAACCCCAAAAACAAAAACAAAGAAAGATAAAAAGTTATCCATGTAAGGTTCATGAGCTCCTTTTGATATTGAGTCAAAAATAAGTTGACATATAATGTCATTATAGTTTCAAGAGAGTTTTTTTTTTCCTTTTTCTTTTTTTAAGTGTGAGAAGTGAAGAAAAAAAGAGAAAAACAATAAGGAAGACAAAAGATGAAGTGAAAAGACTGAATAACCACTAAGAATGTTAACGCAAAAGCTTGTGCATGGATTCTCTTTAAGAAAAGTTTTAAAAAGTACTGAAGTAGCAACCCTTGTAGTCATAGTTAGCTCAATAACCACTAGAGCAAGGGTAGGCTTTATAGTTGATAAATGTACAAGACGAAGGTCAAGATCAATTGTCTCATCTCCTTTCTAAAATCAAAGTGAAGGAGCAAGAAGCATCAATAAACGTAAAATGTTAACATTATCATAGTCCTTACCTGCATTTCAAATCAATAATAGAGATACCATTAAATCCTTGCATGGACAAGGCTATAACTTTATCCAACTATCTCCAAAGTTAGATGAAGAATTACCAGTAATTTATCAGAAGCACTTCATAAAAAGATGTGGAAACAAAAATTAAACTATTAAAAGAATCACCATTAATTTATTGAACAATAACAATAACTGGTCAAAAATTAATTGTTTTTTAATTTTATAAAACATGTTTCTAAGCAAAGACTTTGAAATGTGCATCGCACTATAAGCCCCAAACGATTCAACTAGAGCACCTTACTAACCATTTGTTCATTCTTCATTTTCTTTTTTTCCCTTGCTTTGCTAAACTTTTCTTCTCTCCCACAACAAGCAAACACATGTTCTTTGGTTGTACACTGAAGAAATTTCCTCCCTACCGAATAACAAGAAAAGGACTAGTTTTACTTGAAAATTTAACACCAAAATAAGATCTAATAATGCAACATGAAAAATAGAGTACTCTTGACTTGAAGGCAATACATTACTTAGTGATATGGATCACAGTTAATTTCGTTGTAATGAACGCGATTTGATTAAAGAAACAAGACAATGGTTAGAAAGAGTTAATGCATTTAAGTAAGTGGTCAACCAACTACGATGTTTAGTGGGTATTTGAGATCAAATCAAATCAGACTAGCAGAAGTGGTTCCATGAAATGCTAGTAAAAGATGTTTCCTGGAGTCTTTGATCGATGTTACGTGTAAAAGAGGAATAATAAAAAAGGTCAACAAAAATCTTTAAGTTGTTCAAGAAAATGACAAAGAAAAAGCATTAAGATGTTTTTCATTAATATGAAACCAAAACAGGCAAATCCGTGTCTGATCTGATAACCACAAATCTTATTTAATTTAAACCCAAAATATATTAATACAACTAATCCTGAACACACTACAATATAATTTCCAAGAAACCCAAACTTAACTCAACTAGTACCAAATTAAATTAACTCAAAAGTTGTTACCACCCTACACCAAAGAAAATGACAATGTTTTGAGTTCTTGTAGTGAATTGGCCTTGGTAAGACAATATATTTAGCATAGTAAATCAATTCGTCATGACAATATATGCATGGCATCAACAATTAACATGCATCTAGAATGTGCAAAAATGTGTACTAATAAGAAGATTTAAGACACTATGTGTAAAAAAGATAAGATCTTAGAGCATATTGTATATTTGGAGAAGATGATAAAGTTATAGTGACAGATATAGCTTACCATTCATGTTTAAAAACAAAAATAAATAATAAAAACAGATTATTTAAGGTGGTGAAAGAAAGAAATAGAAATTGGTAGTATTTTCAAGCCTAACCTCTTGCTTTTCACAATGTCTACATACTACAAGCAAAAAGCCTCAACGAATATATGTAACATAGCATAAATATCTATTACCAGATATTATGATGCAAATAAAAATAACTTCCTAACCCTAAACTAATGATGTTTCCAAGTATTGCTCCAAACATCCCACAATCCTTTATCTTCTTAAGAACCCTGCATCTTTTCAGTATACTTTTTCTAGTTAAGAACAAGAAAATTATACTAAAGGTTGTTAGCTAAAATCAGATAACTACTTAACAAATCATAGCTATGAGGATATCATTAGGGTTCAACACGGGAGATACTATGGCAGTCTATTATATGAAAAGAATGTAATGCAGAAGAGACAAGTGGAAGTTATGCCACAATTAATGTTTAAAGTGGTTTATAAATAAATATCTTTCCTAATAGAGTATTATGTGCCTATATTTTCCAAGTTCAATTTCAAAGCATAACATAGCTAATGCAAAAGTCAAAAAGTTAACTTTCAACCTTTGTAAACTCATTAGATCAATAAAGTGGTGCACTTAATATCAATCTCATCCCTTTTTTTAAATCGAATTATAATGATGTTATTCAAATGCATATAGTAGTGTTATGGCTAATACTTATCATATCTCAAAGCTTAACAAATGGTGAAGGTGGAGCACAACCATTAACTTGAGTAGAAAGTAAGTAAGAGATGGCACTTGACTTACAATCTTATTGTCGTATCACCCTGATGGTAGCATGTAACTTTAAAATTGCAGGTGGAGGGCAAATGCATGAGAATAGGAAAACAATTACTATATCAATGCTTAGATATCTATACCATCAAATTCTATGATTTAAAGGCCTAAGCTATATTAATCGCAAACTTTTCTTCACAATAAGGTATACCGGTAACAACATTTGAGTCATCTGCGTATATATCTGTAATCAAAAATAAATTAAAGTAAAAGAAGTACAATACCTACCTTACTCCTAAAGGCACTAAGTTACTCAATAAGAACTGAAAGTGAAACTATCTTCCATAAAATAAAGTTAGATTAGAACACCTTTTATAATTTCTTGATTTATTAGGTTTTAGACATTAATTTCATTTCTTTATTTAGTTTTCCTTTTGTGGCCGTCCCTTGTACACTGCTGCCTAGCAGGATGTCTTCACCTTCTTTTTTTTTTTTTTTTTCAATGAACTTCTTACCTATGCCAGGGGAAACTAGCGAAAATGATGAATAAGATCAAATAAACAATCATGGATTCACAAAAATCTAGCAAACAAGTATCCATAGCATAATTAGGATTGATCTTCTGTTGCTGTTTATCACCATAAGATAGCCATGACAAACCTAGTGCACTGATACTTTTTCCTTTTTATTTTTCACAAGTAAACTTGATTGAATCCATCTTTTGTAAATTTCAACATACAAATGAAACAAAGATAACCATAAGATAAAGGATGAGCGACCTCTTAGATCAATCACTTTCCCAAATATGGCCACCAATCAGTGTAATTACATATATAAGATGCACTCAAAAAGGCAATTTCACATACAAAAATAACATTTGGCTTTTCTTTTACATAATCAAATAATGCAAGTAACACCTCTCTTATGTGACTATGGTAATTATAAGACATGCCTCCACTAATTAAAATGAAAAAAATGAGGAAAAAAGGAAAGATAATGTAACATCAAAAGCATTGGAAAAGGAAAAAATAAACGAAACATCAAAAGAAAATTAGCCATCAAAATTGTTCTCTTTGTGAACCAGAAACAAAGCAAAACATTAAATTAGCTATGAGGCACAAAAGGGGTGCGACCCATGTACATAAGATGAGAGGATTTCATTAAAAGACAACAAAACTAAGACAGTATAGTAAGCAGAATTTTAATGAGAATAATCTCTAATTAATGAAAAGGTATTTGTGCTCCTCCTGTATCCAGTACATACTGATATTCATTAACATTAATCATATCAATAAGGTAACAAGCAGACCTTTTCAAATATAAAACAACTTGTGCAAAGACCATAACAAAATGAGATGCAAATATATCAACCTAACTGTCCATATCTCAAGTTAGAAATATCATCTACTAACATATCAACAAGAACAAAAATACGGGCACATAAAAATTACAAAGCTTCCTAATTGTTTCAAAGTTGACAACTATACTTCTAACCTTTCTTTCCTCCCAAGTAGACATATTATAGACACTGATTAATGCATCGAATAAAGTATTATGTAATGAAAAAAATACTTCAAACAAAATATAAAAAGGCTGCATGAGAATGAAACCTTCATGAGTATAAAAGGAGTCTACAACTGATGGCACAACTAGTGAAGTATATGTGTAATTGAGGACTAAGCTCTAGAAAATAGTATTCAACAGTGTCCATGTTGTAATGACTCTCAACATTAGCTGCTCCAACATAATTAACACATTTAGCCAACCTTCTAGCTAGTTCCTCAAGTTTCTTGACAATTTTCACAAGAGTTTCAGTAATTGAGCCCTCCTGAATAATCTATACCATACACATTAAAAAGTATTTAAGAATCTCCTAATAAAATACTCCTCAAAGATAAATACTATTCTTCTCCTTTCATGGTTGGAAAGGTGGGCTGTAACTTGAATTATATATAAAAGAATATTAAAACAAGAAAAATATTGTATAGAATAACCAAATCTGAATTTAGTGTCAAGAAAAAGAATCAACCTTCTAGTGCCTTCTTTGGATATTGCAATCACAGTTATGCAAAGCTGTAACATTTTCATACTAATCATAAAGTAGCTGAACCTTTAGATTCAGACTTTAATTAGAAAATATGATACAGATCTAAACTATTACTCCATCTAAGCTGCTAGTGCTACTGCTACTCCATTTAAGCTGCTACTACCTATTGCATCTAAACTGCTACTACTATATTGCAATTGTTGTACTGCTATACTATTACTGCCATACTAATATATTGATATATAAAATGTAGCAAAAACACTTACTATAGATCATTATTTCACAAGAGTGGCTCATACCATCAACAAATATAATGATGGGGCTAGCTTGCTGGCAAAGTAGAAAAGGGCCTTTGTAAGCTTTTCAACATCTGCAAACCACTGTAACGTATGAAAAAAGGGGAAGAAAGTAGTAAGGAGCAAAATTAATCACATGTTTTCTCAAAATAAAATATCAATGCCAATAAGATTATGTACTCAAGAAAAACAAACACTTAATGAAACTTCTCAACTTTTAATTTTAAGATGCAAGAAAATATTTAAACAAACTATGAAAATGTTGTCAAAGTGCTGGGGCCAAATCCTTTTTATCTAACATCATAAATAACATTTAATGCTAATCCAAAGAAAATGTTGTCTGAACATAGGCCACAAACAAGTTCATTTTAGTGTCATAGACTAGATGAAGAGTGATTAAACTTATAACTACATTGAGTCTTTTGAATTGTAAGTTACATACTTCATAATTAAATTGTTTTAAAGATTAAATTGTCCTTCTATTGCATAACATGAGGGGAACTGATGGCCTTCAGTTCCAAAAATTAAGCTTTTATTTATCAAAGAAAAAGGAATTGATGATATGGTCATCCTATATGGATATAGCCACAATTATACTAGAAAAAGAAATGAATGAGCGAGAGAAACAACAAAAAGAATCCAGAAGCTAAAAAATGGTGAAAATAGAACCAAACTACATTAAAACATACCATAAATGTAAGAAATATAAGTTTAGTGATCTAGGAATTCCAAATTTAAGTAATTGAATGATGCATCTGTATCTCAACACATTTTCATAGAACTAGTTATACTGATAAAGTTTGCCTTAGCTTTTGTTGCAAGTGCCTCTTGAAGAAGGATTTTACCAGTGCAAGGAGGACCAAATAGTAATATTCCTTTGCAAGGTTGACTGAATCATTGCATGATTAAAGAACGAAAAGAATAAAGCAAATTACAGTTGAAAGTATTAAATAATATTCAGTACCTGTAAAAGACTTCCATCAAAACAAAGCCCTCACCTCCTTATTGGAAGAATGACTAATTCTTACAATGCCTTCTTTACATATTCAAGAGCACCTATATGATCAAACTCGACACTAATTTCACCAGGACATACCAGCAGAAACAAAGTTAGTTTTGTATTCCTCTTTTGAAGGTTCTGCCAGAACTTCAATATTCATACACAACTTTTAAAATTTCTTTATAAGTAATAGTTGATGAAGATACATGCCTTTAAGCTTTGTGATGGCTTCTAATATTTTTCTGGTTTTCTTCAGCCTCTTAATTGCAATTTCAAGATTTGAGCAAAAATTATTAAGATAAGATTAGCTATCTAAAGGGTTGAGCAAAAAAAAAAAAAAAAAACAACGTGAAGGGGAAAGAAGAATAAGGATTCACCAATATGAAACTCAAAACAAATTTAACCCCATGAATGCCTAGCTCCATCCCATATAAGGTTACAGTGTTCTTTTCTTCTAAATGACCATATGAGGCACAACAAATAAATCCATAGTTTTACCATCACTTTCCACGCCATCAATAAACTAAAATTGTTAAAGTGAAGCTGCTCTAAAGTTAAAAAATGGATTTTGAGGTAGAAGAAGCAGCTGTATCTAAGAAGGGTAGGCTCAATATTTATTAAAGATTCATACTAATGCCCATAATACATATGAAATGATTTGTGTAAGAATACTTTAATCAGATTAAAATAGTTTCGAACCTCTACCCTAACATTAATAGATTATTCAAGTTAATTAGTAAGAGAACTTATTTAATAGAGATATGATAATAAAATAACAAAACTTGGTTGCAGTAACATAGTTATTTGTAGTATTATCGAATCAAAGTGGCATCAATAACTCAACTGAAAGATTTATTAGTATCAAATTGTGCTAAAGTAAACTTTCACAAATCATGCTACCCGCCTTAAGGCATTATTCAACTACTATTATATAGGAGAATAGCCTATGCTACTAGGAAGCAATAGCAAACATAAGAATTGATGTTTAAGTACCTAGGCATCAATAACCTTGAAAACATGCTTCCAAGGTAGAAGGAAAGATGATGCTTCTCCAAACATAAGGCTTGAAACATCAATCAGCTTGATAAATGCCTACACTAGAGAATCACTAATAATGATCACACTCCACGTCTTTATTTAAAATTCATAATTCATAGTTCATTGCAAACTTGCATGATCATAAGTGACCTACCTGACGCGACACAGCACTACATCATGATCTCTAATTTCAAGCCCTTGCCTATGTATCTGAATTCTAATGTTTAACCAAAAAATCAATACTATTGAAGATGATATATCTGAAATTCACTTCATACTATATATATGCAATTCACTTATTGACATGCATGAAAAGAACGAAGTCAAGAATACCTCCATGTGCATGGAAGCCGTATCGAGATCGTCAATCCCCAAAGCACTTTTAAAAGTAATGATCTTGTCAACTTCACCTTTAAGTTCTTGACCTCTTTTGGAAGGATAAAAGTTACAAACCTAAATGAAAATTAAACGATAATTGAATTACAAAGAGATGTTTAATTTCCAAGACTCAAATAGCTAGAAATGTGCCTCTTACAAATAGAATTGCCATGTATATATGGATCAGGAAAATCGCATTGTCTTTTGACTACCCAGGTAAGTAGACAGATAATAAAAAGAACCACTTTACAACTACTGGTAGTATATATCACAAATCATCATCTGACTTGTCAGAGCATTACTTACTTCAACAGTGAGCACTTGAAGTGTTAGATACTTCTGTAAGGACACTGACAGAGATTCCCAATGATTGACCAAGAGCAAGCACTTCTAAAACACCAAGCATACTCACAGCCATTGCCAAATGGTTATAGATCTTTACTGCCTAAATGAAAAACCATGCCATAGATGTTACAATCAGATTTTGGATAAGGACAAGTTTCTGATATACATTAACAAAGTATTATTTCTATGCATTTCAGGCAGATGCAGCAGATGGAAAAGGAGAAGGGGAGAAGAAAAAGGCCTAAAGAGTAGCAGTGTTGAGCCTGTAAAAGAACTTACTGAACCATTTCCTGCTCCACAACAAGAAATTGTGTTCTTTCCCATTGGCAAGAATGTAGCTTTGGCAACCATATAGACATCCTTGCATCCATCTACCTAAACCTGAATGATATGCCATCTCAAGTTTAGAAGTGTGCATAACAAAAACAGAGAGCTAATGCACTAATAACCTAAAATTCCTCATGTATTAGAGTATGCTCAATTTAGAGTAACTCACATCGTTTTGGATGATTGAAGTAAAACAGTTGAAAAGTGATCCTATCCAATATATATATATACACAAAGAGTGTACATCGAATGCAACAAAACTATTACTATTCTGTCAGACAGATTACTACTGGAGAAATCTGAGATCACATAGTTGAGTTTCACGTATTGTGCCACTGACCTTGAGCTTAATTTATTTACACCTTAAACACACTTAAATCGGGCATTTTGCTATATCTTTGATGTTATCACATCAATTCCTATATATAAGAACATATGAGAAAAAATGAAGCAGAATTGAACATATTGACTCTTATTCACTTCTAAAATACGTAAAACAAGTATCGAATGGTGAAGCAAGTACATAAGTTTCTCATTTCCAAATGACCATAAAAAGATTGAACAAATAGTTTTATTCATTGAAAAGGTAAGAGGTGAATTCATACCATGAAAGTAAGTGTAGCAGCTTCTGCAGCAAAAACACATCCACACACCGACAGAAAAGCATCCAACTTGATAGGCTTTTCTAGTGACCTATATAAAAGATACTTAAATATTTAAAGCCCTTGATTTAATACCTCTAACCATTAGGATGCAAATAAGCTTTCTTGAACAAATTTAATGATAGAAGCTAGGGAGACTGGCGTCAGCAACATATTACCATCCTCAACAACAATTACAGCTTTAATTAATAAGATAAACAGGTCTGAACTAACAAAAATAAAACATCAAGATAATATCATATTTAGAGAAAAGACATCCATATAATGCAATAAATTCTTAAATGCCAGCAAACAACACTAGTTTTGCAAAGTGACTAAAACTGAGGAGTATCATCATCTACTTAACATTGATAAAGAAAAAGAAAAAGAAATGTCAGCCACTAATTATGAACAAGTAAAGATTTAAGAAAATATATCATTCAATCAATCTATGTGTGTGCATAAGAGCGTGTGAGGCTTACAAATTTTTCTTTCTCTCTCCGATCCAGTTTCAACTTTGTTTTGTCCACAAATTAAAACAATAGGACTTGAAATTTGGTTAAACATCTCTTGAACCTTAGGTATAAACTCCTTCTTTGAGTTAGGAACCGCCCTGGCCAACCATGGTGAGGAATTGAAAAAATAGACAATAGAGGTTGCTTGGAATGTAAAACCTGCAAAGAAGGCAAAGAGCATCAAGACTGCAAGGAATCTCATCTTCAGATCATTTGCTACCAAAAAGCACTTGGATAAAAGTGAGAAATAAAGCAAATAAACTGATATTTTGCTGTCTATAATGTAAGCCTTACTAGAGTTAGAGATGTACAGTTTATCCAATAAACTGCTTATTTTGCAGGCTATTAAGTGAGTTCTCGTCTCTCTCTCCGACCTTATCTTCATCACTAATATCTAAAATGACTACAACTCTATCTCCATTCACATCATATGCCTCCTCACATTGCCCATTTGACAATGGTCTGAAAACGTAGCTATGTTAAAGATTGGAAAAGTATCAAGATATCAAGGAACACTTTAACTAAATTTAAGGATCAATTATCTAATAAGACTAGAAACACCAGAGATAAATTGCTTTATCAAACTAGACATTTGTAGCCATTCAAAGGAACTCCAAGGAATGTAGAAATAAACTATTTCATTAATGTGATCTATCATGACAAAAATTCACAAACAAAGAAAAAGGCAAAAAAGAAAAGCATAGAGGGCATTCCATCATAAGTTTTTGTTGAAGATGTCACAAGTGTATGTAGTGCCTTAATATTGGGTATATTTTAATAATTGCTCCCCTGCCTGATTACCCATAGTTCTACTATTGACACAACAACTCCTGATTCCAGTAGAATTTCCTAACTGTTTAAAGAAAACTATAACCATTCCAAGAAACATTGCATATTCATCATTGCATAGAAGTTGGAAATGATTGTATAATACTATAAATAAGGAAAATTGTTGTCTCGAGATAAGAAAAGTCAAGTTGACATGGCATGAAACTAATGACCGAGGAATCGAAACATAATGTCTATTGCAACTCGCAAAACACATCTCAAAACTGGAACCAAAGTATTTGATATAGAAACCAACGCAAGAACAATTAGCAAACAATATAACTCTTCAAATAATGAATATTTTATCATGCCATATAAGACTATTGATCCCACAAGGACCATACATGAAGTTAAAGATGACATTCAAGAACTTGGACAACACATCTAAGGTAGTGGCTTCAACCTTATTATTGTGTAGTATTTCACACTGCCACAACTTAATTTCAAAATAAGATGGCGTAGTAGCCACTAAGACATCAAGTATGGACCAATGTAATATAAAATTTTGGTTTTGTTTCCCATATGATGAGATTGAAAAAAGGGATATTCTTTAGATTATTTTAGATGTATGATATAATACTGGTTTATAATATTTTATTTTTAGCTGTAAATAGTAATTAGATGTTTGATGCAGTACATGTGATCTCGGTGGTAACCAATACAACCAGAAGAAACTTTTATACAGCTCTATCACTTCAATGGTGATGCAATACTGGCTTGTTACACAAAATATGTTATAGCTATTCGAGAAATTAAAAGGTCAATTTCCAGCAGAAGATTAATACCACCACTACTACATGATTACTGCTATTGTTAGATTACTGTTACTACTGCTGCCAAATTAATGCTATTGCTACTGCAAAATTATTGTTACTGCTATTATGAATTTACTGCTGCTAGTACTACTAGATTACCACTACTGCTACTGCTAGATTATCACTGGTGCTATTGCTACTACTACCGCTAGATTATTGTTACTCTTAGATTACTACTACTGCTAAACAACATAAGAATATGTGGTTATGGTGCACAAAACATATTACAAATATAAGTGGTATTTTTTCATGATATAAGTATGTATAAGGGAGAGAAAAATTCTCTCTTATAATCTTCTCAGCTCTTAAATCTCCAGCAGAAAAAATATTAAGTAAAAAATTAATTCAAAACAAAAGGGTCTAATTGTTTACACTTAACAATTCTCTATTTCATCATCTTTTGCCATCATATGGTATATAATCTGCATGTGATTATTAGTACTATTTTAATAACTTCTAATAATTGTATTTTGTTGATCTTATGTGTGAGTTCTCTTCTTCACACTTTTGATGCATAGCATTCACTTTTTTTAAAGTTACTACAAAGTGCCAAAGGTTGAGTATGATGCAGAACTTGTAACAGTAGAATATAAAAGGTTTGCAAACATAATGAAGCTCACAAAGGACAAATACTTGTTAAAATGCAAAGAAATCTTTCCTGGAAGCATGATCTCTCTACAGGCTGATGTGATTAGTTAATCAACTTCTCTACAACTACTTGAGAGAAGCAATTGCAATTTCATTTATTGGGATTTTTAGTTAACATCAGCAGCCTTGACACCATCCTTCTCTTAGCAGTTTACTCGCATATTATTAATTTCATTTTCAAGATGAGACAGTATATAATTTTATCACCATCAATAAAATCATGATTAAACATTAAAAAACCTACAATGAAAAAACTAACTTCTGAATCTTGGTAATAAATTTTTCAAAGACAAACCATTGTAATTAGGCCTCCGAGCAAAGGTCCAGCAAGGTCCAGCCCTTGTTGCCATAATGATTCCTATCATCTTCTGCCCTTCGGTCAACTGCACAAAAAAGAAGCTGCTGAATGATATATCTGAAAAAGATACTTAGAAACCATTAGAATTCGGTACCAACATGAAGTAATATTTACTTTTAAAGGATCTCTTTGACATACCTGTGACAAAGACACAGAAAGGGCTCTGCATTAACATCTCATCATCCAAAATACCAAACCTTACTATTTAAACAAGTATCAAAATAGAATGTACTTAATCTTATTATTCAATAGTTGCTCCTCATTTTTCAATATAATCAAGTGTAACTTACAGCAAATAGCCATGTTAACAAGGCTCCACAAATATACAGAAAGAACAACTGCTGTAATTCTGGCAACAAAAAATGAAATGATTTAACTAAGACCTATTTAACTATTAGGCCTGACCAAGTCAAAAGAGCTTTCTGTGTACTGTAGGCTTCATGGCTCAAGTCACAAGAGCTTTAGTAGTAGAGATTTCAGAGGCAAGAGATTCATAATAGAAACCTCTCAATTAATAGTTTCAAATTCATCTTTTGAGAAGTCTGCCTGCATATTGTAGATATGTGTTGACAAGAAGTTTTGACAAACCATTTTACCTCAGGATCTCATTTATGAAGAATGTCTACTGATGCTTTTCCTTTGCTAAAGACTGCTCTGCAAGATGCCTATCATATGCAAAACCAGGAAGAGTCAGGCCTTTTTTAATGAACATTTGCATGTGGCAACCAGAGGTATGAATATCAAGTTATGTTCATTATGAATGAATATTTCCAGAAAAAAAAAACTATAAATATCGAGTACCTGGAAAGAAGGGAATGCCGAAATTACTTGGTAGTGTAGAGGCTTGTGGAATACCAAGCATTTAGAACAGCATCTAGATCTATTTCAAAGCCAATACTTGGATCTGTTTCCTCTTTATTTCCTTCCCTTTCAACGTATTCGGTGCTCCAAAGAAGAATAAAAGGTAAGACAGAAGAACATTATAGTAAAAGAATCCCTCATGTAGTCCGAAAGCATATCAAGACATATGAAAACCCAATGAATTAGAGGTATTCAAAGCTGGTGCAGCAAAATATATACTATACTACTTACAAGAGAGATGCTTACCTTCATTGACATCTAGATTAGTAGGAGTTTCCATCTTCACGAAAGATATAGCTCTTTTTACTACTACCTTTACTGTTTTGACAATGTCACCTTCCAGAGAAAGTGGCTTTGCAGAACCATTAGTAGCATTGCAAGTGTTACCACCACATGCCATACCTGAGGAACAAGCAGGATACAATGCCCAAGAGGCCACCAACATTTGACCTACATATGGGATACATGAATAGTAAACATTAAGATGAAAGGCCTGGCTTGATGCAACTGGATAGTCTTAACAAGCAGAATTTATGACCTCTCGTGTAGCAGCATGAGAACTTTCACCAGGAAAATGGTAACTCCAGTAACCAGATTGACAAAGATGCAGAAGAATCGTTTACCTGTTCTCCTCATAATACTCAATAAGCAATTGATTATAGTCCCCTGGACCTTATGGATGTGAATAGCCTCTTGGTGCATCTTCCACATCATTGATGGGTACACTATTCTAAGAATCCATGTAGAATTCAGGTGCATGTGTAATAGTTTTAGTATCTGAGGCGAGATTACCATTCCCTGCTGTATGAACCTATATATATCTCAGTCATGAATGCACATGACATTAGTGAAGAGCTTATAGATTTCATTATCTTGAGAATTTTTTATTACCATGAATCCCTTAATAAGGCACTTCAAAAGGAAAGATTAGGAAAAAAAAGAAAAATAAATATTAATGATTAAATATTCTCAAAATTTTGCTGGTAAAACCCCAAGGAGCATGTTGAAAAAAGCAACATTTTTGGATTCAAGTAACATAAGCAACACTTGGAGCCTCTTGTAATTAGAATCTAAAGGAATTCAGCTTAACTTTTTTCTACTGATTGACTTATCAAAGAATAAATCTTCTTTTTCTTTTCTCTTCTTTTGTTTCGCTAGAACATGTAAAAGAAAGTAGTAGCCAATAAAGACAAATTTCCATAGCTCCTAACTCACCTAGGCATAAAGATGGCACTGAACTTTGTTAATATATAGATTGGATTATCATCCGAGTTGTCAGAGCATTACCTACTCCAACAGCGGGCACTTGAAGTGTTAAATACTTCTGTAAGAACATTGACAAAGATTTCCAACAACTAACCAAGAGCAAGCGCTTCTGAAACACCAAGCAGACTCACAGCCATTGCCAAATTGTTGCAAATCTTTACTGCCTAAATGAAAAACCATGCCATAAATGTTACAATAATAAAAATAGATTTTGGATAAGGATAAGTTTCTGATATACATTAAGAGAGTATTATTTCTATGCACATTAGGCACATGGAGCAGAAGTAAGTCTATGAGATTACCATTGTTAACTTATCAGTCACAAACTTCATCTATAACTAGGAGAATGAAGAAGGGGAGATGAAAAAGGCCTAAAGAGTAGTAACGTTGAGACTGTAAAAGAACTTACTGAATCATTTTCTGCTCCACCACAATAGATTGTGTTCTTTCCCAGTGAAAAGTGATTTGGGTTTGGCAGCCATATACACATCCTGCGGTCCACCTACCTTAACCTGGACGATAAGCCACCTCAAGTTATGAAGTGTGAATAGCAAAAACTGAGGCCTAACGCACTAACAACTTAAACCAGGAAAAGTCAGGCCTCCTCCAATGAAGATTTGCATGTGGTAGCCAGAGGTATGAATATCAAGTTCTACTCATTACACGTGAATACTCGCAGAAAAAATTTATAAATATTGGGTATCTCTAAAGAAGGGAATGAAGAAATTACTTGGCTGTATAGAAGCCTTTGGAATACCAAGCATTTAGAACAGCAACTACATCTATTTTAGAGCCACTACTTGGATCTGTTTCCTCCTTATTTTCTTCCCTCTCAACGTATTCTATGTTCCAAGGAAGTATAAAAGGTAAGGCAGAAGAACACTATAGTGAAGGCATCCTTATGTAATCCGAAAGCATATCAAGACATATAAAAACCCATAAAGGTATTCAAAGCTGATGCAGCAAAAAAATTTACTACACTACTTAAAAGAGAGATGCTTACCTTGATTAGCAGGAGTTTCCATCTTCATGGAAGATATAGCTCTTTTTACTGTTACTATGGTTGTTTTGACAATGTCACCTTCTAGAGAAAGTGGCTTTGCAGAGCCATTAATAGCATTGCAAGAGTTACCACCACATGTCACACCTGAGGAACATGCAGGATATAATGCCTAAGGGGCCACCAACCAATGACCTACATATGGGTAACATGAATAGTAAACATTAGGATGAGAGGCCTGGCTTGATGCAACTGGATACTCTTAACAAGCAGAATTCATAACCTCTTATGTAGCAGTATGAGAACCTTCACCAGGAAAATGGTAACTCCAGTAACCAAATTTACAAAGATGCAGAAGAATCTTTTACCTCTTCTTCTCATAATACTCAATAAGCAATTGATTATAGTCCCCTGGACCTTGTGGATGTGAATAGCCTCTTGGTGCATCTTTCACATCTTCATGGGTACACCACTCTAAGAATCTATGTCGGATTCAGGTGCATGTCTATTAGTTTCAGCATCTGAGGTGAGATTACCATTCTCTGCTGTATGAACCTGTATATGTCTCATTCATGAATGGACATGACATTAGTGAAGAGCTTATAGATTTTGTTATCATGGGATCTTTTGTTACCATGAATTCCTCACTATGGCACTTCAAAGGGAGAGATTAGGAAAAAAAAAAAAACGAAACATAAAATGTTAGTGATCGAATGTTCTCAAAATTTTGCCAGTAAAACACCAAGAAGCATGTTAAAAAAAGCAACATCTTGACATTCAAGTAACATAAGTAACACTTACAGCCATTTATCATTAGAATCTAAAGGAATTCAGCTTAGCTTTTTTCTACTCATTGACTTATCTAGAATAAACCTTCTTTTTCTTTTCTCTTCTTTTATTTTGGTAGAAAACATGTAAAAGAAAATCATAGGAGGGAAGGACAAATTTCCACAGCTCATCAACTCACCTAGGCATAAAGAAGGCACTTACTTTATTAATATATAGATTGCATCATCATCTGACTTATCAGAGCATTACCTACTCCAATAGCAGGCACTTGAAGTGTTATATATTTCTTTAAGAACACTAACAGAGATTCCCAACAACTAACCAAGAGCAAGCGCTTCTGAAACACCAAGCATACTCACGGCCATTGCTAAATTGTTGCAAATCTTTGCTGCCTAAATGAAAAGCCATGCCATAGATGTTACAATCATAAAAACATATTTTGGATAAGGACAAGTTTCTGATATACATTAACAGAGTATTATTTCTATGCACATTGGGCACATGCAGCAGAAGTAAGTCTATGAGATTACCATTGTTAACTTATCAGTCACAAACTCCATCTATAACAAGGAAAATGAAGAAGAAGAGATGAAAAAGGCCTAAAGGGTAACAGCATTAAGACTATAAAAGAACTTACTGAACCATTTCCTGCTCCACCATAATAAATTGTGTTCTTTCCCATTAAGAGGAATTTGGGTTTGGCAGCCATATACACATCCTGAGGTCCACCTACCTGAACTTGGATGATAAACCACCTCAAGTTCTGAAGTGTGCATAACAAAAACAGAGGCTAACTAACAACTTAAACCAGGAAGAGTCAGGCCTCATTCAACAAAGATTTGCATGTGGCAGTCAAAGGTATGAATGTCAAGTTCTGTTCATTATGCATGAATACTTGCAGAAAAAAAACTATAAATATCGGGTATCTGGAAAGAAAGGAATGAAGAAATTACTTGGCAGTGTAGAAGTCTGTGGAATACCAAGCATTTAGAACAGCAGCTAGATCTATTTCAGAGCCAGTTCTTGGATTTGTTTCCTCCTTATTTCCTTCCCTCTCAATGTATTCGGTGCTCCAAGGAAGCACAAAAAGGTAAGGCAGAAGAACATTATAGTAAAGGAATCCCTCGTGTGGTCCGAAAGCATATCAAGACATATGAAAACCCAATGAATTAGAGGTATTCAAAGTTGGCGCAGCAAAATATATACTATACTACTTAAAAGAGAGATGCTTACCTTCATTGACATCTAGATTAGTAGGAGTTTCCATCTTCACGAAAGATATAGCTCTTTTTGCTACTACTTTGGCTGTTTTGTCGATGTCACCTTCCAGAGAAAGTGGCTTTGCAGAACCATTAGTAGCATTGCAAATGTTACCACCACATGTCATACCTAAGGAACAAGCAGGATACAATGCCTAAGGGGCCACCAACATTTGACTTACATATGGGCAACATGAATAGTAAACATTAGGATGAGAGGCCTGGCTTGATGCAACTGGATACTCTTGAGAAGCAGAATTCATGACCTCTTGTGTAGCAGCATGAGAACTTTCACTGGAAAAATGGTAACTCCAGTAACCAGATTGACAAAGATGCAGAAGAATCTTTTACCTTTTCTCCTCATAATACTCAATAAGCAATTGATTATAGTCCCCTGGACCTTGTGGATGTAAATAGCCTCTTGATGCATCTTCCACGTCATTCATGGGTACACCACTCTAAGAATCTATGTAGGATTCAGGTGCATGTATATTAGTTTCAGCATCTGAGGTGTGATTACCATTATCTGCTATATGAACCTTTAAATGTCTCATTTATGATGAACATGACATTAGTGAAGAGCTTATAGATTTCATTATCATGAGATCTTTTTTGTTACCATGAATTCCTCGGTATGGCACTTCAAAAGGAAAGACTAAGAAAAAAAGAAACAAAAAATGTTAGTGATCAAATATTCTTAAAATTCTGCCAGTAAAACACCATGGAGCATGTTGAAAAAAGCAACATTTTGACATTCAAGTAACATAAGCAATACTTGTAGCCATTTATAATTAGAATCTAAAGGAATTCAGCTTAACTTTTTTCTGCTGGTTGACTTATCTGGAATAAACCTTCTTTTTCTTTTCTCTTCCTTTGTTTTGGTAGAACACGTAAAAGAAAGTAGTAGCAGGAAGGACAAATTTTCACAGCTCATAAACTCACCTGGCCATAAAGATGGCACTTACTATGTTAATATGTAGATTGCATCATCATCTGACTTGTCAGAGCATTACTTACTCCAATTGAAGTGTTAAATACTTATGTAAGAACACTGACAGAGATTCCCAATGACTGACAAGAGCAAGCACTTCTGAAACACCAGCATACTCATAGCCATTGCCAAATTGTTGCAGATCTTTGCTGCCTAAATGAAAAACCATGCCTTAGATGTTACAATCATCAAAACAGATTTTGGATAAGGACAAGTTTCTGATATACGATAACAAAGTATTATTTCTATGCACAGTGGGCACATGCAGCAAAAGCAAGTCTATGAGATTACCATTGTTTACTTATCAGTCACAAACTCCATCTATAACAAGGAGAAGGAGGAAGGGGAAATAAAAAAGGCCTAAAGAGTAGCAGCATTGAGCCTGTAAAAGCACTTACTGAACCATTTCCTGCTCTGCCACAATAAATTGTGTTCTTTCCCATTTGGCAGCCACATACAGATCCGGAGGTCCACCTACCTGAACTTGAATGATAAGCCATCTCAAGTTCTGAAGTGTGCATAACAAAAACAGGGGGCTAACGCACTAATAACTTAAACTTCCTCAGGTACCAGAGTATGCTCAATATAGAGTAACTCACATCGTTTTTGAATGATTGAAGTAGAATAGCTAAAAAGTGATGCTAAAAAAAAGAGAAGGCAAAGAATGTACATCGAATGCAACAAAACTATTATCATTCTGTTGGATAGATTACTACTATTCATTTATAAAATACATGAAAGAAAATAAGTATCCACACTATCAGGAACAAATCCCAGACAGTGAAGCAAGTAGATAACTTTCTCATTCCCAAAGGACCTTAAAAAGATTGAACAAACGGTTTTTTTTCATTGAAGTGGTAAGGGGTGAATTCATACCATGAGAATAAGTGTAGCAGCTTCTGCAACAAGAACACCTCCACACACGGACACGAGTGCATCCAACATGACAAGCTTTTCCCAGTGACCTGCACAAAAGATACATAAATATTTGAAGCCCTTGACTAAATGCCTCCAACCATTAGGATGCAAACAAGCTTCCTTGAACAAACTTAAGGACAAAAGCTGGGGAGACTGGTGTTAGCAACATATTACCATCCTCAACAACAATTGAAGCTTTAATCTACTAGATAAACAAGTCTAAACTAAAAAATAAATAAAACATCAAGATAATATCATGTTTAGAGAGAAGACATCCATATGTAAAAAATTCTCAAATGTCAGCAACAACACCAGTTTTGCAAGGTGACCATAATTGGGAGTATCATCCTCTGCTTAACATTGATAAAGAAAAAGAAGAAGAATTGTTAGCCACTAATTATGAACAATCCTTGGCCTGTGCACTGTTTGAAACACGATCTGCTTTAGGCTTACTACATAACGCACTGGAATTCAAATTCCTGACAGACAATTTAAAGATGTCATTATCATATATGTTGCAAGCGAGAAACTTATGATCCAGTGATATCTTTGACAATTTTTCATATGTATAACCTATAAATGGATTGAAAATTAATGGAAACAAATCATTTCCCTATGTATAACTTTCCTAGATTAAAAATCAGTTATGCATTGAAAATTCTTTTTCCAGCTTACTTGAACTTGCATCTGACAATGATGTTGACGGTTTTAAACAATCAGTAAAGCAGGATGGTCCTTAAGTTGAAGAGGTTGGACTCTGGTAAAGGCTGTAGAAAGGGCTCAAACTGTGTAGTTCCCATCCGCAGAACACCTTTGATGATTCCTGCCAGCAATGGTAGTATTGATGTGATCAAGTGCATATTTGCACAGTCTGAGGTTGATGTGGATCGCACATGTGATGAGTTTCATATTTTCTCTTTCAAAGGTCGCTCTTGTTCACGCCCATACTCTCATGACTGGACTGAATGTCCTTTTGTCCACACAGGATAGACTGCTCGCAGCAGAGACCCACGGAAATTCAATTATAGCTGTGTACCATGCCCTGATTCTCGCAAAGGATCATATCGGCGTGGGGATATGTGTGAGTATGCTGACGGAGGGTTTGAGTGCTGACTGCACCCAGCACAATACCGAACTCGGCTTTCGCACAGTCCAGTCGCTTGAGATCTTCCCTTGTTTTCTTGTTTCTTCTTGAAACGTGAAGGTTTTGAAGCCAACCATTCCATCTGAATCTTTCTTCCAAATATCTTAGATAGAACCTCACAAGCCTTATCACTAGAATTCACAACTCAATCCCGGGATGGCGAATCAGACTCAGCCTATGCTGGCCTTGCCTTGTACTCGATCCACAGGTGGGAAATTCTCTTCAACAACCGGCCGTGGCGTTGGGAAAAAAGCCGATAATCTCAACGAGGCCCTGCCCTTTAACCTAAACAGCCAGAATTACAGTTCATCCCTTACCTCAAAATCCCTTGACGGACACTTGAGAAGTTAGTTGTTCGCCTATTTTTGGTCGATTTGAACGTTGTTCCCTCTAGTCCTAAAATCATTACCTCTTTAAGCCTGTGATGAGGATTTGAGAGAGAGAGAGAGAGAAAAAGGTGAAGAGAGAAAGCAATAGAGGAGGAAGAAGGTGCGGAAGGCTTACAACAGAGGAGGAAGAAATGCGGAAGGCGTGAGTCTTGGTTAAATAGCTCCTAACGGTCAAATATTGAAGGCATGCAAAACGTATGTATGGTTCTCATTGGAATAAAAATAATGATTTATTTATTATTTTTAAAATTAAAATAAATTTTGATTTAAAATATAAAAATTTTAAAACATTCAATTTAATTGAAAATATAAAAAATCTAAAACTTGAAAATTATATTTAAAAATAATTTTGATTTATGTTGATTTTTCAAATAAAATATAAAAATGCAATAAGTCAAAAATGTAAAATTTTTTATAAACCTAATAAATGGAATAATTTCAAAGAAAAATAAAATTAAAATACAAAAATAAAATAAAATTCAAAAATAAAATAAAATAAAATTCAAAAATAAAATAAAATAGATTTTGTTGAAAAAATACTAAAAATGAAATAAAATATTAAATTTAAAAAAAATATATCAAGTAAAATCACTAAAAATAAAAAATAATTAAAATAAAAAAGAAAAAATAAAATCTAATAAAATAAAAATAAAATAAAAAATGGGAAAAAAACATATACAAAAGATTGGAAAACTAAAAACATAAAGTAAAATATTTTATAATTTAGAACAATTCAAGAATCATAAAATATTTCATATAAGAAATGGGAAGTTTTTTTTTTTATTTACATTGATCTTTTAAAGAAAAATGTAAAACAAAAACACATCAAATCAAACAATAAAAAAATATAAATACAAAAAAATGTAAATTTATGTAAAATAAATAAATAAAAGTATATAAAAATAAAATAAAATTCAAAAATAGATAAATAAAAGTAAAACATAACAAATAAACTAAATAAACTAATAAAATTGCAACCACTTGGTTATGTTTAATATTTGTCATTCCGTATTAAAGTAGTCAATGATAATAAAAATTCAAAAAACTTAAAAAATACAAAAAAAATAAAAAAGCTTGAAAAATAAAAAATTAAAAAATCAAATAAAATAAAAATTCTAAGAAAAATAAAGTTACTATAAAAAATAAGTGTACTCAACAAAACAAAAAATTTGAACATGAGAATTATTTTAAGAAAAATCCAAAATGACTATAAAAAAAGAAAAAAAAAGTTCAAAAAATCCAATAAAATCAAGATAATACATATAAAACAGAAAATGATAAAGAAACTAAACTCTTTGCAAAGCAAGAAAATAGATTTTGTTGAAAAAGAGGATAGTAAAAAATAAAATAAAATATAGAAAATATCTCCAAAATCATTAAAAAGCCAAATAAAATAAAAATATAAAAAATATTATAAAATCCAAAAAATAGAAAGAAAATAAAGAAAATGATTAAAAAACCCAAAAAATAAAAAACTGGAAACATAAAAAATAAAAATAAAATAATGTAAAACAATTTAAAACAATTGAACAATCATAAAATATTTTATAAAAATTTAAAAATAATTTTGATTTGCATTAATTTTTTTAAGAAAAATATAATAAAATAAAATAAATCAAATAGTAAAAAAATAAAAAATATCGATCTAAACAAATAAAATATGTTATTTCGCTTGAGGAGGTTTAATGTTTGTTATTTCGCTCAATTAAAATCAATAAAAATGAAAAAAAAATAAAAAAGTTAGAACTATAAAAATCATAAAAAACAAAAATAAATAAAAATTTTAGAAAAACCAAATAAACTAAAAATTCTATAAAAAAATAAAGTTAGTAAAAAAAAGGATAAGTAAAGAAAACTAAAAATACACAAAAAAAAAAATAAATGTAAGAATTTTTCAAAAGTCAAAGTAATTTAAAGAAAATAAAAAAATAAAAAATCTAACAAAATCAAAGGAATAAATATAGGAAAAGGCAATAAAGAAACAAAACTCTTAGTAAAGTAATAAAATAGATTTTGTTGAAAAAATAATAAAATAAAATATCAAAAATATGTGTAAAAATAATTCTAAAAAATACTAAACTAAATTAAATTAAAAGTTAAAAAATAAAATGTAACCAAATCCAAAACATTCAAAGAAAATAAAGAAAATAATTGAAAAAAAAGAAGAAAAACACAAAAGATTAGAAAACTTAAAACAATAAAAGATGAGAAAATAATGTAAAATAATTTAAAACATTTCAAGAATTATAAAATATTCTATAGAAAAAATTTAAAATTATAATGTAGATTTACATTAATCTTTTTAAAAAATTGTAGTAAAATATAAATTAAAAAGTAAAAATTTTAAAAATACAAAAAACATAAAAATATTCAAAATAAATAAATAAAAGTATGTAAAAAATAAAATATAAATTAAAAATTAAAAATTAAAATAAACAAAAAGTGACAAATACTAAAAATCAAATATACTAACAAATTTGTAACCACTTGATAAGGTCTAATATTTGTTAATTTACTGAATTAAAGTAATCAAAGATGATAAAAAATTTAAAAAATAAAAAATATTTTAAATATTTTAAAAATAAATACATAAAATAGAAGTAAATAAAAAATCTTGTAAAATCAAATAAACTACTATAACTTATTTTCGATCTAAGTCGAATTCTTGAAGCGATTTAAAAAATATATATTTATTTTCGATGATCTTTTTGAAAAAAATTTTAAAAAATAAAAATAAAGGGAGTCGCCTTCAATTCTTTTTATAATGTGATTGGACAATTAAATTTATTTATTTTTTAAAAAATAAATAAGATAATATTGGTCTTTCAAAATTAAAAATATGAGTTCGGGAGTCGATTACACGTGAGAAAAGATTAGCACCCCCACGGTGCCCAAAAAATGATACCAATTTATCATAATTATTTTTTGACTTTAAAATTTATTTGGTTTTTAAAATTGATTTTCGAAAATATTTTTGAAAGGAAATGTATATGATATGAAAATAATGAAATTTTAATATTTTGAGAAATATAAAGACTTAACTTTTGTTTTATTTTTAATTTTTAAAATTATTTTATAAGAGAAGATATAGATGTTTCGCTCTTGATTAATCTTTAATCTTAAAACATTTTTTATGATAGAGAATATGGAGATCTCACTCTCGTTCAAAGCCCTAATGCTCAAAATATTTTTGTTAAAATTTATGTGAATTCAATGACATTTTGAGGTACATGCATTGTCACATTATATAGAACTTATAAATAATTTTGAAGTCTCGTGACCTTAATATAAGCAAATAACTAATATTTGATATTTAAATCTAGACTTTAAATTTAATTTTTATAATTTCATTAATTGAAAATAAAAATAAATTAAAGACCATATACACAAAATATTTTAAAGAATACAAAGATTTTCTTCTAGATTTTTTATAATTATATTTTTAAATATAAAAATCCTCTTTTGAAATCTTTTCACATTTCTCAAAAAAATATTAAAGAAATTTTATGTTAGAGAGTATGAAAATCTCTCTTGAGATTTTTTTATATATTTTTTTAAAAAATTAAAAATTAATATTAAAAATTTTAAAAATACTCTCTTGAGATTTTTTATACTCTTCAAAATTTGAAATACTTATATTTTAAAATAATTTTTATGAAGAAATATAAAAGATCCCTCTTTTGAGAAATTTTCATATCTTTCAAAATATTAAGTAATTTTTTATATTAAAATATAAAAATCTCTCTCTTGAGATTTTTTTTATATCTCTCAAAAACTAAAAATATATATTTTTATTTATTTTTACTTTTTTAAAAAATAATTTTTACATAAAAATTATGAAAAATCTCTCTTTTGAGATTTTTTGATACTTCTCAAAAGCTTAAAACATATATTATTATTTTTAAAATAATATTTAAAAAAAAAAAACTCTCTTGAATGATTTTATACTCTCAAAATTTTGAATTATTTTTTGTAAAATTTTTTAAAAATAAAGTAACATCAAAGTGTTTTATTTTTTTGAAAATATAGTTAAAATTGAGTAAAAAAATAAAAACAAAACTTAATTAACCTAATAATTTTATATTATTTATTATTTTAAAACAACTTTAATATCTTAAAGTTACTTATCTTTCTCTTATATTTTTTTATTTTTATTTTTTTGGTTCTTTCAAGCAAATTTCATGTATTCAACATGAAAGTATATACTACCCCCCCTTCCAACCACTCTTTCTTCATTTTCTCATTTTTTAGTTTATATATAATATCCCATCCATTTTCTATCAAATTACTTTTTTTTTTTGCTCATTACTTTTACACGCTATCCATTTTTTTACTTAATTTTTCATGTATTCAACATGAAAATATAAAAAAAAAAATTGTGTATTTGTAAATAGAGGAATATAAATACATTAATATACAAGGTAAATAAAAATGCATCTGAGAATAATATGAAGATAAGTAAAAGGATACATGTGTGCAAGAGGAATAAATAAATGTACATACATATATAGTAACAATTAAGTAAATAATGAAAAGAAATATTCATAAAAAAATAAAAATAAAGAGAAAAAAATAATGATAAAATCACAAAAAAAGGTTACCTTTAAGGGAAAGTAATATTTGAAAATTTCTCCTGCATATTTCTCACACTCTTTTTATATTACTATCTTCCCCTTTTATAACTTTCTCCAAATATTCTTCAAACTCTCAAAATTTCTTAACATTCTTTCCTTAACACTCCCTTTCCAAAAATCTCCTCTGTGCTCTTGGCCAAGTCTCCATTTAATGCAGCAATAGGTAACATTGCAATATTGCAAAATTGACAGAGTTGGCAATATTGCAGCATTGCAGTATTGCAAAATTGGCAGTATTGCAGTATTACTACAAAATAGATGTCTACATAAACTAAAAAAATCAAACAAAAATAATTTGACTAGACCATTATAAGTGAAAGAAACTAAAAAAACACAATAAAATAAATATGTATATTTGCAAGAGAAAATTAAAGAAAACAGAAAAAAAGAGTAAAAAAAATCCTACAAAATCAATACAATACATGTTAAAAAAAAGTCAATAGTGAATAAACAACACTCTTTCCGGAGCATGAAAATAAATTTTGTCTAAAAATATGATAAAATAAAATAAATAAATATATCAAGAAATCATAAAAAAATAAAATTTAAAAATTAAAATAAAATCTAAAAAAATAAAATAGAATAAAAATAATTCAAAAACACAAAATATTAAAAATGAGAAAATTAATATAAATAATTTAAAAAAATTCAAGAATGATAAAATATTCTATTGAAACAAAATTTTAAAAAATTAATTTGCATGATCTTTTAAAAAAATGTAATAAAATATAATAAATCAAACAGTAAAAAATATTAGAGTAACTAAAATAAATAAATAAAAGTATAAAAAATTAAAATAACATTCAACGCTCACATAAATAAAAAAAAGTATACAAAAGCTAAAAGCCAAATTAACTAACAAAATTGCAATAAGTTGGTGAGGTTCAAAATCTGCTATTTTGTTTGATTAACATAGTCAAAGATGACAAAAAATTGTTTAAAAATTAAAATTTATAAAAATATCAAAATAAAATAACACAAAATAAAAGCATATAAAAACTATAGAACCAAATAAACAAAAAAAAAATCCAAAACAACATGAAGTTACTAGAAGAAAATAAGTAAAAGAAACTAAAAATACCTAACAAAATAAAAAAATAAATGTAAGAATTTTTTTGAAAAAAAACTCAAAGTAACTAATAGAAAATAAGAAAAGACAGTAAAAAAAATCCAACAAAATCAAGACAGTACATATAAAAAAATAATAAAAAGATTGGTTGCAAAGTAAGAAAATAGATTTTATTGGAAAAAAAGATGGTTAAAAAATGAAATAAAATATAAAAGAAAAAGAAAAAAATGAAAATACAACAAAGAAAACCATAAAAAATCAAATAAAATAAAAATAAAAATACTTAAATATTATAAGATCAAAATAAATAAATAAAACAAAATTAATAACTGAAAAAGCAAAAAAGAAACACAAAAATTAGAAAATTTTTAAAAGAAGAGAAATGTGAAAATGTAATGTGAAATAATTTAAAAATAATTTGAAGTGATTTAAGAATCATAAAATAAAATATATCAAAAAAACAAAACTCTTTGCTAAGCAAGAAGATAGATTTTATTGAAAAAAAATGTAGAAAATAAAATAAATTAAAATATTAAATTAAAAGAAAAGAAAATATATCAAGTAAAATCATTAAAAAGAAACATCAATTAACGTAAAAAATAAGGAATAAAATTCATAAAATTCAAAGAAAATAATTGTAAAAAACACAATATAATAAAAACTTTAAAAATAAAAAATGAGAAAAATAATGTAAAATAATTTAAAACAAATCAGAAATCATAAACTATTCTAGAAAAAAAATTAAACAAATAATTTTGGTTTGCATTGATTTTTAAAGAAAAATGAAATTAAAATAAAATAAATCAAATCATAAAAAATAAAAAATATCTAAAACAAACAAACAAAAGTATGTAAAAAATAACATGAACTTTAAAAATCAAATAAATAAGAAATAAAAAATCAAAAAAGTTCAAAATTAAAAAAAAAAAACTAACAAAATTACAATCATTTGTTGATGTCTAATATTTATTATTTTATTAAATTAAAATAATTAAAAAACAAAAAAAATAGAAATTAAAAAATTAAATAAAAACAAATGGAAAACTAAAAAACAAATAAATTAGAAATAAGCAAGAAAAATAAAATTACTAAAAGAAAAAATGTGAGAAGAACTAAAAATATCTAACAAAATAAAAAATAGATGTAAAAAAATTAAGAAAAATCCAAAGTAACTAAAAGAAAATAAGAAAAAAAGTAAAAGAAAATCCAACAAAATCAAAATGATTTTTACAATAAAAAGAAAATATGAGTAAGTCATGGTTTATGTGAGAATTAGACTATTTTCAAAGTTGAGGATTCAAACTAGAACTATAAGAAATACTATATGCAATGCCTAATCATTGTGTTGAGCAACTAAAAGAAAAAACATTTTTGAATAACAACAGCATATGCATAATGGGAAAGAAATATAAGCATGATAATAAAGCTTGCACGTTTAAGTTATCCTTAAGCTACCATAACTTCAGCCTATTCTAATTATAAATCAAGAGAATTAGAAAAAAAAAAAAAGAAAAGTTAGAAATTATATAAAGTCTTATATTTTTAAGGCATTACGGCTTTGCATACATCATACACTTAAGATGACAACTTAGAGGCTATAGAACGCAAGCTAATCTTGTTACCTCCAATCGAACCCCTCAATCAGGTAAGGCTAATTTAATTTCAAATATCACAAATAAGGAATGCACTTAGCTATCGCATTGCAATAAGCTTATAGTACTCAAAGAAGCATCATAAACTTAGGCATCAACACCTCTATCTATTGCATTTCTTTCCTAATTAAAAACAAAAATTCAGATGCGAGCTATTCTCTAGCCATTCTCCGCCCATAAAGTCTACTTAGATAGGCTCTTTACTTAAAAACAAGAAAACCTATCATTAGAAACATCGACTAGTACCGCTTGGAAAAACCCATGGAACAACAATTATACAACATCTCTACCACTCTTACATCCTAGTGTTAACAATCACCGTTCATCCAATTTATTTATGAAATCATTCCATATAGCTGCTGCAATGGACTCATGTAACATTGATGCATATTGTTCCTTTATTGAGAAGGCCAGTCATATTTCAGGTTGATCATTAAAATTAGGCAACTTTTTTATTGCTTAGCCCTTGCCACCATAGAACAACCAGTCATTTATTCCCTCTCATCGAATGTAATTATGTAGAACACATGTTGTAATTACAATATCCTTTTGAATATGAAATGCACACTAAGGTCCAAGTTTGAGAACAGGAAGTCGCGCTTTCGACACTTTAAAAGACCTTTGGATGATTAAATAACTCTTTTGCATTCTAAGGTAATTGATTAACACCTTTGTACTCATGAAGGTAATATCGAGCTCCTGGACATAGAGTAATAAATTTTCATATTTGTGCATCCTTTGTCGACTAGATGGCATTTTCCTATAACATTAACAAATCAATTTAATTATTAGGCATAAACTTTATTTGTTAAAACAACAAAGCATGAAAAACATTAATGAATAAAAATGAACAAGTTATGCCTTGGACCTTCAGATGAGAAAAATTTCGATCTGGATCATCAAGGATTACTCTCAAACTGATGAATCTATAATGGAACCTTTTAAGCTAGGGTATATGAACATAAATGATAGGTCAAATGTGCAAGTTACTAGCCCATTCTATGTCAAAAGACCTTTCTTGTTCTGAAATCAAGACTAGTCTTTTGCTGGAACATGAGTTGAAATTTGCATACCATGTATGACCCCAATACAATCCTAATTAAGAATACACAAAGTGAATGACATTCAATAGTGCAGACAAAATAAGAAGAAAGGTATGATAGATATAAACCTTAAAGTATGGGAAGAATCTATTACTACCCAAAATTTCTAGAGTGATAAGAGGTGGTGGTTGTAAGAATTCACATGAAAGAGACTTGATAGCTTTTAATACATCATTGAAATGTTGGCTTATGGTTTCTCCTGAATGCTAAAACTGCTCTTGGATGACCCACAATATTTAAGAAAATTTTCAAGTGCTCTTCTATCATAACTCTAGCACTATCATGCAACATGCCTCTTTTTCTAAGGGTGTTACATAACTTATGAAAAACATATTTATCCATCCGAAACATTTCCTGACATATCTCAGCAATCTATCTAGTATTAAAGGATCATAAAAGACATGAAGGTAGCTATAAATAATGGGAGAAAGTCACCATTCCTGGGCAAATCTTTCTCTTTTTCGGGTAAAAAGAGAGGTTAAAAAGAAATTCTAGGGCTTTCGGGGGTTCTTGACTTTTTGTTTCAACAGAGAAAAGGCAAGTCCTCATTTACATTTTAACCTCAAGACACCAAATTTACAAGGTTAGAAGGTGGGAGAGGCTAAGCCTGTCTATGTATATGTTTGTTAAATGGGCTCCAGCCCATTCTTTTTCCTTTATGTGCCTAATATTTAAGACATTTTATTTTGCAATCCGAAACAATATTAGATTTAAGTATATGTAGATAAATTGTCAAATATGCAGAGCAATGGTAGATGAAATAGATTTTGGTTATTCTTGCTTCATAAAACCAATTTTACTACTTAAATTTTTTAATTTTTGTATTAGTCATTTAAAAGATTATAAAACCCGATTATAATTTTGTAATAATTTTGTTGAATTTTTTAAAAATTTAATTAAAATATAAGAGTTAATAAATTGAATTCAAAATTAACGAATTGGATTCATCATTGTAGAAACTACAAAGCTCAATTATAATCATTTAGATTTACTTTGAACCAAGTTTGTTGCCATAAAAAAAGTCAAACTGATGATCAAATTATTTTTATATTAGCTGAGGCTATGAGGACTTATATAGCCTAGATTTAGGGTAGCGTATTATGATCTAATCCAAATTAGATCAAACTTTTGTTTTCATGGGTTCAAAGCTTAGAACCCTTTTGTTTTGTATACAATTAATACACATATTCTGGATGACCACAATTGAGATCCTTATATATTCTTTTATTCTTACATATATATATCACTAACCATTATTTGTTTAAAGGTCATTTGTAGCCTAAAATATATATTTCTTACCTATCTTCTAATGCATGTTTTATATTTATATTGAAACTCAAAGGTGAAGCAACTGAGAAAGAAAATATAAAAACCAATATAATATAGGTAGCCATAGGTTAATCATGTCCACGAAGATACATAGGCTGCAAATGTTGCATCAAATCCATGCATTAATTATATATGGAGTCAGATATTCATGAATATTGATGAATAGGATAAGTGTCCAACATCTCCTAATCTCATAATGCCCTTCAACAATACATCCAATAAGGCCATTTTAACCTAAATTAAATGCTCATACAGTTCTTTCACTTTTTCCTCTAATCCCTTAAACCCCTCTTCTAAATCTTCACATATTCTCTTTAGCTCTCCAACAAACAAACTAAGGTAACCATCACTTAGGTTTTCACTTTAGACTCTATTATCATTGAAGGAAGCCTATGCTCTAGTTTGAATGATAAAGCAATGCTAAGGATCCCACATACCATTGAACCTATAGGCCTTGACTCATTTAATATCTCACGTGGCACCTACTCTCGCCATCTTGCAACAATGTCATGAGCTTACTTTTGCATGCTTAACATTTAAATTTCTTTAGGTTTGAGCTGCATTACCTTAGTTTCCCACATTTTCTCTCCATTGTTTCGAACGAATCCATCATATCTCTTGTTGGCCTAGATCAATCTTTTTCCTCATATAACTTTCTATAAAAAGCTTTTAGATGTTTTATCTCCTAATATTTTACATTCATCTTAAGAGGAAATAATAAGTTAATGATTCTTCCCTCCTAATGACACACTAACTACCCAATGTAGCCTTATTAAAGATTAATGCGAAAATTATAGGGAAAATGTTAGAGCGGCTTATCAGCACACCGTTTACCTATTAAAAGCTTTAAATAGCTTTTGTTTCCTTCCTTAAACCTTTAAGCTAAACTCCTCACAATATTTTTGTACGGCTTTCCACACCCAATCCCATAGGAATCTCTCTTTTTTTTTTTTTTTGGTTATCTATTCCCATCTTGCTCCCCATACTTCAACAATAGCACCCTTCTCCATAACCTTTTCTTTTTCAATATGTATCTCCATATTCATTTCTAGTAAGGACTTGTTAAGAGTCTAAAGTGATTTAATTCTTTATTTTCTCTAGTTTACTAATTAATCGACCACCTCCCATCTTATTAAGTGAAACTTATGATTATTCTTGAGACTGTACCATAGAAGTTGCCTTTGTAACTTTTTCGATCTAAAAGTCACTTCCCTAAGAATAGGGAAAATGGCACATAATAAATGGGTAGATTAGAAAGAGTGCTTTTAATCAAGATGAACCATCCCTCTTTCGAAAAATAAGCTCTTTTCTACCCAGCAAGTCATTTCTCCATTTTTTCTATAACACCATTCTGAATTAGCATTTCCTTATGTTTAACACTAAGAGGCAACCCCAGATACTAAATTGAAAGGCTGACGATTCTACAATTTATTAGCTTAACCAGTAACTCATAATCCACCTTTTTACCAATAAGAATGAGTTCACTCTATGTCATATTCACCTTCAAACTTGACGCGGCCTAATATCCTAACAAAATATAATTTAGATATACCGTATGCTCCTCATCAGCTCCATATAACATAATTGTATCATCAAAAAATAATAAGTGAGATACCAACGTCTTCTTGCTCTATTTTTTGAGCCTTCAACAACCCTACTACTATAACCTTTGATAATATCTTGTCCAACATCTTCATACTAAAATAAATAACAATAGAGATATTAAATCTCCCTACTTCAATCCTCAGGTAGTTTTAAAGAATGAAGTATGACTCTTGTTCACTATTATAACAATAGGGAAGAAAAACATTTATAAAACTAGTTGCACCATTTAACCTCACACTCAACTATCTGCACATATATATACAAGTCTCATGCGACGTGGTCATATGCCTTTCTTATGTTCAGGTTACATACAAGCCCTTTCTTTTCATCTTTTGCAAAAAAGTTTACCACCTCATTCACAATTAAACCAACATCTAATTTTTGTCTTTCCTTAATGAAGGTACTTTGTTTCTCATTGAATTATCTCCTTCATCACATCTTTAAATCTGTTTAAAAGAAATTTAGCCACCGATTTGTAAATCAAGCTGATAGGCTAAAAATCTTTAATGTTAGAAACTCTGACCATTTTTGGAATCAACTCAAGAAAAATTACTTTTAAGTAATTTGCAAACTTTCCGGTTTGATAGAATTCCTCAAATAGTATTATCACATTGTGGATGTATTATATACTATTAATTTGTATTTCATAATTCAAAAAATCCATAGAAAAATTTACATTACATTATATACTAATATATGATTCATTACATATTTTGTTTTTTATTTTTAACTGTGTTTTTGCAAATTTTTAAGAATAATGTAACTTCTTGAATATAAAAAATTTATTTAATTGCACAAATAATATAAGAACTTTCTCATGCTTCACTATAGAGAAATCATGCTTGTTAGAATACTTATTAGAATGCACAAAAATCTTCCCTGGAAGCATGATTTCTCTATAGGCTGATGCAATTAGTTAATCAGCTTTTCTGCAATTGTTTGAGAGCAGCAATTATAATTTCTATTTATTGGGATCTATAATTAACATTAGCAGCCTTGACACCATCCTTCTCATTAGCAGTTTACTTGCATATTATTAATTTTATTTTTTAGATAAAGCAATATGCTATAATTTTATCAACATTAGTAAAATCATGATTAAACATGAGAAAAAGTATAATTAAAAACTAACTTTTGAATCTTGGTAATAAGTTTCTTAAAGATAAATCATTGTAAACAGGCCTCTGACTAAATGACCAGTAAGAGCCAAACTCAGAAACCATTAAAATTTAACTCACATTCAACAAAGACCCAATGTATCCAAAATAATAAGCTTTCTTTTGTCAACAAAAATCTCCAATACCAACATGAGGTAGCATGTGCTTTTAAAGGATCTATTTGGCATACCTGTGACGAAGACCTAGAAAGCACTCTGCATTAGTACCTCAACATCCAAAATACCAAATCTTATTATTCAAACAAGTATCATAATAGAGTGTACTTAATCTTATTATTCAATAGTTGTTCCGTACTTTCCAACGTAATCAAGTGCAACTTGCAGCAACAGATAACCATGTTAACAAGGCTCCATTAATATCTCATAGAAAGAAGAACTACCATAATTCTGGTAACTAAAAAAAGAAAAAAGAGAGTAAAAATATAGCATATAAAGCTAGCAATAGAAACAAATAACATAGTAAATTTAACAAAACTCACTAAGTAAATCAAATTAAATCTGTCTTTTCTTCAAAGCAATCCCCTTGACAATCACTAGTAAAGAGACATCATTGAGTATGATGGAACAAACGAAAATTCAATACAATATGAAAACATTAAATGTACAACAAACATTGCACAAAAATGATTTCAACAAAGATTTCAGAAAAGCTCTTACAACTATTAGTAGAAATTTTTCTATTCAATGGCCATACTTAAACGGAGTTATTATATTTTAGTATATTAATATGCTAACAAACTAATGATTACAATCATTAAACAACTATAACTAAAATAATTACAAATTATTGTTTACTAAGAAAAAGAGCTACTAAAAGAATTATGTAAGTGTGATTAATAAATTATCACTATTTAGTTTTAAAAATTATAAATTAAAATATAAAAATTAAAAATTTGTCTTACAATATTACCATATCATCAAAATAAATATACTTATTTATAATAAAAAAATTATCTACTTTACAGCTTCTTAGGCAACAAAATATATTCAATTGTTAAATGCACATCTAATGAAAATACAATTCAAAATAACAATTACACTAATACTTTCAAATTTAAAGAGCTACTAATTGATACCGTGGCAAGATCTGAATTGGATAGTATCAGCTAGTCTAATTTTTACTGGTAGGAGCCTAATTAGTGTAATATGAGGTAGTTAAGGTTTCAGCTAACCTCCAATAGTCAGTATCAAAGAAGTGTTGCCGTGGCTATCCTGAAATAGAGACCAGTCGATCATCGCGAAGACTTTGTCGCTATGATTTTGCAGTACATATCTCTTCTTTGTATTATTTTTTGTTAAAAAATAAATTTTATATTTTAATTTTATAAATATTAAAAGATTAAAAAAATAAGTCGAAGACCAGTGATTAGGGTTGGGAATAAAGCCCTCTGTATGGGACCTTTCTTTTTAATCACATCTCGCGTTATCATTTATTCGTTTTCCTTTTCTTTTTTTTTTTTCACTGTAGATACCAAACTAGTCATAATTTTGGTGAATATCACATGAATACCATGCTTTGTTTGACTTCCAAGGATAATTTTTTTTTATAGAAAATACTATCGGTGGATTAAAAATAGTAATTTTCAGTTGCTCCGAAAGTAAATAAATAAATAATAATTCAGATAGAAAATTAGATGAAATTGAGTGGCGTTTGTACGGATTGTTGGGTTGCCAAATTACCGATCAATCTTTACCGATACTCCTACAAAAACCAGGTGTAAACCAGACGACCATGTTTTTTTGCCGTTAGACAGCATCCCAATTACATCGGTAGCCTTCACTCTTTGTTTTTTTCTTCATTTTTTTAATTAAACAGTGTTATTTAATTCCCTCAAATTTGTTAACAAGATCTGTTTCTAGAAGCACAGTTATTTTTAGTTTTCAATAATTTTTTATTAGTTTATTTTCATGTAATTTGTCTTATTATCCTTGAAAACATACTTTAGAAAGTGAATTTTCAATCCAAATCAAAGTTGGCCTGCAGTTCTAAAATTATTTTAAAACCTTTTTAAAAAATGGTTATATAGAATTTCTCTTACTTTTATATAAAAAATATTTTTTAAAAATTTATTTTAATGGTTAATTTTCAAATCAAATTATTATTCATGATTTTTGTAAACAATTATAAATATAAAAATAAGAAATATTATAAAAATAAAAACTAGTTAGCTAATTTATGCATGATTTGCTAAGAAGATTCATGATTGTCATAAATTATTGGAAGCAAAAATATATTATTTTAGCTTGATTGGCGATGTAGGCCCAATTGTAATAAATTTTTTTTTCTTTTTTCTAATTTCCTCTCTGCAAGAAATTAATGCTAGCAGTATACCAAAAATAGGAACCATCTTAGAGCACCTTCTTCATGTTTATGCTCTGACCATGCATTTCATTTGACCAACAACCCTACATTTCCCATGATTAATCCTTTGCCAATAAATTTATGTATTATAAAATTTTAAAAAATTATAATTCATCCAAATTTTTAGGGAAGCATAAATCCCAACTAATTATTTTCATATAAAATTATTATTATTATTATTATTAAATCTTAAGTAATATTATAATTCCACAAATTAATTAGCTCTCTAAGGTGTGATTTGCCATGAAGTTTCATAGGGAGTGCTGCAAGGACAGATATATTCTGTTATCTTGAAATGCATTACAGCGACAACTAGTATCTAAATTTAATAATTATTATCTATTTTTATAATTTCTTTTTGTTTCATATTTTTACCTTATTCTTTTTATTATAATTAGCAATTAAGAGATCATAAGATTAATTCGATAAAGATATTTTTAATACAAAAATAAAAATTTAAAATTATATTGTTGGTTTAATGTGGTTCAAAGAATTTTTGTTGATTTATGAAAATTATTTTGAAATAGTTTTCAATTTCAAAAATAATTTCTCTTATAATCTATGACATTCAAAATATCTTTTAAAAATTATTTAATTAATTAATTGGTTAATTTTTGTTTCGCGTTGAATTAAGATTGATCCAATTATCATTTTCCCCTGAATATCAACTCTTTTCTACTTAAAGCTACAACTACTGCTTTCATCTAATCAAGTACATGAAGCCAACTAAATCCAAATTACAGACTCCAAATCCAATAGTTTCGTAAATATAACAGCTCGATTGAGTTATTATGGATAAATTTCTTTAAAATTCATTTTAAGATAGGAAATACAAGAAATAAAACGTACTGTGAGTTTCTCGATTCGGTCTTCATCGCCGGAGCTGCAGTATCTGCCAGCGGCGATCTCCAAAGTCTCCGGAGAATCTGTTTCCTGCAACTAAACTACCGGCACGGGCTTGAAACCATCAACGGTAGCAGAAGGATAAGAAGAGAGCAGAGGATGGTGACCTATGGCTCTCGGGATATGTAGGAAGATCTGGAAGAAGAAAGCTAGCCAGTTCAACAGTGTCCTCCACACTTGCAGCTACCGATGCGAGTACACCACCTCGGCCTGAGTCCACTCAGCCATGACAACTGATTCACGGCAACAGAAGATAGACAGACAAGATACAAAGATAGAGAAAGGAGATTCGAATTCGATAAAATTGCAGCTCTGGCTCGTAATAGTTACCATTTCGTTGAAAAAACCTCAACAGCCAATCGAAATCAAGAATCGCTGCTTCTCTCTTTGGAAGTATATAAGCCTTTTTTTCCCTGGTCATGGTGGCGCTTCGATGAAGTCTACAGAGACAAGGAAAGAACGATAAAGAGAGAAAGCGGACACTTCAATTCCCAATTGCCGATTAGCCCCTGTACAGACTGGATATAGCGGGGCCCACGTAGGAGAAATTGGAACCAGCGGGGCACGCGCTAGATGAGATGGTGGAGGGAGAAAAGAACAGTGGTGTTGGAGGGAAAAAGTGGAGTGGGTTTTCTCAGAATCGAATCAGCTAATGACAAGACAGTTTTTGATTCTTGCAAAAGGGGGCTTATTGGTAATTATAACGATCAATAGGTGAGAGAAGGCCAGGGAAAGGAGGGGGAATGAAAGGCTGTACGTCAGCCGTACGTACGCCACGTTCGGTCTCTCGCAGTAAAGTGATTTTGCTTTGTGGTCATTGCCACGTCAGATAGGGACCCACGAGATTTGATCAGGACTTTCATGCTGACAGGGCATGCATGGAATGCCAGTCTGCCACTCCACATTTCTTAATTTGGATTCTCTAAACAACTTGATTTACAAATTAAATGATTAATTTTGCTATTATCCAGTTTAAGATTTTCACCATTTACTCTATCTGAGATAACTTGATGTTGAGCTTTTTTAGTAATAAATTTTAAAAATATTTTATTTTATAATATTATATAAAAATAAAAAATTATTAATTATTAATTATATTAAATTATCATATATAATTTTTTGAATATAATTTAGTTCAAATAAGTTAAAAATTTTAATCTTTTGATTTGGTACTACTAATTTTGAATAATAATCAATTACATACAAATCACACTAGATCAACATTACGTGATTTACAAAATTAATTTGATCAAAAACAAAAAAATAATATTTAATATTATATTAATAATTTTTTATTTATACAAAATTAATTGAAATTCGAACTCTTAATTTGTATGAAACTTAGGTTTTATAATTTTATCTCTTGATGATCTTGTTGGTTGTGCATATATTTTCTTAGTAGATATCAATCTTAGGGCAAATCAATGTTGAAATCTTAGCTTTTCCAAAGACTGCCTGTGTTGTAGTATTGAAAAAGTCTGGCTTCCTCTTCAAGCGGAAGAGATGCCCTACTTATTAGACGAGAGGACACATGACGTGCGCACCTGCACTTTGGCTAAGGCCTAGCCTGTGAGCTTGACTAGGCCACTTTCATGGGCCTGTAGCCAATTTGGCCCAATTGTCTAGTTCAAGCTTATGGCCGTGAGAGCTAAGCAAAGCTCGACTATGGCTTAGGTCGACATTTGAAGCCCATAGCCTAGTGTGTTCACAGATATGCGATACTTTCGATATAGTTAATACAGTTGATGATAGTACCATAATTAAGGGCATTTTCAAGGTACAACTAATCAAATTCATAATACTTCTATTTATATTATTAAATTTTCAAACAATATGTTAATTTTGTTAAAACTTTATCAAATATTATTCAAATATTTTTAAAATCGAATTAATTATTAAATTAAACAAGAAAGATGTTTAAAAGTTAAAAATTAAAGCATGATGGTTGAATCAATTTATAATATTTTTGTTTATATTATTAAGATAAATAATATAAAAATAAAAATAATAGTTATTTTTAAAGAACAATAATGAGATTTTAAAAAATTATTTTTTATTTTTATTTTTAAAATGATATCATTTTGATAAAAATTTAAAATTTTTGTACCAAAATAAGTTTAACAATATAAATAAATTAATATTAAATGAAGTTAATAGATCATTAAATAACTTAATACATCGATCCTAGCCTGCAACAATCTTATAACAAAGATTAGCCTCATCTAAGTTCTTTTTCACCTTATGATAAATCTATTGAATTCGTTCTGCAAACTCCACAGCATTAGGGTTAGCATTAGGGAAAGAAGGTAGACGACGCAAATCCACTGTATGCCTTGGAATACTCCAAAAAGAGCCTTTTTGGTTGAATAATTAGGCATATTATTAAAAGCAAACTTAATCTACGAAACAATAGCATTCCATTATTTTGTTTTATCTCCACTAACACATTGAATCATATTTCCAAGAGTATAATTAGCCACCTCAGTTTATCAATCAGTTTGAGGGTGACTTGCGGTACTATACTTCAACGAAGTATCAAATAATTTCTATAGAGTTCTCCAAAACTGATTTAAAACTTTTTTATCCCTATAAAAAATTATTGAACGAGGAATACTATGTAAGCGAACAATCTCATAAAAAAAATAAATGAGCCACATAAGAAGCATCTGAAGTCTTCTTGTAAGGAAGAAAGTGAGCCATCTTGAAGAATTGATCAATTATAACCAAAACAAAATTAACTCCTCGTTGAGTCCTTGGGCGGCCAAGAATGAAATCCATATTCAAATCTTGCCAAATTGTCTATGGAATAGGCAAAGGAGTATAAAACTTAGTATTTTATGTTTATCCCTTAGCCTTTTGACACACTGTGCAATGCTAAACATATTGTCCAATATCCCTCTTTAATTGAGGACAATAAAATCTTTCTTCAACCAAACTAGTTGTTTTATCTTGACCGACATGTCCTCATAATCCTCAGATATGTAACTCTTTAATTAAATATTCACGTAAAGAAGAATGAGGAATACATAATTGCATACCTTTAAATAAGAATCCGTCTTGGATAAGAACATTAGAAGTAAACTCCTCGCTTTTGCATTGTGTCCATATTTTGTCAAAGTCTCCATCAATAGCATATATATCCTTTAAATAGTTAAACCCCACCACCTCAGTACTCATTGTAGTTAGTAAAGAGGCACATCGACTTAATGCATCAGTTACTTTATTTTCTTTACTAGATTTATGTTTGATAGCAAAAATGGACTTTTGCAAAAAGATAATCCATTAAGCGTGCATCCAATTCATTATCTTTCAAGAATTGATGAACTTTAAAGCTTGATGATCAGTGAATAATACAAACTCTTGTTGAATCAAATAATGCTCCTAATGCTTTGAGGCGTGAACAACAGCATAAAATTCTAACCATATTTAGTCTTTTTTTGTTGGGATTCACTAACCTTTTCACTAAAAACCTCTAACAAATGCCCTTTTTGGGATAACACTACTTTAATTCCTAAAACCAATGCATCACTCTCAATCTCAAATACTTTGTTAAAACCAAGGAGTGCTAACACTAATGTATTGCATAATTTTTCTTTTATTATTGAGAAGCCATCCTCTTACATGTCACCCCATTGAAATTGGCATTTCTTGAGAAAATTGGTAACAAGCTTCATAATTTTGCTAAATCCTCAAATAAATTGCCTATAAAAGGTGGTTGGCCTATAGAAGCTCTGTACTTCAAGTGCAGTTTTAGGAACTGGCCACTCATGAATTGCCTTCACCTTTGCCTTGTCAACTTGAATACCATTTCTTCCTATTATAAAGCTAAGGAATAAAAGATGGTCAGTCATCAAGCTACATTTTTTAAGATTGATATATAGCTTGTTAGCTTATAAATATAATAGAACTTCCCTGAGAGTAACAAGTGCTCCCCTTGATGAATTAAAATGCAAAAATCTAAGAGTTTTAAAATGGGTTGTAATGGGGCTTAGGTAAGGTATAATAAAAGGGTTTTGGGTTAATGGAATTGAAGGAATCATACAAAATTTTTTTTCATACAAAACTTTATGACATAACATCAAAAGATTGCTTCAATCACATTGCGCAAATCTAAGTAATGAGAATTTATACCATTTTTTTCTCAATCCTTTTCTTTTTTTTTTGTTTTTTTTTTCAGATTTCTTTCTCTCTTTTTTTTTTTTGATCTTTCTCATATCTTTTTTTTTCTAATTCTTTTTTCTTTTTTCTTCTTTTTTTTTTTTTTTATAACTTGGACCATTGATTCTTAATATTTTGCAATCTTTTCTAAGATAAGTGAAAGTTTCATATGAGTAAGCTCATATAATCCTTCAATTCAGGGTTCAAAAAGAAAAATCAAAAGAATAGTTATTATGACTTGTATCAAGGTTAAATTCCAAAGAAAAGGCTAAGGCTCAAAGTCGGCTCTCTAGGGGTATATGAATATGGTAGGCTTTTCGAAAGAGGCTAAATATTTTAAAAAAGATGGTTTTCACCTAAATACCCCTATGATTAAATACATCTAATTCTTCAAAGGAATAATTTGACGTGTATAACAAAGCAAGTTCTAGAAAAATTAACTATGTATGACACACATAAAGAAGAAAATTGAGCATAATGTAATATATGCTCCTTGGCCCAAAACTCACCAAAAAGGGTTATATGTGTTAGATCTCATATAATTTTCAATCCAATATATCATTAAAAGCAATTAATCATAGTACAGTAAATGAGAATTTAAAGTCATATTTGCATACATAAAACTTTTTTTTTTTGGAACAAGCATTGGAAGGATCTAGAACTCAGAAAAGAGAGATCACAAATACAAATTAAGTACCTTTTAGAGCAAGATTTTTTTGGATTTTAAATATTTTAAAAATAATAGCATGTTAAAAACTCTCCCCCACACCTAGATCATACATTGTCCTCAATGTATTAAAAATAAATGCTCAAAAATAATAAAAGAATAAGAGAAGTAGAAAACTCCTTGAATATATCGAGCATCATAGAGACTTCGTTAACCATTGGGGAGATGAGAAAGGTGGATCGAATTCCATCTTGTCATAGAGTGCTCTCTCATCGAATTTCATTCTTGATAACTGTTGTCAGATGCATTCAAGTTACTTCATCATATTGCCTTGGAAAGGTGTGATATGCCTTCAACCATCGACCTTATCTCTTATATATATACGTATTAAAAAATAAAAATAAATTATTAAAAAAAATTAAAATTTTGGGTTGCCTCCCAAAAAGCGCCTTTCTTTAATGTCTTTGGCTAGACGTTGCCAATTCTTAATTATAAGTCGGATATTGTAAATCAATTTTATCAACATCATGTGCTTGAAAGCCTTGATGAAAAGGCTTTAAGCGGTGGCCATTGACCTTAAAAATCTTATCGATATCTGGACTTTGAATTTCAACTGCACAATGAGAGAACAAATTAGTAATAGTAAAAGGTCCTAACCATCTAGAATGCAACTTACCAGGAAATAATTTTAGCTTAGAATGATAAAGAATAACCTTTTGACCAACATAGAAAGTTTTTCTGGAAATCATGCGATCATGGTAGGTCTTTGTTTTTTCCTTATATATTTTTGAGCTCTCGTAAGCATCATTATGAATTTCTTCTAGTTCTTGTAACTGTAGTTTTCTCAATTCACCTGCTTCATTTATTCTTAGGTTGCACTGTTTTATGGCCCAATATGCCCTGTGTTCTAGTTCTACTGGGAGATGACATGGTTTGCCAAATACCAAACGGTAAGGAGACATACCTATAGGGGTCTTATAGGCTGTTCGATAAGCCCATAGTGCATCATCAAGTCGCATACTCCAATCCTTCTTATTTGGGTTGATAGTCTTCTCAAGTATAGACTTGATTTCTCTATTAGATACTTCAGCTTGTCCATTTGTCTGCGGATGATAAGCAGTAGAGATTCGATGGGTAACATTATACTTCTTCATTAAAGCTTCCACCACTCTATTGCAAAAGTGAGTTCCACGATCACTTATTATAGCCCTTGGTGTCCCAAACCAAGGCCTTATCTTATGAATAAAAAAAAGACACTCATCTGGAAAGTCGTCTTTTAATGGTGTTGACTCTTCACTCGTAGTTAACCTGCCAAGATGATCTGCAACCAAATTTTCTGCACCCTTTTTATCACGTATCTCCAAATCAAACTCTTGTAACAAAAGTATCCATCGAATAAGTCTAGGTTTTGCCTCCTTCTTCGAGAGTAAGTACTTGAGAGCTGCATGATCAGAATAAACAATCACTTTAGTACCAAGTAAAAATGAGCGAAATTTTTCTAAAGCAAACACAATGGATAAAAGTTCTTTTTCTGTTGTGGAATAATTGCTTTATGCACTATCAAGTATTCTCGAAGCATAATAAATGACATGAGGAGTTCTTTCAATTCTCTGTCCAAGAACAGCACCAATTGCATGATTGCTCGCATCACACATGATCTCAAATGGAAGATTCTAATTTGGTGATTGGATAATTGGTGCGGTTGTTAACATATCCTTCAACTTGTCATAGAATCCTGCGTGTCCAAGAAAAAAGCGAACTTCCCGCACACTTGTGGGGTAAGATAAAGATTTTATAATTTCTACCTTAGCTTTATCAACTTCAATTCCCTTAGAGCATACAACATGTCCTAGAATAATACCTTGATTAACCATAAAGTGACACTTTTCATAATTTAAAATAATGTTCTTTTTTATGCATCTTTTAAGTACTTTGATAAGGTTAGTTAAACATGCATCAAAAGAATCACCATAAACTATAAAGTCATCCATAAACACCTCTATGATGTTCTCTATATAATCAGAAAATATACTAACCATACACCTCTGAAATGTAGCAGGAGCATTACATAGTCCAAATGGCATGCGCCGATATGCAAAAGTACCAAATGGGCATGTGAATGTGCTTTTCTCTTGATCTTCAGGTGCAACAGGGATTTGATGAAAACCTGAATAATGATCAAGATAACAATAATGGGTATGACCTGCTAATCTTTCTAGCATTTGATCAATAAATGGAAGAGAAAAATGATCTTTTCTAGTTGATGCATTTAACTTCGTATAATCTATACATACCCTCCATCCATTTTGAATACGAGTGGGTATTAACTCACCATCAGGATTTTCTATTGTTGTTATACCGGTTTTCTTTGGAACAACTTGAATTGGGCTTACCCATTCACTATCTGAAATTAAATAGATCATACCTGCATCAAGAAGCTTCAAGATTTCTTTCTTTACCACTTCCATCATAGGCGGATTCAATCTACGTTGGGGTTGCCTGGAGGGTTTACAATCTTCCTCTAATAGTATCCTATGCATGCATGTAGAAGGATTCAATCCCTTAATATCGGCTATGGTCCAACCAATGGCCTTTTTATACTCTTTAAGTACTCGAATCAATTTTTCTCCTTCAAGATAGAAAGTTTATTAGAGATTATGATTGGAAGAGTCTCTTTTTCTCCTAAAAAGACATACTTTAAATGATCTGGTAAGGGTTTTAGCTCTAATTTTTGTGCCTGTATAATAAAAGGAAGGAGTTTTGTGTGAGAAAGAGGAAAATCAATATAAGAAATGTCATACCTCATAGGTTGTAGTGATTCCAATTCATGAATCGTATCTTGCAAGTCTGAATCCAATGTAAACTTTTGCAAGATTTTTTATGATTTTTCAAAACTTAAACTCTTATTAAGTACAACTTTTAATTTATATTCATGACTTAAATCAAAAATTTTCTGTGCTAAAGGTTCAATAACATCCATAGCAAAAACAGAAGATAAATCACTAGGATATCTCATGGCATCATAAATATTAAATTTAATAATTTCACCATCAAATTCCATTGTAAGTGTACCATCATGCACATCAATTTTTGTCTTGGATGTTTTTAGGAATGGTCTTCCTAACAAAATTAATGAGTTAGATGAATCATCTTCCTCTATATTAAGCACATAAAAATCAGCAGGAAAAATCAATCCATTGACTTGTACCAAAACATCCTTCAAAACTCCCTCAGGATATACATTAGATATATCAGCAAGTTGAATAATTACACCAGTTTCTTTTAATGGTCTAGCGTTCAAAGATGAGTAAATGGATAATAGCATGACATTTATTGAAGCACCTAGATCTAACATCGCTTTCTCAATCTTAACATTACCAACTTTGCAAGGAATAGTAAACATACCCGGGTCCTTACATTTAGGAGGTAATTTTTTCTGAAGAACAGCTGAAACATTTTCCCCCATACTTACAAATTCATTACCTTTTAATTTTCTCTTATTGGTGCATAACTCTTTCAAAAATTTTGCATATCGAGGTACTTGTTTAATTGCATCAAGTAAAGGAATATTTACTTCGACCTTGCGAAAGGTATCAAAAATCTCCTTTTCTTCCTCCTCATTCTTCTTAGATTTAAATAATCTAGAAGGAAAGGGAGGAATTAACATGGAAGTTTTTGGTTGCTCTCTATTGGATCCCTTAGGTTAGTCAAGCTCTGGTTGAGGAACTACTTCTTTTTCAGTCTCTTCTCTTGAGATGCATCCTTTGGTAATTTTGCCAAGTTCTTTTAACTCAGTTCCACTTCTCAAGATAATTGCACTAGCATTCTGTTTTTGGTTGACAATAGTTTGTGAAGGTAATTTTCCTTGAGATTCCAATCTGTTCATTGAAGATGCTAGTTGACCTACTTGATCCTCTAACTTTCTAATACTTGTTCTTGTCTCCTGCTAAAATTGTTGTGTGTTAGATGCAAGTGATTTAACAATATCTTCAAGAGACATACTTGAATTTGGATGAGGTTGTGGTGGTGGAGCTGGTTGTCTAGATTGAAATTGAAGTCTTGCTCCATAACTAAGATTGGGATGATCCCTCCATCCTAGGTTATATGTATTTGAATAAGGGTCATACTTCCTTTGTGGTGGACCTGAGAATCCTCCAACTACATTAGCATCCTTATAAGGATCATCTTGAAGTGTAGGACACATGTCAGTTAGATGACCAGTAGCAGCATAAATCCCACAAGCTTTAACTTGTTGCACGTTTCCTACAGCCAATTGTTGAACAAGCGAAGTTAGATTGGCTATTTGATTTTCAAGAGAAGATATATTTACCTCATTAATCCTTTTTAAAGATGTATCTTGTCTAAATCCGAACTGTTGTGAGTTAGTAGCCATGGTGGAAATCAAATCTCTAGCTTCGTGAGGAGTTTTATTTACTATAGCACCTCCACTAGCTGCATCCATCATCCTTCTTTCCATGGGTAGTAATCCTTCATAAAAATACTGAATGAGAAGTTGTTTAGAAATTCCATGTTGAGGACAACTTGCACGCAGTTGTTTAAATCTTTCCCAATACTCATGAAAGGTTTCAATATCTCTCTGTTTTATCCCACATATTTCCCGTCTAATACTAGTAGCTCATGAAGCAGGGAAAAATTTATCAAGAAATAATGTTACCATCTCTATCCATGTGGTCACATAACCAGAAGTTAAATAAAACAACCAATCTTTTGCTTTTTCAGTCAGTGAGAATGAAAAAGCACGTAATTTGATCTCATCTTCAGTTACTCCTTGTGGTTTTAGGCTTGAGCACACCACATGAAATTCCTTTAGATGCTTGTGAGGATCTTCATTCTCAAAGCCGTGAAACTTCAGGAGCAAATGGATCAAACCAGACTTTAACTCAAAATCTGCTTGTAAAATTGGATATTGAATGTAGAGTGGCTGCTGATTTACTTCTGGTGCAGCCAATTGCCTCAAAGTTCTCTCTTCATTAGCCATGTCTTGTTCTATTTTAGAATCACCAGATGAATCAACTAAATTAAATGCTAAATTCGATCCAGAAGATGAAGGTGAAGATTCTTGTTGACTTCGTAATTTAGCTTCCTTCCTGAATCTTTTTGCTGTCTTCTCAATCTCATGATCGTATGGAACTAGATCACCTGTACCAGAAGAACGGAGCATTAAAATAAATCTAATTAAAACCAATCCCCGACAACGGCGCCAAAAATTATTGGTTGTCGAGACCAACAAATTAAATTCTTAAATTCCTACTCAAAATATTAAACTTGTAGTATAGATGAGCAAGGTCGTTTCCACAAAGATTGGTTAGATTTTTTTTTTTTGCAAAATAAAATAAAAAGAAAAGGGGATTTGAGGATTTAAAAATAGATCAAATAAGAATAACAGGAAATGAAAAATTAATGTAATAAAGTGTCCAGTTAAAGGTATAATTTCAGGTTTGATTTAGGAATTGATCATTGATGCAAAGATAAAAATCTTTTAATCTTCACTGAATTAGTTATGGTTGTTGGTACCACCTAACAACCTGTTTTTTCTTACTTCTTTGATAACCAGGATACGATCTCTAATTATTTCTCTTATCAATAAATAACCCTAGATACGATCTTAGGATTTAATTTATCAATAGCATTAAGAATTAGAAAAACTACCAATTCTAGCCAATAAACACATATGTAGGTTTATTTAAACTAGATTATTTATCTTCATAACATAAATTGAAAACCTCTTTTGTAATCAACTATGTTATTTACTACTTATATTAGAACACTTAAACAATTACGGATTTAAAGTTTTAAATAGTAACCTATTATTTTGATGATTAAACAAAGGGCCCTTTTTGTTGCAATCAACCAAAATAATATTTTCAATAAGCACAGAAGATAAATAAACAATGAAGAAATAAAGAACAAATAAAATCAGTTAGATCTCACAACTCTGAAGAATCAAACCCTTGATTATCCTTTGATTAGAAGAGATGTTTAGCAATCCATGAAAAGAAAAAGACCTACGAAAAGAAGAAAGTAAAAAAATAAACTCTGGATGTTCCTTTGAAGGAACTACCTCCCCTTTATATAATAATCCTTAAACATAATAACCTATTTTAACTAGGACTCTTAAAGATAAAGATAAAGATAAAATTTTACTACTTTTTAAATAAAAGATAAAGTCTTGGTTCGGTGAAATTCCAATGTTATTGGGAGTCTCAGCGCCTTATCCAAAGACATATTCTAGTTCATCCACATCTCTTACGAATCCAACTTTATATCTTCAAATAATGAATTTAAGTTCATCTTAGTTGATTTCCTCAATCCACCATATTAAATATAAAACATAGTCAAAATCCAAGATTTAATCATTTATAACCAATAAAATATGGAAAAATATAATAATATATATGATTATTATGCATTCTATCATACTGCTACTACAAAATTAATGCTGCTGCTACTGCTAGATTACCACTACTGCTACTGCAAGATTGCCGCTACTGCTATTGCTACCACTACCATTAGATTACTACTACTCTTAGATTACTGCTACTGCTAAACAACACAAGAATGTGTGGTTATGGTGCACAAAACATATTGCAAATAAAGGTGGTATTTTTCCATGATATAATTATGTGCAAGGGAGGAAAGAATTCTCCCTTATAATCTTCTCATCTCTTAAATCTACAGTAAAAAAGATATTAAGTAAAAAATCAACATGAAACAAAAAGGTTTGATTGTTTACACTTAACGATTCTCTATTTCATCATCTTTTGCCATCATACAATATATAATCTGCATGCGATTATTAGTACTATGGTAATAACTTCTAATTATAGTATTTTGTTGATCTTATGTGTGAGTTTTCTTCTTCACATTTTTGATGCATAGCTTTCACTCCTTTCAAGGTTATTACAAAAACTTGTAATTGTAGAATATAAAAGGTTTGCAAATATAATGAAGCGCACAAAGGATAAATACTTGTTAAAATGCAAAATAATCTTTCTTGGAAGCATGATCTCCCTATAGGCTGATGTGATTGATTAATTAGCTTTTCTGCAACTGCTTGAGAGAAGCAATCACAATTTCTTTTATTGGGATCTCTAGTTAACATCGGCAGCCTTGACACCATCCTGCTCTTAACAGTTTACCTACATATTGGTAATTTTATTTTCAAGATGAGATAGTATATAATTTTATCACCATGAGTAAAATTATAATTAAACATTAGAAAACCTATAATGAAAAAACTAACTTTTGAATCTTAGTAATAAATTTCTCAAAGAAAAACCATTGTAAACACTGAGCAAAGGACCAGCAAGGTCTAGCTCGTGTTGCTATAATGATTCCTATCATCTTTTGCCCTTCGGCTAACTGTGCAAAGAAGAAACCGATGAATAATATATCTAAAAATAGCAATGTAAGACACAGAAAAGGCTCTGTATTAGCATCTCATCATCCAAAATATCAAATCTAATTATTCAAACAAGTATCAAAATAAACAGTGTACTTAATCTTATTATTCAATAGTTGCTCCTTGGTTTCCAATATAATCAAGTGCAACCTATGGTAGATAACCATATCAACAAAGCTCCACGAATATCGCATAGGAAAAACAACTACTAATAACTTTGGCAACAAAAAACGGAATGATTTAACTAAGACCTATAGCTTTTCAAGAATGATTCAACTACTGGGCCTAACCCAAGTCATAAGAGCCTTCTGTGTACTATGGCCTTGATGACTCAAGATACAGGAGCTTTAGTAGTAAAGATTTTAGAGGCAAGAGAGTTTATAACAGAAACCTCTCGATTAATAGTTTTAGATTCATCTTTTGAGAAGTCTGCCTACATATTGCAAATATGTGTTGACAAGATGTTTTGACAAACCATTTTACCTCAAGATCCCATTTATGAAAAATGTCTATTGATGCTTTTCCTTAGCTATAGACTACCATGCAAGATACCCATCATATGTAAAACTAGGGAGAGTCAGCCTTTTTCAATGACGATTTGCATGCGGCAACCAGAGGTATGAATATCAAGTTATGTTCATTATGCATGAATATTCATCGAAAAATACTATAAATATTGAGTATCTCGAAAGAAGGGAATGAAGAAATTACTTGGCAGTGTAGAAGCCTGTGGAATACCAAGCATTTGAAACAGCAGCTACATCTATTTCAAAGCCTATACTTGGATCTGTTTCCTCCTTATTTTCTTTCGTCTCAACGTTTTCTATATTCCAAGGAAGCATAACAGGTAAGACACAAGAACACTATAGTAAAAGCATCCCTTAGTAGTCCAAAACCATATCAAGACATATAAAACCCAATGAATAAGAGGTATTCAAAGCTGGTGCAGTAAAAAATATACTACACTACTTAAAAGAGAGATGCTTGCCTTCATTGACATCCAAATTAGTAGGAGTTTCCATCTTCATCCAAGATATAGCTCTTTTTGTTGCTATCATGGCTGTTTTGACAATGTCACCTTCCAGAGAAAGTGGCTTTGCAGAACCATTAGTAGCATTGGAAGTGTTACCACCACATGTCACAGCTGAAAAACAAGCATGATACAATGCCCAAGGGGCCACCAACCAATGACCTACATATGGGTAATATGAATAGTAAACATTAGGATGAGAGGCCTAGCTTGATGCAACTGGATACTCTTGAGAAGCAGAATTCATGACCTCTCATGTAACAGCATGAGAACTTTCACGGGAAAAATGGTAATTCCAGTAACCAGATTGATAAAGATGCCTAAAGAATCCTTTGCCTCTTCTCCTCAACCTCATAATACTCAATAAGCAATTGATTATAGTCCCCTACACCTTGTGGATGTGAATAGCCTCTGGGTACATCTTCCACATCATTCACGAGTACACCATTTTAAGAATCTATGTAGAATTCAAGTGCATGTATTTTAGTTTCAGCATCTGAGGTGAGATTACCATTCCCTGCTGCATGAACCTATATATGCCTCAGCCATGAATGCACATGACATTAGTGAAGAGCTTACGGATTTCCTTATCTTGAGATCTTTTTGTTACCATGAATCCCTGCAAGGCACTTCAAAGGGAGAGATAAGACAAAAAAAAGAAAAATAAATGTTAGTGATTAAATATTCTCAAAATTTTGCTTGTAAAACCCCAAGGAGCATGTTGAAAAAAGCAACATTTTGACATTCAAGTAACATAAGCAACACTTGCATCCTCTTAATATTAGAATCTAAAGGAATTCAGCTTAACTTTTTTCTACTCATTGACTTATCTAGAATAAACCTTCTTTTTCTTCTCTTTTTTTTTTTTTTTTGTTGTGGTAGAACATGTAAAAGAAAGCAATAGTAGAGAAGGACAAATTTCAATAGAACTCACCTAGGCATAAAAATGGCACTAAGTTTTTTAATATATAGATTGCATCATCATGTGATTTGTCAAAGCATTACCTACTCCAACAGCTAGCACTTGAAGTGTTAAATACTTCTGTAAGAACACTGACAGAGATTCCCAATGACTGACCAAGAGCAAGCGCTCCTAAAACACCAAGCATACTCACAGCCATTGCCAAATTGTTGCAACTCTTTGCTGCCTAAATGAAAAACCATGCAATAGATGTTACAATCATAAAAATTATTTTTGGATAAGGACAAGTTTCTGATATACATTAAGAGAGTAGTATTTCTATGCACATTGGGCACATGCAGCAGAAGCAAGTCTATGGGATTATCATTGTTAACTTATCAGTCACAAATTCCATCCATAACAAGGAGAATAAGGGGAGATGAAAAAGGCCTAAAAAGTAGCAGCGTTGAGTCTGTAAAAGAACTTACTGAACCATTTCCTGCTCCACCACAATAAATTGTGTTCTTTCCCATTGAGAGTAATTTGGGTTTGGCAGCCCTATACACATCTTGAGGTCCACCTAACTAAACCTGGATGATAAGCCATCTCAAGTTCTAAAGTGTGCATAACAAAAATAAAGGGCTAATGCACTAATAGCTTAAACCAGGAAGAGTCAGGCCTCCTTCAATGAAGATTTGCATGTGGTAGCCAGTGGCATAAATATCAAGTTCTGTTCAATATGCATGAATATTTGCTAAAAAAAACTATAAATATCGAGTACAAGGGAAGAAGGGAATGAAGAAATCACTTTGGCAGTGTAGAAGCATGTGGAATACCAAGCATTTAGAACAGCAGTTAGATCTATTTCAGAGCCAGTCCTTGGATCTGTTTCTTCCTTATTTTCTTCCCTTTCAACGTTTTCTGTGTTCTAAGGAAGCTTAATAGGTAAGGCAGAAGAATACTATAGTAAAGGCATCCCTCATGTAGTCCAAAAGCATATCAACACATGAAAACCCAATGAATTAGAGGTATTCAAAGCTGGTGCAGCAAAATATATACTATACTACTTAAGAGAGAGATGCTTACCTTCATTGACATTTAGATTAGTAGGAGTTGCCATCTTCATGGAAGATATGGCTCTTTTTGCTGCTACCATGGCTGTTTTGACAATATCACCTTCCAGAGAAAGTAGCTTTGCAGAACCATTAGTAGCATTGCAAGTGTTACCACCACATGTCACACCTGAGGAACAAGCAGGATACAATGCCCAAGGGGCCACCAACATTTGACCTACGTATGGGTAACATGAAAAGTAAACATTAGGATGAGAGGCCTAGCTTGATGCAACTGGATACTCTTGAGAAGCAGAATTCATGAACTCTCGTGTAGCAGCATAAGGACTTTCACTAGGAAAATGGTAACTCTAGTAACTAGATTGATAAAGATGCAGAAGAGTCTTTTACCTCTTCTCCTCATAATAATCAATCAGTAATTGATTACAGTCCCCTGGACCTTGTGGATGTGAATAGCCTCTTGGTGTATCTTCCACATCAGTCATGGGTACACCACTCTAAGAATCTATGTAGGATTCAGGTGCATCTATATTAGTCTCAGCAGCTGAGGTGAGATTACCATTCTCAGCTGCATGAACCTAAAGATGTCTCATTCATGAATGCACATGACATTAGTGAAGAGCTTATAGATTTCATTATCATGAGATCTTGTTGTTACCATGAATTCCTCAATATAGCACTTCAAAGGGAGAGACTAGGAAAAAAAGAAATATAAAATGTCAGTGATTAAATATTCTCAAAATTTTGCTAGTAAAACACCATGGAGCATGCTGAAAAAAGCAACATTTTGACATTCAAATAACAATTAGAATCAACAGGAATTCAGCTTAACTTTTTTTTTTTCTGCTCATTGATTTATCTAGAATAAACCTTCTTTTTCTTTTCTATTCTTTTGTTTTGCTAGAACATGTAAAAGAAAGTAGAAGCAAGGAAAGACAAATTTCCACAGCTCATCAACTCACCTAGGCATAAAGATGGCACTTACTTTGTTAATATATAGATTGCATCATCATCTAACTTGTCAGAGCATTACCTACTCCTCCAACAGCAGGCACTTGAAGTGTTAAATACTTCTGTAAGAACACTGACAGAGATTCCCAACGGCTGACTAAGAGCAAGCATTTCTCAAACACCAAGCATACTCACAGCCATTGCCAAATTGTTGCAGATCTTTGCTGCCTAAATGAAAAACCATGCCATAGATGTTACAATCATCAAAACAGATTTTCGATAAGGAGAAGTTTCTGATATACAATAACAAACTATTATTTCTATGCATATTGGGCACATGCAGCAGAAGCAAGTTTATGAGATTACCATTGTTTACTTATCAGTCATAAACTCCATCTATAACAAGTAGAAAGAGGAATGGGAGATGAAAAAGGCCTAAGGAGCAGCATTGAGCCTATAAAAGAACATACTGAACCATTTCCTGCTCCGCCACAATAAATATTGTTCTTTCCCATGGAGAGAAATTTGGCTTGGCAGCCAGATACACATCCTGTGGTCCACCTACCTGAACTTGAATGATAAGCCATCTCAAGTTCTGAAGTGTGCATAACAAAAACAGGGTGCGAACGCACTAACAACTTAAACTTCCTCACGTACCGGAGTATGCTCAATATAGAGTAACTCACATAGTTTCTGAATGATTGAAGTAGAACAGTTGAAAAGATGCTACAAAAAAAAAAAGGCAAAGATTGTACATCGAATGCAACAAAACTACTGTTAGATAGACTACTACTATTCACTTCTAAAATACATGAAGAGAATAAGTATCCACACTATCAGGAACAAATCCCGGACAGTGAAGCAAGTACATAACTTTCTCATTTCCAAAAAACCTTAAGAAGATTGAACAAACGGTTTTTTTCATTGAAATGGTAAGAGGTGAATTCATACCATGAAAGTAAGTGTAGCAGCTTCTGCAGCAAGAACATCTCCACATACCGACACAGGTGCATCCAACATGACAGGCTTTTCCCAGTGACCTACATAAAAGATGCTTAAATATTTGAAGCCCTTGACTAAATGCCTCCAATCATTAGGATGCAAACAAGCTTCCTTGAACAAATTTAAGGACAAAATCTGGGGAGACGGTGTTAGCAACATATTACCATCCCCAACAACAATTGAAGCTTTAATCAACAAGATAAACAAGTCTGAAAAACAAAAATAAAACATCAAGATAATATGATGTTCAGAGAGAAGACATCCATATGCAATAAGTTCCCAAATGCCAGCAACAATACCAGTTTTGCAAGGCAACCATAACTGGAGAGTATCATCCTCTGCTTAACATTGATAAAGAAAAAGAAAAAAAAATTGTTAGCCACTAATTATGAACAATCCTTGACCTGTGCAATGTTTGAAACATGATCTGCTTTAGGTTTACTACATAATGCACTGGTATTCAAATTCCTCTCAGACAACTTAAAGATGTCATTATCCTTATCATATATGGTGCAAGCGAGAAACTTATGATCCAGTGATATCTTTGACAACTCTTCGTATGTATAACCTATAAATGAATTGAAAATTAATGGAAACAAATCATTTCCCTATGTATAACTTTCCTAGATTAAAAATCAGTTATGCATTGAAAATTCTTTTTCCAGCTTACTTGAACTTGCATCTGAAAATAATGTTGACGGCTTTAAACAATCAGTAAAGCAGGCTGGTTCTTCAGTTGAAGAGATTGGACTCTGGTACAGGCTGCAGAAAGGGCTCAAACTGTGTAGGTCCCACCCGCAGAACACCTTTGATGATTCCTGCCAACTATGGTAGTATTGATATGATCAAGTACATATTTGCATACTCTGAGGTTGATGTGGATGGCACATGCGGTGTGGATAAAAGCACTACCCTTCATTGTGCTGCTTCAGGTGGATCTGTTAATGCAGCAGATGTTGTTAAGCGCTGATCCTAACTGCATTGATGCCCATGGTTATTGTCCTGTTGATGTTATCTTTCATCATCCAGAGCTCCAAATCATGAGAACATCTGTCGAAGAACTACTTACAGGCAGCGCTTCTACTTGCTCTATAAATGGGAGGAAACCAAGGGTGTGCATTAATAACTCAAATTCTGGCTCACTTACACTTTCTTCTCCACCACAAAACGGGTCCCCACATTCGCCTTCTGAATTGGTGTATTCTCCCGTGGCTTCAAAATCTAATGATATTCCTGCTGGCTTGACATAGAGAATAGCATTTGTGCAATAGATGAGTTTCGTATTTTCTCTTTCAAAGGTCGCCCTTGTTCACGCGGATACTACCATGACTGGACTGAAGGTCCTTTTGTCCACACAGGATAGAATGCTCGCAGCAGAGACCCACGGAAATTCAATTATAGCTGTGTGGCATGCCCTGATTCTCGCAAAGGATCATATCGGCGTGGAGATATGTGTGAGTATGCTGACGGAGGGTTTGAGTGCTGATTGCACCCAGCACAATACCGAACCCGGCTTTCGCACAGTCCAGTCGATTGAGATCTTCCCCTGTTTTCTTGTTTCTTCTTGAAACGTGAAGGTTTTGAAGCCAACCATTCCTTCTGAATCTTTATTCCGAATATCTTAGATAGAACCTCAGAAGCCCTATCACCAGAATTCACAACTCAATCCCGGGATGGTGAATCAGACTCAGCCTATGCTGGCCTTGCCTTGTACTCGATCCACCGCTGGGAAATTCTCTTCAATAATCGGCCGTGGCGTTGGGCAGAAAGCCGATGATCTCGACGAGGCCCTTCCTTTTAACCTATACAGCCAGATTAATCACAATTCATCCCCTACCTCAAAATCCTTTGACGGACACCTGAGAAGTTAGTTGCTCGCCTTGGTCGACTTGAACGTTGTTGTTCCCTCTAGTCCTAAAATCATTACCTCTTTAAACCTGTTATGAGGATTTTGAGAGAGAGAGATAGAGAGAGAGGGGGGAAGAGAGAAAGCAAGAGAGGAGGAAGAAGGTGCGGAAGGCTCACAACAGAAAAGGAAAAACGTATGTATGGTTAAATAGCTCCCAACGGTCAAATATTGAAAGCATGCAAAACGTATGTATGGTTCTCATTAGAATAAAAATAATGATTTATTTATTATTTTTAAAATGAAAATAAATTTTCATTTAAAATATAAAAATTTTAAAAAATTCAATTTAATTGAAAATATAAAAAATCCAAAATTTGAAAATTATATTAAAAATAATTTTGATTTATGTTGATGCTTCAAATAAAATATAAAAATACAATAACTCAAAAATGTAAAAATTTTTGAAAACCTAATACAATGGACAAATTTCAAAGAAAAATAAAAATAAAATAAAATAAAATAAATTTTGTTGAAAAATAAAATACTAAAAAATGAAATAAAATATTAAATTTAAAAAGAAAATATATCAAGTAAAATCATTGAACAAAAAAATAATTAAAACAAAAATAGGAAAAATAAAATCTAATAAAATTCAAATAAAATAAAAAAATTAGAAAAAGAGCATATACAAAAGACTAGAAAACTAAAAAATAAAGTAAAATATTTTATAATTTAGAACAATTCAAGAATCACAAAATATTCCATATAAGAAATGGGAAATTTTTTTATTTACATTGATCTTTTAAAATAAATGTAAAATAAAAATACAACAAATCAAACAATAAAAAAATATAAATAGAACAAAAATGTAAATTCATGTAAAATAAATGAATGAAAGTATGTAAAAAAATAAAATAAAATTCAAAAATCAGATAAATAAAAGTAAAACGTAACAAAAAAAAACCAGATAAAGTAATAAAATTATGGTCACTTGGTTATGTCTAATCTAAAAAAAATAAAGTTACTATAAAAATAAGTACACTCAACAAAATAAAAAATTGAATAGGAGAATTTTTTTAAAAAAATCCAAAATGACTAAAAAGATAAGAAAAAAGAGTTTAAAAAATCCAACAAAATCAAGATAGTACATATAAAAAAGAAAATAGTAAAGAAATTAAACTCTTTGCAAAGCAAGAATATAGATTTTGTTGGAAAAGAGAATAGTAAAAAATGAAATAAAATATAAAAAATATCTCCAAAAATCATTAAAAAGTCAAATAAAATGAAAATTATAAAATATTATAAAAACCAAAAAATTAGAAAGAAAATAAAGAGAATGATTAAAAAACAGAAAAAATTAAAAAACCTTGAAACATGAAAAATAAAAATAAAATAATGTAAAACAATTTAGAACAATTGAACGATAGTAAAATATTTTATAAAAATTAAAAAAATAATTTTGATTTGCAATAATTTTTTAAAGAAAAATATAATAAAAATAAAATAAATCAAATAGTAAATAAATAAATAAATAATCTAAATAAATAAAATATGTTATTTCATTTGGGGAGGTTTAATGTTTGTTATTTCGCTCAATTAAGATCGACAAAGATGAAAAAAAAAAATTAGAACTATAAAAATCATAAAAATTACAAATAAATAAAAATTTTAGAAAAACCAGATAAACTAAAAATGCTATAAAAAATAAAGTTATTAAAAAGAGGATAAGTAAAGAAAACTAAAAATACACAAAAAAATAAATGTAAGAAATTTTTTAAAAAAGCCAAAGTAATTTAAAAAGATAAAAAATCTAAAAAAATCGAGAGAATACATATAGAAAAAGGCAATAATAAAGAAACAAAGCTCTTTGCAAATTAATAAAATAGATTTTGTTGAAAAAATTAATAGAAAATAAAATAAAATATTAAAAACATGTATCAAAAATAATTCTAAAAAATGTTAAATAAAATAAAATTAAAAAATTAAAAATAAAATGTAACCAAATCCATAACATTTAAAGAAAATAAAAAAAATAATTGAAAAAAAAACACAAAAGATTAGAAAACTTAAAACAATAAAAGGTGAGAAAAAATAATGTAAAATAATTTAAAACATTTCAAAAACCATAAAATATTCTACAGAAAAAATTTAAAATTACAATTTAGATTTGCATTGATATTTTTAAAAAATTGTAATAAAATATAAATTAAAAAGTATAAATTTTCAAAATACAACAAAAATATAAAAATAAATAAATAAATAAAAATATGTAAAAAATAAATTATAATTTAAAAATTAAAATAAATAAAAAGTAAAGAATGCTAAAGATTAAATATACTAACAAATTTACAATCACTTGGTGCGGTCTAATATTTATTAATTTATTAAATTAAAGTAATCAAAGATGATAAAAATTTTAAAAAAACAAAATATTTAAAATATTTTTAAAAATAAAAACATAAAATAGAAGTAAATAAAAAATCTTGTAAAACCAAATAAACTATCATAACTTATTTTTAATTAGGGTTAAATTCTTGAAGCGATTTAAAGAAAATATATTTATTTTTGGTGATTTTTTAAAAGATTTAAGAAAAAATAAAAATAAAGAGAGTCGCTAACAATCTTTTTTATGGTGTGATTGGACATCAAAATTTATTTATTTTTTTAAAAAATAAATAAAACAATATAGATCTTTCGAAATTAAAAATATGAATTCGAGAGTCAATTACACGTGAGAAAAGACTAGCACCCTTATAGTGCCCAAAAATTGATACTAATTGTTCATGATTATTTTTTGGTTTTAAAATTCATTTAATTTTTAAAATTGATTTTCAAAAATATGTTTGAAAAAAAATATACGTGATATGAAAATAAGTGAAATTTTAATGTTTTGAAAAATGTGAAGGTTTAACTCTTGTTTAAATTTTTAATTTTTGAAATCATTTTATAAGAGAAGATGTAAAGGTTTTACTCTTATTTAACATCTAATCTTAAAATTTTTTTTATAATGAAGAATATGAAGGTATCATTTTTGTTCAACCCCTAATTCTCAAAATATTTTTGTTGAAATTCATGTAAATTCAATAACATTTTGATACACATCCATCGTCACATTATGTAGAACATATAAATAATTTTGAAGTCTCATAACCCTAATATAAGCAAATAATTAATATTTAATATTTAAATTTAAGCCTTAAATTCAACTTTTATAATTTTATTAATTAAAAATAAAAATAAATTGAGGGTCATATACAGAAAATATTTTGAAGAATACAAATATTTTTCTCTTAAATTTTTTTATAAATATATTTTTAAATATAAAAATTCTCTCTTGAAATCTTTTCATATTTCTTAGAAAAATAATAAATAAATTTTATATTAGAAAGTATGAAAATCTCTCTTGAGATTTTTTTATGTTTTCTCAAAAATATTAAATAAATATTTTAAAAATTAATTTTATATTAAAAAATATAAAAACTACTCTTTTGAGATTTTTGATACTTCTCAAAACTTGAAACACTTTTATTTTAGAATAATTTTTTTATTATTAAAAAATTAAAAACCTATCTCTTGAAATTTTTTCATATCTTTCAAAATATTAAGTAGTTTTTTATATTAAAATATAAAATCTCTCTCTTGAGATTTTTTTATATCCCTCAAAAACTGAAAATATATATTTTTATTTATTTTTTTGCTTTTAAAAAAATAATTCTTACATAAAAAATATGAAAATCTCTCTCTTAAGATTTTTTTTCATACTTCTTAAAAGTTTCAAACATATATTATTATTTTTAAAATAATATTTAAAAAAAACTTTCTTGAATGATTTTATACTTTCAAAATTTTAAAATATTCTTTGCTTTAATTTTTTAATAAATTAAAATAATATCAAAGTGATTTCATTTTTTTGAAAACATAATTAAAATTGAGTAAAAAAAATAAAAATAAAACTTGATTTACTTAATAATTTTATATTATGAACAATCTAAATTTATTATTTTAAAATAACTTTAATATTTTAAAATTACCTATCTTTCTCTCTCTTTTTTTTTTTTTTCTTTTTTGGTACTTTCAAGCAAATTTCATGTATTCAATATAAAAGCATATACTACCCCACCAATCACTCTTTTTTTAGTTTATGTATTAGTTCCCATCCATTTTTTATTAAATTAAAATTTTTTTAGTCATCACTTTCACACACTATCCATTTTTTTAACTTAATTTTTTATATGTTCAATATAAAAGTACAGAAAAAATTATGTGTATCAAACTTTTGATTTCATGGGTTCAAAGCTTAGAATCTTTTTGTTTTGTATACAATTAGTACACATATTCTAGATGAGCACAATTGAGATGCTTACATATCCTTTTATTCTTTTATATATATATATATATATATATATATATATCACTAACCATTATTTATTTAAAGGTCATTTATAGCCTAAAATATATATATCTTGTCTATTTTCTAATACATGTTTTATATTTATATTAAAACTCAAAGGTGAAGCAAATGAGAAAGAAATTTTAAAAACCAATATGATATGTGTGGCCATAAGTTAATCAAGTCCACGAATATACATAGGTTGCGAATGTTGCATCAAATCCATGCATTAATTATCTATGGAGTCCAATATTCATGAATATTGATGAATAGGGTAATTGTCCAGTACCTTTTAATCTTTTAAGTCCTTCAGTAGTACATCCAGTAAGGCCATTTTAACCAAAATTAAATGCTTGTATGGTTCTTTTACTTTTTCCTTTAATCCTTTAAACCCCTCTTTTAAGTCTTCACATCTTTTCTTTAGCTCCCTAACAAACACGTCAAGGTGATCATCACTTGGGTTTTCACTTTAGACTATATTATCATCAAAGGAAGTGTACACTTTTTTTTTGAATGATAGAGCCATGCCAAGGATCCGATGTACCATTGAACCTACAGGCCTTGACTCACTTAAGATCTCACGTGACACCTACTCTCGCTATCCTACAACAATGTTACCATGAGCTCGCTTTTGCGTGCTTAACATTTAACACATTTAACATTTAAAGTTCACCATATTTATTCCAATTTATAAAATACCTAATAACACACGGATGCAGTGGCATGATAGTATATCTACAAAAATTTTATAAAATAAATACCTTTTTATTAGTCAGAGATAATTGCTATTAAAATAATAATATCCCCAAAATCTCTCGACAGTAGATAATGTCATTCCAAATGTTTAGATGAAAACAAATAACCAAGCTTATTAGAACCCACTTAGGAAATAATTAGTTATTTCATCTTTCAAGTGTGTACATATGCCTAAGGAGAAATAGCATTAATTTTGGTTTAGAAGAATTCATCTTTCATTTTTTAGCTCACATAACTTGATAAGAATACAAAGCAAAAAAAGTTATATGACTCTCTCATTAAGTACAAGAAAATAGTTACTTCTAAATAACAAAAAAAATTTTGGTGATCTATATTTTAATATCATTTTTTACTTTACAACTTATGTCCAACCAAATAAAGTATCAAATATTAGAAATAATGATTTGAAATGTAAATGAACATGCTTTGAGTTTTTATAACAAAATAGTTATTCCTAGTAATTGAAAAATTTGATAATCTGCAGATTAGTATCTTTTTTTTATTATTATTTTTTTGCACTTTACAACTCATCTTGATCAAACAAAGCATTAAATATTAGAACGAATGATTTAAAATGTAAATAAGCTTTCTTTGTATTTTATACCAAAAGAACAATCAAAGAAAAGCTTTCCACTAGACTACATATCATTGCGACAAAAGGAGAAGAATTTTACTTTTAAAAGCAAATTTAATACTAAATAACTAATAGGTGTACTTGATAGCTGCTTTATGACTAGGAAGTTTAGTCAAAATTTGAGTAGTCTACTCACTATAAGTTGAAAAAAAAGGAAAGTTCACAAGGGAGCGGATATCATTCCCACTAGTTCAAAGCCAACAAAATAAATAAAACTAGTGGTAAAGAGGTTGAAAAAAAAACTATATCATTTACGTGCAATAAATCTTCCTTTGATAAGTCATAATTTCAAATCAACAATGACTAAAAGGTTGTAAAAGATAACAAGAATGTGATAAAATCACTGCATCATTCAAATAATAAACTAAAAGTTAATGTAAAAGTCGATGAAAAAATTTAAGGAAAGAATAAGGTCTACATAGGGAGTTCAACATCAAAGCATTGCAATCTGTACCTATGGAAGAAAAATAACATAGTCGATTTTCTAAAAAGAACCACCAAAGATATCTAGAAAATGAAGTTTCATTTATGCAATGTAACAAAGTAGGAGAAAAAGAGAGAAACAATGGTAAAGAAGATTTGATAGTTTAATCAATATCATAAATATCAACCATTAAATGAGAATCAATAATAAATAAGAAAAGGTGTAAAAACTTTTAAGTTACTTAAAAGTTTTGAGTCAAGACTTAGAGCTAGGAAAAGTAGAGGACACAAACTATATGCTACATTTATATATATTTATATACAGAAACACAATACTTGCTTCTACTAAGTTAAAATCAATTTCAAAATATCAAGGCAGCTAACAATAACAATAACAATAACTTATTATATGAATAGTGAGTATTTAAGAATAAAAGTAACAAAAACAATCAACTTGGTTTCTTAGAAATATGAACTAATTTTAGTTTTTAAAATTCTGACCCAGTTAAAAGCTAGTGTGAAAGCATACATTCATATCTACCCTTCCTTCAAATTGATGTAAATGGGGTGACATAAGGCTGCTACACATAAAAAATTTGCTTTGAAATTTTGTTCCCTATGATATATTTAATTTTTCTTGTGTTACCTTCAAGCACATACAATCAATTAGTCCTATTAATTAGCTTAGGAATCTTCATAGAAATATGCAATGAACTAATAAATCTACAAATGTATCAAACTAATAAACTTAAATGATTTAGTTATTTATCAAATTATAGTAAAAAATTATTAAAAAATTATTTCTGTACTTTAAGCTTATATTACCATGACTAAGAACAACATGTGTGAGAAGTCCAAACTTTAAATCCAATCTATATGCCCTTTTAACTCATAAGCACGAACAACCTAGAAGCACAATCATAAAAAAAGAAATAGTGGTGAAATGCTACATGACAGATTTCTTTAGAGAAAGTAATAAGTAATACAAAGAAATACAAAGTTAAATAACTTTTCAATTCTTTTCTTACAATAAAGTTAAATCTTGTCACTCAATTCCCCCATTGCTAAGACAAAATTTCTAGTACTATTAGGTAATTGTGCTAATGAAATGAGCCACCATTGGTTTTAAACAAAAAAAAAAAAAGATTTCAAGCATGAGAATAACATTGAATGACAACAAAGGAACAAAGATTAATTATAACGAAGCATTACAAGATGAGATCAACTTTCTTACTCCATTTGCATAAATCATAATGGCAGACACAAGTATATGTAGATTACTATTAAGCAACAAGACCTACTAATGTGATATTTAGTCATCAAGTATGAGCCCACAGCTTCTGTTACATGGTCATCTTCCGCATGCAAATCATGGTATTTGGGTTCAAAAAAAGATCATGACTTGAATAAATTTGACATGTCAATTTTTATCCTAAGATGTTATAGTGGGGGGCAAATGTTGTAACTTTATAAAAAAAGTAGATTTGGGAAAAGTCATTTAGCCTTTCGTCAAACCCATTATAGAAGAAATATGCTAAATTTTCAGCTTTAACAATAAGAGAGTTAAAAATATATATATCAAATGAAGCAAGAAATGCCCATATAAGAGAAAAAGTTATCATTAATTTTAGGTTCACTTGGCTTACCTCCACATGAAGATGGGAAAACAACATCTGAAACATTGACAATGCCATCAGAACAAGTACATACAAATATTGCATTGCTTTTAGAAACTATAATCCAGCGATGCAACCTAGCACCTTTCTTATGAGATTTTCGTAATTGTAAGACATGCCTCCACTATTTAAAATTTTAAAAAAGAAAAAAGCAAAAATAATGTAATAACAAAATAGATTTCAAAAAGTAAAGGTAGACAAACCATCCAAAAAGAAAAGCCATTGAAACTCTATTCCCTTTGTGAACTTTTTTTAAATAAAAAATAAAATAAACTTATTATCAGTTAGTGTAATCTCTTTTTCTTCTTCATTTTTTGGTAGAATTCATGAAATGTTATAAGCAATGCAAGTCAAATGCATTGTTAGTGGGTAGAAGCTAGAAAAAATAATTTTAATACTTACTGAGTTGTGGTTAATTCTTCAAGATTACAAGAGGAGAATTGAAAAATTGTTAATAAAAACTTAATTTTAATGAGTTGCTTTTACAAGAAAATTGGAATTTAATTGAAAAGTTTTCTTAAACTTAGCTTTGGACTTGATCTTTAGTTTAAAAATCAAGACATTAACTCCGACCTCTGATTATATTCTATCAAAAAATGTGAACTAAATAATGAGCCTTTTAGTGTGAATGATCCAGATAAAGCCCGTATGAACAGTTAAAGTGAATTTCTTTGCCTCTATAACTTAAGTTTGCTTTTATCTTGAGGTACTTCCTAAGTTAAGGGACAACATGAACTCAAGTTTTGCATCCATGGGTGGCACAATTTGTCACTTTAGTTGAATAGAACTGTTGATATTTTCAAAGGTCCTTTCAACATCATTATGATATTTTCTTATCAACCAAGCAGAAAGATTTTAGTAATTAAAGAAAATTACATTACACATCAATTATAATGTTGAGATGTCTCATCAATTGACACAATTTTTTCTCAAGATTTCATGATTAGATTCAATTGGAAAATCGGCCTTTACGTCGATCCTTTAAGCGATTTATCAGGCTGTCCTTAACTACCCATGTTATAGAATATTGTTTGAATGGTCTGCTCTGAAATTACTATGAAAAATATAAATAAATGTTAATAAGGACTTTTGACAATGAGATCTCCTAATAGTGCAATTCAAATTATAAATAGTTTTAATGTTATGCTTAATGCTTACTTGTTATGGTCTTAGAAGTTACATCATTGGCAATTAGTCAAATTTCTAAATGATTGAAACTAAATCTTGAAGATGATTTTCGATCACATCAAACTGTTCAAGTAAATGAGATGGCAAAAGAAGAGGTCTATAATTTGACCTTGGTTTAGTGTTGTGGGTGGGTCTCTCTTGCCAAGCTGTGGTTGTTGCTCCCAATTCTCAATATAAAAGTTCTTGTACTCCCATGATTTAGTCCTCCAATACAATAGTGGATAAATGGCCACAGGATTACTAAATCCAATTCTTTTATTTGTCGACCTGTCTGTTAGAGCAAATGATGAGGGATTCTGAACTTGTCTGCCTGCATTACAAGTCAGACCCCTGTTTCTCTCTATTTTAGAGAGACTAGTTCTGCAATTATCAGTGAGCTGTTATTTATTATACGGTCTTGAAATTGTGGCAGCAACTGAGATTTGCTGCTATTGATGTTCCATTGGATATGTTTTAAATTTTGAACATTCTGCTGGAAAATAAAAATTACCCAACAATCAAGGTAGATACATTATGAAAAATGGGACAAGATATAGCCTAAGCAGGCATTATTACTATCTTTAATGGTGTTATAATTTAACAAGGTTAGCCTACTGTTGAAAAATCCAATAACAAGCACATTTCTAAGACGGGGTTTTACCCTATGGTCTAATGCTCATGTCATATTTTGGTTATTGTACATCACCGAGAGTTGGTATTTGGTATAGATGGAAAAGCTGAAGCATCAACTAATGTGAACGTAGAAGATCATGCTAACCAATAAAGTGGGGAAAAGAAGGCTGCTCCATACGATGAGCACCTAACACCTGCAGAGAGATGATACATGAGAGCAAAAAGTGAAACTTGATGTGCATAGGTTGGCCAAGGAAGCTAATAAATCTCCTCGAAATAAGATTCAAGACTTCAAGCAGTATCTGGCGAATATAATTGAGGATTACGACATTATTTTGGACTATAAAACACATTAGCAAGATTCTAATCAGTGAACTTGGTCAGCGAGATCTATAAATGATCTGATCATGAGGTCTACTAAAAATGATCCCATTATTTTGGACATAAAATGGGTTAATTATCGAGCCCTAAAAGATGAACTTAAAAATTAGGGCCCCAATAAATGGACCTAATTTGTAATGTGTGCAAAATTGAACTAAGAAAAATGACAGTGAGACTCAAAAAAGTTGAACCTGAAAATAAAGGTTAATGAAAAATCAGTCCTAATGGTTAGGCCGAAAAAATATAAATTTGGTCATTATTAATCCATTAAAATTGTTTGGTTACTTATTAAAATTCTGTTTATTGAGACATATCCATTGAATTTAAAATAATTTCAATCCATTTGATTTTATTAGTATGAGTTCGTTGAATTTAACCAATAAAAATTCATTAAATTTAGATTTATCTTGTCAATCTTTAGAAGATCGATAAGAAAAAGTTTGATCAATTTTTATTTTTCTATTGATCTTCTTAAAATGAATGAGAAAAGTCCTCAAATTAAGCAGTTCTTTTTCTCTTTTAATCCCACATACATCACATCCATGCATTCCCAGAGCCCTTAAAACTTTCCAACCAAGGGTAGCTCTAATTCCATATAGATAAGCAACCTATCACATTGAAGATAAATTTCCCAGTAATTAAAAACTGTACTATTTAATAAAAATGAATTCAATCAGAAGCTATATAGAAAACCAAATATTTGAAAGGAAAATAATGAACTTACACAATTATGAGTGGTGAGAGTGAAATTGACAAAAGATACGAAAACAGGACCAAGTCGAGTGCTGCAACAGCGCCATCTTCCTTTCTTTTCGGCACTGCTTCAGATGCAACGGATGCAGGGCTATCAGAAGCAGAATGAGCCATCTTTCGAGATATCATTCCACTTCCCACGAGTATGGGAGCATCTACTAGGCTTTGACAGTGGAACACAACAGTTACATAACCCACCAATTGCAATTACGTTTCTGACATTTGATTAAATGGATTGATTGTGAAACAATGCGTTCAAAATATTCTCTCAAACACAAAATTTCTGACATTTACTTTTTTGAAAGGCAACATGATATATAAGACCATACCTAGCACATCATATTAAACTCCCCTTCGACAAGATGAATGCCAACATCTCCAGAAGCTTTTAAAAGAACACTGCCAAACCAATCACTGACATTTGTCGTTATTGTTTCTCTGAGAATTTAGAAAGGTGTGGCTGTGCTTCTCCCTTAAAGAATTTAAAGGAAGAAAAGCAAGAAAAGCGTCGGATATGAGTTTAGAAAATTCTGGTTACTTTGCTTTTCTTCAGGAAGAAAAGCAGAGCATGAGCATGCAACGGTCAAAAAAAAAATGGTAATCAGATGTTAAAACGAGTGGTACACTCTCATACGTGTCATCATTTAATTGGTTTATTTGCCACGCAGTAAAATCATTTTTAGCTAAGAATTTAGTTTGTTTGGCTCATCGCTGGGTAATTGAAAAATAAACAGCCAAAAATTCAGAAAGGAGCGGGACAAAAAGGATGGCAGCTCGAGGAGAGTGAAGGACAGGATGAGGGAGAGAAGGCCAAACGAGTTCACATTTCAGCTTCGAAGTTCTCATTAAGACCTTAAGTAAATATTCTTGCTCATATTGTGAATTAGCCTGATATATATGCCAAAACTGTTTCTTGTATTCGATTTTGATATTCCTGCAACATGATTATGACTCTCAGAGTAGACAGAAAACTGGCAGAACGCTATAAGAGGCAGGAGAGCGTTCTCAAAGGGTTCAATGAATTCGACTCATTCACCGAATTGGGAATTTTGCCTGGAAGTTTAACAGAGGTTTCTTTCTTCAACCCTTTGACATTTCCTTCAACTCATCTATCTATTTTACAGCCTTATAAAATGTACAGTATGTTGGTTTAATCCTATGGATGACATATCTTAGGCAACTAGTAGTCTATATCTGGAAAATAAAAGAAGAAAGATCAATTTAGTTAACATGTTTGGAAGGTACTGCAAAGATGATTCTTCCTCATAAAAATCCCTTTGTTTTCAACGAGAGGATGAGATAAAGCGACTTGCAAGGAGGGAGAGGGTGGCAATATATGCATCTAATATAGCTAATTTGGTCATTAATGGCATTTTGTTTCTTGTTCTGCTCGTGGAGTTTGACTTGGTCCGTTGATTTGATACTGCTATATTTGTTTTTGGAATCGATGTTCAAATTTATTTGATTTTCATGAGCTAAAAGCATCTATTTAACATCTGTTATAATGGTAACCCACAAATTTACTGAAATATTTGGATTATAAGCGAATATTACCCAATAGAAGCATAAGATGCCTATTAGAATGACAAGATAAGAGAATGAAGTAGCTTCTGTTGCAGTAGTCGTTACATTAGGCAGTGTGAGGCTATAAATAGTCTGCTTAATAGGGAGATGTGGAAGAGAAGAAAAAGTGATGGAAAGGAAGGTGCAAATGTAAATGCATCCTTTTCTAGAAAAGAATTACTTGGAATGGATGCAGTGAGAATACTTAGCAGTCTTTCATATCTTTCAAGTCTCTTTCTCATAAAATTTCTTTTTTTTTTCGTTCAACCCAACAAGCATTTGATTCATTGTCTTGCATTCATTTTCTTATATCTTTCTTCTTTTTTGGCACTTTTAGTTCCCTCGTAACAGACAAAGCTAATGCGACATGACTACTAGCGTCCTACCGAAAATATGTCTTCAAATAGACTAAAGTGGTTTAGGAAATATAAATTATTGGGACAGAGGATAAAACCAAGAGCTTTAAGAGTTCCATAATGTGTTGAATGATGCCAATTTGTGCAGGAAAAAAGGAAGTAAATGATGGACAAAAAGTGCAGAGACATGAGAGCTTGGATGGAGATCAATGGAAAGAAAGAGAATTCCATTTTTGATGGTCCTTATCCAGTTTGGATATTGGAATTTGCTGATTATATTTCGCTTTTTACAAATTTCATGCTTTTTCTTTCTGCGTTGATGCTCATTTTTTGTCCATTCTTACTGAATCTTTTGCTGATAGTGATTTCCATAACTTCTGTTCTTTTTTTTTTTTAAATATTTTGATTTCTTGTTGCTTTTGCAAATGATCGATGATGGGCAAGCTGTTGATGTAAAGTGTATATCTGAGAGGCCTTTGATAAAACATTTGAAAGAGCTGTTTTGTTCATTAAACCTGAAACAAAATGTAGATGGTGTGCTTTTACTGCCTTTAAATGCTCATCCTACCATGGATGTTATTGGACCCCTGATTCAAGATAGTAATAGAACCTAAGTAGCAGAAGCTTGATGCTGTGGCTGTGGCAGTGAGAAAGGATGTGCTTTCAGTACAGAAACAAGTGACACATGAGAGCAATGTGGAATCAATCTCAAGGGATTATTGGACCAGGTTTTAATAGACTCGGTCAAGTAAATGTGTGTTGCTGGAGTCTCACCATTTTGTGCCAGCATACAGTTTTCTGTAAGCCCTAAAGTTGAGCTTTGAATGAACTATTAACATTGATCAAAATGACATGGAGTTGAAAATTAAGAGTTAATTGTACATGGTTTTGGCTCCAAACTGGAGAATCATGCATGACACTATATCTTGACTCAATCTCTTGATATATTTCCCTTTGTTTTTGAAGAACTGATGATGGTATGGCATTACCCTATCTTGCATTCTGTTTTTGGATAATTGGCCCTCAGCTACTTGCTGCTGCAGCCATACTAATTGAGGCCTAAGCTGAGCTCAGTTATTTTTTAAAAAAATATTTCTAAGAACGTTTGCTTTGTTTTATCATTTTAAAATGTTTTCTCTGTTTAATTTTATTTTCCATCAAAAGTAAGCAACGATAATATGAAACTAATATGCTATTTTGCATTAAATTGTTCTAGAGAGGTTGAGTTGGAGGAAGATACTAAACTACTTATTGGACCTCCACCACCAACTATGGTTGCTGAGGCTGATCTGCAAATGAGGCAAGCATTTCAGAGAGGTTCCTGTTTTATCTATTTTGCTTTTGATTCGAATTTAACTGTTTCTTTTTCTCATGTTTCAAAGTGAAAGCATACATTATTAAGTAATTTTACTGTTATTATAGCTAGTTGTATTTTGGACTGCTGTAATCTGAAATTTTCTCACAGATCTTCAATGTTGCAGTAGTGATTACAAATTTCATAAAATCATTTTTAACAAAATTCGGTTTGTTTACCTGATTGCGGTATTAGAGTTAGTTAAGTTAGCTAAACTTACATGTCAGCGTATCATTGGATCAAATTGTATGTAAATAGTGTATTCAACTTTCCAGCTTTACAGTTTACTTGCTCTCTGTTTGTCTCTGTTTTCAGTGTCAATCTTCTCTCTGGGGACTTTACAGTTAGTTAAGTTAACACTGTATTAAACAGCTTTAAAGTGTTAACTTTTCCATTTGAGGCTATAATTACTTGAGATTAGGTCTCATATCAAGCTGTTTTCTATTAATTAATATCTCTGGGGATTAATTGCATTTTGTTTCTTCTTCTGTTCATCGAGTTTGACTTGGTTAGTTGGGATGATACTGCTATATTTGTTCTTGGAATGGGTGTTCAAATTTATTTGATTTTCATGAGCTAGAAGCATCTATTAAAGATCCATTATAATGATAATCCCACAAATTTACTGGAATATTTGGACTATAAGTGAATATTACCACTATAGAAGCAGAAACTTGATGCTGCCGTAGTGAGAAAGGATGTGCATTCAGTATAGACAGATGCAAATGCCAAGCAAGTGACAGATGGGAGCAATGTGGAATTAGTTTGAAGGGATGATTCTTCAACCTCTACTGCTACTCTTGCTCCATAGTCTAACTTTCCAGTTTTCACAGGTATGTTTGGTTGGACCCTGTTTCTCACTTATAGTTTACCTGTTCAATGCAAATTCAATTCTCTTCTCTATGCTGCTTATTTTCTTGAGATGTTACTTTCTTTGAGTTGTGATCAGGATTTTTGGTTTCTAAAGGTTTGTTGTCTTCTCATGGCGGGCATTAGTGGTGAAACCTTTGAGTTCACTGTAGAGCAGGGAGAACCAACTCTGGTTCCTCCTGCTCGGGAGACAGAGAAGGGCTTGTACTTCCTGTCTAATCTTGACCAGAACATTGCAGCCATAGTTTGTACTTTCTACTACTTCAAGTAGGAGTCAAGAGGAATTGAGGATGCTGCTAATGTCATCGAGACTGCCCTGGCCAAGGTTCTTGTTCATTACTACCCAACTGCTGGAAGGCTAACAATTAGCTCATAAGGGAAGCTGATAGTGGACTGCACTGGGAAGGGAGCTGTTTTTGTTAAGGCTGAAGCCAATTGTGCCATAGAAAAGATAGGGGAAATGAGAAAGCCTGATCTTATTACTCTTCGAAAGCTGATTTATGACATCCCTGGTGCACAGAACATACTTCAGATATCTCCTCTGGTGGCTCAGGTTTAATGTTTCTCCTATCTATTTTTCATTTCTTCTCTGTTATAATCTTGCAATTCATTTTGCACATTGAGGCAGTTCTTTAGTATGTTAAGTCTTGAAATAAATAATTTCTAGCTGATTAGTGATTCATATTGGTTGCTAATGTGTCATAATCATTTATTTGGTCTCACATGATGAGTTAAAGTATCTGAACAAAGTGAAAAATAGTAGTCTTGGTAGAAAGATTAACAGTTAGCTTTGCAAGGCATTTGATTTCTTATACGTCTCTTCAACTGAAAAGTCCAAAAGGAGTTGGCAGTTGTAGCCTACATTGAATTTTAGCTTTGTGATTGAAATTGCCCATAGCGTGCTTCCCCAATTTGAAAGACCTTTCTGTTGTCAGCACAATTTATGTAGATTAACAAAAAATTGGACAGAAACAATGAAAGGAACTGCCAGTTCTATTGCTCAAAATTGTCTTTGAGGATGGCTTCTGGTTCTCATGTGTGTGTGTGTGTGTGTGTGTGTGTGTGTGTGTATATCTTCTTTCCAGGTGACTGAATTTAAGTGTTGAGGATTTGTTCTCGGGCCCTGTATGAACTACAATTTATTTGATGGAATAGCTGCTATGGAGTTTCTGAACTCCTGGGCTGAGACAGCCTGAGACCTGCCTCTCAGTGTTCCTCCCTTCCTAGATACAAGCCCACTCAAAGCCAGAAATCCACCTAAGATAGAGTTTCTGCACCATGAATTTGCTGAGACTGAAGACGTATCAAATACCTGCAAGATTTATGAGAAGAAATGCTTTATAGCTAAATGCAGTATATTTCAAGCCCTCTCAGGCTTTCTCTGGAGAGCTCAATGCCAGGCACTGAGAATGCAGCCTGATCAATAGATAAAGCTTCTCTTTGCTGCTGATGGGCAGACAAAGAGGATGCATCCTTTGTTGGGTAATGCAAAAAGCTTTAAGAGTTCCATAATGTGTTGAATGATGACAATTTGGGCAGAAAAAAGGGAAGGAAATGATGACAGAAAGTGCAGAGACATGAGAGGTTGGATGGAGATCTACAGAGAGAAAATGAATTCCATTTTTGATCATTCTTATCCAGTTTGGATATTGGAATTTGCTGATTACATTTTGTTTTGTACAAATTTCACTTTTTTTTTTTTTGTTTTTTCATTGATGCTCATTTTTTGTCCATTCTTACTGAATTCTTGCTGGTAGTAATGTAAATAATTTATGCTAATTTTTAATATTTTGATTTTCTCATAGCATTTGCAAATGATCGATGGTTGGCAAGTTGTTGATGTAAAGGGTATATGTGAGAGGTTTTTGATAAAATATTTGTTTCGGGTTTTTGTTAAATTATAAGTTAAAACATTTCAGGCAAGCAAATAATTTTGTTATCATGAGATCAAATAATTCATCAGAATTTTAGAATCCAATTTCAAGCTGCTGATCATCAGCAATTTTAGGTAAAAACATTTTAGGCAAAACATGATGAGATAGCAATATGATTGTGATTCTCACAAATATATAAACCATAGTTTAGTACCAACTCTATTGAAATCAATCTTCAAAAAACCTTCAAAAGTAAGCTCATGATGAGATAGCAATACGATAGAATTATAACTGTGATGAGATAGCAATACAATAGAATTATAACTGTGATTCAAAACCTTTGTTTCATCAAATAGGAATATGATTACAAATCAAGCCACAAATTTTTGAAATTGTTCAAGTATAAATTTAGTATCAAGAAAATGAATTAATCTTTCGGTGCCTTGGGACACTACAATCATAACTATGCAAAGCTGTAACATTTTCATAATAACAACATAGTAGCTAAACCACTAGACATCGACTCTAATTAGAAAATACGATGCAGGTCTAAACTACTACCCCATCCAAACTGCTAGTGCTACTGCAAAGTTACTGAAAAAAGAAAAATATTGTTGCTTTGCTTCAATGCAGTTGGCCTAGTTGGACTTAGTAAAATGCAGAACAATCAAGAGACTTTAGGTGGATTAATGAAGCTGCCAGCTGGGCCAAATTAGTATCAAAGTTGGTTATGCAGAACTGAGTAGTAGTATCTCTTTTTGATCAAATTGAGAGGAATAGAGAATGCTATTCTAGTTAGAGCAAGTTAATCTATAAAATAAAATAAAAAAATTGAGCGGTATCATTTCTTATTTGGGTAGAAACTTGTTTGCTAGTTACTTAGTGCATTCTTATTCTTTCTCTTGAAAAAATCCTCTATTGATATATTTCTTTGTGAATATTACAAATTGATTGATTCTGTTGCTCATTTTGGTAATTTTCTGGTTAAGATAACTAGTCAAGAAGTGTTACAAGATTTGATTTGACACTGCTCGAATTCCAAAAGTGGTATCAAAGCTCATTCAATCCAAGAAAACTATCGAGAAATACCACAAGAACCTAAGAACCTTTTACATCAAACCAAGATTAAAGTTGTGATCATGGCATCCATAAAGATGCACATTGAAAAATTCACAAGCAAAAATGACTTTGATCTCTAGAAGATGAAGATGTGAATTGGTACATCAACTACTGAAGGCCAAAGATGACAAATGTGGGAAGGACTCACAGTAAGAGGAAGGCCAAAAAAGAGAAAACAATTCACAAATAAGGATGTAGTAAAAGATAAATAAAAAAATCTTGGTAGATCCAAGTCTAGGTTGCTGGCAGGAAGTACTACTTTTGTGGTATGATAGGGCACATCAGAACATTCTACAAAGATTTAAAGAAAAATACAAGAACAACAGGGAAAGGAAGCCGTTGTTGTTATGGGAGGCAGTTTAGATGAAGGAGAGCCCTTGGCTATTTTTGAAACAAGAAATTCTAAAGAACAAATTATGGATTCTGCATGCACATTTCACATGTGTCCAAGAAGGGATGGTTTTCTGGATTACACACAGACAAATTCAGGTAGAGTAATTATGAGGAATGACCAATCATGGGACATTAAAGGTATTGATCTGTTGCTTTCATGTTACAGGATGGAACTACCAAAATTCTCCAAGAGGTAAGACATGTACCTCAACTTAGAAGAAATGTAATTTATCTTGGAACTTTGGATGCAAAAGGGTATCGTTTCAAGGCTGAAAGAAGGATTCTTAAGGTCTTGAAAGGATCTTTAGTGGCTTTAAAAGGTGTTGAAGAAAATGGTTTATATGTTTTACAAGGTAAAGTTATCCAAAGAGCTCCTAGAGATAAGCAGAGTGCTTCCAAGCTTTGGCATAAAAGATTTTGTCATATAAGTAAAAATGGATTGCAAGTCTTGAGTAGACAAGGGCTATTAGGAAACGGAGAAGATCTCAAGGTTATGATTTTGTGAACAAGGCATCTTGGGAAAGCAGTATGGATTGAAGATTACCGTTGGAAGTGAACATTGGTACAAAGGAACTATGGACTATATCCAAGCTGATCTATGGTGATATGAAAGAATTCCTACTTAAGGATGGTGTGGATATACTTATTGAGACACAGAGACGACAAGTTTAAGAAATTCAAAGAATAAAGAACTGAGATGGAGAATCAAATTAAGAAAAAGATCAAGGTACAGAAAAGTGATAGTGAGCTGAAGTTTTGCAACAAAGCATTTAATCAGTGCTGCAAAGAACAAGGAATTGTGAGATACTGGATAGTAAGGGCTGCTTCACAACAAATGGGAGTAACTGAGAGGATGAGTGGAACCTTAATGGAGAGGGTGTGGTGCATGTTTTTTTCAGCTTTCCTAAGTAAGGGATTTTGGGAAGAAGCTATCTTAATAGTAGCCTATTTGGCAAATAGATGCCCTTCAAAGGCCATAGGCTGGAAAACAACTTGAGAAACGTGGAAAAGAAGGCCTCCAACCCTAAAATGTTTGAGGGGCTTTGGTTGCGCAGCCTTTGCACATCAAAGAGAAGGTAAGCTTGATCCAAGGGCTGTTAAGGGCATTTTTCTTGCTTATTCGAAAGGTGTGAAAGGATATAGAATTTTTGCATCAAGGATGGATCAAGCTATAAGAATATTATAAGCAGAGATGTTGCTTTTAATGAAGCATCTATGCCTTTTAGTCAACAAGTTGGACCTCTTGATGAAGCTGCTGAAAATGTATCCAATTTTGAGAGAGTGTCTGAAGTAGAGGTGGAGCCTAGATGACCAATGAAGCTGACAAGACATCTCCAAATATCCTAAGATACCATAGCAGCCTCATATCAGAGACCAAAGCAGTCCATAATAGAAGCAGTATAGGAAACCTTTGCGAATGATGATATGCAGATAAGATATTATCAGTTAGCTAGGGACAGGACAAGAAGGAACATTAAACCCCCAAAGAAATTCCGACAAAATGAGTCTAGTTCCAACTTAGTTGAAGGAGAATTATTGGCTTATGCTTTGAATACTATCGAGCATATGAAAGGCTTAGAACCAAGGAACTTCGGAGAAGCTCTAATAGGACAATAGGTAGAGTTATGACATCAAGTAATGTTGGAACACATAGACTCTCTTCATGAAAATGAAACTTGAAAATTATTTAAAAGACAAGAAAACAAGAAAATAGTGGACTAAAAATAGGTGTATAAAGTTGGGGATGTAGATAGTGGTAGAATTCCCAAAAGATTCAATGCTTGATTAGTAGCCAAGGGTTTTATCTAAGTGGATGGAGTAGATTATTCAGAAAACTTTCACCAATTTTTAAGTATAAGAGCATAAGAGTTATTCAAGTTAATATCACAATGGACAACTGTGAGCTTAAATAATGTAAAGACAGGTTTTCTCCTTAGAGAATCAGGGAAAACCATCTATATAAAGCAAATAGAAGCCTTTGAAGAAAAGGGAAGAGAAGATCAAGTCTATGTGCTTAAGAAATCCTTGTATGGCTTGAAAAATAACCCAGGAAATAGTACAAGAAGTTTGACTACTTTCTAATCTAAGAAGGTTCCAAAGGAAGTAGCTATGATGCATGTTTATACTTCAGGGATGTTAGTAGTAGTGAAGGTGTGATGTTGTTACTTTACGTCGATGGCATGCTCATCACTGGTAGTAGCATTCAAAGAATCAACATGATTAAAAGTATGCTTAGCAAGAGTTTGATATGAAGGATTTAGAGCCTGCTAAGACAGTACTTGGTATTCAAATACAAAGGGAAAGGAGATGTTATATGAAGTTGTCCTAACAACATTACTTGAATAAGGTTGCTGGAAAATTTTTAATGGTTCAATCTTGACTAGTGACTGTTCCTTTAGAAAATCATTTTAAATTTTTTGTAAGTGGCTGCCCTCAGAATTGAAGAAGAAAGACAAGAAATGATCAACATTCCATACTCTAGTGCAGTTGGCTCAATGATGTATGCCATGATCTGCAGCAGGCCTCCTCTTTGCTATGTAATTAGCTCGCTTAGCTGCTATATGGCTAATCCAAGGATGGAGGATTGGCAGGCCATGAAGTGGCTTCTAAGATACTTAAATTAGCTCAAGAATCATTTACTGAACTATGAGAAATGGGGTCTTACGTTACAAGGGTTGGTAGGCTTTATAGATTCTAATTTTATTGGTGACATAGACGAAAGAAGATCATTGTCTGTATATGTGTTTATGTATGAAGGTTGTTGTGTGAGTTGGAAGGCTCCACTTTAACCTATTATAACCTTGTCCAGCACAGAAGCAGAATATGTAGCAATGCCTGGGGGTTTAAGAAAAGGAATTTGGTTTGTTGGATTGCTAAAGGAATTGGGAATTTATAGCTCAAATGTGATCTTATTTTCAGACAGTCAGTCAGCAATACATTTGTGCAAGAATCTAGTTCACCATGAGTAAACTAAATAACTTGATTTTAAGTACTATTTCATATAAGAAAAAGTAGAGGATGGCTGCCTCAAACTAGAAAAGATAAAAACTTAAAATAACCCTTTAGGTATGGCACCAGAAAGGTTGTTCCGTTTGAAAGCCTACGAAGATGCAAGGAGTTACTAGGAATAGGCATGGAATGGTGATCTGTTTTGGTGATGCAGTAAAGTCTACATTAGTACCACTTTTACTGAAACAAGGTGGAGAATGTTTCTGAATCAAGATGGACAATGTTGCTAAAAGTGATTCAGCAAAGTTACAGGGAAAAGGAAAGGACTATTGCTTTGCTTAAATGCAATTGGCCTAACTAGACTTAGTAAAATGCAGAACCAATCAAGTGGCTTTTGGTGGATTAATGAAGCTGCAAGCTGGACTTTAGTTAGGCCACATCAATTAGAAACATCCTTCGAATCAGTATAAAAGCTGGTTATGCAGAATGGAGTAGAAATATTTATTTTTGATCAAATTGAGATGAATAGAGAATGCTTTTCCACTTACAGATGAGTTAATTTACAAAAGATTTGAGGGGTATTGTTTCTTATTTTGGTAAAATTTTGTTTGCTAGTTACTTGGTGCATTCTTGTTATTTTTCTAAGAAAAATTCTATATTGATATATTTCTTTATGAATATTACCAATTGATTAATTATGCTACTCATTTTGATAATTTTCTGGGTAAGAAAACTAGTGAAGAAGTGTTCAAGATTTGGTTTGACGCTGCTTGAAGACTAACAAGTGGTATCAAAGCTCATTCGATCTAATAAAACCAATGAGAAACACCACCAAAGCCTAAAAACCTTCTGCATCAAATCAAGATTGAGGATCATGGAATCCAAAAAAAATGGATATTGAAGAATTCATAAGCAAAAATATCTTTAGTCTTTAGAGGATGAAGATGTGAGCCTTTATGGTACAACAAGGACAGATAGAAGCACTAGCTAGAGAGAAGCACATTCCTATGATTATGCCAGAAGAAAGGAAGAAAGAATTGCTAAAAAAGGCACACAGTGCATTGATTTTACACCTTAAAGATCAATTGCGGAGGAAGGTAACCAAGGAGAAAACTGCTGCTGGGATTTGGTTAAAGTTAGAACAATTTTGCATGACAAAGTCTTTTGCTAATAGGCTATACCTCAAGATTTAGCTATACAAATAAGATGCTTCCCAGCAAATCAATGGAAGAGAATACATATGAATTTCTAACATTATCTTAGAATTAAAAAATGTGGATATCAAGATTGAAGATGAAGATCAAGCCCTGCTACTATTGAGTTTTTTTACCACAAAATTACAAAAGTTTGACTAATACAATGATTTATGGTAGGGATACATTATCTTTGGTTGGGGTACAAAATACCCTTAAATCTAAAAAACTTGAGGATAAAATAGAGGCCAAAGATGAAAAATCTAGAGAAAGACTTATAGTAAAAGGAAGGCAAAAAAAAAAAAAACCAAAATAATTGACAAGTACGGATGCAGTAAAAGATAAATTAAAAAGTCTGTCAGATCTAAGTTTATGGCTGGTAGGAAGTCTTACTTTTGGGGCAAGATGGGGGCATATTAGAAGATTTCACAAAGAGTTAAAGAAAAACAACAAGCAGAAAAGGGAAAGGAACCTGATGTCGTTGTCGATTGTAGCTAAGATGAAGGAGAGCTCTTGGCTGTTTCTGAAACAAGAAATTCTGAAAAATGGATTAATGATTCTACAAGCGTATTTCACATGTGCCTAAAGAGAGATTGTTTTCTGGACTACATCAGGCAAATTCAGGTAGATTACTTATGGGGAATGACCATATATGCAACATTAAAGGCATTTGATCTGTTGCTTTCAAGTTTTTGGATGGTACTACCAAAATTCTTTAAGAGGTAAGACATGTACCTAAACTTAGAAGAAATCCAATTTCTCTTGAAAATTTAGATGCAAAATGGTATAGTTTCAAGGCTAAAAAAAGGAATTCTTAAGGTCTTGAAAGGATCTCTGATGGCTTTAAAATGTGTTAAAGGAAATGGTTTATATGTTTTACAAGGCAAAGTTTTCCAAGGAGGTGCTAAAGTGGTAGTTAAAAATGAGCAGAGTGCTTTCTAGACCTGGCATAAAAGATTCAATCATGTGAGGATTGCAAATATTGAGTAGCCATTAGGAAAGAGAAGATCTTGAGGTTAGGATTTTGTGAACAATGCATATTGGGAAAGTAGCGTAGATTGAAGATTGCTGTTGTATGTGAGCTATGTCCAAGCTGATTTTTGGGGACCTTAAAAAATTCTTATTCATGGAGGTTGCTCTTATTTTCTCTCTTTAGTGGGTGACTACTCGAGGAAGGTGTGGATATACTTTTTAAAACACAAAAACAACAACTTTGAGAAATTCAAAGAATGAAGGACTGCAATGGAGAATCTAACTGAGAAAAAGCACAAGGTACACAAAACTGATAATTTACTAGAGTTTTGCAACAAAGTGTTTGATCAAACTGCAAAGAATAAGAAATTATGAGATATTAGAGTGTAAGGGTTACACCTCAACAGAAAAGAGTAGCTGAGAGGATGAATAGAAACTTAATGGAGAGGGTGAGGTGCATGCTTTTTACAGCTAGCCTAGGTAAAAGATTTTGGGGAGAAGCTGCTTCAACAGTAAACTATTTGGTAAATAGATGCCCTTCAAAGGCCATAGGCTTAAAGACACCTGAAGAAACATGGAAAGGAAGGCCTCCGAGCTTGGAAAGTTTGAGAGTCTTTTGTTCAATTCTTTATTTTATCTTTTTCCTCTACTTTGCTAAAATTCTCTTCTCTTCCACAATAAGCAAACATATGCTTCTTCGGTTGCCCACTGAGGAAATTTCCTCCTTACCTAATAACAAGAAAAGGGCCTGGTTTTACTTGAAAATTTAACACCAAAACAGGAAAAATAGAGTGCTCGTGACTTGAAGGCAATAAAAATTACTTAGTTATATGGATCGCATTTAATTTTGTTATAATGAATGCCATTTGATTAAAGAAACAAGACAACTATTGGAAAGAGTTGATGCACCTAAGTAAATGGTCAACCAATTGCGATACTTAGTGGCTATTTGAGATCAAATCAAATCAGACAAGCAGAGAAGTTGTTCCATGAAATGCTAGTAAAAGATGTTTCTTGGAATCCTTGATTGATGTTATGTGTGAACAAGGAATGATCAAAAATGTCAACAAAAATCTTTAAGTTGTTCAAGAAAATGACAAAGTAGAAGCATTAAGATGTTTTTCATTAATGTGAAACCAAAACAAGCAAATACAAGTCTGATCTGATTGGCCATAAATCTTATTTAATTTAAACCCAAATATGTTAATGCACCTAATCCTAAGCACACTACAACATAATTTCCAAGAGACATAAACTTGACTCAACTAGTACCAAATTAAATTAACTTAAAAGTTGATACCACCCTACGACCAAAGAAAATAATAATGTTTTGAGTGCTTGTAGTGAATTGGTTTTGGTGAGATAATAGATTTAGCATAGTAAATCAATTCATCATGACAATATATGCATGGTATCAACACTAAACATGCATATGGAATGTGTGAAAATGTGTTCTAATAGAAAGATTTAGGACACTATAGGTGAAAAAGATAAGATCTTGTGACATATTATACATGGAGAAAAGATGATAAAGTTACAGTGACAGATGTAGGTTACCATTCATGTTTAGAAACAAAAATAAATAATAGAAAATAGATTATTTAAGGCGAAGAAAGAAAGAAACAGAAATTGTTAGTATTTACAAACCTAACCTCTTGCTTTTCACGATGTCTATAGACTACATGCAAAAAGCCTTAACTGATAGATATAACATAGCATAAATTTCTACTATTAGATATCATGATGCAAATAAAAATAACTTCCTAAACCTAAACTAATGATGTTTTCAAGAATTGCTCAAAATGTCCCACAATCTTTTATCTTCTTAAGAACCCTGCATCTTTTTAGTATGCTTTTTCTAGTTAAGAACAAGAAAATTATACTAAAGGTTGTTAGCTAAAAGTTAAAAATTAAAGCATGATGGTTGAATAAGGTTATGATATTTTTATTTATATTATTAAGATAAACATTATAAAAATAAAAATAACAGTTATTTTTAAAGAATAACAATAAGATTTTAAAAAATTATTTTTTATTTTATCTTTTAAAATAATATTATTTTGATAAAAATTTAAAATTTTTGCACCAAAATAAGTTTGGTAATATAAATAAATTAATATTAGATGAAGTTAATGGATCAAAAAGCTTATTCACAATTCAATCGATTAAACAAACCATTTTAATCTAATATTTAAAAACATTATAAAGAGATAACAGCAATAAAAGTTTTGGTTTTAAGCAAATAATCTCTAATTCATGTCATTCTAAATGGAAAAGGAAGGTTTTCATGGTGATTCTCTCTTTTCATTGCTGAATAAAAGAAAAAAAGTACCAAAGATTTTCTCCAATTTTTTTCTATTTGTTCACATGGTTAGTAGGGAACTACCCCACTAGTCTGCCAATATAATTTCTAAATATTATTTAAATCTTATATTTTTTTAATACTTAATAAATAAAAAATAAAAAATAATATAAAATAATTCAAAACCCAACGATTGTTACAAAGATCAAATGGTAATGTAGTAAAAGATGAAGTAGAAGACAAACATCAAAGGAGTGACCGAATGGAAGAAATGAAAGATCCCAGAATTAATGTTGCCAACAATTAGATCAGCAATGCTCTTCACTGTGGCTGAGCATCGAGGCATTGAACTCTACCTATTATAGAGCATCACCCCATTAAAACTGTCACAAGTGGGTGGAAGGTTGTTCATTAAGAAATCAGGTTTTTCTTATAGATGTTTCGTGGCTTAACTTGAACCATTTTTACATCATTACTTTTTCTTTTTATTTCTAGCTTCTCTCTCCTTTCCCATCTCATCCACAATTAAATGGTCACAATTAAAAAGACACATTAATTTATTAGTTCCTACTAGTAAGAGGATTTGCTATTTTTTATTTATGTGATTCTATGCATTGATAAATTTGAAATATATAATATCAAGGTTCATTGCATAGGTTGTATTATCTTGCAATATTTCAAACAAATCTTTATTGTTGGAATGCATTCTAGAAAAGGAAAATCAAGCAAGCTAGTCATAGGTTTGATAAACACGAAGAAGAAAACAAGCCTACAACATGTGTAGGAAAAAATCATTTGGTTATAAAACTATAATTTCCTTGATAGTTCAAACATACAACTATAATGCCAACAAAACTATTATTGTTGTCATTCAGATTTTGAGGTTACTTAAGAGCAAAACCAACCAGTTACAATTGTACATGAAAATACAAACCATAAAGAAATAACTATCTAATATTGCACCACAAATGAAAAAAAAAAAAGAAAAACAAATATTTAATTTTTGATAATAAAATCACAACATTAAGAGCTAAAATCCTTTCTATTTCAGGTGAGAATTCCATAAATTTGATCAATCAATAGAATAGGTGATCAGTAATCAATACATCATATGCAATAAAAGTTTTGAAATCTCAATGATTCCTAACATTCGAAAGAATAAGCCTCCTTATTCGCAACGATTCTCTAAGATGCAATGATGAACCCTTTTCTTTATACTATTATCTCAAACACATAAACATAAGTTGATTTCTAGGGGCATAAGGAGGATCCCATATCATATTCTAGTGGTTCACCGGTATCATTTTCTCTCTTGAGGACTTTACTTATTCAAGTTAAACCATTTTTCTTGGGTCTTGATTTTATGTACTCCTAAATAAAATTACTATGTTGCACCCACAGGGTTGTGTAAGTGGTTAAGAGTGAATATAATTATGATAATATGACTAATGTTCTCTTCTATGATAACAATGATTAAGTTATCTTATAAGACCAAAATATGAAACAGGTTTAACTAATAAATGGAATATATTTTAAAATAAAATTGGTTTTTATATCAAATCCCCACAAAGTGCAATAAAAATCTAAGTTTCCATAAAAATACCATGGAAGTCCATAGAACAATGCACTCCCACCAACTGCAATTTCAAATGCAGGAATTGCTGAGAAAAATAGTGTATAACGTATAATCCTATAAACTAGTCAATCCAAAATTTGGTAGAGGCAAACTATAAAAACATTTTGACAAAAATCAACTATCAAGATTTCATAAATATTTGCAGCATGTAATAAAATAGAGTTCAACTAGTCTGTAGCTTATGACAAAGATTATCAAATGAAATCTTTGATTTTCATGAAGGTGATAATCTTTGAGCAATTAAATAAAATTGCTACCTTCAGATAACACTCACACTCTCTAGTAAAATGAAGAAACTACAAGATTTAAATAAGAGATTATGATGTCCATCATTAATGCATTCTGCAAAAATTTTTACAAAGAAAGAATTTATTATCAAACCCCATTTTACCCTTCTTTTAAATCTCTAATGTTACATGAGCATTGTTGAGATCATGTCCATGTAATTAACCTTTTAGTGAACCATTTCATTTCCACAATTTAAGAGGAAAAGGAAACCCTAAAAGAAAGAAAAAAAAGATAAAAAGTTATCTCCATACGGTTCATGAGCTTTGTCTGATATCAAGTCAAAAATAAGTTGATATATAACATCATTATAGCTTCAAGAGAAGTTTTTTTTTTCTTTTCTTATTATAAGTGTAAGAATTGAAAACAAACAATAAATAAAAAAGGAGGACAAAATAAGAAGAGAAAAGAGTGAATTACTAATAAGAATATTAGCATAAAAGCTTATGCACGGATCTCTCTTTAAGAAAAATGTTAGAAAGTACCAAAGGTGCAGCCCTTGTAGTCATAGTTAGCTCAACAGCCACTAGAAGAAGGGTAGGCTTCATAATTGAGGAATGTACACGATGAGGCTTAAGATCAATTGTCTCATCTCCTTTCTTAAATCAAAGTAAAGGAGCAAGAAGCATCAATAGATGTAAAATGTTAACATTATCATAGTACTTACCTGCATTTCAAATCAACAATAGAGATACCATTAAATCCTTGCAATGGACAAGGCTATAACTTTATTCAACCATCTCTAGAGTTGGATGAAGAATTACCAGTAATTATCAGAAGAATTTCAAAAAAAGATATAGAAACAAAAGTTAAACTATTAAAAGAATCACCATTAATCTATTGAACAATAACAATAACTAGGTTAAAAATTGATTTTTTTTCTAATTTTATAAACATGTTTCTAAGAAAAGACTATGAAATGTGCATTGCACTGTAATCCCCAAGCAATTCAACTAGACCACCTAACTCACCACTTGTTCATTCTTTATTTTCTCTTTTTCCTGTGCTTTGTTAAACTTCTCTTATTTCCCATAACAAGCAAACATATGCGTCTTCGATTGCCCACTGAGAAAATTTCCTTCCTAGCTAATAACAAGAAAAACAAAACCTGATTTTACTTAAAAATTTAACACCAAAATGAGATCTAATAATGCAACAGGAAAAATAGAGTGCTCGTGACTTGAAGGCAATAAAAAATTACTTAGTTATATGGATCGCATTTAATTTCGTTATAATGAATGTGATTTGATTAAAGAAACAAAACTACTATTGGAAAAGTTGATGCACCTAAGTAAGTGGTCAACCAACTGAGATGCTTAGTGGGTATTTGAGATCAAATCAAATCAGACTAGCAGAGCAGTGGTTCCATGAAATGCTAGTAAAAGATGTTTCTTGGAATCCTTGATTAAAGTTATGTGTGAAAGAGGAATGATCAAAAAAGTCAACAAAAATCTTTAAGTTGTTCAAGAAAATGACAAAGAAGAAGCATTAAGATGTTTTTCATTAATATGAAACTGAAACGGGCAAATCTAAATCTGATTTGGTTGGCTATAAATCTTATTTAATTTAAACCCAAGTATATTATACAACTAATCCTAGACATACTACAATATAATTACCAAGAGGCACAAACTTGACTCAATTAGTACCAAATTAAATTCACTCAAAAGTTGATACCACTGTATAAAAAAAAAAATTGACAATGTTTTGAGTGCTTATAGTGAATTGATCTTGGTGACACAATAGATTTAGCATAGTAAACCAATTGATCATGACAATATATGCATGGCATCAACACTAAACATGCATCTAGAATGTGCAAAAATGTGTATTAATAAGAAGATTTAGGACACTGTGGGTGAAAAAGATAAGATCTATGAGCATATTATATATAAGGAGAAATGACAAAATTGTAATGATAGATGTATGTTACCATTCATGTTCAGAAACAAAAATCGATAGTAGAAATAGATTTATTTAAGGCAGTGAAAGAAAGAAACAAAAATTGTTAGTATTTATAAACCTAACCTCTTGCTTTTCATGATGTCTACAAACCACAAGCAAAACACCTTAACGGATATATATAACATAGCATAAATTTCTAATAGCATAAATTTCTACTACCAGATATCATGATGTAAATAAAAATAACTTCTTAACCCTAAACTAATGATGTTTTCAAGCCTTGCTCCAAACGTCCCATAATCTTTTATCTTCTTAAGAACCCTGCATCTTCTCAATATGCTTTTTCTAGTTAAGAACAAGAAAATTATACTAAAGGTTGTTAGCTAAAATCATATAACTACTTAATAAATCATAACCATTAGGATCTCTTTAGGGTTCAATACAGGAGATACTTTGGTAGTATACTGCATGAAGAGATTGTAATGCAGAAGTAGGCAAGTGGAAGTCGTGCCACAATTAATGTTTTGGTGTAGTGAAAGGTCAAGAGAAGCAGAACAAAATTAGAGAACAAACTCAAAGGTTGAACTATTAGAGAAAAATTTGAAAAATTGTGTTGAATTGCTTCTAACCATTATAATAAGTCTTTAAATAATGCAAGGGAGTAAATTAAGAATAGAAAACGTAGAAAAAATAGGAAATTGACTTAAACTAGAAATGAGAAACCTAAAAGAATAAGAAACTGACTAAATAGAAAACTTGAAAGAATAGAAATTGAATTAGACTAGAAATGAAAAACTTGAAAGAATAAGAAACTAAGATAAAATAGAAAACTTGCCCTCAAGTTTTCTGACAGCAAAGAAAACTCATATGAGGGAAAATACTCAAAGATATTAGCAATATTAAAAGTAATGGAAATATTCATATCATCTGGAAGATTGATCTTGTAAGTATTATCACTAATCTTTTAAAAGACATGAAAAGGATTGATTTTCTTATCTTTGAGCTTATTATATGTGCCAACAAGAAAATGATGCTTTTGAAGATGAATCATCACCGGATCACCTTCATTAAATAATTTAAGATGTCGATGCTAGTCTGCAACAATCTTGTAATGAAGATTAGCCTCGTCTAAATTCTTCTTCACCTCAGGATGAATCTATTGAATTCACTCTACAAACTTCTCAACATTAGGGTTAGCCTTATGGAAAGATGGCAAATGTAGCGAATCCAATGTATACCTTGGAATACTAATGTAGAGAACTTTAAAAGGAGCCTTTTTGGTCGAACAATTAGGCTTATGATTAAAAGCAAACTCAATCTGTGAAAAAGCAGCATTCTACTGTTTTAATTTATCTCCACTAACACATTGAATCATATTTCCAAAAGTATGATTAACCACCTTAGTTTGTCAATCGGTTTAGGGGTGACTTGTGGTACGATACTTCAATGAAGTATCAAACAATTTCCATAGAGTTCTCTAGAGGTGACTTAAAATTTTTTTATCTCTATTAAAAGTTATTGAACGAGAAATACCGTGTAAGCGAACAATCACATGAAAATATAAATGAGTCACATAAGAACATTTGAAGTCTTCTTGCAAGGAAGAAAGTGAGCCATCTTGGAGAATGGATCAATTACAACCAAAACAGAATCAACTCCTCGTTGAGTCCTTGAGAGGCCAAGAATGAAATCCATATTTAAATCTTGTTAAATTGTTTCTAGAATAGGCACAGAATCATAAAACCTAGTATTTTACGTTTGTCCCTTAGCCTTTTGACAAACTATGCAAGGCCGAACAAAATGTCCAATATCCCTCTTTAATTAAGGCCAATAAAATCTTTTTTCAACCAAACTAATTATTTTATCTCGATCAATCTATCCTCTTAATTCTCCAGCATGCAACTCTTTAATCAAATATTTACATAAAGAAGATCGAGGAATACATAATTACACACCTTTAAATAAGAATCTGTCTTGGATAAGAAAATCAGAAGTAAACTCCTTGCTTTTGCATTGTGTCCATATTTTGCCAAAGTCCTCATCAATAGCATAGATATACTTTAAATAGTCAAACCCCACCACCTCAATACTCATGATGGTTAGTAAAGAGACACGTCAACTTAATGCATCAATTACTTTATTTTCTTTGCTAGATTTATGTTTAATAGTAAAAGTGAACTTTTGCAAAAAAGTAATCCATCGAGCATGCATCCAATTCATCATCTTTTAAGAATTGATGAACTTTAAAGCTTGATGATTCGTGAATAATACAAACTCTTGTTGAATCAAATAATACTTCTAATGCTTCAAGGTGTGAACAACAACATAAAATTTTAACCATATGTAATCCATTTTTTATTGGGGTTCATTAACATTTTCACTAAAAACCTCTAACGGATGCCCTTCTTAGGATAATACTGCTTCAATTCCAAACTGATGCATCACACTCAACTTCAAACACTTTTTCAAAAATGGGGAGTGTTAGCACTGCATATTGCATAATTTTTTCTTAATTGTTGAAAAGTTGTCCTCTTGTGCATTGCCCCATTGGAATTGGCTTTTCTTCAGAAAATTGGTAATAAGCACCATAATTATCCTAAATCCTTAAATAAAACGCCTATAAAAGGTGGTTTGTCTATAGAAGCTCTACACTTCATGCACAGTTTTAGGAATTGGTCACTCATGAATTGCCTTTACCTTTGCTTTATCAACTTCAATACAATTTCTTCCTTTTATAAAGCTAAGGAATAAAAGATAGTCAGTCATAAAGCTGCATTTTTTAAGATTGATATACAATTTGTTAGTTTGTAAAGCTATTAGAACTTCATTGAGATGTGACAAATGCTCCCCTTCATCCTTACCGTAGATAAGAATATTATCAAAACAAACCACCATAAATTTTTCGATAAATGGATGAAGAACCTAATTCATCAATTGCATGAATGTTCTAGGTGAAGAGTTATAACGACAAGTTAATAAGTTACTAGACAAATGTTTGATTTGTGAGAGTATGAGTTGTTGTGCAGTTCTTACTTTACTCACCTCGAAAAATGATGGCAAGTAGAGAATGTGTGTTGATAGTTAAGCTACTAATAAAATAATGGTCAAGTATCACTTTTTCGTCTCACGTCTTAATGATTTGCTTGATAGGTTAAAAGGTGTTGTGGTATTCACCAAACTTAATTTATGAAGAGAATATCACTAGATTCATATTCGACCGAGTGATAAGCAGAAAACAGTTTTCAAAACTAAAGATGGTCTTTACGGATGGCTATGGTAATGTGATAAGTTGGGCAAACTAGTTCTAGGTATTAAATCGATATGATGTTAAATATTTTACATAAGAGGTAGCTCATTAGGTAACTCATTAGGAGACAAATCAGTAAAATCAGCAAGTACCCTTTGGATCTTAGGTGGAACCTCAACAGGTTCTTCATATTGGCCTTTCACCATTAACGATATAATAAAGCTTGACTCTTTAACCTGCTTGAAGAATTTTGAGGCTGCTATGTTGCTGAATAATGGTTTATCTTCCTTAATAATAGAATTGCTTTACGAAGGTTGAGATTGTGGTAATAACAAGATCTTCTTATTAAGCCACTAAAAGATAAAAGTATTATCTCATCCTTTGTAAGTGTTATCAATATTATAACGCCAAGTTCTTCTATTCAAACATTGATTTGAAAGATAACCTAATTGATTGTATCAGAAACACTTTCCAAGATTAGGGCGTGCATAAGGATCATTATTGATTCGATGTTGCTACTGGTTACAACCTTGGGTGTTAGACCGAATAGAGGTTCAAGTGTTATTTTGATTCTATGCCAAATTTTAAGTCAAAAAGGTATTTTTATTTCAATTACTATTGCTGCTTAGAGTTGTTGACTCTTTTAAAGCAGAAGAAACTTCTTGATTTTGTCGACGAAAGTTACTCTGGGGATGCATAATGGATCGGTTGATTTGAGTTTCTACTTTCATCCCTAAATTAACTATATCTGTCATGGTTCAAATCTCTTGAAGAGTAAGTCGATCTTGAAAAACCATCTTTACGCCTCCAATATAATGAGCAATCAATTAATCCTCTATTTCTGGCAGATTAACTCGTGCATTTATTCTGTAAAATTTTTCTGTGCACTCATTAACAATACAAGTGACTTGTCAATAATTTTGATATTGTTGATATCAAAACTACTCATAATCTAGAGGGAGGCATTGTCTTTGTAGTAATTGCTTCATCTTAAGCCAAGTGCGAACTTGCTACTTTCCTTGGCATTGACGATTATATTGAAGTTGCTCCGACTAAGCAAAAGCTCCGCCTTTTAACTTATATGCCATGAGCTTGACTTGGTTTTCTTCTAAAATATTTAAATAATCAAAAAATTTCAATTATTCTTACCCAATCGAGAAATCTTTAATGTTTAATCAACCGTCAAAACTTGGTAAATCCATCTTTATCTTCAATTCTTGAGTGCGTGGGCTTCGATCTTTATCATTAAAACAAAAATCTTCTCTTTTTTTTTCAAACGAATAATCCACTCTCTGTGGCTGCCTTTGTTAAACATTCTTCCAATCTTGACATTGAAAATCACCATATCAAAAATGTGAAAAGGCATCCCTAACCTCAAATTCATCATCACACTACCATATAAAAGCTCCTCGATTTTGTTGTTCATATACCAGTAATAGAACATGCTCGTGAAAATCACGATTCATGGTTGGCCCTTGGGGCTTCGCTATCAATTCTCGAGTCAATTTAAAGTTGGTATCAATCATTGTGGCCTGTCATAAGCTATTGTTAATATGTTAAGCTTGGATCAATAAGTGGTTGGTGTCTAGGTTGCAAATCCACATAATTTGCTACCCTAGAATTCCTTAAAATAAAATTTGCATGACTTAGGTCTTGTTGGCCACCATTCTATATGTTGTCATGCTAATTTGGTCTTTGCTCCCTGAAATCACATTTTCTTTCCATAGTCATTGCATGGGATTGTGAAGGGCTCCATCGATCACATTGAGCTATTATTCAATCTTATATAACCGCTCTTTATTTTCGGTGGCTTGTATCCCACTAGAACCATCGTCAACCATTAGAATAAGGCAAAAATCTTTATTCTAATATCAATTTGGTATAGTAAAAGGTTTGCTTCGAAAGAGAAATGGAATAAAATTAAAGAAAAAACTCAAAAGTTAAACTTTTAGAGGAAAATTTGATAAATTGTATTGAATTGCCTCTAATCATTACAATAAGTCTTTAAATAATGCAAGAAAGTAAACTAAAAATAGGAAACATAGACTAAATAGGAAACAAACTTAAACTAGAAATAGAAAACCTGAAAGAATAAGAAATTAACTAAATGGAAAACTTAAAAGAATAAAAAACTGATTTAGACTAGAAATGAAAAACCTTAAAAAATAAGAAACTAAGATAAAATAGATATCTAATCAAAATAGAATACTAATCAAAATAAGACACTATGTTAATGTGTACTACATCATGTTTGAAGTGGTTTATAAAGAAATATCTTCCTTAGTGGAGTATCGGGTGGCTATATTTTCCAAGTTCAATTTCATTAGGTCTCAAACATTAATGTCTTTTCTTCGTTTTTCTTTTTGTGGCCCTCCCTTGTGCATTTCTGCTTGGCAAGATGTCTCCATCCTTTTCTTTTTCAATGAACTTCTTACTTATGCCAGGGGGAGACTAGTGAAAAAGATGAATAAGACCAAATAAACAATCACAGATTCACAAAAATCTAGTAAACAAGTATCCATAACATAATTAGGACTGATCTTTTGTCACTATTTATCATCATAAGATAGCCATGATAAACCTAGTGCACTGATACTTTTTCTTTTTTATTGTTCTTAGGTAAACTTGATTGAATCCATCTTTTGTAAATTTTTGCATACAAATGAAACAAAGATAACCACAAGATAAAGGATGAGAAACCTCTTAGATAAATCATTTTCTAGATATGGCCACCAATCAGTGTAATTACATATACAATATGCACTCAAGAAGGCAATTTCACTATAGAAATAACGTTTGGCTTTTCTTTTACATAATCAAATAGTGCAAATAACACCTTTCTTATGTGATTATGGTAATTATAAGACATGCCTCCACTAATTAAAATGAAAAAAGAAAGGAGAAAAAAGCAAAGGTAATGTGACATCAAAAGCACTCGAAAAGAAAAAGTAGACAAAACATCAAAAGAAAATTAGCCATCGAAATTTTTCTCTTTGTGAACCCTTTACTTATTTATTGTTAGAAACAAAGTAAAACATTAAATTAGCTATAAGGCATCAAAGGAGTGCCAACCATGTACATAGAATGGAAAGATTTCATTAAAAGAAAATAAAACTAAGACAGTACAGTAAGCAGAATTTTAATGGGAATTATCTCTAACTGATGAAAAGGTATTTATGCTCCACATATATCCAGTACATACTGATATTCATTAACATTAATCATATCAACAAGGTAACAAGCATACCTTTTCAAATATGAAACAACTTATGCAAAGACCACAACAAAATGAGATGCAAATATATCAACTTGACTGTCTATATCTCAAGATAGAAATATCCTCTACTAACATATCAACAAGAACAAAAATACAAGCAGATAAAAATTACAAAGCTTCCTAATTGTTTCAAAGTTCACAGTTATATATCTAACCTTTCTTTCTTCCCAAGTAGACATGTTGTAGACACTAATTAATACATCAAATAAAGCATCACGTAATGAAAAAAAAAATGCTTCAAACAAAATATAAAAAGGTTCCATGAGAATAAAACCTTCATGAGTATGAAAGGAATCTACAACTGACGGCACAACCAGTAAAGTATATCTACAATCAAGGACTAAGCTCTAAAAAATAATATTCCAGTGTCCATGTTGTAATGGCACTCAACATGAGCTTCTCCAACATAATTAACATATTTAGCCAACTTTCTAGCTAGTTCCTCAAGTCTCTTGACGATTTCCATAAGAGTCTCAGTAACTGAACCCTTCTCAATAATCTATACCAAACACATTAAAAATTAATTAAGGATCTCATAATAAAATACTCCTCAAAGATAAATGCTATTCTTCTCCTTTATGGTTGGGAAGGTGGGATGTAACTTGAATTCCATAGAAAGTAATATTAAAACAAGAAAAATATTATATAGAATAACTAAATCTAAATTCAGTACCAAGTAAAAAAATCAACCTTCTAGTGCCTTCTCTAAATATCGCAATCATAGTTATGCAAAGCTGCAACATTTCCATACTAACCATAAAGTAACTGAACCTCTAGGTTCAAAATTTAATCAGAAAATATGATATGGATCTAAATTGCTACTCCATCTGAGTTGTTACTACTATTGCTACTTCATTTAAACTACTACTACTACTACTCTATCTAAACTGTTACTGCTACTAGTACTACCTACTGCATCTAAACTGTTACTACTATATTGCTATTGCTGTACTGCTATACTATTACTGTCATACTTCCATAGTGCCATATGGCCATATTAATATATTGATGTATAAAATGCAGCTAAAACATTTACTGCAAGTCATGTTTTCACAGGAGTGACTTATACCATCAGCAAGTATAATAATAGGGGCTAGCTTGCTTATAAAGTAGAAAAGGCCTTTCTAAGCTTTTTGGCATCTCTAAACCACTGTAACATATGAAAAAGGGGGAAGAAAGTAGTAAGAAGCAAAACTAACCACATGTTTTCTCAAAATAAAATGTCAGTGCCAATAAGATTATGTACTCAAGTAGAACAAACATCTAATGAAATCCCTTAACTTTTAATTTAAGATGTAAGAAAATATTCAAACAAACTATGAAAATATTGTCAAAGTTCTAGAGCCAAATCCTTTTTATCTAACATCATAAATCACATTCAGTGCTAATCCAAATAAGAGTTATTAGTCTAGTCATTGGCATCACTGAGGTTATCTAAACATAGGCCACAAATAAGTTCATTTTAGTGTCATAGACTAGGTGAAGAGTGATTAAACTTATAACTACATTAAGTTTCTTGAATTGGAAGTTACATACTTCATAATTAAACTGTTTTAAAGATCACACTTTTCTTTTGTTGCACAACATGAGAGTAAGCTTTTATTTATCAAAGGAAAAGGATTGAATTGGAAGTTACATACTTCATAATTAAACTGTTTTAAAGATCAGGCTTTTCTTTTGTTGCACAACATCAGAGTAAGCTTTTATTTATCAAAGGAAAAGGAATTGATGATATGGTCATCCTACATGGACATAGCCACAACTATACTGAAAAAAGAAATGGAAGAGCCATAGAGAACAACAAAAAGAATCTAAGAGCTGAAAAATGGTGAAAATAGAACCAAACTACATCAAATAATACCATAGATATAGGAAATATAAGTTTAGTGATCTAGGAATTCTAAATTTAGTCAATTGAATTAATGATGCATGTGTATCTTGGCATACCTTCATAGAACTAGTTATACTAATAAAGTTTGCCTCGGTTTTGTTGCAAGTGCCTCATAAAGAAGGGTTTTACCAATACAAGGAGGACCAAACAGTAATATTCCTTTGCAAGGTTAACTGAATCATTACATGATTAATGAATGAAAAGAATAAAGCAAATTGCAATTGAAAGTATTGAATAATATTCATTACCTGCAAAAGATTTCCATAAAAACAAAGCTCTCGCCTCTTCATCGGAAGAATGATTAGTTCTTATAATGCCTTCTTCATATATTCAAGAGCATCTATATCATCAAATTTGACGCCAATTTCACCAGGACGTACCACGACAGAAACAAAGTTGGTTTTGTACTCCTCTTTTAAAGGTTTTGCCAGAAATTCAACATTCACACACAATTTTCAAAATTTCTTCATAAAGAACATTTGATCAAGATACATGCCTTCAAGTTTTATGATGGCTTCCAAGATATTTTTCTTGTCTCCTTTAACCTCTTAATTGCAATTTCAAGGCTTGAGCAAAAATTATTAAGATGAGATTAACTATCTAAAAGGTTGAGTGAAAAAACAATGTTAAGGGAAAAGAAGAATAAGGATTCACCAATTTGAAGAAATAACTCAAAACTAATTTGAGCCCATGAATGCCTAGCTCTATCTCATATATGGTTACAGTGTTCTTTTTTTCTAAATGACTATATGAGGCACAACAAATAAATTCATAGTTTTACAATCAATCTTCATGCCATCAATAAACCAAAGTTGTTAAAAATGAAGGCTACTCTAAGGTTAAAAAATGGATCTTATGGCAAAAGAAGCAGCTGCATCTAAGAAAGGTGGGCTCAGTATTTATTGAAGATTCATACTAATGCCCATAATACATATGAAATAATTTGTGTCAGAATACTTTAATCAAATTAAAATAGTTTTAAACCTCTACTCTAACATTAATAAATTATTTTAGTTAATTAGTAAGATAACTTATTTAATAGAAAAATAATGATATAATAGTATTATCGAATTAGAGTGGCATCAATAATTTAACCTGAAAGATTTGTTAGTATCAAATCATGCCAAGAGTAAACCTTTACAAATCATGCTGCTCGCCCTAAGGCATTACTCAACCACCATTATATAGGAGAATAGCCTATGCTACTAGGAAGCAATAGCTAACATAAGAATTGATGTTTAAGTACCTGAGCATCAGTAACCTTGAAAATATGCTTCCAGCCTACTGCTAAATGACATAAGAATATGTGGTTATGGTGCACAGAACATATTGCAAATAAAGGTGGTATTTTTCCATAATATAAGTATGTACAAAGGAAGGAAGAATTCTCCTTTATAATCTTCTCAGCTCTTAAATCTGTAGCAGAAAAGATATTAAGTAAAAAATCAAAAACAAAAAGGTCTGATTGTTTACACTTAATGATTCTCCAGTTCATCATCTTTTGCCATCATACGATATATAATCTGCATGTGATTGTTAGTACTATGGTAATAACTTCTAATTATAGTATTTTGTTGATCTTATGTGTGAGTTTTCTTCTTCACACTTTTGATGCATATCTTTCACTCCTTTCAAGGTTACTACAAAGTGCCAAAGGTTGATTATGATGCAGAACTTGTAACAGTAGAATATAAAAAGTTTGCAAACATAATGAAGCTCACAAAGGACAAATACTTGTTAGAATGCAAAGAAATCTTTCCTAGAAGCATCATCTCTCAACAGGTTGATATGATTAATTAATCAACTTCTCTGCAACGGCTTGAGAGAAGTAATCACAATTTCATTTATTAGGACCTCCAGTTAACATCAGCAGCCTTGACACCATCCTTTTTTTAGTAGTTTACTTGCATATTCTTAATTTCATTTTTAAGATGAGACCGAATATAATTTTATCACCATCAGTAAAATCATGATTAAACATTAGAAACCTATAATGAAAAAACTAACTTTTGAATCTTGGTAATAAATTTCTCAAAGACAAACCATTATAAAATGCTCTGAGCAAAGGACCAGCAAGGTCTAGCCCTTGTTACCATAATGATTCCTATCATTTTCTGCCCTTCGGCCAACTACATTAAGAAGAAGCCGGTGAATGATATATCTAAAAATAGTACCCTAAGAGACTCAGAAACCATTAGAATTTGATACCAACATAAAGTAATATTTACTTTTGAAGGATCTCTTTGGCATACCTATGACAAAGATACAAAAAGGGCTCTACATTAACATCTCAACATCCAAAATACCAAATCTTATTATTCAAACAAGTATCAAAATAGAGAGTGTACTTAATCTAATTATTCAATAGTTGCTCATAAGTTTCCAATACAATCAAATGCAACCTACAGTAGATAACCATGTCAACAAGCCTCCACGAATATCGCACAAAAAGAGCAACTACTATAATTCTAGCAACAAAAATCGGAATGATTTAATTGAGACTTATAGCTTCCTAAGAATGATTTAACTATCGAGCTTGACCCGAGTCACAAGAGCCTTCTATGTACAGTGGGCTTCATGACTCAAGTCACAAGAGCTTCAGTAATAGAGATTTCAAAGGCAAAAGATTCATAATAGAAACCTCTCAATTAATAGTTTTATATTCATTTTTTGAGAAGTCTGCCTGCATATTGTAGATATGTGTTGACAAGATGTTCATTATGCATTTATAAAGAATGTCTATTGATGCTTTTCCTTTGCTATAGATTGCTCTACAACACTCCTATGCTATGTAAAACTAGGAAGAGTCAGGAATTTTTCAGTGAAGATTTACATGCAGCAACCAGAGGTATTAATATCAAGTTATGTTCATTATGCATGAATATTTGTTAAAAAAACTATAAATATGAAGTATTTGGAAAGAATGGAATGAAGAAATTACTTGGTAATGTAGAAGCCTGTGGAATTCCAAGCATTTAGAACAGCAACTAGATCTATTTTAGAGCCAGTACTGGGATCTGTTTCCTTCTTATTTTCTTCCCTCTCAACATTTTCTATGATCCAAGGAAGCATAAAAGGTACGGTAGAAGAACACTATAGCAAAGGCATCTCTCATGTAGTCCGAAAGCATATCAAGACATATGAAAACCCAATGAATTAGAGGTATTCAAATCTGGTGCAGCAAAAAATATACTATACTACTTAAAAGATAGATGCTTACCATCATTAACATCCAAATTAGCAGGAGTTTCCCTCTTCATGAAAGATATAGCTCTTTTTGCTGCTACCATGGCAGTTTTGACAATGTCACCTTCCAGAGAAAGTGGCTTTGTAGAACCATTAGTAGCATTGCAAGTGTTACCACCATATGTCACACCTGAAGAACAAGCAGGATACAATGCCCAAGGGGCCACCAACAAATGACTTACATATGGGTAACATGAATAGTAAATGTTAGGATGAGAGGCCCAACTTTATGAAACTGGATATTCTTGAGAAGCAGAATTCATGACCTCTCGTGTAGCAGCATGAAAATTTACACCAGAAAAATGGTGATTCTGGTAACCAGATTGATAAAGATGCCTGAAGAATCTTTTGCCTCTTCTCCTCAACCTCATAATATGCAATAAGCAATTGATTATGGTCCCCTGGGCCTTCTGGATGTGAATAGCCTCTTAGTGCATCTTCCACATCATTCATGGGTACACCATTCTAAGAATCTATGTAGGATTCAAGTGCATGTATATTAGTTTCAGAATTTGAGGTGAGATTACCATTCTCTACTGTATCAACCTATATATGTCTCATTCATGAATGCACATGACATTAGTGAAAAGCTTATAGATTTCATTATTATGAAATCTTTTTGTTACCATGAATCCCACTATAAGGCAGTGGAGAGACTAGGAAAAAAAGAAAAATAAATGTTAGTGATTAAATATTCTCAAAGTTTTGCTAGTTAAACCCCAAGGAGCATGTTGAAAAAAGTAACATTTTGACATTCAAGTAACATAAGTAACACTTGCAGCCTCTTATAATTAGAATATAAAGGAATTCAACTTAACCTTTGTCTACTCATTGACTTATCTAAAATAAACCTTCTTTTTCTTTTCTCTTCTTTTGTTTTGGTAGAACATGTAAAAGAAAGTAGTAGCAGAGAAAGAAAAATTTCCACAGCTCCTAAACTCACCTAGGCATAAAGATGGCACTAAACTTTGTTAATATATAGATTGCATCGTCATCCAACTTGTTAAAGCATTACCTACTCCAACGGTGAGCACTTGAAGTGTTAAATACTTTTGTAAGAACACTGACAGAGATTCCCAATGACTGACCAAAAGCAAGCGCTTTTGAAACACAAGCATACTTACAGCCATTGCCAAATTGTTGTAGATCTTTGCTGCCTAAATGAAAAACCATGTCATAGATGTTATAATCATAAAAACAGATTTTAAATAAGGAATATTTTTTGATATACATTAACAAAGTATTATTTCTATGCACATTAGGCACATGCAATAGAAGTAAATCTATGAGATTTCCATTGTTAACTTATTAGTCACAATTCCATTTATGACAAGGATAAGAAGGAAGGGGAGATGAAAAAGACCTAAAGAGTAGCAGCATTGAGCCTGTAAAAGAACTTACTGAATCATTTCCTGCTCCACCACAATAAATTGGATTCTTTCCAAAAACAAAGGAATTTGGGTTTGGCAGCCATACACACATCCTAAGGTCCACCTAGCTGAACTTTGATGATAAGCCATCTCAAGTTCTGAAGTGTGCGTAGCAAAAACAGAGGGCTGACGCACTAATAACTTAAATCAGGAAGAGTCATGCCTCCTTCAAAGAAGATTTGCATGTGGCAGCCAGAGGTATTAATATCAAGTTATGTTCATTATGCATGACTACTTGCATAAAAAATTTATAACTATCGAGTATTTGGAAAGAAGGGAATGAAGAAATTACTTGGTAGTGTAGAAGCCTGTGGAATACCAAACATTTAGAACAGCAGCTAGATCTATTTTAGAGCCAGTACCTGGATCTGTTTCCACCTTATTTTCTTCCCCCTCAAGGTTTTCTCTGTTCCAAGGAAGTATAAAAGGTCATGCAAAAGAACACTATAGTAAAGGCATCCTTCATGTAGTCCAAAAGCATATCAAGACATATGAAAACTCAATGAATTGGAGGTATTCAAAGCTGGTGCAGCAAAAAATATACTACACTACTTAAAAGAGATATGCTTACCTTCATTGACATCCAGATTAGCAGGAGTTTCCATCTTCATGGACGAGACAGCTTTTTTTGCTCCTACTATGGTTGTTTTGACAATGTCACTTTCAAGAGAAAGTGGCTTTGCAGAACCATTAGTAGCATTACAAGTGTTACCACCATATGTCACACCTCAGGAACAAGCAGGATATAATGCCTAGGGGGCCACCAACCAATAACCTACATATTGATAACATGAATAGTAAACATTAGGATGAGAGGCATAGCTCGATGCAACTAGATAATCTTAAGAAGCAGAACTCATGACCTCTCCTGTAGCAGGATGAGAACTTTTACCAGGAAAATGGTAACTCTAGTAACCAAATTGATAAAGATACTTGAAGAATCTTTCATTTCTTCTCCTCATAATACTCAATAAGCAATTGACTACAGTCCCCTGCACCTTGTGGATGTGAATAGCCTTTTGGTGCATCTTCCACATCATTCATGGGTACACTATTCTAAGAATCAATATAGGATTTAAGTGCATGTATATTTGTTTCAGCATCTGAGGTGAGATTACCATTCTCTACTACATGAACCTATATATGTCTCATTCATGAATGCACATGACATTAGTGAAGAGCTTATAGATTTTGTTATCATAAGATCTTTTTGTTACCATGAATTCCTCACTATGGCACTTCAAAGGGAGAGATTAGGAAAAAAAGAAACATAAAATTTTAATGATCAAATATTCTCAAATTTTTGCTAGTAAAACACCACAGAGCATGTTGAAAAAAGTAACATTTTGACATTCAAGTAACATAAGCAACATTTGTAGCCTCTTATAATTAGAATCTAAAGGAATTCAACTTAATTTTTTTTCCTAACTCATTGACTTATTTAGAATAAATCTTCTTTTTCTTTTCTCTTCTTTTGTTTTGGCAGAACATGTAAAAGAAAGCAGTAGCAGAGAAAGACAAATTTTCATAGCTCCTCAACTCACCTAGGCATAAGGATGGCAATGAACTTTGTTAATATATAGATTACATCATCATCTGACTTGTCAGAGCATTACCTACTCCAACAGCGAATGCTTCTGTAAGAACACTGACAGAGATTCCCAACGACTGACCAAGAGCAATCGCTTCTGAAAGACCAAGCATACTCATAGCCATTACTAAATTATTGCAGATCTTTGTTGCCTAAATGAAAAACCATGTCATAGATGTTACAATCATAAAAACAGATTTTGGATAAGGTATAGTTTCTGATATACATTAACGAAGTATTATTTCTATGCACATTAGGCACATGCAGCAGAAGTAAGTCAATGAGATTATTATTGTTAACTTATCAGTCACAACTCCATCTATAACAAGGACAATGAGCAAGAGTAGATGAGAAAGGTCTAACGAGTAGCAGCCTTGAGCCTGTAAAAGAACTTACTGAACCATTTCCTGCTCTACCACAATAAATTAGGTTCTTTCCAAACAGAGGAATTTGGGTTTGGCAGCCACATACACATCCTAAGGTCCACCTAGCTGAACTTGGATGATAAGCCATCTCAAGTTCTGAAGTGTGCATAGCAAAAACAGAGGGCTGACGAACTAACAACTTCAACCAGGAAGAGTCAGGCCTCCTTCAATGAAGATTTGCATGTGGCAGCCAAAAGTATGAATATCAAGTTCTGTTCATTATGCATGAATACTTGTAGAAAAAAATTATAAACGTCGAGGATCTGTAAAGAAGGGAATGAAGAAATTACTTGGCAGTGTAGAAGCCTGTGGAATACCAAACATTTAGAGCAGCAGCTAGATCTATTTCAGAGCCAATACTTAGATCTGTTTCCTCCTTATTTTCTTCCCTCTCAACATTTTCTGTGTTCCAAGGAAGCATAAAAGGTAAGGCAAAAGAACACTATAGTAAAGGCATCCTTCATGTAGTCGGAAAGCATATCAAGACATAGGAAAACCTAATGAATTAGAGGTATTCAAAGCTGGTGCAGCAAAAAATATACTACACTACTTAAAGGAGAGATGCCTACCTTCATTGACATCCAGATTAGTAAGAGTTTCCGTCTGCGCGAAAGATATAGCTCTTTTTTGCTGTAACCTTGGTTGTTTTGACAATGTCACCTTCCAGAGAAAGTGGCTTTGCAGAACCATTAGTAGCATTGCAAGTATTACCACCACATGTCATACGTGAGGAACAAACAGGATACAATGCCCAAGGGGCGACCAACATTTGACCTACATATGGGCAACATAAATAGTAAACATTAGGATGAGAGTCCTTGCTTGATGCAACTGGATACTCTTGAGAAGCAAAATTCATGACCTTTCGTGTAGCAGCATGAGAACTTTTACCAGGAAAATGGTAACTCCAGTAACCAGATTGATAAAGATGCCTGAAGAATCTTTTACCACTTTTCCTCATAATACTTAATAAGCAGTTGATTAGAGTCCCCTGCACCTTATGGATGTGAATAGGCTCTTGGTGCATCTTCCACATCATTTATGGGTACACCACTTTAAGAATCTATATAGGATTCAGGTGCGTGTATATTAGTTTCAGCATCTGAGGTGAGATTACCATTCTCTACTGTATCAACTTATGTATGTCTCATTCATGAATGCACATGACATTAGTGAAAAGTTTATAGATTTCATTATCATGAGATCTTTTTGTTACCATGACTTCCTCAGTATGGCACTTCAAAGGGAGAGACTTAAAAAAAAAAAGAAACAGGAAATGTTAATGATCAAATATTCTCAAAATTTTGCAGTAAAACACCATGGAGCATGTTGAAAAAAGCAACATTTTGACATTCAAGTACATAAGCAAAACTTGCAGCCATTCATAATTAGAATCTGAAGGAATTCAGCTTAACTTTTTTCTGCTAATTGACTTATCTAGAATAAGCCTTTTTTTTTCTTTTCTCTTCTTTTGTCTTGGTAGAACATGCAGAAGAAAGTAATAGCAGGGAAGGACAAATTTCCACAGCTCATCAACTCACCTAGGCATAAAGATGGCACTTACTTTATTAATATATAGATTTCATCATCATCTGACTTGTCAGAGCATTACCTACTCCAACAACGGGTACTTGAAGTGTTAAATACTTCTGTAAGAACAATGACAGAGATTCCCAATGGTTGACCAAAAGCAAGCACTTCTGAAACACCAAGCATACTCACAGCCATTGCCAAATTGTTGCAGGTCTTTGCTACCTAAATGAAAAACCATGCCATAGATGATACAATCATCAAAACAGATTTTGGATAAGGACAAGTTTCTGATATACAATAACAAAGCATTATTGCCATGCACATTGGGCACATGCAGCAGAAGCAAGTCTATGAGATTACCACTGTTTACTTATCAGTCACAAACTCCATCTATAACAAGGAGAAAGAGGAAGGGGAGATGAAAAAGGCCTAAAGAGTAGCAGCATTAAGCCTGTAAACCATTTCCTGCTCCACCACAATAAATTGTGTTCTTTCCCATTGAGAGAAATTTGGGTTGGCAGCCAGATACAGATCCTGAAGTCCACGTACCTGAGCTTGAATGATAAGCCATCTCAAGTTCTGAAGTGTGCATAACAAAAACAAGGGGCTAACACACTAACTTAAACTTCCTCAGGTACCAAAGTATGCTCAATCTAGAGTAACTCACATTGTTTTTGAATGAGTGAAGTAGAATAGCTGAAAAGTGATGCTAAAAAAAAGAAAAAAGAGGCAAAGAATGTACATCGAATGCAACAAAACTACTATTATTCTATTAGATAGATTACTACTATTCATTTCTAAAATACATGAAAGAAAATAAGTATCCACACTATCAGGAACAAATCCCAGACAGTGAAGCAAGGAGATAACTTTCTCATTCCCAAAGGACCTTAAAAAGATTGAACAAACGGTTTTTATTCATTGAAGTGGTAAGGGGTGAATTCATACCATGAGAATAAGTGTAGCAGCTTCTGCAACAACACCTCCACACACGGACACGAGTGCATCCAACATGACAAGCTTTTCCCAATGACCTACATAAAAGATACTTAAATATTTGAAGCCCTTGACTAAATGCCTCCAACCATTAGGATGCAAACAAGCTTCCTTGAACAAATTTTAAGGACAAAATCTGGGGAGACTGGTGTTAGCAACATATTACCATCCCTAACAACAATTGAAGCTTTAATCACAAGATAAACAAGTCTGAAAAACAAAAATAAAACATCAAGATAATATGATGTTCAGAGAGAAGACATCCATATGCAGTAAGTTCCCAAATGCCAGCAACAATACCAGTTTTGTAAGGCAACCATAACTGGAGAGTATCATCCTCTGCTTAACATTGATAAAGAAAAAGAAAAAAAAAATTGTTAGCCACTAATTATGAACAATCCTTGGCCTGCGCAATGTTTGAAACATGGTCTGCTTTAGGCTTACTACATAACGCACTGGAATTCAAATTCCTGACAGATAATTTAAAGATGTCATTATCATATATGGTGCAAGCGAAAAACTTATGATCCAGTGATATCTTGGACAGTTATTCATATGTATAACCTATAAATGGATTGAAAATTAATGGAAACAAATCATTTCCCTATGTATAACTTACCTAGATTAAAAATTAGTTATGCATTGAAAATTCTTTTATCCAGCTTACTTGAACTTGCATCTGACAATGATGTTGACGGTTTTAAACAATCAGTAAAGCAGGATGGTTCTTCAGTTGAAGAGGTTGGACTCTGGCAAAGACTGTAGAAAGGGCTCAAACTGTGTAGTTCCCATCCGCAGAACACCTTTGATGATTCCTGCCAGCAATGGTAGTATTGATGTGATTAAGTGCATATTTGCACTCTCTGAGGTTGATGTGGATCGCACATGTGATGAGTTTCGTATTTTCTCTTTCTACACAGGTCGCTCTTGTTCACGCGCATACTCTCATGGCTGGACTGAATGTCCTTTTGTCCACACAGGATAGACTGCTCGCAGCCGAGACCCACGGAAATTCAATTATAGCTGTGTGCCATACCCTGATTCTCGCAAAGGATCATATCGGCGTGGAGATATGTGTGTGTATGCTGACGGAGGGTTTGAGTGCTGATTGCACCCAGCACAATACCGAACTCGGCTTTCGCACAGTCCAGTCGCTTGAGATCTTTCCTTGTTTTCTTGTTTCTTCTTGAAACGTGAAGGTTTTGAAGCCAGCCATTCCATCTGAATCTTTCTTCCAAATATCTTAGATAAAACCTCACAAAGCCTTATCACCGGAATTTACAACTCAATCCCGGGATGGCGAATCAGACTCAGCCTATGCTGGCCTTGCCTTGAACTCAATCCACCGGTGGGAAATTCTCTCCAACAACCGGCCATGGCGTTGGGCAGAAAGCCGATGATCTCGACGAGGCCCTTCCCTTTAACCTAAACAGCCAGAATTACAGTTCATCCCTTACCTCAAAATCCTTTGACGGACAGTTGAGAAGTTAGTTGTTCGCCTATTTTTGGTCGATTTGAACGTTGTTCCCTCTAGTCCTAAAATCATTACCTCTTTAAACCTGTGATGAGGATTTTGAGAGAGAGAGAGAGATAAAAAGGGGAAGAGAGAAAGCAATAGAGGAGGAAGAAGGTGCGGAAGGCTTACAACAGAGGAGGAAGAAATGCCGAAGGCGTGAGTCTTGGTTAAATAGCTCCTAACGGTCAAATATTGAAGGCATGCAAGACGTATGTACGGTTCTCATTGGAATTAAAAAAAATGATTTATTAATTAATTAATTTATTATTTTTAAAATTAAAATAAAATTTGATTTAAAATACAAAAATTTTAAAACATTTAATTTAATTGAAAATATAAAAATCTAAAACTTGAAAATTATATTTAAAAGTAATTTTGATTTATGTTGATGTTTTAAATAAAATATAAAAATGCAATAAGTCAAAAATCTAAAATTTTTTAAAAACCTAATAGAATGGACAAATTTCAAAGAAAAATAAAAATAAAATTCAAAAATAAAATAAAATAGATTTTGTTGAAAAAAATACTAAAAATGAAATAAAATATTAAATTTAAAAACAAAATATATCAAGTAAAATCACTAAAAAGAAAAAAATAACTAAAATAAAAAGAAAAAATAAAATCTAATAAAATTCAAATAAAATTAAAAAAATTAAAAAAAGAACATATACAAAAGATTGGAAAACCAAAAACATAAAGTAAAATATTTTATAATTTAAAACAATTCAAGAATCATAAAATATTCCTTATAAGAAATGTGAAATTTTTTTTATTTACATTAATCTTTTAAAGAAAAATGTAAAATAAAAACACATCAAATCAAACAATAAAAAAATATAAATATAACAAAAATGTAAATTTATGTAAAATAAATAAATAAAAGTATATAAAAATAAAATAAAATTCTAAAATAGATAAATAAAAGTAAAACATAACAGATAAACTAAATAAACTAATAAAATTGGAACCACTTGGTTATGTCCAATATTTATCATTTTGTATTAAAGTAGTCAATGATGATAAAAATTCACAAAACTTAAAAAATACCAAAAAATATAAACAAGGTTGAAGAATAAAAGATTAAAAAATCAAATAAAATAAAAAAATCTAAGAAAAATAAAGTTTCTATAAAAATAAGTGTACTCAACAAAACAAAAAATTTGAACGTGAGAATTTTTTTAAGAAAAATCCAAAATGACTAAAAAAAGAAAAAAAAAAGAGTTCAAAATATCCAATAAAATCAAGATTTTATATATATATAACAGAAGATAATAAGGAAACTAAACTCTTTGCGAAGCAAGAAAATAAATTTTGTTGAAAAAAAAGATAGTAAAAAATAAAATAAAATATAAAAAATAACTCCAAAAATAATTAAAAGCCGAATAAAATGAAAATAGAAAAAATATTATAAAATCCAAAAAAGATAGAAAGAAAATAAAGAGAATGATTAAAAAACCCAAAAATTAAAAAACTCGAAACATAAAAAATAAAAATAATATAATATAAAATAATTTAAAACAATTGAACAATCATAAAATATTTTATAAAAATTTAAAAAATAATTTTGATTTGCATTAATTTTTTAAAGAAAAATATAATAAAAATAAAATAAATCAAATAGTAAAAAATAAAAAAATATCGATCTAAATAAATAAAATATGTTATTTAGCTTGGGGAGGTTTAATGTTTGTTATTTCACTTAATTAAAATCGACAAAGATGAAAAAAATAAAAAAATGATAAAACTATAAAGATCATAAAAAAATAAATAAAAATAAAAATTTTAGAAAAACCCGATAAACTAAAAATTCTATAAAAAATAAAGTTACTAAAAAAAGTATAAGTAAAGAAAACTAAAAATACCCAAAAAATAAATGTAAGTAATTTTTTTTAAGTCAAATTAATTTAAAGAAAATAAAAAACAAAAAAAAATTAAAAAAATCAAGAGAGTACATATAGAAAAACGCAATAGTAAAGAAACAAAACTCTTTGCAAAGCAACAAAATATATTTTATTGAAAAAATTAATAAAAAATTAAATTAAATTAAATATCAAAAATATGTATCAAAAATAATTTTAAAAAAATATTAAAAATAAAATTAAAAAATAAAAAATAAAAAATAAAAAATAAAATGTAACCAAATCCAAAACATTCAAAGAAAATAAAGAAAATAATTGAAAAAAAAAAAGAAGGGGAAACACAAAAGCTTAGAAAACTTAAAACAACAAAAGATGCAAAAAAAAATGTAAAATAATTTAAAATTTTCAAGAATTATAAAATATTCTATAAAAAAATTTAAACTACAATTTAGATTTGCATTGATCTTTTTTAAAAAATTTTAATAAAATATAAATAAAAAAGTAAAGATTTTAAAATACAACAAAAATATAAAAATATTCAAAATAAATAACTAAAAGTATGTGAAAAATAAAATATAATTTAAAAATTAAAATAAATAAAGAGTGGTGAATACTTGGTTAGATCTAATATTTGTTCATTTACTGAATTAAACTAATCAAAGATGATAAAAATTTTTAAAAATAAAAATATTTAAAATATTTTAAAAAATAAAACATAAAATAAAAGTAAATAAAAAATATTGTAAAACCAAACAAACTGTCACAACTTATTTTCAATCAGGGTCGAATTCTTGAAGCTATTTAAAGAAAATATATTGATTTTTTATGGTTTTCTTTCGAAAAGATTAAAAAAATAAAAATAAAGGGAGTCGCCTTCAATCTTTTTAATGGTATGATTGAACACTAAATTTTATTTATTTTTAAAAAATAAATAAAAAATATTGATCATTTGAAATTAAAAATATGGATTCAAGAGTCAGTTACACGTTAAAAAAGATTAGTACCCTTATGACGCCCAAAATTGGTACCAATTGATCATTGATTATTTTTTGGTTTTGAAATTTATTTGATTTTTAAAATTAATTTTTAAAAATAAGTCTAAAAAGAAATGTACATGGTATGAAAGAAGATGTAGGAGTTTTGCTCTCACTTAACCCCTAGTCTTAAAATATTTTTTATGATGGAGAATATAGAGGTCTTACTTTATTCAACTCCTAATCCTCAAAATATTTTTGTTGAGATTTATGTGAATTCAATGACATTTTAATGCACATGCATCACCAAATTATGTAGAATATATAAATAATTTTAAAATCCCATCACCCTACCACAAGGAAATAATTAATATTTAATATTTAAATTTAGGCCTTAAATTCAATTTTTATAATTTTATTAATTAAAAATAAAAATAAATTAAGGGTCATATACACAAAATATTTTAGAGAATACAAATATTGTTCTCTTACATTTTTTTATAAATATATTTTTAAATATGAAAATCCTCTCTTGAAATTTTTTCATATTTCTCATAAAAATATTAAATAAATTTTATATTAGAGAGTATGAAAATCTCTCTTGAGATTTTTTTATATTTTCTCAAAAACATAAATAAATATTTTAAAAATTAATTTTATATTAAAAAATAAAAAAACTACTATCTTAAGATTTTTCATACTCCTCAAAACTTGAAACACTTATATTTTAAAATAATTTTTTTGTCATTAAAAAATATAAAAACCTCTCTCTTGAAATTTTTTTAAATCTTTCAAAATATTAAGTAGTTTTTTATATTAAAATATGAAAAACTTTCTTTTGAGATTTTTCTGTATCTCTCAAAAATTAAAATATACATTTTTATTTATTTTTACTTTTAAAAAAATAATTCTTACATAAGAAATACAAAAACCTCTCTCTTGAGTTTTTTTCCATACTTCTCAAAAGCTTAAAACTTATATTATTATTTTTAAAATAATTTTAAAATAAAAACAACTCTCTTGAATGATTTTGTACTCTTAAAAATTTAAAATATTTTTATTTTATTTTTTAAAAAAATTAAAATAGCGTCAAAGTGATCTTAGTTTTTTGAAAACTTAGTTAAAATTGAGTAAAAAATAAAAATAAAACTTAATTAACCTAATAATTTTATATCATAAATAATTTAAATTTATTATTTTAAAACAATCTTAATATCTTGAAGTTACCTTTCTTCCTCTCCTTTTTTTTTTTTTTCCTTTTTTGTTCTTTCAAGTAAATTTCATGTGTTCAAAATGAAAGCATATGCTACCCCCTAACTACTCCTTATTCATTTTGTTTTTTTTTTTTAGTTTATACATCACATCACATCCATTTTCTATTAAATTATATTTTTTTTGCTCATTACTTTTACACATTATTTATTTTTTTACTTAACTTTTTGTGTATTCAACATGAAAGTATAGAAAAAAGTATATATTTATAAATAGAAGAATATAAATATATCAATATACAAGATAAACAAAAATGTAAGTGAGAATGACATGAAGATAAGTAAAAGGATACATGTGTGTAAGAGAAATATATATATATATATATATATATATATATATATGTACACACACACACATATAACATATTTAATAACAATTAAGTAAATAAATGAAAAAAATATTCATAAAAAATAGAAATAAAGAAAAAAATAATGATAAAATCATAAAAAGATTACCTTGTTCTTCAAAATGAAGTAATATTTAAAAATTTCTCCTCCAAATGTCTCTTACTTTTTTTACATTACTATTTTGCCCTTTTTTTAACTTTCTCCAAAAATTCTCCAAACTCTCAAAATTTCTCAACATTCTTTCATCAACACTCTTTTTGCAAAAATTCCCCATGAACTCTTGGTTAAGGTGCGTATTTATAGATCTTGGCCAAGTCTCAATTTAATGTAGTAATAGGCAGCATTACAGCATTGCAAAACTGACAAAATTGACAACATTATAGAATTGGCAGCATTGCAGAATTGGTAGCATTGTAGTATAGCAGAATTGGTAGCTTTTCAGCATTACAAAATTGGCAACATTGCAGTATTGCAAAATTGGCAACATTATTGCATTGCAGTATTGGTAGCATTGCAGTATTCCTGCAAAATGGGTGTCTACATAAACTAAAAAAGTCAAACAAAAATAATTTGACTAAAAGATAAAAAGTGAAAGAAACTAAAAAAACACTATAAAATAAATATATATATTTGTAAGAAAAAATTAAAAATCCAAAATAATTAAAAGAAAATAAAAAAATAGAGTAAAAGAAAATCCTACAAAATCAATACAAATACATGTTTAAAAACAAAAAGGCAATAGTACATAAACAACACTCTTTATGAAGAAAGAAAATAGATTTTATCTAAAAAAATAGTGTAAAATAAAATAAAATAAAAATATATCAAGAAATCATTAAAAAAATTAAAAAATTAAAATAAAATCCAAAAAATTAAAAGAGAATTAAAAAATAATTAAAAAACACAAAATACTAAAAAATAAAAAATAATATAAAATTTTAAAAAAATTTAAGACTGATAACATATTCTATTGAAACAAAATTTAAAAAAATTAATTTGCATTGATCTTTTAAAAAAATTTAATAAAATACAATAAAACAAACAATAAAAAAATATTGAAGTAACTAAAATAAATAAATAAAATTATAAAAAATTAAAATAGCATTCAACACTCAGATAAATAAATAAAAAACTATACAAAAGCTAAAACCCAAATTAACTAACAAAATTGTAATAATAAGTTGGCGAGGTTCAAAATCTATTATTTTGTTTGCTTAACGTAGTCAAAGATGACAAAAAATTGTTTAAAAAATTAAAATTTATAAAAATATCAAAATAAAATAACATAAAATAAAAGCATATAAAAACTATAGAACCAAACAAACAAAAAAATCCAAAACAAAATGAAGTTACCAGAAGAAAATAAGTAAATGAAACTAAAAATACCTAACAAAATAAAAAAATAAATGTAAGAATTTTTTTAACAAATAAAAAATAAAAATACAGTAAAAAATCCAATAAAATAAAAATAATATTATAACATCAAAATAAATAAATAAAATAAAATAAATAATTGAAAAAGCAAAAAAGAAACACAAAAATTAGAAAAGTTTTTTCAAAAAGAAAAATGTGAAAATATAATATGAAATAATTTAAAAATAATTTGAAGTAATTTAAGAATCGTAAAATAAAATATATCAAAAAACAAAACTCTTTGCTAAGTAAGAAGACATATTTTATTAAAAAAATGTAGAAAATAAAATACAATAAAATATTAAATTAAAAGAAAGGAAAATATATCAAGTAAAATCATTAAAAAGAAACATCAATTAATGTAAAAAATAAAAATAAAATCCATAAAATTCAAAGAAAATAATTAAAAAAACACAATATAATAAAAAACTTTAAAAAATAGAAAATGAGAAAATAATGTAAAATAATTTAAAACAACTCAAAAATCATAAATTATTCTATAAAAAAATTAAACAAATAATTTTGATTTGTATTGATTTTTAAAGAAAAATGAAATTAAAATAAAATAAATCAAATCATGAAAACAAAGAAAATATCTAAAACAAACAAAAAAAAAGTATGTCAAAAATAACATAAACTTTAAAAATCAAATAAATAAAGAATAAAAAAAGCTCAAAATAAAAAAAATAACAAAATTACAATCATTTGTTGATGTCTAATATTTATTATTTTATTAAATTAAAATAATTAAAAATAAAAAAAATTAAAAAATTAAATGAAAAACTAAAAAACAAATAAATTAAAAATAAGTAAGAATAATGAAATTACTAAAGAAAAAAAGTGAGAAGAACTAAAAATATCTAACAAAATAAAAAAAAATAGATGTAAAAAAATTAAGAAAAATCCAAAGTAACTAAAAAGAAATAAGAAAAAAAATAAAAGAAAATCCAACAAAATCCAAATGATTTTTACAATAAAAAGAAAATATGAGTAAGTCATAGCTTATGTGAGAAATAGGCTATTTTGAAAACTGAGGATTCAAACTAGAACTATAAGAAATATTATATGCAATGCTTAATCATTGCATTGAGCAAGTGAAAGAAAAAACGTTTTTGAATAATAGCAGCATACGCATAATGGGAAAGAAATATAAGCATGATAATAAAGCTTGCATGTTTAAGCTATCCTTAAACTAGCATAACTTAAGCTTATTCTAATTATAAATCAAGAGAATTAGAAAAATGAAAAGTTAGAAATTATACAAAGTCTTATATTTTTAAGGCATTACGGCTTTGCATACATCATACACTCAAGATGACAACTTAAAGGTTATAAAACGCAACCTACTCCTGTTACCTCCCATTGAACCCCTCAGTCAAGTAAGGCTAATTTAATTTCAAAGATCACAAATAAGGAATGCACTTAGCTATCGCATTGCAATAAGCTTATATTACTCAAGGAAGCATCATAAACTTGGGCACCAACACCTTTATCTATTGCATTTCTGTCCTAATTAAAAGTAATAATTCAGATGTGAGCTGTACTCTAGCCATTCTTCACCTATAAATTCTACTTAGATAGGCTCTGTATTTAAAAACAAGAAAACCTATCATTAGAAACATTGACTAGTACCGCTTGTAAAAACCCATGGAACAACAACTATACAACATCTCTACCTCCCCTACATCCTAGTGTAAACAATCACCATTCATCCAACTTATTTATGAAATCATTCCACATAGCTGCTACAATGGACTCATGTAACATTGATGCATATTGTTCCTTTATTGAGGAAGGCAGTCACATTTTAGGTTGATCATTAAAATTAGGCAACTCTTTTATTGTTTAGCCCTTGCCACCATAGAACAACTAGTCATTATAATTACAATATCCTTTTGAATATGAAATGCACGCTGATGTCCAAGTTTGAGAATAGAAAGTTGCGCTTTCAACACTTTAAAAGACCTTTGGATGATTAAATAAGTCTTTTGCATTCTATGGTAATTGATTAACACCTTTCTACTTATGAAGGTAATATCAAGCTCTTGGATATAGAGTAATAATTTCTTTTATATTGTGTATCCTTTGTCGATTAGATGACATTTTCTTGTAACATTAACAAATCAATTTAATTATTAGGCATAATGTTTATTTGTTAAAACAATAAAGCATAAAAAACATTGATGAATAAAAATGAACAAGTTGTGTCTTGGACCTTCAAGTGAGGAAAATTCTAATTTGGATCATTAAGGACTACTCTCAAGACTCCTGAATCCACAATAGAACCTTTTAAGCTAGGGTATTTGAACATAAAATATAGGTCAAATGTGCAAGTTACTAGCCCATTCTATGTCAAAAGACCTTTCTTGTTTCGAAATCAAGACTAGTCTTTTGCTGGGATATGAGCTAAAATTTGCATACCATCTATGATCCCAATACAATCCTAATTAAGAATACACAAAATGAGTGACATTCAATAGTGCAGGAAAAACAAGAAGAAAGGTATGATAGATATAAACCTTAAAGTATGAGAAGAATCTATTACTACTCAGAATTTCTACAGTGGTAAGAGGTGGTAGTTGTAACAATTCACATGAAAGAGACTTGATAGCCTTCAATACATCATTGAAATGCTGGCTTATGGTTTATGCTGAATGCTAAAACTGCTCTTAGATGACTACAATATTTAAGAAAATTTCACCTGCTCTTCTACTACAACTCCAGCACGATCATGCAACTTGCCTTTTTTTCTAAGGATGTCACATAACTTGTGAAAAACATGTTTATCCATCCAAAACATTTCTTAATATACCTCATCAAATCGATCCAGTATTGAAGGATAATAAAAGACATAAAGGTAGCTACAGATAAAGGAAAAAAGTCAACATTTTTGGGCAAGTCTTTCATTTTTTTTTTTTAGGTAAAAAGAGCGGTTGAAAAGAAATTCTAGGGCTTTGGGGTCCTTGAATTTTTGTTTCAACAGAGAAAAAGTAAGTCCTCATTTACATTTTAGCCTTAAGGAACCAAATTTACTAGGTTAGAAGGTGGGGAAAAGCTAAGCTCGTCCATGTATGCATTTGTTAAATGGGCTCCGTCCATGTCTGTGTTTGTTAAATGGGCTCCAACCCATTCTTTTTCCTTTCTGTGCCTAATATTTAAGACATTTTATTTTGCAATTTGAAACAATATTAGATTTAAATATATGTAGCTAAATTTTCAAATATGCAGAGCAATGGTAAATGAAATAGATATTGGTTATTCTTGTTTCACAAAACCAATATTACTACATAAATTTTTTTATTTTTGTATTAGTCGCTTAAAAGATGATAAAACTCGATTATAATTTTGTAATAATTTTTTTGAATTTTTTTAAAAATTTAATTGAAATACGAGAGTTGATAAATTAAATTCAAAATTAACGAATTGGATTCGTCATCGTAGAAACTACAAAGCTTAATTATAATCATTTAGATTTACTTTGAACCAAGTTTATTGCTATTAGAAAGTCACACTGATAATCAAATTATTTTCATATAAGCTGAGGTTGTGAGGACTTACATAGCCTATATTTAGGGTAACGTGTTATGATTTAATCCAACTTAGATCAAACTTTTGTCTTCATGGGTTCAAAGCTTAGAACCCTTTTGTTTTGTATACAATTAGTACACATATTCTGGATGACCACAATTAAGATCCTTATATATCCTTTTATTCTTATATATATATATATATATATATATATATATATATCCTTTTATTCTTTAAAATCTTCACATCTTCTCTTTAGCTCCCTAACATGTAAGGCAAGGTGATCATCACTTGGGTTTTCACTTTAGATTGCATTATCATTGAAGGAACGCTCTGGTTTGGATGATAAAGCCATGCCAAGGATCCCACATACTATTAAACTTACAAGCCTTGACTCATTTAATATCTTATGTGGCACCTACTCTTACTATCTTGCAACAATGTCATGAGCTTGCTTTTGCATGCTTAACATTTAAATTTCTTTAGGCCTGAGCTGCACTACTTTAGTTTCCCACATTTTCTCTCCATTGCTTCGAACGAATCCAGCACATCTCTTGTTGACCTAGATCGATCTTTTTCCTCATATAACTTCCTATAAAAAGCTTCTAGATGTTCTATTTCCCAATCTTTTACATTCATCTTAAGAGGAAATAATTAGCTAATGATTCTTCCCTCCTAATGACACACTAACTACCCAATGTAGCCTTATTAAAGGTTAATGCGAAGATTATAGGGAAAATGTCAGAGTGGCTCATTAGCAGACCATTTATCTATCAAAAGCTTTAAATAGGTTTTGTTTCCCATCTTGAACCTTTAAGTTAAACTCCTCCCAATCTTTTTGTGTGGCCTTCCACACCCTAATCCCACAGGAATCTCTCTTCTTTTTCGTTGTCCATTCCTATCTTGCTCCCTATACTATAACACTAGCACCCTTCTCCATAACCTTTTATTTTTTAACATGTATCTCCATAGCTATTTTTCTAATTAGCCTTGTTAAAAGTCTAAAGTGATTTACTTCCTTATTTTCTCCTGTTTACTAATTAAACGACTACTCCCATCGTTTTTGTAACTTTTTCAATCTAACATTCCTAAGCTTTTATTTTTTATTTTTAACTACGTGTTTTTGTAAATTTTTAAGAATAATGTAACTTTTTAAATATAAAAAATTTGTTTAATTGCATAAAGAATATAAGAACTGTCTTAATCAATAGGTTTGCAAACATAGTGAAACTCACAAAGGACAAATACTTGTTAGGAAGCATGATTTCTCTACAGGCCGATGCAATTAGTTAACCAGCTTTTTTGCAATTGTTTGAGAGTAGCAATGATAATTTTTGTTTATTGGGATCTATAATTAACATTAGCAGCCTTGACACCATCCTTCTGGTTAGCAGTTTTACTTGCATATTATTAATTTTATTTTTCCAGATGAAACAATATGCTATAATTTTATCAACATCAGTAAAATCATGATTAAACATGAGAAAAACTATAATGAAAAACTAACTTTTGAACTTGGTAATGAGTTTCTCAAAGATAAACCATTGTGAACAAGGCTCTGACTAAATGACCAGTAAAGACCAAACTCAGAAACCATTAAAATTTAACTCACATTCAACAAAGACCCAATGTATCCAAAATAATAAGCTTTCTTTTGTTGACAAAAATCTCCAATACCAACATGAGGTAGCATTTGCTTTTAAAGGATCTATTTGGCATACCTGTGCAAACACCTAGAAAGTGCTCTGCATTAGTACCTCAACATCTAAAATACCAAATCTTATTGTTCAAACAAGTATCATAATAGAGTGTGCTTAATCTTATTATTCAACAGTTGTTCCTTACTTTCCAATGTAATCAAGTGCAACTTGCAGCAACAGATAACCATGTTAACAAGGCTCCATTAATATCTCATAGAAAGAACAACTACCATAATTCTGGTAACTAAAACAAGAAAAAAAAGAGTAAAAATATAGTAGATAAAGCTAGCAACATAAATAAATAACATAATAGATTTAACAAAACTCACTAAGTAAATCAAATTAAATCCGTCTTTTCTTTAAAGCAAGCCCCCTTGACAACAATTAGTAAAGAGGCATCATTGAATATGATGGAACAAATGAAAATTTAATACAAAATGAAAACATTAAGTGTACAACAAACATAGCACAAAAAAGATTACAATAAAGCTTTTAGAAAAGCTCCTACAACTACTAATAGAATTTTCTCTATTTGATGACCATATTTTTAACGGAGTTATTGTATTTTGGTATATTAATGTGCAAACAAACTAATGATTACAATCATTAAACAATTATAACTAAAATAATTACAAATTATTATTTACCAAGAAGAAGAGCTACTAAAAGAATTACTTAAGTACAATTAATAAATTATCACTATTTAGTTTTAAAAATTATAAATTAAAATATAAAAATTAAATATTTGTATCTTACAATATTACCGTATCATCAAAATGAATATACTTATTTATAATAAAAATATTATCTACTTTACACCTTCTTAAACAACAAAATATATTCAATTATTAAATGCACATCTAATAAACATACAATTCAAAGTAACAATTAGACTAATACTTTCAAATTTAAAGAGCTATTAATTGATCTGAATTGGGTAGTACCAGCTGGTCTAATTTTTACTAGCAGAAAATTAATTAGAGTAATATAGGGTAGTTATGGTTTCAGCTAACCTCCAATAGCCAGTATCAGAGAGGTATCGCCGTGGCTGTCATAAAATCAAGACGAGTCAATCATCACGAAGACTTCATCGCTATAATTTTGCAGTACGTATTTCTTTTCTGTATTATTTTTGTTAAAAAAATAAATTTTATATTTTAATTTTATAAATATTAAAAACTAAAAAAAATTAAAAAAATAAGTACGAGACCATTGATTAGGGTTGGGAATAAAGCCCTCCACGTGGGACCTTTCTTTTTGAACACATCTCGTTTTGTCATTTACTCGTTTTCCTTGCGGCTCTGGTTAGTAATAGTTAACGTGTCCTCCCCGGAACCACTTCGTTGAAAAAACCTCAACAGCCAATCGAAATCAAGAATCGCTGCTTCTCTCTTTGGAAGTATATAAGCGTTTTTTTCCCTGGTCATGGTGGCGCTTCGATGAAATCTACAGAGACAAGGAAAGGACGATAAAGAGTGAAAGCGGACACTTCAATCCCCAATTGCCGATTAGCCCCTGTACAGACTGGATATAGCGGGGCCCACGTAGGAGCAAAGGAAACCAGCGGGGCACGCGCTAGATGAGATGGTGGAGGGAGAAGAGAACAGTGGTGTTGGAGAGAAAAAGTGGAGTGGGTTTACTCAGAATCGAATCAGCTAATGACAAGAGAGTTTTTGATTCTTGCAAGAGGGGCTTATTGGTAATTATGACGATCAATACGTGAGAGAAGGGCAGGGAAAGGAGGGGGAGAATGAAGGGGTGTAGGTCAGCCGTACGTACGCCACATTCGGTCTCTCGCAGTAAAGTGATTTTGCTTTGTGGTCATTGCCACGTCAGATAGCGACCCACGAGATTTGATCAGGACTTACATGCTGACAGGGCATGCATGGAATGCCAGTCTGCCACTCCACATTTCTTAATTTGGATTCTCTAAACAACTTGATTTACAAATTAAATGATTAATTTTGCTATTATCCAGTTTAAGATTTTCACCATTTACTCTATCTGAGATAACTTGATGTTGAGCTTTTTTAGTAATAAATTTTTAAAATATTTTATTTTATAATAAATATATAAAAATAAAAAATTATTAATTATTAATTTTATTAAATTATCATATATAATTTTTTGAATATAATTTAGTTCAAATAAGTTAACAATTTTAATATTTTGATTTGGTATTACTAATTTTGAATTACAATCAACTACATACAAATCACACTAGATCAACACTACGTGATTTGCAAAATTAATTTGATTGAAAACAAAAAAATAATATTTAATATTATATTAATAATTTTTTATTTATACAAAATTAATTGAAATTCGAACTCTTGATTTGTATGAAACTTAGGTTTTATAATTTTGTCTCTTGATAATCTTGTTGGTTGTGCATATATTTTCCTAGTAGATATCAATCTTAAGGCAAATCAATGTTGAAATCTTAGGTTTTCCAAAGATTGCCTGTGTTATAGTATTGAAAAAGTCTGGCTTCCTCTTTAAGCGAAAGAGATGCCCTTCTTATTAGATGAGAGAACACATGAGGTGCGCACCTGCGCTTTTGCTAAGGCCTAGCCTGTGAGCTTAACTAGGCCACTTTCATTGGCCTATAGCCAATCTGACCCAATTGTCTAGTTCAAGCTTATTGCCGTGAGAGCAGAGCAAAGCTCGACTATGGCTTAGATCGACATTTGAAGCCCATAGCCTAGTGTGTTCATATTTACAGTTAATATAGTTGGTGTTAGTACCATAATTAAGGGCATTTTCAAAGTACAACTAATCAAATTCATAATACTTTTATTTATATTATTAAATCTTCAAACAATCATGTCAATTTTGTTAAAACTTTATTAAATATTATTCAAATATTTTTAAAATCGAATCAATTATTAAATTAAACAAAAAAGATGTTTAAAAGTTAAAACTTGAAGCATGATGGTTGAATAAATTTATAATGTTTTTATTTATATTACTAAAATAAATAATATAAAAATAAAAAATAATTATTATTTTTAAAGAACAAAATGAAATTTTAAAAAATTATTTTTTTATTTTTGTTTTTTAAAATGATATCATTTTGATAAAACTTTAAAATTTTTGTACCAAAATAAGTTTGATAATATAAATAAATTAATATTAAATGAAGTTAATAGATCATTAAATAACTTAAGACATCGATTTTAGTCTGCAGCAATCTTATAACAAAGATTAGTCTCATCTAAATTCTTCTTCACCTTATGATGAATCTATTGAATTCGCTCTGCAAACTCCACAGCATTAGGGTTGACATTAGGGAAAGAAGGCAGACGACGCAAATTCACTGTATGCCTTGGAATACTTCAAAAAGGAGCCTTTTTGGTCGAATAATTAGGCATATTATTAAAAGCAAACTTAGTCTATGAAAGAGCAGCAGTCCATTATTTTGTTTTATCTCCATTAACACATTGAATCATATTTTTAAGAGTATGATTAGCCACCTCAGTTTGTCAATCAGTTTGGGGGTAACTTGTGGTACTATACTTCAACAAAGTATCAAATAATTTTCATAGAGTTCTCCAAAACTGATTTAAAAATTTTTTATCCCAATAAAAAATTATTGAACGAGGAATACTATGTAAGCGAACAAGCTCATAAAAAAAAATAAATGAGCCACATAAGAAGCATTTGAAGTCTTCTTGCAAGGAAGAAAGTGAGCCATCTTGAAGAATCGATCAATTACAACCAAAATGGAATTAACTCCTTGTTGAGTCCTTGGGAGGCCAAGAACAAAATCCATATTCAAATCTTGCCAAATTGTCTATGGAATAGGCAAAGGAGTATAAAACCTAGTATTTTATGTTTGTCCTTTAGCCTTTTGACACACTGTGCAATGCTAAACATATTATCCAATATCCCTCTTTGATTGAGGACAATAAAATCTTTCTTCAACCAAACTAGTTTTTTTATCTTGACCGACATGTCCTTATAATCCTCAAGCATGTAACTCTCTAATCAAATATTCATGTAAAGAAGAATGAGGAATACATAATTGCGTACCTTTAAATAAGAATCCATCTTGGATAAGAAAATTAGAAGTAAACTCCTCGCTTTTGCATTGTGTTCGTATTTTGCCAAAGTCCTCATCAATAGCACATATATCCTTTAAATAGTTAAACCCCACCACCTCAATACTCATTGTGGTTAGTAAAGAGGCACGTCGACTTAATGCATCAGTTACTTTATTTTCTTTGCTAGATTTATATTTAATAGCAAAAGTGAACTTTTGCAAAAATATAATCCATTAGGCATGCATCCAATTCATCATCTTTTAAGAATTGATGAACTTTAAAGATTGATGATCAGTGAATAATACAACCTCTTGTTGAATCAAATAATGCTCCTAATGCTTCGAAGCGTGAACAATAGCATAAAATTCTAACCATATGTAGTCTTTTTTATTGGGATTCACTAACCTTTTCACTAAAAACCTCTAACAGATGCCCTTCTTGGGATAATACTGCTCCAATTCCTAAAACCTATGCATCACACTTAACCTCAAATACTTTGTCAAGACCAAGGAGTGTTAACACTGATGTATTGCATAATTTTTCCTTTATTATTGAGAAACCATCCTCTTACGTATCGCCCCATTGAAATTGGCATTTCTTGAGAAAATTGGTAATAGGCATCATAAGTATGCTAAATCCTCAAACAAAATACCTATAAAATGTGGTTGGGCCATAGAAGCTTTGCACTTCAAGTACAATTTTAGGAACTGGCCACTCATGAATTGCTTCACCTTTGCCTTGTCAACTTGAATACCATTTATTTTTATTATAAAGCCAAGGAATAAAAGATGGTCAGTCATAAAGCTACATTTTTTAAAATTGACATATAGCTTGTTAGCTTATAAATCTAATAGAACTTCCTTGAGATGTGACAAGTGCTCCCCTGCATCCTTATTGTAGATAAGAATATTATCAAAATAAACTATCACAATTTTTTTGATAAATGAAGAAAGAACCCGATTTATTAATCGCATGAATGTGCTAGTTAAAGAGTTACAACAGCAAGTTATTGAGTTGCTTAACAAAGGTTTGATTCATGAGAGTATGAGTCGTTGTGCAGTTCCTACTTTACTCACCCAAAAAAAGGATGGCAGGTGGAGAAATATGTGTGGATAGTCGAGTTATTAATAAAATAATGGTCATTAGGTAACTCATTAGGAGACAAATCAGCAAAATCAGTAAGTACCTCTTGGATTTGAGGTGGAACCTCAACAGTTTCTTCATATTGACCTTTCACCAGTAACTCTACAATAAAGCTAAGCTCTTTAACCTGTTTGAAAAATTTTGAGGCTGCTATGTTAGTGAATAATGGTTTATCTTTCTTGATAATAGAATTGCTTTTCGAAGGTTGAGATTATGGTAATAACACGATCTTCTTGTTAAGCCACCAAAAGATGAAAGTATTATCTCGTCTTTTATAAGTGATATTAACATCATAATGCCATGATCTTCTGTTAGAACATTAATTTAAAAGATAGCCTAATTGGTTGCATCGAAAACACTTTTCAAGATTAGGCATGCATAAGGATCATCATTGATTTGCTGTTGCTGTTAGTTACTACCTTAGGTGTTAGATCGAACAGAGATTGAAGTGTTATTTTGATTTTGTGTTAAATTTTAAGTCGAAGATGTATTTTTATTTGCTACCTGGAGTTGTTGACTCTTTTAAAGCAAAAACTTCTTGATTTTGTCATCGAAGGGATGTATAATGGATCGGTTGATCTAAATTTCTACTTTCATCGCTAAATTAACTGCGTCTATCATGGTCCAAATCCCTTGAAGACTAAGTCGATCTTGAATAACCATCTTTAGGCCTTCAATATAACGAGCAATCAATTGATTCTCTGTTTTAGGTAGATTAACTTGTGCATTTAATCTGTAGAGTTTTTTGTGTACTCATTAATAGTAAAGTTGACTTGTCAGCAATTTTGATATTATTGATATAAAAACTACTTATGATTTAGAGGGAGGCATTGTCTTTGTACTCATTACTTCATCATAAGTCAAGTGCGAGCATGCTACTTTCCTTGGCATTGACAATTATGTTAAAGTTGCTCCCACCAATCAGAAGCTCTGCCTTTCAACTTATATGCCACTAACTTGACTTGGTTTTCTTCTTAAATATTCCAATAATAAAAAAAAAAAATTTAACAGTTCTTACCTAATCGAAAATATCTCTAATATTTAATCGATCATCAAAACTTGGTAAATCCATCTTCATCTTAAATTCTTGATTGTGTGGGCCTCAATCTTTATTCCTAAAATACAATCTTCTTCTTTTTTAGACGAATAATCTAATCTCTATGGCTGCCTTTATTGAACATTCTTCCAATCTTGACATCGAAAATCACGAACTTAAAAAGGTGGAAGGACATCTTTAATCTTAAACTCATTATCACGCTGCCATATAAAAGCCTCTCTGTTTTGCCGTTCTTAGACTAGTAATGGAACATACTCTTAAAAATCATGATTTATGGTTGGCTCTGCTTGAATTGGGGCATCTTTATCGATTCTAGAGTCAATTTAGTGTTGGTATTGATCGTTGTGGCTTGCCATAAGCTTTTGTTGACATCTTAAGCTTGGATCAATAGGTGATTGGTGTCTAGGTTGCAAATTCACATGATTTGTTGTCCTAGAATTCCTTGGAATAAAATCTGCACAACTTAAATCTTGTTGGCCACCATTCTATATGTTGTCATGCTAATTTGGTCTTTACTCAATGGAATCACATCTTTCTTCCATAGTCATTGCAGTCATCATCTGCACGAGATTACGAAGGGTTTCCATCTATCAAATTAAATTGTTATTTGATCTTGTCTACCACCATTTGTTGTCAGTGGCTTGTATCCTACTAGGACCGTCGCCGACCATTAAAATAAGGTAAAAATCCTTGCTTTGATACCAATTTGGTGCAACGAAAGGTTTACTTCGAAAGAGAAATGAAATAAAATTAAGGAACAAAACTTGAAGGTTAAACTTTTAGAGAAAAATTTGATAAATTATATTAAATTGCCTTTAACCATTATAATAAGTCTTTAAATAATGCAAGAAAGCAAACTAAGAATAGGAAATGTAGAAAGAATAGGAAATTGACTTAAACTAAAAATGAGAAACCTGAAAAAAATAGAAAATTAACCAAATGAAAAACTTAAAAGAATAGAAAACTGACTTAAACTAAAAAAGAGAAACCTAAAAAAAATAAGAAGTTAAAATAAAATAGATATCTAATCAAAATAGAACACTAATCAAAGGAAGACATTATGCTAATGTATACTACATCATGTTTGAAGTGGTTTACAAAGAAATATCTTCTTTAGTAGAGTATTGGGTGGCTTATATTTTCAAGTTCAATTTCAAAGCATAATACAGCGAAAGCAAAAGTCAAAAACTTAGGTTTCAACCTTTATAAACTCATTAGATCAAATCTTCTCATCCCATTTAGTATCAATCTTCTCATCCCATTTTTTAAATCGAATTATAATTATGTTACCCAAATGCATATAATAGTGATTATGGCTAATACTTATCACATCTCAAAGTTTAATAAATGGCAGAGGTGGAGCATAACCATTAAATTCAGTAGAAAGCAAGTAATAGATGGCACTCGACTTACAGTCTTATGGTGATAGCACCCCATGCAACTCTAGAATTGCAAGTGCAAAGGTGAAGCAAAAGAGGAACAATAACATATATGCATGAGAATAGGAAAATAGTTCCCATATCAATGCTTGGATATCTGTACCACCAAATTCTATGATTTAAAGCCTAGGCTATATAAATCACTAACTTTTTTTTCACAACAATGCATACTAGCAACAAGATCTGAGTCATCTGTGTATATAACTGCAATCACAAATAAATTGAAGTAAAAGAAGTACAATACCTATCTTACTCCTAAAGGCACTAAGCTATTCAACAAGAACTTAATGTGAAACTATCTTTCACAAAATAAAGATAGATTAAAACACCTTTTATAATTTCTTGATGTATTAGTTCTTAAAAATTAATTTCTTTTCTTTGTTTAGTTTTCTTTTCATGGCCCTCCCTTGTGCACTGCAGCCTAGCAGGATATCTCTACCTTTTTTTTTTTCAATGAACTTCTTATCTATGCCATGGGGAGACTAGCAAAAAAGATGAATAAGACCAAATAAACAATCTTAGATTCACAAAAATCTACCAAACAAGTATCCATAGCATAATTAGGACTGATCTTCTATCACTGTTTATCACCACAAGATAACCATGACAAACCCAGTGCACTGATACTTTTTCCTTGTTATTTTTCTTAGGTAAACTTGATTGAATCCATCTTTTGTAAATTTTAGCATACAAATGAAACAAAGATAACCACAAAATAAAGGATAAGAAACCTTTTAGATCAATTATTTTTCTAGATATGGGCACCAATAAGTGTAATTACATATACAAGATGCACTTAAGAATGCAATTTCACATACAGAAATAAAATTTAGCTTTTCTTTTACATATTCAAATAATGAAAGTAATACTTTCTTATGTGATTATGGTAATTATAAGACATGCTTCCACTAATTAAAACAAAAAAAAAAAGAGGAGAAAAATGCAAAGATAATGTAACATCAAAAGCATTTGAAAAAGGAAAAGTAGACAAAATATCAAAAGAAAATTAGCCATCGAAATTTTTCCTTTTGGGAACCCTTTATTTATTTATTGTCAGAAACAAAGTAAAACATTAAATTAGCTATGAAGCACAAAAAAAGTGCCACCCATGTACATAGATTGGGAAGATTTCATTAAAAGAAAATAAAACTAAGGCAACATAATAAGCAGAATTTTAATGGGAATTATCTCTAATTAATGAAAAGGTATTTGTGCTCCACCTATATCCAGTACATACTGATGTTAATTAACATTAATCATATCAACAAGGTAACAAGCAGACCTTTTCAAATATGAAACAACTTCTGCAAAGACCATAACAAAATGAGACGCAAATATATCAACTTGACTATCCATATCTCAAGTTAGAAATATCATTTACTAACATATCAACAGGGAAAAGAAATACAAGCACTTAAAAATTACAAAGCTTCTTAATTGTTTCAAAGTTCATAGTCATACTTCTAACCTTTCTTTCCTCCTAAGTAGACACTGATTAATGCATCAAATAAACCATTATGTAATGAAAAAAAAAAATACTTCAAACAAAATATAAAAAAGCTGCATGAAAATGAAACCTTCATGAGTATGAAAGGAGTTTACAACTGGAGGCACAACCAGTGAAGTATATCTGCAATCAAGAACTAAGCCTAGAAAATAGTATTCGCCAATCTCCATTTTGTAATGACACTTAACATTAGCTGCTCCAACATAATTAACATATTTAGCCAATTTTTTAGCTAGTTCCTCAAGTTTCTTAACAATTTCCACAAGAGTCTTAGTAACTGAACCCTCCTCAATAATCTATACCATACATATTAAAAAGTAATTAAGGATCTGATAATAAAATATTCCTCAAAGATAAATGCTATTCTTCTCCTTTATGGTTAGGAAAGTGGGATGTAACTTGAATTCCATAGAAAGGAATATTAAAACAAGAAAAAAATTATATAGAATAACCAAATCTAAATTCAGTATCAAGAAAAAGAATCAACCTTTTGGTGCCTTCTCTGGATATTGCAATAACAGTTATGCAAAGCTGCAAAATTTCCATACTAATCACAAAGTAGCTGAAACTCTAGATTCATAATTTAATTAGAAAATATGATATAAATCTAAATTGCTACTCTATCTAAGTTGCTACTACTATTGTTACTCCATTTAAACTGCCACTACTACTACTCTATCTAAACTGCTACTGCTACTGCCTACTACATCTAAACTGCTACTACTATATTGTTATTACTATAGTGTTATACTATTACTGCCATACTTTCATAGTGCCATACTGCTATACTAATAAATTGATATATAAAATGCAACCAAAACACTTACTATAGGTCATATTTTCACAAGAGTGACTTATACCATCAACAAATATAATGATAGGGGCTAGTTTGCTGGCAAAGTAGAAAAGGGCCTTTGTAAGCTTTTTGGCATCTCCAAACCACTATAACATATGAAAAAATGAAAAAAAAAAAAAAGTTGTAAGGAGCAAAATTAACCACGTTTTCTCATAATAAAATGTCAGTGCTAACAAGATTATGTACTCAAGCAGAACAAACATCTAATGAATCCCCTTAACTTTTCATTTAAGATGCAAGAAAATATTCAAACAAACTATGAAAATGTTGTCAAAATTCTAGGACCAAATCCTTTTTATCTAGCATCATAAATCACATTCAATGCTAATCCAAAGAAGAGTTATTAGTCTAAGCATTAGCACCACTGAGGGTATCTAAACATAGGCCAAAAACAAGTTCATTTTAGTGTAACAAACTAGGCGAAAAGTGACTAAACTTATAATTACATTGAGTCTTTTGAATTGGAAGTTACATACTTCATAATTAAACTGTTTTAAAGATCAAACTTTACTTTTGTTACATAACATGAGGGGAACCGATGACCTTTAGTTCCAAAAATTAAGCTTCAATTTATCAAAGGAAAAGGAATTGATGATACAGTCATCTTATATGGATATAACCACAACCATACTAGAAATAGAAATGGAAGAGCTAAAAAGAACAACAAAAAGAATCCAGAAGTTGAAAATGGTGAAAATAGAAGCATACTCACAGTCATTGCCAAATTATTGCAGATCTTTGCATCCTAAATGAACAAACACACCATAAATGTTACAACCATGAAAATAGATTTTGGATAAGGACAAGTTTCTGATATATATTTAAAAAGTATTATTTCTATGCACATTAGGCACATGCAACAGAATTAAGTCTATGAGATTACCACTGTTAACTTATCAGTCACAAATTCCATCTATAATAAGGAAAAGGAGGAAAGGGAAAAGAAAAAGGCCTAAAGAGTAGCAGTCTTGAACCTGAAGGATAAATTGTGTTCTTTCCCATGGGGGGGAATATGGCTTTGCCAACCATATAGACATCCTAGCATCCATCTACTTGAACCTGAATGATGTGCCATCTCAAGTTTAGAAGTGTGCAAAACAAAAACAGAAAGCTAACGCATTACAACTTAAAATTCCTCACGTACCAGAGTATGCTCAATATAGAGTAACTCACATCGTTTTGGATGATAAAAGTAAAACAGCTGAAAAGTGATCTTATCCCCCCCTCAAAAAAAAAAAAAAAAAAAGCAAAGAATGTACATTGAATGCAACAAAACTACTACTATTCTATTAGATAGATTACCACTAGAGAAATCTGAGATCACATAGTTGAGTTTCACGTATTATGCCATTGACCTCGAGCTTAATTTATTTACACCTTAAAAAAGCTTGGATTGGGCATTTTGTTATATCTTTGATGTTACAACATCAATTCTTACATATAAGAATATTTCAGCTAAGGCAAAACATAATTAAACCTATGACTCTTATTCACTTCTAAGATACATGAAAGAAAACAAGCATCAAATAGTGAAGCTAGTACATAACTTCTCATTTCCAAAGAACCATGAAAAGATTGAACAAATAGTTTTATTCATTAAAGTGGTAAGAGGTGAATTCATACCATGAAAGTAAGTGTAGCAGCTTCTGCAGCAAGAACACCTCCAAACACAAACACACGAGCATTTAACCTGATAGGCTTTTCTAGTGACATACATAAAAATAATTAAATATTTGAAGCTTTTGACTTAATACCTCTAACCATTAGGATGTGAACAAGTCTTCTTGAACAAATTTAAGGACAGAAGCTAGGGAGACTAGTGTTAGAAACATATTACCATCCTCAACAACAATTGAAGCTTTAATCAACAAGATAAACAACTTTGAACTAACAAAAATAAAGCATTAAGAAAATATCATGTTCAAAGAAAAGATGTCCATATAACACAATAATTCTTAAATGCTAGCAAATAATACTAGTTTTGCAAGGCGAACAAAACTAGGGAGTATTATCCTCTGCTTAACATTGATAAAGAAAAAGAAAAAAATGTCAGCCATGATATGAACAAGTAATGATTTAAAATAATATATCATTCAATCAATCTATGTGTGTGCATGAGAGTGCGTACGTATAAAATTAATATCAATATTGAGCCTTACAAATTTCTCTTTCTCTTTGTGATCCAATTTCAACTTTGTTTTATCCACAAATTAGGACGATAGGACTTTACAATTGGTCAAATGTCTTTTAGGTACAAACTCATTCTACTTCGAGTTAGGAACCGCCTTGGACAACCATAGCAAGGAATCGAAAAAATATACAATGGAGGTTGCATGGAATGCAAAACCTATAAGCAAGGCAAATAACATCAAGTCTCCAAGGAATCCCATCTTCAGATTGTTTGCTACCAAAAGGCACTTGGATAAAAATAAGAAATAAAGCAAATAAACTGATGATTTTGCAATTTGTAATATAAGCCTTACTAGAGTTAGAGTTGTATAGTTTATCCAATAAACTATTGATTTTGCAAGCTATTCTGTGAGTTTCTCGTCTTTCTCTCATACCTTATCTTCATCACTAACATCTAAAATGACTACAATTCTATCTCCATTCACCTCATATGCCTCCTCACATTGCCCATTTGACAATGGTCTGAAAATATAGCTATGTTAAAGATTGAAAAAGTATAAAGATATCAGGGAACACTTTAACTGAATTTACAGATCAATTATCTAATAAGACTAAAAACACTAGATATAAATTGCTCTATCAAACTAGACGTTTGTAGCCATTCAAAGGAACTCCAAGGAATGGTAGAAGCAAACTATTTCACTATGATGATCTATTCATGATAAAAATTCACAAAAAGAAAAAGGCAAAAAAGAAAAGCGTACAAGGCATTCCATCATAAGTTTTTGTTGGAGATGTCACAAGTGCACATAGTGCTTGATATTTGGTATATTTTTAATAATTAATCTAAAGGGTACTCCCCTACTCAATTACCCATAGTTCTATTATTAACACAACAACTCTTTATTCCAGTAGAATTTCCTAACAGTTTAAAGAAATCTATAACCTTGCCAAAAGAAATTGTATATTCATCATTGCATAGAAATTCGAAATGATTGTATAATACTATAAACAAGAAAGATTGTTGTGTCAAGATGAAAAAATTCAAATTGACATGGCATGAAACTAATGGTCGAGGAATCAAAACATAATGTCTATTGTAACTCGTGAAACAAATCTCAAAACTGGAACCAAAGTATTTGATATGGGAACCAATGTAAGAACAATTAGTAAACAATATAAGTCTTCAACTAATGAATATTTTATTATGCCATATGAAACTATTGATCCCACAAGGACTATACTAAAGATGACATTCGAGAACTTGGACAGCGCATCTAAGGCAATGGCTTCAACCTTATTATTATGTAGTATTTCACACTGCTACAACTTAATTCCAAAATAAGATGGTGCAGTAGTCACTAAGACATCAAGTATGGACCAATGTAATATAAAATTTTGGTTTTATTTCCCATGTGATGAGATTTAAAAAAGGGATATTCTTCATATTATTCTAGATGTACGATAAAATATTGGTTAATAATATTTTATTTTTAGCTGTAAATAGTAATTAGATGTTTGATGTAGTATATGTGATCTAGGTGGTAACTAATACAAACAAAAGAAACTTTCACACAGTTCCATTACTTCAATGGTGATGAAATACTAGCTTATTACATAAAATATTTTGCAGTTATTCTAGAAATTAGAAGGGCAATTTCTAGCAGAGGATTACTACTACTGCTACTACCACTATAAGATTACCACTACTACTAGATTAGTGCTACTACTACTAAATTGTTGCTACTACTATTGCAAAATTATTGCTATTGCAATTACAAAATTACTACTGTTGCTACTGCTAGATTACCACTACTGCTATTACAAGATTACTGCTACTGCTGCTGCTACGATTACCGTTAGATTACTACTACTCTCAGATTACTGCTACTGCTAAACAACATAAAAATATATGGTTATGATGCACAGAACATATTGCAAATAAAGGTGGCATTTTTCCATGATATAATTACATGTAAGGGAGGAAAGAATTCTCCCCTATAATCTTCTCATATCTTAAATCTACAGTAAAAAAGATATTAAGTAAAAAATCAACATAAAACAAAAAGGTTTGATTGTTTACACTTAACAATTCTCTATTTCATCATCTTTTGCCATCATACAATATATAATGTGCATGTGATTATTAGTACTATGGTAATAACTTCTAATTATAGGATTTTATTGATCTTATGTATGAGTTTTCTTCTTCACATTTTTGATGCATAGCTTTAACTCCTTTCAAGGTTACTACAAAAACTTGTAATAGTAAAATATAAAAGGTTTGCAAATATAATGAAGCTCACAAAGGATAAATACTTGTTAAAATGCAAAGAAATCTTTCTGTGATTAGTTAATCAACTTTTCTACAACTGCTTGAGAGAAGTAATCACAATTTCTTTTTTTGGGATCTCTAGTTAACATCAGTAGCCTTGACACCATCCTTCTTTTAATAGTTTACCTGCATATTAGTAATTTTATTTTCAAGATAAGATAGTATATAATTTTATCACCATCAGTAAAATCATGATTAAACATTAGAAAACATATAATGAAAAAACTAACTTCTGAATCTTGATAATAAATTTCTCAAAGACAAACCATTGTAAACACTAAGCAAAGGACCAGTAAGTTCTAGCTTGTGTTGCTATAATGATTCCTATCATCTTCTGCCCTTCAGCCAACTGTGTAAAGAAGAAACCAGTGAATGATATATCTAAAAATAGCAATGTAAGACACAAAAAGGGCTCTGTATTAGGATCTCATCATCCAAAATATCAAAATCTAATTATACAAACAAGTATCAAAATAGAAAATGTACTTAATCTTATTATTCAATAGTTGCTCCTCGGTTTCCAATATAATCAAATGCAACCTATAGCAGATAACCATGTCAACAAAGCTCCATGAATATTGTATAGGAAAAACAACTACTAATAACTTTGGCAACAAAAAATGGAATGATTTAACTAAGACCTATAGATTCTTAAGAATGATTCAACTATCAGGCCTAACCCAAGTCATAAGAGCCTTCTGTGTACTATGGCCTTGATGGCTTAAGTCATAAGAGCTTTAGTAGTAAAGATTTCAAAGGTAAGAGAGCTATAACAGAAACCTGTCGATTAATAGTTTTAGATTCATCTTTTGAGAAGTCTACCTACATATTGCAAATATGTGTTGATAAGATGTTTTGACAAACCATTTTACCTCAAGATCCCATTTATGAAAAATGTCTACTGATGCTTTTCCTTAGCTATAGACTACTATGCAAGATACCCATCATATGTAAAACCAGGGAAAGTCAACCTTTTTCAATGACGATTTGCATGTGGAAACCATAGGTATGAATATCAAGTTATGTTCATTATGCATGAATATTCATCGAAAAATACTATAAATATTGAGTATCTTGAAAGAAGGGAATGAAGAAATTACTTGGCAGTGTAGAAGCTTGTGGAATACCAAGCATTTAAAACAGCAGCTACATCTATTTCAAAGCCTATACTTGGATCTGTTTCCTCCTTATTTTCTTTCATCTCAATGTTTTCTATATTCCAAGGAAGCATAACAGGTAAGACACAAGAACACTATAGTAAAAGCATCCCTCAGTAGTCTAAAAGCATATCGAGACATATGAAACCCAATGAATAAAAGGTATTCAAAGCTGATGCAGTAAAAAATATACTACACTATTTTAAAGAGAGATGCTTGCCTTCATTGACATCCAAATTAGTAGGAGTTTCCATCTTCATCGAAGATATTTTTGTTGCTACCATGGCTGTTTTGACAATATCACCTTCTAGAGAAAGTGACTTTGCAGAACCATTTGTAGCATTGCAAGTGTTACCACCACATGTCACACCTGAAAAACAAGCAAGATACAATGCCCAAGGGGCCACCAACCAATGACCTACATATGGGTAACATGAATAGTAAACATTAGGATGAGAAGCCTGGCTTGATGTAACTGGATACTCTTGAGAAGCAGAATTCATGACCTCTCATGCAGCAGCATGAGAACTTTCATGGGAAAAATGGTAATTCTAGTAACCAGATTAATAAAGTTGAGGTGAGAAATGGCTTGATAAACCGTTCCATTCGCCACACACCGGCCCTATTCACTTGCTTATCATACAGGCTGTAAGTACGCAGTGCCCCACAATTATCAATAGTCAAAAGCTACTAGATTAGATGGATTCCAACTGAACTGCAACTTCTACTTGGTTGATTAATTCAGGGGCAGTGCTTGAACAAAATTAAGGACGACCTCCATCTCCATATGGTAATTGAAGTCGAACAGAAGCAAATTGTAATGATGTGCGTAGTTCAAGTTTTCGCCTGATTCACCAAGGAATATTTTGGTTGCTTTTGGCATTGTCGAGCATTTTTTTGCTATGCTATGCTACCTTCTTTGATTCAGAGCTAGTTTCAAGTGGGGCTCTTCCCACAGTGTACGTAAGGGTTGACTCTTCTCCCACAGCTTCTACTAGCTAGTCTGACTTCGATGGGTAGGCTGGTTTTGATAGTAAAAGGAAAGGCCCTTTGGGTTCCAAACCTGCGCATCCTAATAAAAAAGCCCTTTCTGTCTTATTAGTAAAGCCTAAATGTCCTTATTAAAAACTAAAGCGCTAACACCTCTGAATTTGCTTCCACTTTTGTGGGGTAAAACTCTCTGTGTCGAGCATGGGAGTGCTCCTAAGATCATTGAAGTAATGCTTCAGAGGGTAAGCTTTTATCCTGATTGTACCGGTTCTTGGTAAGTACTAAGAAGTTCTATCCTCTGATTTTTAAAATTTTTGGGGATTAAAAAGCACCAAATTTGATAACTTATTCGCTTCTAAAAGAATTTGAACTAATTGTGCCACAGTTGAGTGTTTATGTCCAATCGTTACATAGACTGAGATAGAAATGGTATCTTAACCCGACTAACCGACGAGAAAGAAGATATTAGGAAAGAGCTACTTACAGGCCACTTGCTAGGCCACGAAACTTGCTAACAAAAACAACGTTAGCTAGAGTACGCATCTTATTTCTTTCAACCTTTATTGATTGTGTAACTCAACTAGACACCTACCAAACATCCCTGAAGGATGGAACAAGATGATGAAGAAGGCGGCGAAAGTATGGAGGAAAATCTTGAAAGAGAACAAGGAGATCCCTGAAATGGAATGGCGATTCGGAGTTAAGTTAATGGGCTTGGCTTGAAGGTGTGACCCTTTTTATTTATTTGGGGGGGTTATAGTTGCTAGCTAGGTTAGATTGAAGCAAGATTTTTGAGAACATATTGCCCATCTTCGGGGAAAAGGGGCGGAACGAGAAGAATAATGACTAGTAGTACGAAGAGGCGATTCAACAAAAGAGGCAGACCTTCGCTATTGACTTGTTTTGATTCTTGGCTTTCTACCAGGAGTTTCATTTGTCGATCGATATGAAAGGGTTGAAAACTCTCGTTTTATGCTTAAGAGATAGAGACAAAACAGAAACTACAATAGCAACAGATTCCTCCTCTCCCTTCTTTTGCTCCTTCGAGCTGTCAGCCAATAACTTTCGTACACAGATACAGATTCATTCTTCGTACCTGGTCCAGCCTCATAACCCTTGTCGGGTTGGTTAGAAGTCAGTCTTAACTGAGAAGGTTCCGAAACCAGTTGCTCGATCCCGAAACTCCTAGGTCATGAAGAAGAGTGAAATGCTGATCGAATAGAAGTTTCTTCCTCCAAACACGATCGAAAGGAAAAATGTACTAAGTGCCCACCGTTGATACCCAAGATGTCTCTTTCGGCTAGGACTTGGACCCACCGCCCTTGCCCAGATCAGAATCGGGAGAAAGAGGTGGATTAGTTCCACAAATCTCACTGCACTGACCATAAGGGATCAGGAGTGAAAGAACTCAATTGCTAAATTGAGGGTTCGAAAGAGGCTCGATCGATAGGCCCAGACTAGACTGATAATACTCAATAAGCAATTAATTATAGTCCCCTAGACCTTGTGGATGTGAATAGCCTCTTGGTGCATCTTCCACGTCATTCATGGATACACCATTTTAAGAATCTATGTAGAATTCAAATGCATGTATATTAGTTCCAGCATCTGAGGTGAGATTACCATTCCCTACTGTATGAACCTATATATGCCTTAGTCATGAATGCACATGACATTAGTGAAGAGCTTATGGATTTCGTTATCTTGAGATCTTTTTGTTACCATGAATCCCTGCAAGGCACTTCAAAGGGAGAAACTAGGAAAAAAAAGAAAAATAAATGTTAATGATTAAATATTCTCAAAATTTTGCTAGTAAAACCCCATGGAGCATGTTGAAAAAAGCAACATTTTGACATTCAAGTGACATAAGCAACACTTGCAGCCTCTTAATATTAGAATCTAAAGGAATTCAGCTTAACTTTTTTCTACTCATTGACTTATCTAGAATAAACCTTCTTTTTCTTCTCTTTTTTTTTTTTTTTTTTTTTGTTGTGGTAGAACATGTAAAAGAAAGCAATAGTAGAGAAGGACAAATTTCAATAGAACTCATCTAGGCATAAAAATAGCACTAAGTTTTTTAATATATAGATAGCATCATCATGTGACTTGTCAAAGCATTACCTACTCCAACAGCTAGCATTTGAAGTGTTAAATACTTCTGTAAGAACACTGACAGAGATTCCCAATGACTGACCAAGAGAAAGCGCTCCTGAAACACCAAGCATACTCACAGCCATTGCCAAATTGTTGCAGCTCGTTGCTGCCTACATGAAAAACCATGCAATAGATGTTACAATCATAAAAATTATTTTTGGATAAGGACAAGTTTCTGATATACATTAAGAGAGTATTATTTCTATGCGCCTTGGGCACATGCAGCAGAAGCAAGTCTATGGGATTATCATTGTTAACTTATCAGTCACAAACTCGATCCATAACAAGGAGAATGAGGAAGGGGAGATGAAAAAGGCCTAAAAAGTAGCAGCGTTGAGTCTGTCAAAGAACTTACTGAACCATTTCCTGCTCCACCACAATAAATTGTGTTCTTTCCCATTGAGAGGAATTTGGGTTTGGTAGCCATATACACATCTTCAGGTCCACCTACCTAAACCTGGATGATAAGCCATCTCAAGTTCTAAAGTGTGCATAACAAAAATAGAGGGCTAATGCACTAATAGCTTAAACCAGGAAGAGTCAGGCCTCCTTCAATGAAGATTTGCATGTGGTAACCAGTGGTATAAATATCAAGTTCTGTTCATTATGCATGAATATTTGCTAAAAAAACTATAAATATCGAGTAGGTGGAAAGAAGGGAATGAAGAAATTACTTTGGCAGTGTAGAAGCCTGTGGAATACCAAGCATTTAGAACAGCAGCTAGATCTATTTCAGAGACAGTCCTTGGATCTGTTTCTTTCTTATTTTCTTCCCTTTCAACGTTTTCTGTGTTCTAAGGAAGCATAATAGGAAAGGCAGAAAAACACTATAGTAAAGGCATCCCTCATGTAGTCCAAAAGCCTATCAAGACATATGAAAACCCAATGAATTAGAGGTATTCAAAGCTGGTGCAGCAAAAGATATACTATACTACTTAAGAGAGAGATGCTTACCTTCATTGACATTTAGATTAGTAAGAGTTTCCATCTTCATGGAAGATATGGCTCTTTTTGCTGTTACCATGGCTGTTTTGACAATGTCACCTTCCAGAGAAAGTGGCTTTGCAGAACCATTAGTAGCATTGCAAGTGTTACCACCACATGTCACACCTGAAAAACAAGCAGGATACAATGCCCAAGGGGCCACCAACCAATGACCTACATATGGGTAACATGAATAGTAAACATTAGGATGAGAGGCCTAGCTTGATGCAACTGGATACTCTTGAGAAGCAGAATTCATGACCTCTCGTGTAGTAGCATGAGAACTTTCACGGGAAAAATGGTAATTCCAGTAACCGGATTGATAAAGATGCCTAAAGAATCCTTTGCCTCTTCTCCTCATAATAATCAATAAGTAATTGACTGCAGTCCCCTGGACCTTGTGGATGTGAATAGCCTCTTGGTGTATCTTCCACATCATTCATGGGTACACCACTCTAAGAATCTATGTAGGATTCAGGGGCATCTATATTAGTTTCAGCAGCTGAGGTGAGATTACCATTCTCAGCTGCATGAACCTAGATATGTCTCATTCATGAATGCACATGACATTAGTGAAGAGCTTATAGATTTCATTATCATGAGATCATGTTGTTACCATGAATTCCTCAATATAGCACTTCAAAGGGAGAGACTAGGAAAAAAAAGAAATATAAAATGTTAGTGATTAAATATTCTCAAAATGTTGCTAGTAAAACACCATGGAGCATGTTGAAAAAAGCAACATTTTGACATTCAAGTAACATAAGCAACACTTGCAGCCATTTATAATTAGAATAAATCGGAATTCAGGTTAACTTTTTTTTCTGCTCATTGACTTACCTAGAATAAACCTTCTTTTTCTTTTCTATTCTTTTGTTTTGCCAAAACATGTAAAAGAAAGTAGAAGCAAGGAAGGACAAATTTCCACAGCTCATCAACTCACCTAGGCATAAAGATGGCACTTACTTTGTTAATATATAGATTGCATCATCATCTGACTTGTCAGAGCATTACCTACTCCTCCAACAGCAGGCACTTGAAGTGTTAAATACTTCTGTAAGAACACTGACAGAGATTCCCAATGACTGACCAAGAGAAAGCGCTCCTGAAACACCAAGCATACTCACAGCCATTGCCAAATTGTTGCAGCTCTTTGCTGCCTACATGAAAAACCATGCAATAGATGTTACAATCATAAAAATTATTTTTGGATAAGGACAAGTTTCTGATATACATTAAGAGAGTATTATTTCTATGCGCCTTGGGCACATGCAGCAGAAGCAAGTCTATGGGATTATCATTGTTAACTTATCAGTCACAAACTCGATCCATAACAAGGAGAATGAGGAAGGGGAGATGAAAAAGGCCTAAAAAGTAGCAGCGTTGAGTCTGTCAAAGAACTTACTGAACCATTTCCTGCTCCACCACAATAAATTTTGTTCTTTCCCATTGAGAGGAATTTGGGTTTGGTAGCCATATACACATCTTCAGGTCCACCTACCTAAACCTGGATGATAAGCCATCTCAAGTTCTAAAGTGTGCATAACAAAAATGGAGGGCTAATGCACTAATAGCTTAAACCAGGAAGAGTCAGGCCTCCTTCAATGAAGATTTGCATGTGGTAACCAGTGGTATAAATATCAAGTTCTGTTCATTATGCATGAATATTTGCTAAAAAAACTATAAATATCGAGTACGTGGAAAGAAGGTAATGAAGAAATTACTTTGGCAGTGTAGAAGCCTGTGGAATACCAAGCATTTAGAACAGCAGCTAGATCTATTTCAGAGCCAGTCCTTGGATCTGTTTCTTTCTTATTTTCTTCCCTTTCAACGTTTTCTGTGTTCTAAGGAAGCTTAATAGGTAAGGCAGAAAAACACTATAGTAAAGGCATCCCTCATGTAGTCCAAAAGCCTATCAAGACATATGAAAACCCAATGAATTAGAGGTATTCAAAGCTGGTGCAGCAAAAGATATACTATACTACTTAAGAGAGAGATGCTTACCTTCATTGACATTTAGATTAGTAAGAGTTTCCATCTTCATGGAAGATATGGCTCTTTTTGCTGCTACCATGGCTGTTTTGACAATGTCACCTTCCAGAGAAAGTGGCTTTGCAGAACCATTAGTAGCATTGCAAGTGTTACCACCACATGTCACACCTGAAAAACAAGCAGGATACAATGCCCAAGGGGCCACCAACCAATGACCTACATATGGGTAACATGAATAGTAAACATTAGGATGAGAGGCCTAGCTTGATGCAACTGGATACTCTTGAGAAGCAGAATTCATGACCTCTTGTGTAGCAGCATGAGAACTTTCACGGGAAAAATGGTAATTCCAGTAACCAGATTGATAAAGATGCCTAAAGAATCCGTTGCCTCTTCTCCTCATAATAATCAATAAGTAATTGATTGCAGTCCCCTGGACCTTGTGGATGTGAATAGCCTCTTGGTGTATCTTCCACATCATTCATGGGTACACCACTCTAAGAATCTATGTAGGATTCAGGGGCATCTATATTAGTTTCAGCAGCTGAGGTGAGATTACCATTCTCAGCTGCATGAACCTAGATATGTCTCATTCATGAATGCACATGACATTAGTGAAGAGCTTATAGATTTCATTATCATGAGATCATGTTGTTACCATGAATTCCTCAATATAGCACTTCAAAGGGAGAGACTAGGAAAAAAAAGAAATATAAAATGTTAGTGATTAAATATTCTCAAAATGTTGCTAGTAAAACACCATGGAGCATGTTGAAAAAAGCAACATTTTGACATTCAAGTAACATAAGCAACACTTGCAGCCATTTATAATTAGAATAAATCGGAATTCAGGTTAACTTTTTTTTCTGCTCATTGACTTACCTAGAATAAACCTTCTTTTTCTTTTCTATTCTTTTGTTTTGCCAAAACATGTAAAAGAAAGTAGAAGCAAGGAAGGACAAATTTCCACAGCTCATCAACTCACCTAGGCATAAAGATGGCACTTACTTTGTTAATATATAGATTGCATCATCATCTGACTTGTCAGAGCATTACCTACTCCTCCAACAGCAGGCACTTGAAGTGTTAAATACTTCTGTAAGAACACTGGCAGAGATTCCCAACGGCTGACTAAGAGCAAGCACTTCTGAAACACCAAGCATACTCACAGCCATTGCCAAATTGTTGCAGATCTTTGCTGCCTAAATGAAAAACCATGCCTAGATGTTACAATCATCAAAACAGATTTTGGATAAGGTCAAGTTTCTGATATACAATAACAAAGTATTATTGCTATGCATATTGGGCACATGCAGCAGAAGCAAGTTTATGAGATTACCATTGTTTACTTATCAGTCATAAACTCCATCTATAAGAAGGAGAAAGAGGAAGGGGAGATGAAAAAGGCCTAAGGAGCAGCATTGAGCCTATAAAAGAACATACTGAACCATTTCCTGCTCCGCCATAATAAATTGTGTTCTTTCCCATGGAGAGAAATTTGGGTTGGCAGCCAGATACACATCCTGTGGTCCTACCTGAACTTGAATGATAAGCCATCTCAAGTTCTGAAGTGTGCATAACAAAAACAGGGTGCTAACGCACTAACAACTTAAACTTCCTCACGTGCCGGAGCATGCTCAACATAGAGTAACTCACATCGTTTCTGAATGATTGAAGTAGAACAGCTGAAAACATGCTAAAAAAAAAGGGCAAAGATTGTACATCGAATGCAACAAAACTACTGTTAGATAGATTACTACTATTCACTTCTAAAATACATGAAAGAGAATAAGTATCCACACCATCAGGAACAAATCCTAGACAATGAAGCAAGTATATAACTTTCTCATTTCCAAGGAACCTTAAAAAGATTGATCAAACAGTTTTATTTCCTTGAAATGGTAAGAGGTGAATTCGTACCATGAAAGTAAGTGTAGCAGCTTCTGCAGCAAGAACATCTCCACATGTCGACACGGGTGCATCCAACATGACGGGCTTTTCCCAGTGACCTACACAAAAGATGCTTAAATATTTGAAGCCCTTGACTAAATGCCTCCAATCATTAGGATGCAAACAAGCTTCCTTGAACAAATTTAAGGACAAAATCTGGGGAGACTAGTGTTAGCAACATATTACCATCCCCAACAACAATTGAAGCTTTAATCAAAAAGATAAACAAGTCTGAAAAATAAAAATAAAACATCAAGATGATATTATGTTCAAAGAGAAGACATCCATATGCAATAAGTTCCCAAATGCCAGCAACAATACCAGTTTTGCAAGGCAACCATAATTGGAGAGTGTCATTCTCTGCTTAACATTGATAAAGAAAAAGAAAAAAAACTGTTAGCCACTAATTATGAACAATCCTTGGCTTGTGCAATGTTTGAAACATGATCTGCTTTATGCTTACTACATAATGCACTGGTATTCAAATTACTCTCAGACAAATTAAAGATGTCATTATCCTTATCATATATGGTGCAAGCGAGAAACTTATGATCCAGTGATATCTTTGACAATTCTTCGTATGTATAACCTATAAATGAATTGAAAATTAATGGAAACAAATCATTTCCCTATGTATAACTTTCCTAGATTGAAAATCAGTTATGCATTGAAAATTCTTTTTCCAGCTTACTTGAACTTGCATCTGACAATGATGTTGACGGCTTTAAACAATCAGTAAAGCAGGATGATTCTTCAGTTGAAGAGATTGGACTCTGGTACAGGCTGCAGAAAGGGCTCAAACTGTGTAGTTCCCACCCGCAGAACACCTTTGATGATTCCTGCCAACTATGGTAGTACTGATGTGATCAAGTACATATTTGCACACTCCGAGGTTGATGTGGCTGGCCCATGCGGTGTGGATAAAAGCACTACCCTTCATTGTGCTGCTTCAGGTGGATCTGTTAATGCAGCAGATGTTGTTAAGCTGCTTTTATCTGCGGGCGCTGATCCTAACTGCATTGATGCCGATGGTTATTGTCCTGTTGATGTTATCTTTCATCATCCAGAGCTCCAAATCATGAGAACATCTGTCGAAGAACTACTTACAGGCAGTGCTTGTACTTGCTCTATAAATGGGAGGAAACCAAGGGTGTGCATTAATAACTCAAATTCTGGCTCACCTATACTTTCTTCTCCACCACAGAACGGGTCCCCACATTCGCCTTCTGAATTGGTGTATTCTCCCGTGGCTTCAAAATCCAATGATACTGCTGCTGGCTTGACATAAAGAATAGCATTTGCACAATAGATGAGTTTCGTATTTTCTCTTTCAAAGGTCGCCCTTGTTCACGCGGATACTCCCATGACTGGACTGAAGGTCCTTTTGTCCACAGGATAGAATGCTCGCAGCAGAGACCCACGGAAATTCAATTATAGCTGTGTGGCATGCCCTGATTCTCGCAAAGGATCATATCGGCGTGGAGATATGTGTGAGTATGCTGACGGAGGGTTTGAGTGCTGATTGCACCCAGCACAATACCGAACCCGGCTTTCTGACAGTCCGGTAGCTTGAGATCTTCCCCTGTTTTCTTGTTTCTTCTTGAAACGTGAAGGTTTTGAAGCCAACCATTCCTTCTGAATCTTTATTCCGAATATCTTAGATAGAACCTCAGAAGCCCTATCACCAGAATTCACAACTCAATCCCGGGATTGTGAATCAGACTCAGCCTATGCTGGCCTTGCCTTGTACTCGATCCACCGCTGGGAAATTCTCTTCAATAATCGGCCGTGGCGTTGGGCAGAAAGCCGATGATCTCGATGAGGCCCTTCCTTTTAACCTAAACAGCCAGATTAATCACAGTTCATCTCCTACCTCAAAATCCTTTGACAGACACCTGAGAAGTTAGTTGCTCACCTTGGTCGACTTAAACGTTGTTGTTCCCTCTAGTCCTACAATCATTACCTCTTTAAACCCGTGATGAGGATTTTGAGAGAGAGAAAGAGAGAGGGGAAGAGAGAAAGCAAGAGAGGAGGAAGAAGGTGCGGAAGGCTCACAACAGAAAAGGAAGAAATGCCGCAGGCGTGAGTCTTGGTTAAATAGCTCCTAACGGTCAAATATTGAAAGCATGCAAAAAGTATGTATGGTTCTCATCAGAATAAAAATAATGATTTATTTATTATTTTTAAAATGAAAATAAATTTTCATTTAAAATATAAAAATTTTAAAACATTCAATTTAATTGAAAATATAAAAAAATCCAAAACTTAAAAATTATACTTAAAAATAATTTTGATTTATGTTGATGTTTCAAATAAAATATAAAAATGCAATAATTCGAAAATGTAAAAATTTTTGAAAACCTAATACAACCGACAAATTTCAAAGAAAAATAAAACTAAAATACAAAAATAAAATAAAATAGATTTTGTTGAAAAATAAAATACTAAAAAATAAAATAAAATATTAAATTTAAAAAAAATATATCAAGAAAATCATTGAACAGAAAAAATAATTAAAATAAAAATAGGAAAAAATATAATCTAATAAAATTCAAATAAAATAAAAAATTAGAAAAAAAGCATATACAAAAGATTAGAAAACTAAAAAATAAAGTAAAATATTTTATAATTTAGAACAATTCAAGAATCATAAAATATTCTATATAAGAAATGAGAAATTTTTTGTGATCTACATTGATCTTTTAAAATAATATAAAATAAAAATACAACAAATCAAACAATAAAAAAATATAAATACAACAAAATGTAAATTCATGTAAAATAAATGAATAAAAGTATGTAAAAAATAAAATAAAATTCAAAAATCAGATAAATAAAAGTAAAACATAACTAAAAAATCAGATAAACTAATAAAATTACAACCACATTCGTTATGTCTAATCTAAGAAAAATAAAGTTACTATAAAAATAAGCACACTCAACAAAATAAAAAATTGAACAAGAGAATTTTTTTATGAAAAATCCAAAATGACTGAAAAAAGATAAGAAAAAAGAGTTTAAAAAATCCAACAAAATCAAGATAGTACATATAAAAAAGAAAATATTAAGGAAACTAAACTCTTTGCAAAGCCAAAAAAAAAAGGTTTTGTTGGAAAAGAGGATAGTGAAAAATAAAATAAAATATAAAAAATATCTCCAAAAATCATTAAAAAGTCAAATAAAATGAAAATTATAAAATATTGTAAAATCCAAAAAATTAGAAAGAAAATAAAGAGAATGATTAAAAAACACAAAAAATAAAAAAACCTTGAAACATAAAAAATAAAAATAAAATAATGTAAAACAATTTAAAACAATTGAACAATCCTAAAATATTTTGTAAAAATTAAAAAATAATTTTGATTTGAATTAATTTTTTAAAGAAAAATATAATAAAAATAAAATAAATCAAATAATAAAAAATAAAAAAATATCGATCTAAATAAATAAAATATGTTATTTCACTTAGGGAGGTTTAATGTTTGTTATTTCGCTCAATTAAAGTCGACAAAGATGAAAAAAAATTAAAAAACTTTAGAACTATAAAAATCATAAAAAGCAAAAAATAAATAAAAATTTTAGAGAAACCAAATAAACTAAAAATTCTATAAAAAATAAAGTTACTAAAAAACGGATAAATAATGAAAACTAAAAATACACAAAAAAAATAAATGTAAGGAATTTTTTTAAAAAATCAAAGTAATTTAAAAAAAATCCAAAAAAATCAAGAGAATACATACAGAAAAGGCGATAGTAAAGAAACAAAACTCTTTGCAAAGTAACAAAATAGATTTTATTGAAAAAATTAATAGAAAATAAAATAAAATATTAAAAATATCTATTAAAAATAATTTTAAAAAATGTTAAATAAAATAAAATTAAAAATAAAATGTAACCAAATCCAAAACATTCAAAGAAAATTAAAAAATAATAGAAAAAAAAAGAAAAAAACACAAAAGATTAGAAAACTTAAAACAATAAAAGATGAGAAAAAATAATATAAAATAATTTAAAACATTTCAAGAACCATAAAATATTCTATAGAAAAAATTTAAAACTAAAATTTAGATTTGCATTGATATTTTTAAAAAATTGTAATAAAATATAAATTAAAAAATAAAAATTTTAAAAATACAAAAAATATAAAAATAAATAAATAAATATATATATGTAAAAAATAAATTGTAATTTAAAAACTAAAATAAATAAAAAGTAATGAACACTAAAGATTAAATATAGTAAGAAATTTGCAACCACTTGGTGCAGTCTAATATTTGTTAATTTACTAAATTAAAGCAATCAAAGATGATAAAAATTTTAAAAAAATTAAAATATTTTTAAAATTAAAAACATGAAGTAGAAGTAAATAAAAAATCTTGTACAACTAAATAAACTGTCAAAACTTATTTCAATCAAGGTTAAATTCTTGCAGCGATTTAAAAAATATATTTTTATTTTTGGTGATTTTCTTTTGAAAAGATTTAAAAAAAAAATAAAGGGAGTCGTTACCAACCTTTTTTATGGTGTGATTAGGCATCGAAATTTATTTATTTTTTTAAAAAATAAATAAAACAACATGGATGTTTTGAAATTAAAAATATGAGTTCGAGAGTCGATTACATGTGGGAAAGACTGGCACCCATAGTGATCAAAAATTAGTACCAATTAGTCATTATTATTTTTTGGTTTTGAAATTCATTTGATTTTTAAAATTGATTCTAAAAAATATGTTTGAAAAGAAATGTACGTAATATGAAAATAAGTAAAATTTTAATGTTTTAGAAAATCTAAAGGTTTAACTCTTGTTTTACTTTTAATTCTTGAAATCATTTTATGAGAGAAGATGTAGAGGTTTTGCTCTTACTTAACTTTTAATCTTAAAACATTTTTTATGATGGAGAATATGGAGGTATCACTTTTGTTCAATCCCCTAATCCTCAAAATATTTTTATTAAAATTCATGTGAATTCAATAACATTTTGATGCACATGTATCGTCACATTATGTAAAACATTAATATTTAATATTTAAATTTAAGCCTTAATTCAATTTTTATAATTTTGTTAATTGAAAATACACAAAATATTTTAGAGAATACAAATATTTTTCTCTTAATTTTTATAAATATATTTTTAAATATAAAAATTCTCTTTTAAATTTTTTTTCATATTTCTCAAAAAATATTAAATAAATTTTATATTTGAGAGTATAAAAATCTCTCTTGAGATTTTTTATATTTTCTCAAAAATATTAAATAAATATTTTAAAATTAATTTTATATTAAAAATATAAAAACAACTCTTTTGAGATTTTTTATATTCCTCAAAACTTGAAACACTTATATTTTAGAATAATTTTTTATTATTAAAAAAATAAAAATCCACCTCTTGAGATTTTTTGATATCTTTCAAAATATTAAGTAGTTTTTTATATTAAAATATAAAAATCTCTTTCTTGAGATTTTTTATATCCCTCAAAAACTGAAAATATATATTTTTATTTATTTTTTGCTTTTAAAAAAATAATTCTTACATAAGAAATATGAAAATCTCTCTCTTGAGATTTTTTTTCATACTTCTCAAAAGTTTCAAACATATATTATTATTTTTAAAATAATATTTTAAAAAAACTTTCTTGAATGATTTTATGCTATCAAAAATTTAAAATATTTTTTACTTTAATCTTTTTTAAAAAAATTAAAATAATATCAAAGTAATTTCATTTTTTTGAAAACATAATTAAAATCGAGTAAAAAAATAAAAATAAAACTTGATTTATCTAATAATTTTATATTATGAACAATCTAAATTTATTATTTTAAAACAACCTTAATATTTTAAAGTTACCTATCTTTCTCTCTTTTTTTTTATTTTTTTCTTTTTGTACTTTCAAGCAAATTTCATGTATTCAACATGAAAGCATATACTATCCCACCAATCACTCTTTTTTTAGTTTATATATCACATCTCGTCCATTTTCTATTAAATTAATTTTTTTTGCTCATTTCTTTCACACACTATCCATATTTTTACTTAATTTTTTATATGTTCAATATGAAAGTATAGAAAAAATTATGTGTATCAAACTTTTGATTTCATGGGTTCAAAGCTTAGAACCCTTTTGTTTTGTATACAATTAGTACACATATTCTACATGAGCACAATTGAGATGCTTATATATCCTTTTATTCTTATATATATATCACTAACCATTATTTATTTAAAGGTCATTTATAACCTAAAATATATATTTCTTGTCTATTTTCTCATGCATGTTTTACATTTATATTAAAACTCAAAGGTGAAGCAACTGAGAAAGAAATTTTAAAAACTAATATGATATGTGTAGCCATAAGAAAGAAATTTTAAAAACTAATATGATATGTGTAGCCATAAGTTAATCATCTCCACGAAGATACATAGGTTGCAAATGTTGCATCAAATCCATGCATATTAATTATATATGGAGTCAAATATTCATGAATATTGACGAATAGATAATTGTCCAGTATCTTTTAATCTTTTAAGTCCTTTAGTAGTACATGCAGTGAGGCCATTTTAACCCAAATTAAATGCTTGTACAGTTCTTTTACTTTTTCCTTTAATCCTTTAGACCCCTCTTCTAAGTCTTCACATCTTTTCTTTAGCTCCCTAACAAACAAGCTGAGGTGATCATCACTTGCGTTTTCACTTTAGACTATATTATCATTGAAGGAAGCGTACACTTTGTTTTCAATGATAGAGCCATGCCAAGGATCCCATATGCAATTGAAGCCACAGGCCTTGACTCACTTAAGATCTCACGTGGCACCGACTCTCACTATCCTACAACAATGTTACTATGAGCTCGCTTTTGCATGCTTAACATTTAACACATTTAACATTTAAAGTTCACCTTGTTTATTCCAATTTATAAAATAACTAATAACACAAAGATTCAGTGGCATGATAGTATATTTATAAAAATTTTATAAAATGAATACTTTTCCATTAGTTAGAGATAATTTCTATTAAAATAATAACATCCCCAAAATCTCTCGATAACAGATAATGCCACTCCAAATGTTTGGATGCAAACAAATAACCAAGCTCATTAGAACCCACTTAGTAAATAATTAGTTATTTCATCTTTCAAGTGTGCACATATGCCTAAGGAGAAATAGCATTAATTTTGGTTTAGAAGAATTTATCTTTCATTTGTTAGCTCACATAACTTGATAAGAATACAAAGGAAAAAAAAATTATATGACTCTCTCATTAAGTACAAGAAAATAGTTACATCTAGATAACAAAAAAATTCTGGTGATCTGTATTTTAGTATCATTTTTTACTCTAGAACTTATGTCCAACGCAAAAAATATCAAATATTAGAAAGAATGATTTGAAATGTAAATGAACATGCTTTTAGTTTCTATAACAAAATAGTTATTCCTAGTAATTGAAAAATCTGATAATCTGCAGATTAATATCTTTTTATTATATATATATATATATATATTTTGCACTTTACAACTTGTCTTGATCCAACAAAGCATCAAATATTAGAATGAATGATTTAAAATGTAAATAACCTTGCTTTGCGTTTTATACCAAAAGAACAATCAAAGAAAAGCTTTCCACTAGTCTACATATCATTGCGACAAAAGGAGAAGAATTTTACTTTTAAAAGCAAATTTAATACTAGATAGCTAATGGGTGTACTTGATAGCTATTTTATGACTAGGGAGTTTAGTCAAAATTTGAGTAGTCTACGCACTATAATTTGAAAGAAAAGGAAAGTTCACAAAGGAGTAGATAGCATCCCCACTGGTTCAAAGCCGAAAAATTAAATAAAACTAGTGGTAAAGAGGTTGACAAAAAAACTATACCATTTATGTGCAATAAATCTTCCTTTGATAAGTCATAATTTCAAATCAACAATGACTAAAAAGTTGTAAAAGACAACAAGAATGTGATAAATCATTGCATCATTCAAATAATAAACTAAAAGTTAATGTAAAAGTTGATAAAAAAATTTAAGGAAAAATACGTCTTCATAGGGAATTCAACATCAGAGCATTGCAATTTGTACCTATGGAAGAAAAATAACATAGTCGATCTTCTAAAAAAACCACCGAAGATATCTAGAAAAATGAAGTTTCATTTACGCAATGTAACAAAGTAGGAGAAAAAGAGAGAAACAATGGTAAAGAAGATTTGATAGTTTAATCAATATCATAAATTTCAACCATTAAATGAGAATCAATAGTAAGTAAGAAAAAGTTTAAAAAATTTTAAGATACTTACAAGTTTTGAGCAAGACTTAGTGCTAGGAAAAGCAAAGGACACAAACTATATGCTACATTTATATATATTTATATACAGAAAGACAGTAATTGTTTCTATTAAGTTAAAATCAATTTCAAAATGTCAAGGCAGCTAACAATAACAATAACTTATGATATGAATAGTGAGTATTTAGGAATAAAAGTAACAAAAACAATCAACTTAATTTTTTAGAAATAAGAACTAATTTTAGTTTTTAAAATTTTGACCCAGTTAGAAGCTAGTGTGAAAGCATACATTCACGTCTGCCCTTCCTTTAAATTGATGTAAATGGGGTGACATATCTACCATGTAAGAAAACTTCAGGGCTGCTAAACATAAAGAATTTGCTTTGAAATTCTATTCCCTATGATATATTTAATTTTTCTTATGTTACCTTCAAGCACATATAATCAATTGGTCCTATTAATTAGCTTAGGAATCTTCATAGAAATATCCAATAAACTAATAAATCTACAAATGCATTAAACTAGCAAACTTAGATGATTTAGTTATTTATCAAATTATAGTAAAAAATATTAAAAATTTACTTTTATACTTTAAGCTCATCTTATCATGACTAAGAACAACATGTGTGAGAAGTCCAAACTTTAAATCCAATCTATATACCCTTTTAACTCATAAGCACCAACAATCTAGAAGCACAATCATAAAAAAAGAAATAGTGGTGAAATGCTACATAACAAATTTCTTTAGAGAAAATAATAAGTAATACCAAGAAATACAAAGTTAAATAACTTTTCAATTCTTTTCGTACAATAAAGTTAAATCTTGTCACTTAATTCCCTCATTGCTAAGACAAAATTCCCAGTACTCTTAGGTAATTGTGCTAATAAAATGAGCCACCATTGGTTTTAAACCAACAAAAAAAAAAAAAGATTTCAAGCATGAGATTAAACATTGAATGAGAACAAAGGAACAAAGGATTAATTATAACGAAGCATTACAGGATGAGATCAACTTTCTTACTCCATTTGCATAAATCATAATGGCAGACACAAGTATATGTAGATTACTATTAAGCAATAAGACCTACTAATGTGATATTTAGTCATCAAGTATGAGCCCACAGCTTCTGTTACATGGTCATCTTCTGCATGCAAATCATGGTATTTGGGTTCAAAAAAGATCATGACTTGAATAAATTTGACATGAAAATTTTTATCCTAAGATGTTATAGTGGGGGCAAATGTTGTAACTTTATAAAAAAAAGTAGATTTGGAAAAAGTCATTCAGCCTTTCGTTGAACCCATTATAGAAGAAATATGCTAAATTTTCAGTTTTAACATTAGAAGAGTTAAAAAATATATATCAAATGAAGCAAGAAATGCCCATATAAGAGAAAAAGTTATCATTAATTTTAGGTTCACTTGGCTCACCTCCACATGAAGATGGGAAAACAACATCCGAAACATTGACAATGCCATCAGAACAAGTACATACAAATGTTGCATTGCTTTTAGAAACTATAATCCAGCGATGCAACTTAGCACCTTTCTTATGAGATCGTCGTAATTGTAAGACATGCCTCCACTATTTAAATTTTTTTTAAAAAAAGAAAAAATAATGTAATAACAAAAAAGATTTGAAAAAGTAAAGGTAGACAAACCATAAAAAAAGAAAATCCATTGAAACTCTATTCCCTTTGTGAACTTTTTTTAAATCAAAAATAAAATAAACTTATTATCAGTTAGTGTAATCTCTTTTTCTTCATTTTTTGGTAGAATTCATGAAATGTTATAAACAATGCAAGTCAAATGCATTATTAGTGGGTAAAAGCTAGACAAAATAATTTTAATACTTATTGAGTTGTGGTTAATTCTTCAAGATTACAAGAGGAGAACTGAAAAATTGCTAATAAAAACTTAGTTTTAATGAGCTGCTTTTACAAGAAAATTGGAATTTAATTTAAAAGTTTTCTTAAACTTAGCTTTAGACTTGATCTTTAGTTTAAAAATCAAGACATTGACTCCGACCTTTGATTATATTCTATCAAAAAATGTGAACTAAATAATGAGCCTTTTAGTGTGCATGATCCGGATAAAGCCCGTATGAACAGTTAAAGCGAATTTCTTTGCCTCTATAACTTATGTTTTCTTTTATCTTGAGGCACTTCCTAAGTTGGGGACAACATGAACTCAAGTTTTGCATCCATGTGTGGCACAATTTGTCATTTTAGTTGAATAGAAACGTTGATATTTTCAAAGGTCCTTTCAACATCATTATGATATTGTCTTATCAACCAAACAAAAAGATTTTAGTAATTAGAGAAAATTACATTACACATTAATTATTATGTTGAGATGTCTCATCAAATGACACGATTTTTCCTTAAGATTTCATGACTAGATTAAATTGGAAAATCGACCTTTACGTCGATCCTTTAAGCGATTTGTCAGGCTGTCTTTAACTACCTATGTTACAGAATATTGTTTGAATGGTCTGCTCTGAAATTGCTGTGAAAAATATAGATAAGTGTCAACAAGGACTTTTGACAATAAGATCTCCTGATAGTGCAATTCAAATTACAAATAGTTTTAATGTTATGCTTAATGCTTACTTGTTATGGTCTTGGAAGTTATAGCATTGGCAATTAGTCAAATTTCTAAATGATTGAAACTAAATCCTAAAGATGATTTTAGGTCACATCAAACTATTCAAGTAAATGAGATAGCGAAAGCAGAGGTCTATAATTTAACCTTGGTTTAGTGTTGTGGGTCTCTTTTGCCAAGCTGTGGTTGCTGCTCCCAATTCGCAATGTAAAAGTTCTTATACTCCTATGATTTAGTCCTTCAATACAAGAGTGGATATATGGCCACATGATTACTAAATCCAGTTCTTCTATTTGTCGACCTGTCCACTGGACCATATGATAGGGGATTCTGAACCTGTTTGCCTGCATTACAAGTCAGACCCCTATTTCTCTCCATTTTAGATAGATTAGTTCTGCAATTATTAGTGAGTTGTTATTTATTATATGGTCTTGAAATTGTGGTAGCAACTGAGATTTGCTGCTATTGATGTTCCATTAGATATGGCTTTAAATTTTGAACATTCTGCTAGAAAATAAAAATTGCCCAACAATTAGGGTAGATACATTATGAAGAAGGGGACAAGATACAGTCTGAGCAGGCATTATTACTATCTTTAATGGTTTTATAATTTAACAAGGTTAGCTTACTGTTGAAGAATCCAATAACAGGCACATTGCTAAGATGGGTTCTACCCTATGGTCTAATGCTTAGGTCATATTTTGGTTATTGCACATCACCGAGAGTTGGTATTTGGTATAGATGGAAAAGCGGAAGCATCAACTGATGTGAATGTAGAAGATCATGCTAACCAATAAAGTGAGGAAAAGAAGGCTGCCCCGTAGGATGACCACCTAACACCTGCAGAGAGATGATACACGAGAGCAAAAAATGAAACTTGATGTGCATAGGTTGGCCAAGGAAGCTAATAAATCTCCTCGGCATAAGATTCAAGACTTCAAGCAGTATGTGGCGAATATGAGTGAGTATTACGACATTATTTTAGACTATAAAACACATTAGCAAGATTCTAATCAATGAACTTGGTTAGCAAGATCTATAAATGATCTGATCATGAGGTCTACTAAAAAAGATCCCATTATTTTGGACATAAAATAGGCTAATTATCGAGCCTAAAAGATGAACTTAAAAATTAAAGCCCCAATAAATGGATTTATAATGTGTGCAAAATTGAACTAAGAAAAATAACGGTGAGACTCACAAAAGTTGAACCTGAAAATAAAGGTTAACGAAAAATCAGTCCTAATGGTTAAGCCGAAAAAATATAAATTTGGTCATTATTGATCCATTAAAATTGTTTGGTTACTTATTAAAATTCGATTTATTGACACATATCCATTGAATTTAAAATAATTTCAATCCATTTGATTTTATTAGTATGAGTTCGTTGAATTTAACCAATACAAATTCATTAAATTCAGATTTATCTTGTCAATCTTTAGAAGATCGATAAGAAAAAATTTGATCATTTTTTATTTTTCTATTGATCTTCTTAAAATTAATGAGAAAAGTCATCGAATTAAGTTTATTGAATTTAAATCTATTGAATTTTGTTAATTTAAATTCATGTTTCTTATGTTAATTGTTCATATTAAACCATTTGTATGTGTTTGTTTATCTCGTTTGAATACGACTTTGTTTCATGTATGTCATTGTTTTGTTTTTCTCATGTAAGTTATTAAGGGTAACTCCTACTCACTTAACAAGTGGTTCTTACGTACAACATCTCGTAATACTGAGTACTAAGGCTAGTAGATGCTCATACCACGAGTAATTATTATCTTTCCATAAAACTAATAAGTGTCGACCTTCGTATAACCCTCTCTTTTCACACCTTCTTAGCTTGGCATGAGATAAGGTACATACATGTCAAGCTTTGTCATCTCATAGTTCAAGAGGTTAAAAACCAAGTCCACGTCGACAGAGTAAGAAACTTGTAATTTTATAAGATTAGATACTGTGCACATTTTTATAGTGAACACAAATAACAACCATGAAAAAGTGACAATCTCTCAAGAATCTCTTTTATTTTTCTTTGTATGGGAATTCAACATATTATTTATATTTGGTTTATATGTGTAATGAGAAGAAAGACTTTATAATACTACCTAGTGGCTCATTATTGGCAGTCATTTGTGAATCAAATGGATAAGAAATTAGGCGAAAAATCTCAAAACCAAGTGTGTAAAAATCCAACTCAGTGCCTTCAACAATAAAAGGCATGGGACTTCTTTCCTCAAAATCTCTTTGGGACAGCTAGTATTCATTGTAAAGATGTTTGAACTCTTGTGTAAAATCAAAAGCACTTGATAAGGAATTAATATTGATATAATCATGTAATTCCACGGTATCTCCTTAAGATCATGAAAAGACAAAAGCTTTGGAGTAATCCGCTTGACATCAAAACCTCAAATATTCACCAAAATCAATATACAATGCAATTTAATTTATATTGCCATAACTAATAAAACATCAATTTTTTTTATTTGATTAGAAGACATCTAAATTCAAAAGAGTGAGAGCAACCATTTTGTCAATGGCATTATAAAATCATTTAAAATTCAAAAGAGATTCACTAATATTTCATACCCTGCACAGTTCACTCATCAATCATATAGGGTCAATTTCTAGTAATAAATTATGCTTATCAAGCTACATTTCAGATATCACATTTTCATTTTTGGATGTTCCAAAACCAAAAAGAATGTCATATTCGAAATCTATTTTTCTCCCATAATAAGCAGTTATTTTTCTCTTTTAATCCCATATACATCACATCCATGCATTCCCAAAGCCCTTAAAATTTCCAAACCAAGGGTAGTGTTAGCAAAAAGGATGCCTTATCTGCTGCATATCCAAAGAAGATTTATTCTTCTATTTTATCAAGTAGTTTAAATTTTAGATGAAGATAATCTTTAGTTAAGATATCTAGATAAGTATAATTTTAGATCTTGGTTATTTATTTTCTCCTATAAATAGGACATCCATCAATGTAGCAAAGTCTTTGCAAGCTATTCAAAGCAATTTCAAGTTTCAAGAGCTATATCTCTTATTCTTCCTCTCCTCTCAAAAACCAAACAAATCCACATCCCCAAAAAACCAACAAAGTAGTATCAGAGCATATTATATTGAGGGATTTGTGAGATTGGAAAAGCCTAAACACAAATCCTAAACACTTCTTACCTATATCCCAAAACCAAAAACCTATACATAATGAATTCAAAAAATTCATTCATAAAAATTGCACCTTCGGTGTTTGATGGAGCAAACTACCAGATGCAGGCTGTTAGAATGGAAGCCTACCTTGATGCCAACGATTCGTGAGAAGCTGTTGAACAAGTCTATGAAGTTTTAGAATTGCCAAACAATCCAATTATTGCACAAATCAAGATCCAGAAGGAGAGAAAGCAAAGAAAATTAAAAGTAAGAGTAACATTGTTTTCAGCTGTCTCATCCACCATATTTATCAAGATAATGACACTGAAAACAGCGAAAGAAATTTGGGATTTTTTGAAGCAAGAATACGAAAGAAATGAAAGGATTAGAGGCATGTAAGTGCTGAATTTGATCTGAGAATTTGAGATGCAAAAGATGAAAGAATCAGAATAATCAAGGACTATTTTGACAGGCTTCTCGGTATAGTTAACAAAGTGAGACTTCTTGATACTGATTTTTTTGATTTTAGAATTGTTCAAAAAATCCTAGTGACAATTCTTGAAAAATTTGAGGCTACAATCTCATCTTTAAAAAACACTAAAGATCTATCAAGTATTACCTTTGTAGAATTATTGAATGCACTACAGGCACAAGAACAAAGGAGACTTATGAGGCAAGAAGGATTTGTGGAAGGTGCTTTTCAAGCCAAATCACATAACAAAAATGGTGGCAAAAGCAACAAAAATGGTCAAGTCTTTTCACCTTGTCTTTATTGCAAAAAAATCGATCATCCACAAAACAAGTGTTGGTGGAAGCCAGATGCAAGATGTCACAAATGCGGTCAGTTAGGGCATGTGAAAAAAAATTTGCAAATCTCAACAGCAATAAAGAGAAGCCAAGAATGCTATTGAACAACCTCAAGAGGAGTAACTGTTTATGGCATCATGCTTTACTACCAACAACTCCCTAGAAAGCTGGCTTATAGACAGTGGTTGCACAAACCACCTGACTTATGATCAAGAACTCTTCAAAGATCTTGACAAAATTACAATTTTTAAAGTCAGAATTGGGAATGGAGCATATCTTACAGTGAAAGGCAAAGGAACAGTAGCAATCAAAAGTCCCACAGGTTTGAAATTAATTTCAAATGTTTTATATGTTCTTGAAATTAATCAAAATCTTTTGAGTATTGGTCAGCTATTGGAAAAAAGATATAGGGTGCTATTTGAAGATAATCATTGCTTGATTACTGATGCAGAAGGCAAAGAGATGTTTAAAGTCTCAATGAAAGGTAAAAGATTTACCTTGAATATGACTGAAGAGAAGCAAGCTACAATACATAAAAAAGACTTACCTAAATTTAAGGAGGAGCTTCCTAAAGCTGCTAGTTTTCAATATGAGAAGAAAATCAAGCTTCATTCTCAAAAAACAAAGTTTGGAAGGCTAAACAAAAACTACAGCAAGTTCACACAGATATCAAAAGATCAATGAAAACACAAATGAAGACTTTGCAACAAAAAGCTCTATTTGAATATGACCACAAATCAAGGAGGCAAAATGTCAAAGTATTCCAAGTTCAAACTCCAAAGAGAAGTACGAAGAAGAGAAGAAATACAATCAAATCTACAGTAAAACGAAAATTCAAAAATGATGACAAGGATGCTTTCAAAATTGGTGTATGCAGCAAAACAGTAAGGAGGAGTGTTAGCAAAAAGGATGCTTTATCTGTTGCAAATCCAAAGAAGATTTATTCTCTTACTTTATCAAGTAGTTTAAATTTTAGATGAAGATAATCTTTAATTAAGATATCTAGATAAGTAGAATTTTAGATGTTGGTTATTTATTTTCTCCTATAAATAGGACATCCATCAATGTAGCAAAGTCTTTGCAAGCTATTCAAAGTAATTTCAAGTTTCAAGAGCTATATCTCTTATTCTTCCTCTCCTCTCAAAAACCAAATAAATCCACATCCCAATAAACCAACAGGTAGCTCTAATTCCATGTAGATAAGCAACCTATCACATTGAAGATAAATTTCCCAGTAATTAAAAACTTTACTATTTAATAAAAATGAATTCAATCAGAAGCTATATAGAAAACCAAATATTTGAAAGGAAAATAATGAACTTACACAATTATGAGTGGTGAGAGTGAAATTGACAAAAGATACGAAAACAAGACCAAGTCGAGTGCTGCAACAGCGCCATCTTCCTTTCTTTTCGGCACTGCTTCTGATGCAACGGATGCAGGGCTATCAGAAGCAGAATGAGCCATCTTTCGAGATATCATTCCACTTCCCACGAGTATGGGAGCATCTACTAGGCTTTGACAGTGGAACACAACAGTTACATAACCCACCAATTGCAATTACGTTTCTGACATTTGATTAAATGGATTGATTGTGAAACAATGCGTTCAAAATATTCTCTCAAACACAAAATTTCTGACATTTACTTTTTTGAAAGGCAACATGATATATAAGACCATACCTAGCACATCATATTAAACTCCCCTTCGACAAGATGAATGCCAACATCTCCAGAAGCTTTTAAAAGAACACTGCCAAACCAATCACTGACATTTGTCGTTATTGTTTCTCTGAGAATTTAGAAAGGTGTGGCTGTGCTTCTCCCTTAAAGAATTTAAAGGAAGAAAAGCAAGAAAAGCGTCGGATATGAGTTTAGAAAATTCTAGTTACTTTGCTTTTCTTCAGGAAGAAAAGCAGAGCATGAGCATGCAACGGTCAAAAAAAAAATGGTAATCAGATGTTAAAACGAGTGGTACACTCTCATACGTGTCATCATTTAATTGGTTTATTTGCCACGCAGTAAAATCATTTTTAGCTAAGAATTTAGTTTGTTTGGCTCATCGCTGGGTAATTAAAAAATAAACAGCCAAAAATTCAGAAAGGAGCGGGACAAAAAGGATTGCAGCTCGAGGAGAGTGAAGGACAGGATGAGGGAGAGAAGGCCAAACGAGTTCACATTTCAGCTTCGAAGTTCTCATTAAGACCTTAAGTAAATATTCTTGCTCATATTGTGAATTAGCCTGATATATATGCCAAAACTGTTTCTTGTATTCGATTTTGATATTCCTGCAACATGATTATGACTCTCAGAGTAGACAGAAAACTGGCAGAACGCTATAAGAGGCAGGAGAGCGTTCTCAAAGGGTTCAATGAATTCGACTCATTCACCGAATTGGGAATTTTGCCTGGAAGTTTAACAGAGGTTTCTTTCTTCAACCCTTTGACATTTCCTTCAACTCATCTATCTATTTTACAGCCTTATAAAATGTACAGTATGTTGGTTTAATCCTATGGATGACATATCTTAGGCAACTAGTAGTCTATATCTGGAAAATAAAAGAAGAAAGATCAATTTAGTTAACATGTTTGGAAGGTACTGCAAAGATGATTCTTCCTCATAAAAATCCCTTTGTTTTCAACGAGAGGATGAGATAAAGCGACTTGCAAGGAGGGAGAGGGTGGCAATATATGCATCTAATATAGCTAATTTGGTCATTAATGGCATTTTGTTTCTTGTTCTGCTCGTGGAGTTTGACTTGGTCCGTTGATTTGATACTGCTCTATTTGTTTTTGGAATCGATGTTCAAATTTATTTGATTTTCATGAGCTAAAAGCATCTATTTAACATCTGTTATAATGGTAACCCACAAATTTACTGAAATATTTGGATTATAAGCGAATATTACCCAATAGAAGCATAAGATGCCTATTAGAATGACAAGATGAGAGAATGAAGTAGCTTCTGTTGCAGTAGTCGTTACATTAGGCAGTGTGAGGGTATAAATAGTCTGCTTAATAGGGAGATGTGGAAGAGAAGAAAAAGTGATGGAAAGGAAGGTGCAAATGTAAATGCATCCTTTTCTAGAAAAGAATTACTTGGAATGGATGCTGTGAGAATACTTAGCAGTCTTTCATATCTTTCAAGTCTCTTTCTCATAAAATTTCTTTTTTTTTTTCGTTCAACCCAACAAGCATTTGATTCATTGTCTTGCATTCATTTTCTTATATCTTTCTTCTTTTTTGGCACTTTTAGTTCCCTCGTAACAGACAAAGCTAATGCGACATGACTACTAGCGTCCTACCGAAAATATGGCTTCAAATAGACTAAAGTGGTTTAGGAAATATAAATTATTGGGACAGAGGATAAAACCAAGAGCTTTAAGAGTTCCATAATGTGTTGAATGATGCCAATTTGTGCAGGAAAAAAAGAAGTAAATGATGGACAAAAAGTGCAGAGACATGAGAGCTTGGATGGAGATCAATGGAAAGAAAGAGAATTCCATTTTTGATGGTCCTTATCCAGTTTGGATATTGGAATTTGCTGATTATATTTCGCTTTTTACAAATTTCATGCTTTTTCTTTCTGCATTGATGCTCATTTTTTGTCCATTCTTACTGAATCTTTTGCTGATAGTGATGTCCATAGCTTCTGTTCTTTTTTTTTTTTTTTTTAATATTTTGATTTCTTGTTGCTTTTGCAAATGATCAATGATGGGCAAGCTGTTGATGTAAAGTGTATATCTGAGAGGCCTTTGATAAAACATTTGAAAGAGCTGTTTTGTTCATTAAACCTGAAACAAAATGTAGATGGTGTGTTTTTACTGCCTTTAAATGCTCATCCTACCATGGATGTTATTGGACCCCTGATTCAAGATAGTAATAGAACCTAAGTAGCAGAAGCTTGATGCTGTGGCAGTGAGAAAGGATGTGCTTTCAGTACAGAAACAAGTGACACATGAGAGCAATGTGGAATCAATCTCAAGGGATTATTGGACCAGGTTTTAATAGACTCGGTCAAGTAAATGTGTGTTGCTGGAGTCTCACCATTTTGTGTCAGCATACAGTTTTCTGTAAGCCCTAAAGTTGAGCTTTGAATGAACTATTAACATTGATCAAAATGACATGGAGTTGAAAATTAAGAGTTAATTGTACATGGTTTTGGCTCCAAACTGGAGAATCATGCATGACACTCTATCTTGACTCAATCTCTTGATATATTTCCCTTTGTTTTTGAAGAACTGATGATGGTATGGCATTACCCTATCTTGCATTCTGTTTTTGGATAATTGGCCCTCAGCTACTTGCTGCTGCAGCCATACTAATTGAGGCCTAAGCTGAGCTCAGTTATTTTTTTAAAAAATATTTCTAAGAACATTTGCTTTGTTTTATCATTTTAAAATGTTTTCTCTGTTTAATTTTATTTTCCATCAAAAGTAAGCAACGATAATATGAACTAATATGCTATTTTGCATTAAATTGTTCTAGAGAGGTTGAGTTGGAGGAAGATACTAAACTACTTATTGGACCTCCACCACCAACTATGGTTGCTGAGGCTGATCTGCAAATGAGGCAAGCATTTCAGAGAGGTTCCTGTTTTATCTATTTTGCTTTTGATTCGAATTTAACTGTTTCTTTTTCTCATGTTTCAAAGTGAAAGCATACATTATTAAGTAATTTTACTGTTATTATAGCTAGTTGTATTTTGGACTACTGTAATCTGAAATTTTCTCACAGATCTTCAATGTTGCAGTAGTGATTACAAATTTCATAAAATCATTTTTAACAAAATTCGGTTTGTTTACCTGATTGCGGTATTAGAGTTAGTTAAGTTAGCTAAGCTTACATGTCAGCATATCATTGGATCAAATTGTATGTAAATAGTGTATTCAACTTTCCAGCTTTACAGTTTACTTGCTCTCTGTTTGTCTCTGTTTTCAGTGTCAATCTTCTCTCTGGGGACTTTACAGTTAGTTAAGTTAACACTGTGTTAAACAGCTTTAAAGTGTTAACTTTTCCATTTGAGGCTATAATTACTTGAGATTAGGTCTCATATCAAGCTGTTTTCTATTAATTAATATCTCTGGCGATTAATTGCATTTTGTTTCTTCTTCTGTTCATGGAGTTTGACTTGGTTAGTTGGGATGATACTGCTATATGTGTTCTTGGAATGGGTGTTCAAATTTATTTGATTTTCATGAGCTAGAAGCATCTATTTAAGATCCATTATAATGATAATCCCACAAATTTACTGGAATATTTGGACTATAAGTGAATATTACCACTATAGAAGCAGAAACTTGATGCTGCCGTAGTGAGAAAGGATGTGCATTCAGTATAGACAGATGCAAATGCCAAGCAAGTGACAGATGGGAGCAATGTGGAATTAGTTTGAAGGGATGATTCTTCAACCTCTACTGCTACTCTTGCTCCATAGTCTAACTTTCCAGTTTTCACAGGTATGTTTGGTTGGACCCTGTTTCTCACTTATAGTTTACCTGTTCAATGCAAATTCAATTCTCTTCTCTATGCTGCTTATTTTCTTGAGATGTTACTTTCTTTGAGTTGTGATCAGGATTTTTGGTTTCTAAAGGTTTGTTGTCTTCTCATGGCGGGCATTAGTGGTGAAACCTTTGAGTTCACTGTAGCGCAGGGAGAACCAACTCTGGTTCCTCCTGCTCAGGAGACAGAGAAGGGCTTGTACTTCCTGTCTAATCTTGACCAGAACATTGCAGCCATAGTTTGTACTTTCTACTACTTCAAGTAGGAGTCAAGAGGAATTGAGGATGCTGCTAATGTCATCGAGACTGCCCTGGCCAAGGTTCTTGTTCATTACTACCCAACTGCTGGAAGGCTAACAATTAGCTCATAAGGGAAGCTGATAGTGGACTGCACTGGGAAGGGAGCTGTTTTTGTTAAGGCTGAAGCCAATTGTGCCATAGAAAAGATAGGGGAAATGAGAAAGCCTGATCTTATTACTCTTCGAAAGCTGATTTATGACATCCCTGGTGCACAGAACATACTTCAGATATCTCCTCTGTGGCTCAGGTTTAATGTTTCTCCTATCTATTTTTCATTTCTTCTCTGTTATAATCTTGCAATTCATTTTGCACATTGAGGCAGTTCTTTAGTATGTTAAGTCTTGAAATAAATAATTTCTAGCTGATTAGTGATTCATATTGGTTGCTAATGTGTCATAATCATTTATTTGGTCTCACATGATGAGTTAAAGTATCTGAACAAAGTGAAAAATATTAGTCTTGGTAGAAAGATTAACAGTTAGCTTTGCATGGCATTTGATTTCTTATATGTCTCTTCAACTGAAAAGTCCAAAAGGAGTTGGCAATTGCAGCCTACATTGAATTTTAGCTTTGTGATTGAAATTGCCCATAGCGTGCTTCCCCAATTTGAAAGACCTTTCTGTTGTCAGCACAATTTATGTAGATTAACAAAAAATTAGACAGAAACAATGAAAGGAACTGCCAGTTCTATTGCTCAAAATTGTCTTTGAGGATGGCTTCTGGTTCTCATGTGTGTGTGTGTGTGTGTGTGTGTGTATATCTTCTTTCCAGGTGACTGAATTCAAGTGTTGAGGATTTGTTCTCGGGCCCTGTATGAACTACAATTTATTTGATGGAATAGCTGCTATGGAGTTTCTGAACTCCTGGGCTGAGACAGCCTGAGACCTGCCTCTCAGTGTCCCTCCCTTCCTAGATAGAAGCCCACTCAAAGCCAGAAATCCACCTAAGATAGAGTTTCTGCATGAATTTGCTGAGACTGAAGACGTATCAAATACCTGCAAGATTTATGAGAAGAAATGCTTTATAGCTAAATGCAGTATATTTCAAGCCCTCTCAGGCTTTCTCTGGAGAGCTCAATGCCAGGCACTGAGAATGCAGCCTGATCAATAGATAAAGCTTCTCTTTGCTGCTGATGGGCAGACAAAGAGGATGCATCCATTGTTGGGTAATGCAAAAAGCTTTAAGAGTTCCATAATGTGTTGAATGATGACAATTTGGGCAGAGAAAAGGGAAGGAAATGATAACAGAAAGTGCAGAGACATGAGAGGTTGGATGGAGATCTACAGAGAGAAAATGAATTCCATTTTTGATCATTCTTATCCAGTTTGAATATTGGAATTTGCTGATTACATTTTGTTTTGTACAAATTTCACTTTTTTTGTTTTTTCATTGATGCTCATTTTTTGTCCATTCTTACTGAATTCTTGCTGGTAGTAATGTAAATAATTTCTGCTAATTTTTAATATTTTGATTTTCTCATAGCATTTGCAAATGATCAATGATTGGCAAGTTGTTGATGTAAAGGGTATATGTGAGAGGTTTTTGATAAAATATTTGTTTTGGGTTTTTGTTAAATTATAAGTTAAAACATTTCAGGCAAGCAAATAATTTTGTTATCATGAGAATCAAATAATTCATCAGAATTTTAGAATCCAATTTCAAGCTGCTGATCATCAGCAATTTTAGGTAAAAACATTTCAGGCAAAACATGATGAGATAGCAATATGATTGTGATTCTCACAAATATATAAACCATAGTTTGGTACCAACTCTATTGAAATCAATCTTCAAAAAACCTTCATAAGTAAGCTCATGATGAGATAGCAATACGATAGAATTATAACTGTGATGAGATAGCAATACAGTAAAATTATAACTGTGATTCAAAACCTTTGTTTCATCAAATAGGAAATATGATTACAAATCAAGCCACAAATTTTTGAAATTGTTCAAGTATAAATTTAGTATCAAGAAAATGAATTAATCTTTCGGTGCCTTGGGACACTACAATCATAACTATGCAAAGCTGTAACATTTTCATAATAACGACATAGTAGCTAAATCACTAGACATCGACTCTAATTAGAAAATACGATGCAGGTCTAAGCTACTACCCCATCCAAACTGCTAGTGCTACTGCAAAGTTACTGAAAAAAGGAAAATATTGTTGCTTTGCTTCAATGCAGTTGGCCTAGTTGGACTTAGTAAAATGCAGAACAATCAAAAGACCTTAGGTGGATTAATGAAGCTGCCAGCTGGGCCATATCAAGTAGAAACATCCTACAAATTAGCATAAAATTTGGTTATGCAGAATTGAGTAGTAGTATCTCTTTTTGATCAAATTGAGAGGAATAGAGAATGCTATTCCAGTTAGGGCAAGTTAATCTATAAAAAAAAAAATAAAAAATTGAGTGGTATCATTTCTTATTTGGGTAGAAACTTGTTTGCTAGTTACTTAGTGCATTCTTATTCTTTCTCCTGAAAAAATCCTCTATTGATATATTTCTTTGTGAATATTACAAATTGATTGATTCTGTTGCTCATTTTGGTAATTTTTTGGTTAAGATAACTAGTCAAGAAGTGTTACAAGATTTGATTTGACACTGCTTGAATTCCAAAAGTGGTATCAAAGCTCATTCAATCCAAGAAAACTATCGAGAAATACCACAAGAACCTAAGAACCTTCTACATCAAACCAAGATTAAAGTTGTGATCATGGCATCCATAAAGATGCACATTGAAAAATTCACAAGCAAAAATGATTTTGATCTCTAGAAGATGAAGATGTGAATTGGTACATCAACTACTGAAGGCCAAAGATGACAAATCTGGGAAGGACTCACAGTAAGAGGAAGGCCAAAAAAGAGAAAACAATTCACAAATAAGGATGTAGTAAAAGATAAATAAAAAAATCTTGCTAGATCCAAGTCTAGGGTGCTGGCAGGAAGTACTACTTTTGTGGTATGATAGGGCATATCAGAAGATTCTACAAAGATTTAAAGAAAAATACAAGAACAACAGGGAAAGGAAGCCGTTGTTGTTATGGGAGGCAGTTTAGATGAAGGAGAGCCCTTTGCTATTTTTGAAACAAGAAATTCTAAAGAACAAATTATGGATTCTGCATGCACATTTCACATGTGTCCAAGAAGGGATGGTTTTTTGGATTACACACAGACAAATTCAGGTAGAGTAATCATGAGGAATGACCAATCATGGGACATTAAAGGTATTGATCTGTTGCTTTCATGTTACAGGATGGCACTACTAAAATTCTCCAAGAGGTAAGACATGTACCTCAACTTAGAAGAAATGTAATTTATCTTGGAACTTTGGATGCAAAAGGGTATCGTTTCAAGGCTGAAAGAAGGATTCTTAAGGTCTTGAAAGGATCTTTAGTGGCTTTAAAAGGTTTTTAAGAAAATGGTTTATATGTTTTACAAGGTAAAGTTATCCAAGGAGCTCTTAGAGATAAGCAGAGTGCTTCCAAGCTTTGGCATAAAAGATTTTGTCATATAAGTAAAAATGGATTGCAAGTATTGAGTAGACAAGGGCTATTAGGAAAAGGAGAAGATCTCAAGGTTAGGATTTTGTGAACAAGGCATCTTGGGAAAGCAGTATGGATTGAAGATTACCGTTGGAAGTGAACATTGGTACAAAGGAACTATGGACTATATCCAAGCTGATCTATGGTGACATGAAAGAATTCCTACTTAAGGATGGTGTGGATATACTTGTTGAGACACAAAGACGATAAGTTTAAGAAATTCAAAGAATAAAGAACTGAGATGGAGAATCAAATTAAGAAAAAAATCAAGGTACAGAAAAGTGATAGTGAGCTGGAGTTTTGCAACAAAGCATTTAATCAGTGCTGCAAAGAACAAGGAATTGTGAGATACTGGATAGTAAGGGCTGCTTCACAACAAATGGGAGTAACTGAGAGGATGAGTGGAACCTTAATGGAGAGGGTGTGGTGCATGTTTTTTTCAGCTTTCCTAAGTAAAGGATTTTGGGAAGAAGCTATCTTAATAGTAGCCTATTTGGCAAATAGATGCCCTTCAAGGGCCATAGGCTGGAAAACAACTTGAGAAACGTGGAAAGGAAGGCCTCCAACCCTAAAATGTTTTAGGGGCTTTGGTTGCGCAGCCTTTGCACATCAAAGAGAAGGTAAGCTTGATCCAAGGGCTGTTAAGGGCATTTTTCTTGCTTATTCGAAAGGTGTGAAAGGATATAGAATTTGCATCAAGGATGGATCAAGCTATAAGAATATTATAAGTAGAGATGTTGCTTTTAATGAAGCATCTATGCCTTTTAGTCAACAAGTTGGACCTCTTGATGAAGCTGCTGAAAATGTATCCAATTTTGAGAGAGTATCTAAAGTAGAAGCGGAGCCTAGATGACCAATGAAGCTGACAAGACATCTCCAAAGATCCTAAGATACCATAGCAGCCTCATATCAGAGACCAAATCAGTCCAGAATAGAAGCAGTATAGGAAACCTTTGCGAATGATGATATGCAGATAAGATATTATCAGTTAGCTAGGGACAGGACAAGAAGGAACACTAAACCCCCAAAGAAATTCTGACAAAATGAGTCTAGTTCCAACTTAGTTGAAGGAGAATTATTGGCTTATGCTTTGAATACTATCGAGCATATGAAAGGCTTAAAACCAAGGACGGAGAAGCTTTAATAGGACAATAGGTAGAGTTATGACATCAAGTAATGTTGGAACACATAGACTCTCTTCATGAAAATGAAACTTGAAAATTATTTAAAAGACAAGAAAACAAGAAAATAGTGGACTAAAAATAGGTGTATAAAGTTGGGGATGCAGATAGTGGTAGAATTCCCAAAAGATTCAATGCTTGATTGGTAGCCAAGGGTTTTATCTAAGTGGATGGAGTAGATTATTCAGAAAACTTTCACCAATTGTTAAGTATAAGAGCATAAGAGTTATTCAAGCTAATTTCACAATGGACAACTGTGAGCTTAAATAATTAGATGTAAAGACAGCTTTTCTCCTTGGAGAATCAGGGAAAACCATCTATATGAAGCAAATAGAAGCCTTTGAAGAAAAGAGAAGAGAAGATCAAGTCTATGTGCTTAAGAAATCCTTGTATGGCTTGAAAAATAACCTAGGCAATAGTACAAGAAGTTTGACTACTTTCTAATCTAAGAAGGTTCCAAAGGAAGTAGCTATGATGCATGTTTATACTTCAGGGATGTTAGTAGTAGTGAAGGTGTGATGTTGTTACTTTACGTCGATGGCATGCTCATCACTGGTAGTAGCATTCAAAGAATCAACATGATTAAAAGTATGCTTAGCAAGAGTTTGATATGAAGGATTTAGAGCCTGCTAAGAAAGCACTTGGTATTCAAATACAAAGGGAAAGGAGGAGATGTTATATGAAGTTATCCTAACAACATTACTTGAATAAAGTTGCTGGAAAATTTTTAATGGGTCAATCTTGACTAGTGACTGTTCCTTTAGAAAATCATTTTAAATTTTTTGTAAGTGGCTGCCCCAAAATTGAAGAAGAAAGACAAGAAATGATCAACATTCCATACTCTAGTGCAGTTGGCTCAATGATGTATGCCATGATCTGCAGCAGGCCTCCTTTTTGCTATGTAATTAGCTCGCTTAGCTGCTATATGGCTAATCCAAGGATGGAGGATTGGCAGGCCATGAAGTGGCTTCTAAGATACTTAAATTAGGTCAAGAATCATTTACTGAACTATGAGAAATGGGGTCTTACGCTACAAGGTTTGGTAGGCTTTATAGATTCTAATTTTATTGGTGACATAGACAAAAGAAGATCATTGTTTGTATATGTGTTTATGTATAAAGGTTATTGTGTGAGTTGGAAGGCTCCACTTTAACCTATTATAATCTTGTCCAGCACATAAGCAGAATATGTAGCAATACCTGGGGGTTTAAGAAAGGGAATTTGGTTTGTTGGATTGCTAAAGGAATTGGGATTTTATAGCTCAAATGTGATCTTATTTTCAGACAGTCAGTCAGCAATACATTTGTGCAAGAATCTAGTTCACCATGAGTAACTAAACAACTTGATTTTAAGTACTATTTCATATAAGAAAAAGTAGAGGATGGCTGCCTCAAACTAGAAAAGATAAAAACTTAAAATAACCCTTTAGGTATGGCATCAGAAAGGTTGTTCTGTTTGAAAGCCTACGAAGATGCAAGGAGTTGCTAGGAATAGGCATCAAATGGTGATCTGTTTTGGTGATGCTGTAAAGTCTACATTAGTACCACTTTTACTGAAACAAGGTGGAGAATGTTTCTGAATCAAGATGGACAATGTTGCTAAAAGTGATTCAGCAAAGTTACAGGGAAAAGGAAAGGACTATTGCTTTGCTTAAATGCAATTGGCCTAACTGGACTTAGTAAAATGCAGAACCAATCAAGTGGCTTTCGGTGGATTAATGAAGCTGCAAGCTGGACTTTAGTTAGGCCACATCAATTAGAAACATCCTTCGAATCAGTATAAAAGCTGGTTATGCAGAATAGAGTAGAAATATTTATTTTTGATCAAATTGAGATGAATAGAGAATGCTTTTCCACTTACAGATGAGTTAATTTACAAAAGATTTGAGAAGTATTGTTTCTTATTTTGGTAAAATTTTGTTTGCTAGTTACTTGGTGCATTCTTGTTATTTTTCTAGGAAAAATTCTATATTGATATATTTCTGGGTAAGAAAACTAGTGAAGAAGTGTTCAAGATTTGGTTTGACGCTGCTTGAAGACTAACAAGTGGTATCAAAGCTCATTCGATCCAAGAAAACCAATGAGAAACACCACCAAAGCCTAAAAACCTTCTACATCAAATCAAGATTGAGGATCATGGAATCCACAAAAAATGGATATTGAAGAATTCATAAGCAAAAATATCTTTAGTCTTTAGAGGATGAAGATGTGAGCCTTTATGGTACAACAAGGACAGATAGAAGCACTAGCTAGAGAGAAGCACATTCCTATGATTATGCCAGAAGAAACGAAGAAAGAATTGCTAAAAAAGGCACACAGTGCATTGATTTTACACCTTAAAGATCAAGTGCGGAGGAAGGTAACCAAGGAGAAAACTACTACTGGGATTTGGTTAAAGTTAGAACAATTTTGCATGACAAAGTCTTTTGCTAATAGGCTATACCTCAAGATTTAGCTATACAAATAAGATGCTTCCCAGCAAATCAATGGAAGAGAATACAGATGAATTTCTAACATTATCTTGGAATTAAAAAATGTGGATATCAAGATTGAAGATGAAGATCAAGCCCTGCTACTATTGAGTTTTTTTACCACAAAATTACAAAATTTTGACTAATACAATGATCTATGGTAGGGATACACTGTATTTGGATGGGGTACAAAATACCTTTAAATCCAAAAAACTTGAGGATAAAATAGAGGCCAAAGATGACAAATCTAGAGAAAGACTTATAGTAAGAGGAAGGAAAAAAAAAACAAAATAATTGACAAGTACGGATGCAGTAAAAGATAAATTAAAAAGTTTGTTAGATCTAAGTTTATGGCTGGTAGGAAGTCCTACTTTTGGGGCAAGATGGGGCATATTAGAATATTTCACAAAGAGTTAAAGAAAAACAACAAGTAGAAAAGGGAAAGGAACCTGATGTCGTTGTCGATGGCAGTTAAGATGAAGGAGAGCTCTTGGCTGTTTCTGAAACAAGAAATTCTTAAGAATGGATTAATGATTCTACAAGCGTATTTCACATGTGTCTAAAGAGAGATTGTTTTCTGGACTACATCAGGCAAATTCAGGTAGATTACTTATGGGGAATGACCATATATGCAACATTAAAGGCATTGGATCTGTTGCTTTCAAGTTTTTGGATGGTACTACCAAAATTCTTTAAGAGGTAAGACATGTACCTAAACTTAGAAGAAATCCAATTTCTCTTGAAAATTTAGATGCAAAATGGTATAGTTTCAAGGTTAAAAAAGGGATTCTTAAGGTCTTGAAAGGATCTCTGATGGCTTTAAAATGTGTTAAAGGAAATGGTTTATATGTTTTACAAGGCAAAGTTGTCCAAGGAGCTGCTAAAGTGGTAGCTAAAAATGAGCAGAGTGCTTTCTAGACCTGGCATAAAAGACTCAATCATGTGAGGATTGCAAACATTGAGTAGCCATTAGGAAAGAGAAGATCTTGAGGTTAGAATTTTGTGAACAATGCATATTGGGAAAGTAGCGTAGATTGAAGATTGCTGTTGTATGTGAGCTCTGGCCAAGCTGATTTTTGGGGACCTTAAAAAATTCCTATTCATGGAGCTTGCTCTTATTTTCTCTCTTTAGTGGGTGACTACTCGAGGAAGGTGTGGATATACTTTTTAAAACACAAAAACAACAACTTTGAGAAATTCAAAGAATGAAGGACTGCAATGGAGAATCTGATTGAGAAAAAGCACAAGGTACACAAAATTGATAATTTACTAGAGTTTTGCAACAACGTGTTTGATTAGACTGCAAAGAATAAGAAATTATGAGATATTAGAGTGTAAGGGTTACACCTCAACAGAAAAGAGTAGCTGAGAGGATGAATAGAAGCTTAATGGAGAGGGTGAGGTGCATGCTTTTTACAGCTAGCCTAGGTAAAAGATTTTGGGGAGAAGCTGCTTCAACAGTAAACTGTTTGGTAAATAGATGCCCTTCAAAGGCCATAGGCTTAAAGACACCTGAAGAAACATGGAAAGGAAGGCCTCCGAGCTTGGAAAGTTTGAGAGTCTTTTGTTCAACTCTTTATTTTATCTTTTTCCTCTGCTTTGCTAAACTTCTCTTCTCTTCCACAATAAGCAAACATATGCTTCTTCGATTGCCCACTGAGGAAATTTCCTCCTTACCTAATAACAAGAAAAGGGCCTGGTTTTACTTGAAAATTTAACACCAAAACAGGAAAAATAGAGTGCTCGTGACTTGAAGGCAATAAAAATTACTTAGTTATATGGATCGCATTTAATTTTGTTATAATGAATGCCATTTGATTAAAGAAACAAGACAACTATTGGAAAGAGTTGATGCACCTAAGTAAATGGTCCACCAACTGTGATACTTAGTGGGTATTTGAGATCAAATCAAATTAGACAAGCAGAGAAGTGGTTCCATGAAATGCTAGTAAAAGATGTTTCTTGGAATCCTTGATTGATGTTATGTGTGAACAAGGAATGATAAAAAATGTCAACAAAAATCTTTAAGTTGTTCAAGAAAATGACAAAGTAGAAGCATTAAGATGTTTTTCATTAATGTGAAACCAAAACAAGCAAATCCAAGTCTGATCTGATTGGCCATAAATCTTATTTAATTTAAACCCAAATATGTTAATGCACCTAATCTTAAGCACATTACAACATAATTTCCAAGAGACATAAACTTGACTCAACTAGTACCAAATTAAATTAACTTAAAAGTTAATACCACCCTACAACCAAAGAAAATGATAATGTTTTGAGTGCTTATAGTGAATTGGTTTTGGTGAGATAATAGATTTAGCATAGTAAATCAATTCATCATGACAATATATGCATGGCATCAACACTAAACATGCATATGGAATGTGTGAAAATGTGTTCTAATAGAAAGATTTAGGACACTATGGGTGAAAAAGATAAGATCTTATGACATATTATACATGGAGAAAAGATGATAAAGTTACAATGACAGATGTAGGTTACCATTCATGTTTAGAAACAAAAATAAATAATAGAAAATAGATTATTTAAGGCGAAGAAAGAAAGAAACAGAAATTGTTAGTATTTGCAAACCTAACCTCATGCTTTTCACGATGTCTATAGACTACATGCAAAAAGCCTTAACGGATAGATATAACATAGCATAAATTTATACTATTAGATATCATGATGCAAATAAAAATAACTTCCTAAACCTAAACTAATGATGTTTTCAAGAATTGCTCAAAACGTCCCACAATCTTTTATCTTCTTAAGAACCCTGCATCTTTTTAGTATGCTTTTTCTAGTTAAGAACAAGAAAATTATACTAAAGGTTGTTAGCTAAAAGTTAAAAATTAAAGCATGATGGTTGAATAAGGTTATGATATTTTTATTTATATTATTAAGATAAACATTATAAAAATAAAAATAACAGTTATTTTTAAAGAATAATAATAAGATTTTAAAAATTATTTTTTATTTTATCTTTTAAAATAATATTGTTTTGATAAAAATTTAAAATTTTTGCACAAAAATAAGTTTGGTAATATAAATAAATTAACATTAGATGAAGTTAATGGATCAAAAAGCCCATTCACAATTCCATCGATTAAACAAACCATTTTAATCTAATATTTAAAAACATTATAAAGAGATACAGCAATAAAAGTTTTGGTTTTAAGCAAATAATCTCTAATTCATGTCATTCTAAATGGAAAAGGAAGGTTTTCATGGTGATTCTCTCTTTTCATTGCTGAATAAAAGAAAAAAAAGTACCATAGATTTTCTCTAATTTTTTTCTATTTGTTCACATGGTTAGTAAGGAACTACCCCACTAGTCTGCCAATATAATTTCTAAATATTATTTAAATCTTATATTTTTGTAATACTTAATAAATAAAAAATATAAAATAATATAAAATAATTCAAAATCCAACGATTGTTACAAAGATCAAATGTAATGTAGTAAAAGATGAAGTAGAAGACAAACATCAAAGGAGTGACCGAATGGAAGAAATGAAAGATCCCAGAATTAATGTTGCCAACAATTAGATCAGCAATGCTCTTCACTGTGGTTGAGCATCGAGGCATTGAACTCTACTTATTATAGAGCATCACCCCATTAAAACTGTCACAAGTGGGTGGAAGGTTGTTCATTAAGAAATCAGGTTTTTCTTATAGATGTTTCGTGGCTTAACTTGAACCATTTTTACATCATTACTTTTTCTTTTTTTTTTTTTATTTCTAGCTTATCTCTCCTTTCCCATCTCATCCACAATTAGATGGTCACAATTAAAAAGACACATTAATTTATTAGTTCCTACTAGTAAGAGGATTTGTTATTTTTTCTTTATGTGATTCTATGCATTGATAAATTTGAAATATATAATATCAAGGTTCATTGCATAGGTTGTATTATCTTGCAATTTTTCAAACAAATCTTTATTGTTGGAATGCATTCTAGAAAAGGAAAATCAAGCAAGCTAGTCATTAGCTTTGATAAACACGAAGAAGAAGACAAGCCTACAACATGTGTAGGAAAAGATCATTTGGTTACAAAACTATAATTTCCTTGATAGTTCAAACATACAACTATAATGCCAACAAAACTATTATGGTTGTCATTCAGATTTTGAGGTTACTTAAGAGCAAAACCAACCAGTTACAATTGTACATGAAAATACAAACCATAAAGAAATAACTATCTAATATTGCACCACAAATGAAAAAAAAATGAAAAACAAATATTTAATTTTTGATAATAGAATCACAACATTAATAGCTAAAATCCTTTCTATTTCAGGTGAGAATTCCATAAATTTGATCAATCAATAGAATAGGTGATCAGTAATCAATACATCATATGCAATAAAAGTTTTGAAATCTCAATGATTCCTAACATTCGAAATAATAAGCCTCCTTATTCGCAACGATTCTCTAAGATGCAATGATGAACCCTTTTCTTTATACTATTATCTCAAACACATAAACATAAGTTGATTTCTAGGGGCATAAGGAGGATCCCATATCATATTCTAGTGGTTCACCGGTATCATTTTCTCTCTTGAGGACTTTACTTATTCAAGTTAAACCATTTTTCTTGGGTCTTGATTTTATGTACTCCTAAATAAAATTACTATGTTGCACCCACAGGGTTGTGTAAGTGGTTAAGAGTGAGTCACCTTCAATCTTTTTAATGGTATGATTGAACACTAAAATTTATTTATTTTTTTAAAAAAATAAAACAATATTGATCCTTTGAAATTAAAAATATGGATTCAAGAGTCAGTTACACGTTAAAAAAGATTAGTACCCTTATGACGCCCAAAATTGGTACAAATTGATCATTGATTATTTTTTGGTTTTGAAATTTATTTAATTTTTAAAATTAATTTTTAAAAATAAGTCTAAAAAGAAATGTACATGATATGAAAGAAGATGTAGGAGTTTTGCTCTCACTTAACCCCTAGTCTTAAAATATTTTTTATGATGGAGAATATAGAGGTCTTACTTTATTCAACTCCTAATCCTCAAAATATTTCTGTTGAGATTTATGTGAATTCAATGACATTTTAATGCACATGCATCACCAAATTATGTAGAATATATAAATAATTTTGAAATCTCATCACCCTACCACAAGGAAAAAATTAATATTTAATATTTAAATTTAAGCTTTAAATTCAATTTTTGTAATTTTATTAATTAAAAATAAAAATAAATTAAGGGTCATATACACAAAATATTTTAGAGAATACAAATATTTTTCTCTTACATTTTTTTTATAAATATATTTTTAAATATGAAAATCCTCTCTTGAAATTTTTTCACATTTCTCATAAAAATATTAAATAAATTTTATATTAGAGAGTATGAAAATCTCTCTTGAGATTTTTTTATATTTTCTCAAAAACATAAATAAATATTTTAAAAATTAATTTTATATTAAAAAATATAAAAACTACTATCTTAAGATTTTTCATACTCCTCAAAACTTGAAATATTTATATTTTAAATTAATTTTTTTGTTATTAAAAAATATAAAAACCTCTCTCTTGAAATTTTTTTAAATCTTTCAAAATATTAAGTAGTTTTTTATGTTAAAATATGAAAAACTTTCTTTTGAGATTTTTTTATATCTCTCAAAAATTAAAATATACATTTTTATTTATTTTTACTTTTAAAAAAATAATTCTTACATAAGAAATACAAAAACATATCTCTTGAGTTTTTTTCATACTTCTCAAAAGCTTAAAACTTATATTATTATTTTTAAAAAAAATTTAAACTAAAAACAACTCTCTTGAATGATTTTGTACTCTTAAAAATTTAAAATATTTTTATTTTATTTTTTAAAAAAATTAAAATAGCGTCAAAGTGATCTTAGTTTTTTGAAAACTTAGTTAAAATTGAGTAAAAAATAAAAATAAAACTTAATTAACCTAATAATTTTATATTATAAATAATTTAAATTTATTATTTTAAAACAATCTTAATATTTTGAAGTTACCTATCTTTCTTTCCTTTTTTTTTTTCCTTTTTTGTTCTTTCAAGTAAATTTCATGTGTTCAAAATGAAAGCATATGCTATCCCCTAACTACTCCTTATTCATTTTGTTCTTTTTTCTTTTTAGTTTATACATCACATCCCATCCATTTTCTATTAAATTATATTCTTTTTGCTCATTATTTTTACACATTATTTATTTTTTTACTTAACTTTTTGTGTATTCAACATGAAAGTATAGAAAAAAGTATATATTTATAAATAGAAGAATATAGATATATCAATATACAAGATAAATAAAAATGTAAGTGAGAATAACATGAAGATAAGTAAAAAGATACATGTGTATAAGAGAAATATGTATATATATATATATATACACACACATATACACACACACATATATACATATTTAATAACAATTAAGTAAATAAATGAAAAAAAAATATTCATAAAAAAAATAAAGAAAAAAATAATGATAAAATCATAAAAAAAAGGTTACCTTGTTCTTCAAAATGAAGTAATATTTAAAAATTTCTCCTCCAAATCTCTCTTACTTTTTTCACATTACTATCTTTCTTTTTTTTAATTTTCTCCAAAAATTCTTTAAACTCTCAAAATTTCTCAACATTCTTTCATCAACACTCTTTTTGCAAAAATCTCCCATGGACTCTCGGTTAAGGTGCGTATTTATAGATCTTGACCAAGTCTCAATTTAATGTAGCAATAGGTAGCATTACAACATTGCAAAACTGACAAAATTGACAACATTATAAAATTGGCAGCATTGCAGAATTGGCAACATTGTAGTATAGCAGAATTGGTAGCTTTTCAGCATTACAAAATTGGCAACATTGCAGTATTGCAAAATTGGCAACATTATTGCATTGCAGTATTGGCAGCATTGCAGTATTCCTGCAAAATAGGTGTCTATATAAACTAAAAAAGTCAAACAAAAATAATTTGACTAAAAGATAAAAAGTCAAAGAAACTAAAAAAAAAACACTATAAAATAAATAAATATATTTGTGAGAAAAAATTAGAAATCCAAAATAATTAAAAAAAATAGAAAAACAGAGTAAAAGAAAATCCTACAAAATCAATACAATACATGTTTAAAAACAAAAAGACAATACTAAATAAACAACACTCTTTATGAAGAAAGAAAATAGATTTTATCTAAAAAAAATAGTGTAAAATAAAATAAAATAAAAATATATCAAGAAACCATTAAAAAATTAAAATAAAATCCAAAAAATTAAAAGGGAATTAAAAAATAATTAAAAAACATAAAAGACTAAAAAAAGAAAAATAATATAAAAAGCTTTAAAAAATTTAAGACTGATAACATATTCTATTGAAACAAAATTTTAAAAAACTAATTTGCATTGATCTTTTAAAAAAATTTAATAAAATACAATAAAACAAACAATAAAAAAATATTGAAGTAACTAAAATAAATAAATAAAATTATAAAAAATTAAAATAGCATTCAACACTCAGATAAATAAATAAAAAAGTATACAAAAGCTAAAACCCAAATTAACTAACAAAATTGTAATAATAAGTTGGTGAGGTTCAAAATCTGTTATTTTGTTTGCTTAACGTAGTCAAAGATGACAAAAAATTGTTTAAAAAATTAAAATTTATAAAAATATCAAAATAAAATAACATAAAATAAAAGCATATAAAAACTATGGAACCAAATAAACAAAAAAATCCAAAACAAAATGAAGTTACTAGAAGAAAATAAGTAAATGAAACTAAAAATACCTAACAAAATAAAAAAAATAAATGTAAGAATTTTTTTAACTAATAAAAAATAAGAAAATACAGTAAAAAAATCCAACAAAATAAAAATAAAAATAAAAAAATATTATAAGATCAAAATAAATAAATAAAATAAAATAAATAATTGAAAAGCAAAAAAGAAATACAAAAATTAGAAAAGTTTTTTTAAAAAGAAAAAAGTGAAAATATAATATGAAATAATTTAAAAATAATTTGAAGTAATTTAAGAATCATAAAATAAAATATATCAAAAAACAAAACTCTTTGCTAAGCAAGAAGACAGATTTTATCAAAAAAATGTAGAAAATAAAATACAATAAAATATTAAATTAAAAGAAAGGAAAATATATCAAGTAAAATCATCAAAAAGAAACATCAATTAATGTAAAAAATAAAAATAAAATCCATAAAATTCAAAAGAAAATAATTGAAAAAAACACAATATAATAAAAAACTTTAAAAAATAGAAAATGAGAAAAATAATGTAAAATAATTTAAAACAACTCAAAAATCATAAATTATTCTATAAAAAAATTAAACAAATAATTTTGATTCGTATTGATTTTTAAATAAAAATGAAATTAAAATAAAATAAATCAAATCATGAAAACAAAGAAAATATCTAAAACAAACAAAAAAAAGTATGTCAAAAATAACATAAACATTAAAAATCAAATAAATAAAGAATAAAAAAAGCTCAAAATAAAAAAAAAACAAAATTACAATCATTTGTTGATGTCTAATATTTATTATTTTACTAAATTAAAATAATTAAAAATAACAAAAAATTAGAAATTGAAAAATTAAATGAAAAACTAAAAAAAATAAATTAAAAATAATTAAGAAAAATGAAATTACTAAAAGAAAACAAGTGAGAAGAACTAAAAACATTTAACAAAATTAAAAAATAGATGTAAAAAAATTAAGAAAAATCCAAAGCAACTAAAAGAAAATAAGAAAAAAATAAAAGAAAATCCAACAAAATCCAAATGATTTTTACAATAAAAAAAAAATATGAGTAAGTCATAGCTTATGTGAGAAATAGGCTATTTTGAAAGCTGAGGATTCAAACTAGAACTATAAGAAATATTATATGCAATGCTTAATCATTGCATTGAGCAAGTGAAAGAAAAAACGTTTTTGAATAATAGCAGCATACGCATAATGGGAAAGAAATATAAGCATGATAATAAAGCTTGCATGTTTAAGCTATCCTTAAACTAGCATAACTTAAGCTTATTCTAATTATAAATCAAGAGAATTAGAAAAATGAAAAGTTAGAAATTATACAAAGTCTTATATTTTTAAGGCATTACGGCTTTGCATACATCATACACTCAAGATGACAACTTAAAGGCTATAAAACGCAACCTACTCCTGTTACCTCCCATTGAACCCCTCAGTCAAGTAAGGCTAATTTAATTTCAAAGATCACAAATAAGGAACGCACTTAGCTATCGCATTGCAATAAGCTTATATTACTCAAGGAAGCATCATAAACTTGGGCACCAACACCTTTATCTATTGCATTTCTGTCCTAATTAAAAGTAATAATTCAGATGTGAGCTGTATTCTAGCCATTCTTCACCTATAAATTCTACTTAGATAGGCTCTGTATTTAAAAACAAGAAAACCTATCATTAGAAACATTGACTAGTACCGCTTGTAAAAACCCATGGAACAACAACTATACAACGTCTCTACCTCCCCTACATCCTAGTGTAAACAATCACCATTCATCCAACTTATTTATGAAATCATTCCACATAGCTGCTACAATGGACTCCTGTAACATTGATGCATATTGTTCCTTTATTGAGGAAGGCAGTCACATTTTAGGTTGATCATTAAAATTAGGCAACTCTTTTATTGTTTAGCCCTTGCCACCATAGAATAACTAGTCATTATAATTACAATATCCTTTTGAATATGAAATGCACGCTGATGTCCAAGTTTGAGAATAGGAAGTTGCGCTTTCAACACTTTAAAAGACCTTTGGATGATTAAATAAGTCTTTTGCATTCTATGGTAATTGATTAACACCTTTCTACTTATGAAGGTAATATCGAGCTCTTGGATATAGAGTAATAATTTCTTTCATATTGTGTATCCTTTGTCGATTAGATGACATTTTCTTGTAACATTAACAAATCAATTTAATTATTGGGCATAATGTTTATTTGTTAAAACAATAAAGCATAAAAAACATTGATGAATAAAAATGAACAAGTTGTGGCTTGGACCTTCAAGTGAGGAAATTCTGATTTGGATCATTAAGGACTACTCTCAAGACTCCTGAATCCAAAATAGAACCTTTTAAGCTACGGTATTTGAACATAAAATATAGGTCAAATGTGCAAGTTACTAGCCCATTCTATGTCAAAAGACCTTTTTTGTTTCGAAATCAAGACTAGTCTTTTGCTGGGATATGAGCTAAAATTTGCATACCATCTATGATCCCAATACAATCCTAATAAAGAATACACAAAATGAGTGACATTCAATAGTGCAGGAAAAACAAGAAGAAAGGTATGATAGATATAAACCTTAAAGTATGAGAAGAATCTATTACTACTCAGAATTTCTATAGTAGTAAGAGGTGGTAGTTGTAACAATTCACATGAAAAAGACTTGATAGCCTTCAATACATCATTGAAATGCTGGCTTATGGTTTCTCCTGAATGCTAAAACTGCTCTTGAATGACTACAATATTTAAGAAAATTTCAACTGCTCTTCTACTACAACTCCAGCACGATCATGCAACTTGCCTCTTTTTCTAAGGATGTCACATGACTTGTGAAAAACATGTTTATCCTTCCAAAACATTTCTTGATATACCTCATCAAATCGATCCAGTATTGAAAGATCATAAAAGACATAAAGGTAGCTACAGATAAAGGAAAAAAGTCAACATTTTTGGGCAAGTCTTTCTTTTTTTTTTTTTGGGTAAAAAAAGAGGTTGAAAAGAAATTCTAGGGCTTTGGGGTCCTTGAATTTTTGTTTCAACAGAGAAAAAGTAAGTCCTCATTTACATTTTAGCCTTAAGGAACCAAATTTACAAGGTTAGAAGGTGGGGAAAAGCTAAGCTCGTCCATGTATGCGTTTGTTAAATGGGCTCTGTCCATGTCTGTGTTTGTTAAATGGGCTCCAACCCATTCTTTTTCCTTTCTGTGCTTAATATTTAAGACATTTTATTTTGCAATTTGAAACAAAATAAGATTTAAACATATGTAGCTAAATTGTCAAATATGCAGAGCAATGGCAAATGAAATAGATATTGGTTATTCTTGTTTCACAAAACCAATATTACTACTTAAATTTTTTTATTTTTGTATTAGTCGCTTAAAAGATGATAAAACTCGATTATAATTTTGTAATAATTTTTTTTAGATTTTTTTTAAAATTTAATTGAAATACGAGAGTTAATAAATTGAATTCAAAATTAACGAATTGGATTCGTCATCGTAGAAACTACGAAGCTTAATTATAATCATTTAGATTTACTTTGAACCAAGTTTATTGCTATTAGAAAGTCACATTAATAATCAAATTATTTTCATATGGGCTGAGGCTGTGAGGACTTATATAGCCTATATTTAGGGTAACGTGTTATGATCTAATCCAACTTAGATCAAACTTTTGTCTTCATGGGTTCAAAGCTTAGAACCCTTTTGTTTTGTATACAATTAGTACACATATTCTGGATGACCACAATTGAGATCCTTATATGTCCTTTTATTTTTATATATGTATATATATATATATGTATATCATTTTATTCTTTAAAATCTCCACATCTTCTCTTTAGCTCCCTAACATGTAAGGCAAGGTGACCATCACTTGGGTTTTCACTTTAGATTGCATTATCATTGAAGGAATGCTCTGGTTTGAATGATAAACCAATGCCAAGGATCCCACATACTATTAAACTTACAAGCCTTAACTCATTTAATATCTCATGTGGCACCTACTCTTACTATCTTGCAACAATGTCATGAGCTTGCTTTTGCATGCTTAACATTTAAATTTCTTTAGGCCTGAGCTGCACTACTTTAGTTTCTCACATTTTCTCTCCATTGCTTCGAACGAATCCATCACATCTCTTGTTGACCTAGATTGATCTTTTTCCTCATATAACTTCCTATAAAAAGCTTCTAGATGTTCTATTTCCCAATCTTTTACATTCATCTTAAGAGGAAATAATTAGCTAATGATTCTTTCCTCCTAATGACACACTAACTACCCAATGTAGCCTTATTAAAGGTTAATGAGAAGATTATAGGGAAAATGTCAGAGTTGCTCATTAGCACACCATTTATCTATCAAAAGCTTTAAATAGGTTTTATTTCCCATCTTGAACCTTTAAGCTAAACTCCTCCCAATCTTTTTGTGTGGCCTTCACACCCTAATCCCATAGGAATCTCTCTTCTTTTTCGTTGTCCATTCCTATCTTGCTCCCTATACTTCAACACTAGCACCCTTCTCCATAACCTTTTATTTTTTAACATGTATCTCCATAGCTATTTTTCTAATTAGCCTTGTTAAAAGTCTAAAGTGATTTACTTCCTTATTTTCTCCTGTTTACTAATTAAACGACTACTCCCATCTTATCAAGTGAAACTTATAATCATTCTTGAGATTACCCGACTAAAATTGTTTTTGTAACTTTTTCAATCTAACATTCCTAAGCTTTTATTTTTTATTTTTAACTACGTGTTTTTGTAAATTTTTAAGAATAATGTAACTTTTTAAATATAAAAAATTTGTTTAATTGCATAAAGAATATAAGAACTTTCTTAATCAATAGGTTTGCAAACATAGTGAAACTCACAAAGGACAAATACTTGTTAGGAAGCATGATTTCTCTACAGGCTGATGCAATTAGTTAACCAATTTTTTTGCAATTGTTTGAGAGTAGCAATTATAATTTTTGTTTATTGGAATCTATAATTAACATTAGCAGCCTTGACACCATCATTCTCGTTAGTAGTTTACTTGCATATTATTAATTTTATTTTTCAGATGAAACAATATGATATAATTTTATCAAAATCAGTAAAATCATGATTAAACATGAGAAAAACTATAATGAAAAACTAACTTTTGAATCTTGGTAATGAGTTTCTCAAAAATAAACCATTGTGAACAAGGCTCTGACTAAATGACCAGTAAAGGCCAAACTCAGAAACCATTAAAATTTAACTCACATTCAACAAAGACCCAATGTATCCAAAATAATAAGATTTTTTTTGTTGACAAAAATCTCCAATACCAACATGAGGTTGCATTTGCTTTTAAAGGATCTATTTGGCATACCTGTGCAAACAACTAAAAAGTGCTCTGCATTAATATCTCAACATCTAAAATACCAAATCTTATTGCTCAAACAAGTATCATAATAGAGTGTACTTAATCTTATTATTCAACAGTTGTTCCTTACTTTCCAATGTAATCAAGTGCAACTTGCAGCAACAGATAACCATGTTAATAAGACTCCATTAATATCTCATAGAAAGAACAACTACCATAATTCTGGTAACTAAAAAAAGAAAAAAAAAAGAGTAAAAATATAGTAGATAAAGCTAGCAACAGAAATAAATAACATAATATATTTAACAAAACTCACTAAGTAAATCAAATTAAATCCGTCTTTTCTTCAAAGCAAGCCCCCTTGACAACAATTAGTAAAGAGGCATCATTGAATATGATGGAACAAATGAAAATTTAATACAAAATGAAAACATTAAGTGTACAACAAACATAGCACAAAAATGATTATAATAAAGATTTTAGAAAAGCTCCTACAACTACTAATAGAATTTTCTCTATTTGATGGCCATACTTTTAAAGTAGTTATTGTATTTTGGTATATTAATATGCAAACAAACTAATGATTACAATCATTAAATAATCATAACTACAATAATTACAAGTTATTATTTACAAAGAAGAAGAGCAACTAAAAGAATTATTTAAGTACAATTAATAAATTATCGCAATTTAGTTTTAAAAATTATAAATTAAAATATAAAAATTAAATATTTGTAACTTACAATATTACCATATCATCAAAATGAATATACTTATTTATAATAAAAATATTATCTACTTTACACCTTCTTAAACAACAAAATATATTCAATTATTAAATGCACATCTAATAAACATACAATTCAAAGTAACAATTAGGCTGATACTTTCAAATTTAAAGAGCTATTAATTGATACCGTGCGAGATCTAAATTGGGTAGTACCAGCTGGTCTAATTTTTACTAGCAGAAAATTAATTAGAGTAATATAGGGTAGTTATGGTTTCAGCTAACCTCCAATAGCCAGTATCAGAGAGGTATCGCCGTGGCTGTCATAAAATCAAGACGAGTCAATCATCACGAAGACTTCATCGCTATAATTTTGCAGTACGTATCTCTTTTCTGTATTATTTTTGTTAAAAAAATAAATTTTATATTTTAATTTTATAAATATTAAAAACTAAAAAAATTAAAAAAATAAGTAGGAGACCATTGATTAGGGTTGGGAATAAAGCCCTCTATGTGGGACCTTTCTTTTTGAACACATCTCGTTTTGTCATTTACTCGTTTTCCTTGCAGCTCTGGTTAGTAATAGTTGACGTGTCCTCTCCGGAACCATTTCGTTGAAAAAACCTCAACAGCCAATCGAAATCAAGAATCGCTGCTTCTCTCTTTGGAAGTATATAAGCCTTTTTTTCCCTGGTTATGGCGGCGCTTCGATGAAGTCTACAGAGACAAGGAAAGGACGATAAAGAGTGAAAGCGGACACTTCAATCCCCAATTGCCGATTAGCCCCTGTACAGACTGGATGTAGCGGGGCCCACGTAGGAGCAAAGGGAACCAGCGGGGCACGCGCTAGATGAGATGGTGGAGGGAGAAAAGAACAGTGGTGTTGGAGAGAAAAAGTGGAGTGGGTTTACTCAGAATCGAATCAGCTAATGACAAGAGACAGTTTTTGATTCTTGCAAGAGGGGGCTCATTGGTAATTATGACGATCAATACGTGAGAGAAGGGCAGGGAAAGGAGTGGGGGAATGAAAGGGTGTACGTCAGCCGTACGTACGCCACGTTCGGTCTCTCGCAGTAAAGTGATTTTGCTTTGTGGTCATTGCCACGTCAGATAGGGACCCACGAGATGTGATCAGGACTTACATGCTGACAAGGCATGCGTGGGCTGCCAGTCTGCCACTCCACATTTCTTAATTTGGATTCTCTAAGCAACTTGATTTACAAATTAAATGATTAATTTTGCTGTTATCCAGTCTAAGATTTTCACCATTTACTCTATTTGAGATAACTTGATGTTGAGTTTTTTTAGTAATAAATTTTAAAAAAATTTTATTTAATAATAAATATATAAAAATAAAAAATTATTAATTATATTAAATTATCATATATAATTTTTTGAATATAATTTAGTTCAAATAAGTTAAAAATTTTAATATTTTGATTTGGTATTACTAATTTTGAATTACAATCAACTACATACAAATCACACTAGATCAACACTACGTGATTTGCAAAATTAATTTGATTGAAAACAAAAAATAATATTTAATATTATATTAATAATTTTTTATTTATACAAAATTAATTGAAATTCGAACTCTTGATTCGTATGAAACTTAGGTTTTATAATTTTGTCTCTTGATAATCTTGTTGGTTGTGCATATATTTTCCTAGTAGATATCAATCTTAGGGCAAATCAATGTTGAAATCTTAGGTTTTTCAAAGATTGCATGTGTTATAGTATTGAAAAAGTCTAGCTTCCTCTTCAAGCGGAAGAGATGCCCTACTTATTAGACGAGAGGACACATGACGTGCGCACCTGCACTTTTGCTAAGGCCTAACCTGTGAGCTTAACTAGGCCACTTTCATTGGCCTATAGCCAATCTGGCCCAATTGTCTAGTTCAAGCTTATGGCCGTGAGAGCAGAGCAAAGCTTGGCTATGACTTAGATCGACATTTGAAGCCCATAGCCTAATGTGTTCACATATACAGTTAATACAGTTGGTGTTAGTACCATAATTAAGGGCATTTCCAAGGTACAACTAATCAAATTCATAATGCTTTTATTTATATTATTAAATCTTCAAACAATCATGTCAATTTTGTTAAAACTTTATTAACTATTATTCAAATATTTTTAAAATCAAATCAAATATTAAATTAAACAAAAAAGATGTTTAAAAGTTAAAAATTGAAGCATGATGGTTGAATAAATTTATAATATTTTTATTTATATTACTAAGATAAATAATATAAAACTAAAAATAATAGTTATCTTTAAAGAACAAAATGAGATTTTAAAAAATTATTTTTTATTTTTGTTTTTTAAAATGATATCATTTTGATAAAAATTTCAAATTTTTGTACCAAAATAAGTTTGATAATATAAATAAATTAATATTAAATGAAGTTAATAGATCATTAAATAACTTAAGACATCGATCCTAGTCTGTAGCAATCTTATAACAAAGATTCGTCTCATCTAAATTCTTCTTCACATTATGATGAATTTATTGAATTCGCTCTGCAAACTCTATAGCAGTAGGGTTGACATTAGGGAAAGAAGGCAGACGACGCAAATCCACTGTATGCCTTGGAATACTTCAAAAAGGAGCCTTTTTGGTCGAATAATTAGGCATATCATTAAAAGTAAACTTAATCTACGAAAGAGCAGCAGTCCACTATTTTGTTTTATCTCCACTAACACATTGAATCATATTTTTAAGAGTATGATTAGCCACCTCAGTTTGTCAATCAATTTGGGGATGACTTGTGGTACTATACTTCAACAAAGTATCAAATAATTTTCATAGAGTTCTCCAAAACTAATTTAGAAATTTTTTATCCCCATAAAAAATTATTGAACGAGGAATACTGTGTAAGCGAACAATCTCATAAAAAAATAAATGAGCCACATAAGAAGCATTTGAAGTCTTCTTGTAAGGAAGAAAGTGAGTCATCTTGAAGAATCGATCAATTACAACCAAAATGGAATTAACTCCTTGTTGAGTCCTTGGGAGGCCAAGAACGAAATCCATATTCAAATCTTGCCAAATTGTCTATGGAATAGGCAAATGAGTATAAAACCTAGTATTTTATGTTTGTCCTTTAGCCTTTTAACACACTGTGCAATGCTAAACATGTTATCCAATATCCCTCTTTAATTGAGGACAATAAAATCTTTCTTCAACCAAACTAGTTTTTTTTATCTTGACCGACATGTCCTCATAATCCTCAAGCATGTAACTCTCTAATCAAATATTCATGTAAAGAAGAATGAGGAATACATAATTATGTACCTTTAAATAAGAATCCATCTTGGATAAGAAAATTAAAAGTAAACTCCTCACTTTTGCATTGTGTCCATATTTTGCCAAAGTCCTCATCAATAGCACATATATCCTTTAAATAGTTAAACCCCACCACCTCAATACTCATTGTAGTTAGTAAAGAGGCACGTCGACTTAATGCATCAGTTACTTTATTTTCTTTGCTAGATTTATGTTTAATAGCAAAAATGAACTTTTGCAAAAAGATAATCCATTAGGCATGCATCCAATTCATCATCTTTTAAGAATTGATGAACTTTAAAGATTGATGATCAGTGAATAATACTACCTCTTGTTGAATCAAATAATGCTCCCAATGCTTCGAGGCGTGAACAATAGCATAAAATTCTAACCACATGTAGTCTTTTTTGTTGGGATTCACTAACCTTTTCACTAAAAACCTCTAACAGATGCCCTTCTTGGGATAATACTACTCCAATTCCTAAAACCTATGCATCACACTTAACCTCAAATACTTTGTCAAGACCGAGGAGTGCTAACACTGATGTATTGCATAATTTTTCCTTTATTATTGAGAAACCATCCTCTTACGTGTCGCCCCATTGAAATTGGCATTTCTTGATAAAATTAGTAATAGGCATCATAAGTATGCTAAATCCTCAAATAAAATACCTATAAAAGATGGTTGGGCCATAGAAGCTTTGCACTTCAAGTACAGTTTTAGGAACTGGCCACTCATGAATTGCTTCACCTTTGCCTTGTCAACTTGAATACCATTTCTTCTTATTATAAAGTCAAGGAATAAAAGATGGTCAGTCATAAAGCTATATTTTTTTAAAATTGACATATAGCTTATTAGCTTATAAATCTAATAGAACTTCCTTGAGATGTGACAAGTGCTCCCTTTCATCCTTACCGTAGATAAGAATATTATCAAAATAAACTACCATAAATTTTTTGATAAATGAAGAAAGAACCCGATTCATTAATCGCATGAATGTGCTAGTTAAAGAGTTACAGCGGCAAGTTATTGAGTTGCTTAACGAAGGTTTAATTTGTGAGAGTATGAGTCATTGTGCAGTTCCTACTTTACTCACCCAAAAAAAGGATGGTAGGTGAAGAAATATGTGTGGATAGTCGAGTTATTAATAAAATAATGGTCATTAGGTAACTCATTAGGAGATAAATCAGCAAAATCAGTAAGTACCTCTTGAATTTGAGGTGGAACCTCAACAGTTTCTTCATATTGACCTTTCACCACTAACGCTACAATAAAGCTTAGCTCTTTAATCTGCTTGAAAAATTTTGAGGCTGCTATATTAGTGAATAATGGTTTATCTTCCTTGATAATAGAATTGCTTTTCGAAGGTTGAGATTATGGTAATAACACGTTCTTCTTATTAAGCCACCAAAAGATGAAAGTATTATCTCGTCTTTTATAAGTGATATTAACATCATAATGCCATGATCTTCTGTTAGAACATTGATTTAAAAGATAGCCTAATTGGTTGCATCGAAAACACTTTTCAAGATTAGGCATGCATAAGGATCATCATTGATTTGCTGTTGCTATTGGTTACTAACTTGGCTGTTAGATCGAACAGAGATTGAAGTGTTATTTTGATTTTGTGTTAAATTTTAAGTCGAAGATGTATTTTTATTTGCTGCTTGGAGTTGTTGACTCTTTTAAAGGAAAAACTTCTTGATTTTGTCATCGAAGGGATGTATAATGGATCAGTTAATCTAAATTTCTACTTTTATCGCTAAATTAACTACGTCTATCATGGTCCAAATCCCTTGAAGACTAAGTCAATCTTGAATAACCATCTTTAGGCCTTCAATATAACGAGCAATCAATTGATCCTCTGTTTTAGGTAGATTAACTTGTGCATTTAATCTGTAGAGTTTTTTGTGTACTCATTAATAGTAAAGTTGACTTGTCAGCAATTTTGATATTATTGGTATAAAAACTACTTATAATTTAGAGGGAGGCATTGTCTTTGTACTCATTACTTCATCATAAGTCAAGTGCGGGCATGCTGCTTTCCTTGGCATTGACAATTATGTTAAAGTTGCTCCCACCAATCAGAAGCTCTGCCTTTCAACTTATATGCCATTAACTTGACTTGGTTTTCTTCTTAATATTCCAATAAAAAAAATTTAACAGTTCTTACCCAATCGAAAATATCTCCAATATTTAATCGATCATCAAAACTTGGTAAATCCATTTTCATCTTAAATTCTTGATTGTGTGGGCCTTAATCTTTGTTCCTAAAATACAATCTTCTTCTTCTTTAGATGAATAATCTAATCTCTATGGCTGCATTATTGAACATTCTTCCAATCTTGACATCGAAAATCACGAACTTGAAAAGGTGGAAGGACATCCTTAATCTTAAACTCATTATCACGCTGCCATATGAGAGCCTCTCTGTTTTGCCGTTCTTAGACTAGTAATGGAACATACTCTTGAAAATCATGATTTATGGTTGGCTCTACTTGAATTGGGGCATCTTTATCGATTCTAGAGTCAATTTAGGGTTGGTATTGATCGTTGTAGCTTGCCATAAGCTTTTGTTGACATCTTAAGCTTGGATCAATAGGTGGTTGGTGTCTAGGTTGCAAATTCACATGACTTGTTGTCCTAGAATTCCTTCGAATAAAATCTGCATAACTTAAGTCTTGTTGGCCACCATTTTATATATTGTCATGCTAATTTGGTCTTTACTCCATGGAATCACGTCTTTCTTTCATAGTCATTGCAGTCATCATCTGCACGAGATTGCAAAGGGTTTCCATCGATCACATTAAATTGTTATTTGATCTTGTCTACCACCATTTGTTGTCAGTAGCTTGTATCCTACTAGGACTGTCGCCCACCATCAAAATAAGGTAAAAATCCTTGCTTTGATACCAATTTGGTGCAACGAAAGGTTTACTTCGAAAGAGAAATGAAATAAAATTAAGGAATAAAACTCGAAGGTTAAACTTTTAGAGAAAAATTTGATAAATTATATCAAATTGCCTCTAACCATTATAATAAGTCTTTAAATAATGCAAGAAAGTAAACTAAAAATAGGAAATGTAGAAAGAATAGGAAATTGACTTAAACTAGAAATGAGAAACCTGAAAAAAATAGAAAATTAACCAAATGGAAAACTTAAAAGAATAGAAAACTGACTTAAACTAAAAATGAGAAACCTAAAAAAAAATAAGAAGTTAAGATAAAATAGATATATAATCAAAATAGAACACTAATCAAAGGAAGACACTATGCTAATGTATACTACATCATGTTTGAAGTGGTTTACAAAGAAATATCTTCTTTAGTAGAGTATTGGGTGGCTTATATTTTCAAGTTCAATTTCAAAGCATAATACAACGAAAGCAAAAGTCAAAAACTTAGGTTTCAGCCTTTATAAACTCATTAGATCAAATCTTCTCATCCCATTTAGTATCAATCTTCTCATCCCATTTTTTAAATCAAATTATAATTATGTTACCCAAATGCATATAATAGTGATTGCGGCTAATACTTATCACATCTCAAAGTTTAATAAATGGCGGAGGTGGAGCATAACCATTAAATTCAGTAGAAAGCAAGTAATAGATGGCACTCGACTTACAGTCTTATGGTGATAGCACCCCATGCAACTCTAGAATTGTAAGTGCAAAGGTGAAGCAAAAGAGGAACAACAACATATATGCATGAGAATAGGAAAATAGTTCCCACATCAATGCTTGGATATCTGTACCACCAAATTCTATGATTTAAAGCCTAAGCTATATAAACCACTAACTTTTTTTTCACAACAATGCATATCAGCAACAAGATCTGAATCATCTGTGTATATAACTGCAATCATAAATAAATTGAAGTAAAAGAAGTACAATACCTATCTTACTCCTAAAGGCACTAAGCTACTCAACAAGAACTTAATGTGAAACTATCTTTCACAAAATAAAGATAGATTAAAACACCTTCTATAATTTCTTGATGTATTGGTTCTTAAAAATTAATTTCTTTTCTTTGTTTAGTTTTCTTTTCATGGCCCTCCCTTGTGCACTGCAGCCTAGCAGGATATCTCTACCTTTTTTTTTTTTTCCAATGAACTTCTTATCTATGCCATGGGGAGACTAGCAAAAAAGATGAATAAGACCAAATAAACAATCTTAGATTCACAAAAATCTACCAAACAAGTATCCATAGCATAATTAGGACTGATCTTCTATCACTATTTATCACCACAAGATAACTATGACAAACCCAGTGCACTGATACTTTTTCTTTGTTATTTTTCTTAGGTAAACTTGATTGAATCCATCTTTTGTAAATTTTAGTATACAAATGAAACAAAAATAACCACAAGATAAAAGATGAGAAACCTTTTAGATCAATTACTTTTCTAGATATGGGCACCAATAAGTGTAATTACATATACAAGATGCACTTAAGAATGCAATTTCACATACAGAAATAAAATTTAGCTTTTCTTTTACATAATCAAATAATGCAAGTAATACTTTCTTATGTGATTATGATAATTATAAGACATGCTTCCACTAATTAAAACGAAAAAAAAGGAGAAAAATGCAAAGATAATGTAATATCAAAAGCATTTGAAAAAGGAAAAGTAGACAAAATATCAAAAGAAAATTAACCATCGAAATTTTTCCTTTTGGGAACCCTTTATTTATTTATTGTCAAAAACAAAGTAAAACATTAAATTAGCTATGAGGCACAAAAAGAGTGCCACCATGTACATAGAATGGGAAGATTTCATTAAAAGAAAATAAAACTAAGGCAACATAATAAGCAAAATTTTAATGGGTATTATCTCTAATTGATGAAAAGGTATTTGTGCTCCACCTATATCCAGTACATACTGATGTTAATTAACATTAATCATATCAACAAGGTAACAAGCAGACCTTTTCAAATATGAAACAACTTCTGCAAAGACCATAACAAAATGAGACGCAAATATATCAACTTGACTATCCACATCTCAAGTTAGAAATATCATTTACTAACATATCAATAGGGAAAAAAAATACAGGCACTTAAAAATTACAAAGCTTCTTAATTGTTTCAAAGTTCATAGTCATACTTCTAACCTTTCTTTCCTCCTAAGTAGACACTGATTAATGCATCAAATAAACCATTATGTGAAAAAATACTTCAAACAAAATATAAAAAAGCTGCATGAAAATGAAACCTTCATGAGTATGAAAGGAGTTTACAACTGAAGGCACAACCAATGAAGTATATCTGCAATCGAGAACTAAGCTTAGAAAATAGTATTCGCCAATCTCCATTTTGTAATGACACTTAACATTAGCTGCTCCAACATAATTAACATATTTAGCCAATTTTTTAGCTAGTTCCTCAAGTTTCTTAACAATTTCCACAAGAGTCTTAGTAATTGAACCCTCCTCAATAATCTATACCATACACATTAAAAAGTAATTAAGGATCTTATAATAAAATATTCATTAAAGATAGATGCTATTCTTCTCCTTTATGGTTAGAAAGGTGGGATGTAACTTGAATTCCATAGAAAGGAATATTAAAATAAGAAAAACATTATATAGAATAACCAAATCTAAATTCAGTATCAAGAAAAAGAATCAACCTTTTGGTGCCTTCTCTGGATATTGCAATAACAGTTATGCAAAGCTGCAAAATTTCCATACTAATCACAAAGTAGCTGAAACTTTAGATTCAGAATTTAATTAGAAAATATGATATATATCTAAACTACTACTCTATCTAAGTTGCTACTACTATTGTTACTCCATTTAAACTGCCACTACTACTACTCTATCTAAACTGTTACTGCTACTGCCTACTATATCTAAACTGCTACTACTATATTGTTATTACTATACTGTTATACTATTACTGCCATACTTTCATAGTGCCATACTGCTATACTAATAAATTGATATATAAAATGCAACCAAAACACTTACTGTAGGTCATATTTTCACAAGAGTGACTTATACCATCAACAAATATAATGATAGGGGCTAGCTTGCTGGCAAAGTAGAAAAGGGCCTTTGTAAGCTTTTTGGCATCTCCAAACCACTATAACATATGAAAAAATGAAAAAAAAAAAGTAGTAAAGAGCAAAATTAACCACATGTTTTCTCATAATAGAATGTCAGTGCTAACAAGATTATGTACTCAAGGAGAATAAACATCTAATGAAACCCCTTAACTTTTCATTTAAGATGCAAAAAAATATTCAAACAAACTATGAAAATGTTGTCAAAATCCTAGGGCCAAATCCTTTTTATCTAGCATCATAAATCACATTCAATGCTAATCCAAAGAAAAGTTATTAGTCTAATCATTAGCACCACTGAGGTATCTAAACATAGGCCAAAAACAAGTTCATTTTAGTGTAACAGACTAGGCGAAAAGTGACTAAATTTATAATTACATTGAGTCTTTTGAATTGGAAGTTACATACTTCATAATTAAACTGTTTTAAAGATCAAACTTTACTTTTGTTGCATAACATGAGGGGAACCGATGACCTTTAGTTCCAAAAATTAAGCTTCTATTTATCAAAGGAAAAGGAATTGATGATATGGTCATCTTATATGGATATAGTCACAACTATACTAGAAACAGAAATGGAAGAGCCAAAGAGAACAACAAAAAGAATCCAGAAGTTGAAAATGGTGAAAATAGAAGCATACTCACAGTTATTGCCAAATTATTGCAGATCTTTGCATCCTAAATGAACAAACACGCCATAAATGTTATAACCATGAAAATAGATTTTGAATAAGGACAAGTATCTAATATATATTTAAAAAGTATTATTTCTATGCACATTAGGCACATGCAACAGAATTAAGTCTATGAGATTACCACTGTTAACTTATCAGTCACAAATTCCATCTATAATAAGGAAAAGGAGGAAGGGGAAAAGAAAAAGGCCTAAAGAGTAGCAGTCTTGAACCTGAATGATAAATTGTGATCTTTCCCATGGGGGGGAATATGGCTTTGCCAGCCATATAGACATCCTCGCATCCATCTACTTGAACCTGAATGATATGCCATCTCAAGTTTAGAAGTGTGCATAACAAAAACAGAAAGCTAACGCATTACAACTTAAAATTCCTCACGTACCAGAGTATGCTTAATATAGAGTAACTCACATCATTTTGGATGATAAAAGTAAAACAGCTGAAAAGTGATCTTACCCCCCCCCCCCCCAAAAAAAAAAAAGCAAAGGATGTACATTGAATGCAACAAAACTACTGCTATTCTATTAGATAGATTACCATTAGAGAAATTTGAGATCACATAGTTGAGTTTCACGTATTGTGCCATTGACCTCGAGCTTAATTTATTTTCACCTTAAACAAGCTTGGATCAGGCATTTTGTTATATCTTTGATGTTACAACATCAATTCTTACATATAAGAACATTTCAGCTAAGGCAAAACATAATTAAACCTATGACTCTTATTCACTTCTAAAATACATGAAAGAAAACAAGCATCAAATAGTGAAGCTAGTACATAACTTCTCATTTCCAAACAATCATGAAAAGATTGAACAAATAGTTTTATTCATTAAAGTGGTAAGAGGTGAATTCATACCATGAAAGTAAGTGTAGCAGCTTCTGCAGCAAGAACACCTCCAAACACAAACACACGAGCATTTAACCTGATAGGCTTTTCTAGTGACATACATAAAAATAATTAAATATTTAAAGCTTTTGACTTAATAGCTCCAACCATTAGGATGTGAACAAGTCATCTTGAACAAATTTAAGGACAGAAGCTAGGGAGACTAGTTTTAGAAACATATTACCATCCTCAACAACAATTGAAGCTTTAATCAACAAGATAAACAACTTTGAACTAACAAAAATAAAACATTAAGATAATATCATGTTCAGAGAAAAGATGTCCATATAACACAATAATTCTCAAATGCCAGCAAATAATACTAGTTTTGCAAGGTGAACAAAACTAGGGAGTATTATCCTCTGCTTAACATTGACAAAGAAAAAGAAAAAAATGTCAACCATGATTATGAACAAGTAAAGATTTAAAATAATATATCATTCAATCAATCTATGTGTGTGCATGAGAGTGCGTACATATAAAATTAATATCAATATTGAGCCTTACAAATTTCTCTTTCTCTTTGCGATCCAGTTTCAACTTTGTTTTATCCACAAATTAGGACGATAGGACTTGACAATTGGTCAAATGTCTCTTAGGTACAAACTCTTTCTACTTTGAGTTAGGAACCGCCTTGGACAACCATAGCAAGGAATCGAAAAAATATACAATGGAGGTTGCATGGAATGTAAAACCTGTAAACAAGGCAAATAGCATCAAGTCTCCAAGGAATCCCATCTTCAGATTGTTTGCTACCAAAAGGCACTTGGATAAAAATAAGAAATAAAGCAAATAAACTGATGATTTTGCAATTTGTAATATAAGCCTTATTAGAGTTAAAGTTGTATAGTTTATCCAATAAATTATTGATTTTGCAAGCTATTCTGTGAGTTTCTCATCTTTCTCTCCTACCTTATCTTCATCACTAATATCTAAAATGACTACAATTCTATCTCCATTCACCTCATATGCCTCCTCATATTGCCCATTTGACAATGGTCTGAAAATATAACTATGTTAAAGACTGAAAAAGTATAAAGATATCACGGAACACTTTAACTGAATTTACAGATCAATTATCTAATAAGATTAAAAACACTAAATATAAATTGCTCTATCAAACTAGACGTTTGTAGCCATTCAAAGGAACTCCAAGGAATGGTAGAAGCAAACTATTTCACTATGCTGATCTATTCATGATAAAAATTCACAAAAAGAAAAAGGCAAAAAAGAAAAGCATACAAGGCATTCCATCATAAGTTTTTGTTGGAGATGTCACAAGTGCACATAGTGCTTGATATTGGGTATATTTTTAATAATTGATCTAAAGGGTACTCCCTTACTCAATTACCCATAGTTCTATTATTAACACAACAACTCTTTATTCTAGTAGAATTTCCTACAGTTTAAAGAAATCTATAACCTTGCCAAAAGAAATTGTATATTCATCATTGCATAGAAATTGGAAATGATTGTATAATACTATAAAAAAGAAAGATTGTTGTGTCAAGATAAGAAAATTCAAATTGACATGGCATGAAACTAATGGTCGAGGAATCAAAACATAATGTCTATTGTAACTTGTGAAACAAATCTCAAAACTGGAACCAAAGTATTTGATATAGGAACCAATGTAAGAACAATTAGTAAACAATATAAGTCTTCAACTAATGAATATTTTATTATGCCATATGAAACTATTGATCCCATAAGGACTATACATGACGCTAAAGATGACATTCGAGAACTTGGACAGCGCATCTAAGGCAATGGCTTCAACCTTATTATTATGTAGTATTTCACACTGCTACAACTTAATTCCAAAATAAGATGGTGCAGTAGTCACTAAGACATCAAGTATGGACCAATGTAATATAAAATTTTGGTCTTATTTCCCATGTGATGAGATTGAAAAAAGGGATATTCTTCATATTATTCTAGATGTATGATAAAATACTGGTTAATAATATTTTATTTTTAGCTGTAAATAGTAATTAGATGTTTGATGTAGTATATGTGATCTAGGTAGTAACTAATACAAACAAAAGAAACTTTCACACAGTTCCATTACTTCAGTGGTGATGAAATACTAGCTTATTACACAAAATATTTTGCAGTTATTCTAGAAATTAGAAGGGCAATTTCTAGTAGAGGATTACTACTACTGCTACTACCACTATAAGATTACCACTACTACTAGATTACTACTACATTAGTGCTACTAGTACTAAATTACTGCTACTACTATTGCAAAATCATTGCTATTGCTATTGCTATTACAAAATTACTACTGTTGCTACTGCTAGATTACCACTACTGCTATTATAAGATTACTGCTACTGCTACTGTTGCTACTATGATTATCGTTAGATTACTACTACTCTTAGATTACTTCTACTGCTAAACAACATAAAAATATGTGGTTATGATGCACAGAACATATTGCAAATAAAGGTGGTATTTTTCCATGATATAATTACATGCAAGGGAGGAAAGAATTCTCCCCTATAATATTCTCATATCTTAAATCTACAGTAAAAAAGATATTAAGTAAAAAATCAACATAAAACAAAAGGTTTGATTGTTTACACTTAACAATGCTCTATTTCATTCTCTTTTGCCATCATACAATATATAATGTGCATGTGATTATTAGTACTATGATAATAACTTCTAATTATAGTATTTTGTTGATCTTATATATGAGTTTTCTTCTTCACATTTTTGATGCATAGCTTTCACTCCTTTCAAGGTTACTACAAAAACTTGTAATAGTAAAATATAAAAGGTTTGCAAATATAATGAAGCTCATAAAGGATAAATACTTGTTAAAATGCAAAGAAATCTTTCTTGGAAGCATGATCTCCCTATAGGCTAACGTGATTAGTTAATCAGCTTTTCTACAACTGCTTGAGAGAAGTAATCACAATTTCTTTTTTTAGGATCTTTAGTTAACATCAGTAGCCTTGGCACCATCCTTCTTTTAACAGTTTACCTGCATATTAGTAATTTTATTTTCAAGATAAGATAGTATATAATTTTATCACCATCAGTAAAATCATGATTAAACATTAGAAAACCTATAATGAAAAAACTAACTTTTGAATCTTGATAATAAATTTCTCAAAGACAAACCATTGTAAACACTGAGCAAAGGACCAGTAAGTTCTAGCTCGTGTTGCTATAATGATTCCTATCATCTTCTGCCCTTCAGCCAACTGTGCAAAGAAGAAACTAGTGAATGATATATCTAAAAATAGCAATGTAAGACACAAAAGGGCTCTGTATTAGGATCTCATCATCCAAAATATCAAATCTAATTATTCAAACAAGCATCAAAATAAAAAATGTACTTAATCTTATTATTCAATAGTTGCTCCTCGGTTTCCAATATAATCAAATGCAACCTGTAGCAGATAACCATGTCAACAAAGCTCCATGAATATGGCATAGGAAAAATAACTACTAATAACTGTGGCAACAAAAAATGGAATGATTTAGCTAAGACCTATAGCTTCTTAAGAATGATTCAACTACCGGGCCTAACCCAAGTCATAAGAGCCTTCTGTGTACTATGGCCTTGATAGCTTAAGTTATAAGAGCTTTAGTAGTAAAGATTTCAAAGGCAAGAGTGCTATAACAGAAACCTCTCGATTAATAGTTTTAGATTCATCTTTTGAGAAGTCTGCCTACATATTGCAAATATGTGTTGACAAGATGTTTTGACAAACCATTTTACCTCAAGATCCCATTTATGAAAAATGTCTACTGATGCTTTTCCTTAGCTATAGACTACTATGCAAGATACCCATCATATGTAAAACCAGGGAAAGTTAGCCTTTTTCAATGACGATTTGCATGTGGAAACCATAGGTATGAATATCAAGTTATGTTCATTATGCATGAATATTCATCGAAAAATACTATAAATATTGAGTATCTCGAAAGAAGGGAACGAAGAAATTACTTGGCAGTGTAGAAGCCTGTGGAATACCAAGCATTTAAAACAGCAGCTACATCTATTTCAAAGCCTATACTTAGATCAGTTTCCTCCTTATTTTCTTTCGTCTGAATGTTTTCTATATTCCAAGGAAGCATAATAGGTAAGACACAAGAACATTATAGTAAAAGCATCCCTCAATAGTCCAAAAGCATATCGAGACATATGAAACCCAATGAATAAGAGGTATTCAAAGCTGATGCAGTAAAAAATATACTACACTATTTAAAAGAGAGATGTTTTCCTTCATTGACATCCAAATTAGTAGGAGTTTCCATCTTCATCGAAGATATTTTTGTTGCTACCATGGCTGTTTTGACAATATCACCTTCTAGAGAAAGTGTCTTTGCAGAACCATTAGTAGCATTGCAAGTGTTACCACCACATGTCACACCTGAAAAACAAGCAGGATACAATGCCCAAGGGGCCACCAACCAATGACCTACATATGGGTAACATGAATAGTAAACATTAGGATGAGAGGCCTAGCTTGATGCAACTGGATACTCTTGAGAAGCAGAATTCATGACCTCTCATGCAACAGCATGAGAACTTTCATGGGAAAAATGGTAATTCCAGTAACCAGATTGATAAAGTTGAGGTGAGAAATGGCTTGATGAACCGTTCCATTCGCCACGCACTGGCCCTATTCACTTGCTTATCGTAGAGGCTGTAAGTACGCAGTGCCCCACAACTATCAATAGTCAAAAGCTACTAGATTAGATGGATTCCAACTGAACTGCAACTTCTACTCGGTTGATTATTTCAGGGGCAGTGCTGGAACAAAATTAAGGGCGACCTCCATCTCCATATGGTAATTGAAGTCGAACCGAAGCAAATTGCAATGATGTGGGTAGTTTAAGTTTTCGCCTGATTCACCAAGGAATATTTTGGTTGCTTTTGGCAATGTCGAGCATTTTTTCGCTATGCTATGCTAACTTCTTTGATTCAGAGCTAGTTTTAAGTGGGGATCTTCCCACAGTGTACGTAAGGGTTGACTCTTCTCCCGCAGCTTCTACTAGCTAGTATGACTCCGATGGGTAGGCTGGCTCTGATAGTAGAAGGAAAGGCCCTTTGGGTTCCAAAACCTGCGCATCTTGATAAAAAAGCCCTTTCTATCTTATTAGTAAAGCCTAAATGTCCTTATTAAAAACTAAAGCGCTAACGCCTCTGAATCTGCTTCCACTTTTGTTGGGTAAAACTCTCTGTGTCGGGCGTGGGAGTGCTCCTAAGATCATTGAAGTAATGCTTTAGAGGGAAAGCTTTTATCCTGATTGTACCGGTTCTTGGCAAGTACTAAGAAGTTCTATCCTCTGATTTTTAAAACTTTTGGGGATTAAAAAGCACCAAATTTGATAACTTATTCGCTTCTAAAAGAATTTGAACTAATTGTGCCACAGTTGAGTGTTTATGTCCAATCGTTACATAGACTGAGATAGAAATGGTATCTTAACCCGACTGATCGACGAGAAAGAAGATATTAGGAAAGAACTACTTACAGGCCACTTGTTAGGCCACGAAACCTGCTAACAAAAACAACGTTAGCTAAAGTACGCATCTTATTTCTTTCAGCCTTTATTGATTGCGTAACTCAACTAGACACCTACCAAACATCCCTGAAGGATGGAACAAGATGATGAAGAAGGCGACGAAAGTATGGAGAAAAATCTTGAAAGAGAACAAGGAGATCCTTGAAATGGAATGGCGATTCGGAGTTAAGTTAATGGGCTTGGCTTGAAGGTGTGACCCTTTTTATTTATTTGGAGGGGTTACGCTTGCTAGCTAGGTTAGATTGAAGCAAGATTTTTGAGAACATATTACCCATCTTCGGGGAAAAAGGGCAGAACGGGAAGAATAATGACTAGCAGTACGAGGAGGCGATTTAACAAAAGAGGCAGACCTCAGCTATTAACTTGTTTTGACTCTTGGCTTTCTACCAAGAGTTTCATTTGTCGATCGATGTGAAAGGGTCAAAAACTCTCGTTTTATGCTTAAGAGATAGAGACAAAAGAGAAACTACAATAGTGACAGATTCCTCCTCTCCCATCTTTTGCTCCTTCGAGCCATCGGCCAATAACTTTCGTACACAGATACAGATTCGTTCTTCGTACCTGGTCCAGCCTCATAACCCTTGTCGGGTTGGTTAGAAGTCAGTCTTAACTGAGAAGGTTCCGTAACCAGTTGCTCGAACCCGAAACTCCTAGGTCATGAAGAAGAGTGAAATGCTGATCGAATAGAAGTTTCTTCCTCCAAACACGATCGAAAGGAAAAATGTACTAAGTGCACACCGTGGATACCCAAGATGTCTCTTTCGGCTAGGACCTAGACCCACCGCCTTTGCCCAGATCAGAATTGGGAGAAAGAGGTGGGTTCCACAAATCTCACTGCACTGACCATAAGGGATCAAGAGTGAAAGAACTCAATTGTTAAATTGAGGGTTCGAAGGAGGCTCAATCGATAGGCCTGGACTCGACTGATAATACTCAATAAGCAATTAATTATAGTCCCCTATACCTTGTGGATTTGAATAGCCTCTTAGTACATCTTCCACGTCATTCATGGGTACACCATTTTAAGAATCTATGTAGAATTCAAATGCATGTATATTAGTTCCAGCATCTAAGGTGAGATTACCATTCCCAACTGTATGAACCTATATATGCCTTAGTCATGAATGCACATGACATTAGTGAAGAGCTTATGGATTTCGTTATCTTGAGATCTTTTTGTTACCATGAATCCCTGCAAGGCGCTTCAAAGCGAGAGACTAGGAAAAAAAAAGAAAAATAAATGTTAGTGATTAAATATTCTCAAAATTTTGCTAGTAAAACCCCATGGAGCATGTTGAAAAAAGCAACATTTTGACATTCAAGTAACATAAGCAACACTTGCAGCCTCTTAATATTAGAATCTAAAGGAATTCAGCTTAACTTTTTTCTACTCGTTGACTTATCTAGAATAAACCTTCTTTTTCTTCTCTTTTTTTTTTTTTTTTTGGTTGCGGTAGAACATGTAAAAGAAAGCAATAGTAGAGAAGGACAAATTTCAATAGAACTCACCTAGGCATAAAAATGGCACTAAGTTTTTTAATATATAGATTGCATCATCATGAGACTTGTCAAAGCATTACCTACTCCAACAGCTAGCACTTGAAGTGTTAAATACTTCTGTAAGAACACTGACAGAGATTCCCAATGACTGACCACGAGCAAGCGCTCCTGAAACACCAAGCATACTCACAGCCATTGCCAAATTGTTGCAGCTCTTTGCTGCCTACATGAAAAACCATGCAATAGATGTTACAATCATAAAAATTATTTTTGGATAAGGACAAGTTTCTGATATACATTAAGAGAGTATTATTTCTATGCGCCTTGGGCACATGCAGCAGAAGCAAGTCTATGGGATTATCATTGTTAACTTATCAGTCACAAACTCCATCCATAACAAGGAGAATGAGGAAGGGGAGATGAAAAAGGCCTAAAAAGTAGCAGCGTTGAGTCTGTCAAAGAACTTACTGAACCATTTCCTGCTCCACCACAATAAATTTTGTTCTTTCCCATTGAGAGGAATTTGGGTTTGGTAGCCATATACACATCTTCAGGTCCACCTACCTAAACCTGGATGATAAGCCATCTCAAGTTCTAAAGTGTGCATAACAAAAATGGAGGGCTAATGCACTAATAGCTTAAACCAGGAAGAGTCAGGCCTCCTTCAATGAAGATTTGCATGTGGTAACCAGTGGTATAAATATCAAGTTCTGTTCATTATGCATGAATATTTGCTAAAAAAACTATAAATATCGAGTACGTGGAAAGAAGGTAATGAAGAAATTACTTTGGCAGTGTAGAAGCCTGTGGAATACCAAGCATTTAGAACAGCAGCTAGATCTATTTCAGAGCCAGTCCTTGGATCTGTTTCTTTCTTATTTTCTTCCCTTTCAACGTTTTCTGTGTTCTAAGGAAGCTTAATAGGTAAGGCAGAAAAACACTATAGTAAAGGCATCCCTCATGTAGTCCAAAAGCCTATCAAGACATATGAAAACCCAATGAATTAGAGGTATTCAAAGCTGGTGCAGCAAAAGATATACTATACTACTTAAGAGAGAGATGCTTACCTTCATTGACATTTAGATTAGTAAGAGTTTCCATCTTCATGGAAGATATGGCTCTTTTTGCTGCTACCATGGCTGTTTTGACAATGTCACCTTCCAGAGAAAGTGGCTTTGCAGAACCATTAGTAGCATTGCAAGTGTTACCACCACATGTCACACCTGAAAAACAAGCAGGATACAATGCCCAAGGGGCCACCAACCAATGACCTACATATGGGTAACATGAATAGTAAACATTAGGATGAGAGGCCTAGCTTGATGCAACTGGATACTCTTGAGAAGCAGAATTCATGACCTCTTGTGTAGCAGCATGAGAACTTTCACGGGAAAAATGGTAATTCCAGTAACCAGATTGATAAAGATGCCTAAAGAATCCGTTGCCTCTTCTCCTCATAATAATCAATAAGTAATTGATTGCAGTCCCCTGGACCTTGTGGATGTGAATAGCCTCTTGGTGTATCTTCCACATCATTCATGGGTACACCACTCTAAGAATCTATGTAGGATTCAGGGGCATCTATATTAGTTTCAGCAGCTGAGGTGAGATTACCATTCTCAGCTGCATGAACCTAGATATGTCTCATTCATGAATGCACATGACATTAGTGAAGAGCTTATAGATTTCATTATCATGAGATCATGTTGTTACCATGAATTCCTCAATATAGCACTTCAAAGGGAGAGACTAGGAAAAAAAAGAAATATAAAATGTTAGTGATTAAATATTCTCAAAATGTTGCTAGTAAAACACCATGGAGCATGTTGAAAAAAGCAACATTTTGACATTCAAGTAACATAAGCAACACTTGCAGCCATTTATAATTAGAATAAATCGGAATTCAGGTTAACTTTTTTTTCTGCTCATTGACTTACCTAGAATAAACCTTCTTTTTCTTTTCTATTCTTTTGTTTTGCCAAAACATGTAAAAGAAAGTAGAAGCAAGGAAGGACAAATTTCCACAGCTCATCAACTCACCTAGGCATAAAGATGGCACTTACTTTGTTAATATATAGATTGCATCATCATCTGACTTGTCAGAGCATTACCTACTCCTCCAACAGCAGGCACTTGAAGTGTTAAATACTTCTGTAAGAACACTGGCAGAGATTCCCAACGGCTGACTAAGAGCAAGCACTTCTGAAACACCAAGCATACTCACAGCCATTGCCAAATTGTTGCAGATCTTTGCTGCCTAAATGAAAAACCATGCCTAGATGTTACAATCATCAAAACAGATTTTGGATAAGGTCAAGTTTCTGATATACAATAACAAAGTATTATTGCTATGCATATTGGGCACATGCAGCAGAAGCAAGTTTATGAGATTACCATTGTTTACTTATCAGTCATAAACTCCATCTATAAGAAGGAGAAAGAGGAAGGGGAGATGAAAAAGGCCTAAGGAGCAGCATTGAGCCTATAAAAGAACATACTGAACCATTTCCTGCTCCGCCATAATAAATTGTGTTCTTTCCCATGGAGAGAAATTTGGGTTGGCAGCCAGATACACATCCTGTGGTCCTACCTGAACTTGAATGATAAGCCATCTCAAGTTCTGAAGTGTGCATAACAAAAACAGGGTGCTAACGCACTAACAACTTAAACTTCCTCACGTGCCGGAGCATGCTCAACATAGAGTAACTCACATCGTTTCTGAATGATTGAAGTAGAACAGCTGAAAACATGCTAAAAAAAAAGGGCAAAGATTGTACATCGAATGCAACAAAACTACTGTTAGATAGATTACTACTATTCACTTCTAAAATACATGAAAGAGAATAAGTATCCACACCATCAGGAACAAATCCTAGACAATGAAGCAAGTATATAACTTTCTCATTTCCAAGGAACCTTAAAAAGATTGATCAAACAGTTTTATTTCCTTGAAATGGTAAGAGGTGAATTCGTACCATGAAAGTAAGTGTAGCAGCTTCTGCAGCAAGAACATCTCCACATGTCGACACGGGTGCATCCAACATGACGGGCTTTTCCCAGTGACCTACACAAAAGATGCTTAAATATTTGAAGCCCTTGACTAAATGCCTCCAATCATTAGGATGCAAACAAGCTTCCTTGAACAAATTTAAGGACAAAATCTGGGGAGACTAGTGTTAGCAACATATTACCATCCCCAACAACAATTGAAGCTTTAATCAAAAAGATAAACAAGTCTGAAAAATAAAAATAAAACATCAAGATGATATTATGTTCAAAGAGAAGACATCCATATGCAATAAGTTCCCAAATGCCAGCAACAATACCAGTTTTGCAAGGCAACCATAATTGGAGAGTGTCATTCTCTGCTTAACATTGATAAAGAAAAAGAAAAAAAACTGTTAGCCACTAATTATGAACAATCCTTGGCTTGTGCAATGTTTGAAACATGATCTGCTTTATGCTTACTACATAATGCACTGGTATTCAAATTACTCTCAGACAAATTAAAGATGTCATTATCCTTATCATATATGGTGCAAGCGAGAAACTTATGATCCAGTGATATCTTTGACAATTCTTCGTATGTATAACCTATAAATGAATTGAAAATTAATGGAAACAAATCATTTCCCTATGTATAACTTTCCTAGATTGAAAATCAGTTATGCATTGAAAATTCTTTTTCCAGCTTACTTGAACTTGCATCTGACAATGATGTTGACGGCTTTAAACAATCAGTAAAGCAGGATGATTCTTCAGTTGAAGAGATTGGACTCTGGTACAGGCTGCAGAAAGGGCTCAAACTGTGTAGTTCCCACCCGCAGAACACCTTTGATGATTCCTGCCAACTATGGTAGTACTGATGTGATCAAGTACATATTTGCACACTCCGAGGTTGATGTGGCTGGCCCATGCGGTGTGGATAAAAGCACTACCCTTCATTGTGCTGCTTCAGGTGGATCTGTTAATGCAGCAGATGTTGTTAAGCTGCTTTTATCTGCGGGCGCTGATCCTAACTGCATTGATGCCGATGGTTATTGTCCTGTTGATGTTATCTTTCATCATCCAGAGCTCCAAATCATGAGAACATCTGTCGAAGAACTACTTACAGGCAGTGCTTGTACTTGCTCTATAAATGGGAGGAAACCAAGGGTGTGCATTAATAACTCAAATTCTGGCTCATCTATACTTTCTTCTCCACCACAGAACGGGTCCCCACATTCGCCTTCTGAATTGGTGTATTCTCCCGTGGCTTCAAAATCCAATGATACTGCTGCTGGCTTGACATAAAGAATAGCATTTGCACAATAGATGAGTTTCGTATTTTCTCTTTCAAAGGTCGCCCTTGTTCACGCGGATACTCCCATGACTGGACTGAAGGTCCTTTTGTCCACAGGATAGAATGCTCGCAGCAGAGACCCACGGAAATTCAATTATAGCTGTGTGGCATGCCCTGATTCTCGCAAAGGATCATATCGGCGTGGAGATATGTGTGAGTATGCTGACGGAGGGTTTGAGTGCTGATTGCACCCAGCACAATACCGAACCCGGCTTTCTGACAGTCCGGTAGCTTGAGATCTTCCCCTGTTTTCTTGTTTCTTCTTGAAACGTGAAGGTTTTGAAGCCAACCATTCCTTCTGAATCTTTATTCCGAATATCTTAGATAGAACCTCAGAAGCCCTATCACCAGAATTCACAACTCAATCCCGGGATTGTGAATCAGACTCAGCCTATGCTGGCCTTGCCTTGTACTCGATCCACCGCTGGGAAATTCTCTTCAATAATCGGCCGTGGCGTTGGGCAGAAAGCCGATGATCTCGATGAGGCCCTTCCTTTTAACCTAAACAGCCAGATTAATCACAGTTCATCTCCTACCTCAAAATCCTTTGACAGACACCTGAGAAGTTAGTTGCTCACCTTGGTCGACTTAAACGTTGTTGTTCCCTCTAGTCCTACAATCATTACCTCTTTAAACCCGTGATGAGGATTTTGAGAGAGAGAAAGAGAGAGGGGAAGAGAGAAAGCAAGAGAGGAGGAAGAAGGTGCGGAAGGCTCACAACAGAAAAGGAAGAAATGCCGCAGGCGTGAGTCTTGGTTAAATAGCTCCTAACGGTCAAATATTGAAAGCATGCAAAAAGTATGTATGGTTCTCATCAGAATAAAAATAATGATTTATTTATTATTTTTAAAATGAAAATAAATTTTCATTTAAAATATAAAAATTTTAAAACATTCAATTTAATTGAAAATATAAAAAAATCCAAAACTTAAAAATTATACTTAAAAATAATTTTGATTTATGTTGATGTTTCAAATAAAATATAAAAATGCAATAATTCGAAAATGTAAAAATTTTTGAAAACCTAATACAACCGACAAATTTCAAAGAAAAATAAAACTAAAATACAAAAATAAAATAAAATAGATTTTGTTGAAAAATAAAATACTAAAAAATAAAATAAAATATTAAATTTAAAAAAAATATATCAAGAAAATCATTGAACAGAAAAAATAATTAAAATAAAAATAGGAAAAAATATAATCTAATAAAATTCAAATAAAATAAAAAATTAGAAAAAAAGCATATACAAAAGATTAGAAAACTAAAAAATAAAGTAAAATATTTTATAATTTAGAACAATTCAAGAATCATAAAATATTCTATATAAGAAATGAGAAATTTTTTGTGATCTACATTGATCTTTTAAAATAATATAAAATAAAAATACAACAAATCAAACAATAAAAAAATATAAATACAACAAAATGTAAATTCATGTAAAATAAATGAATAAAAGTATGTAAAAAATAAAATAAAATTCAAAAATCAGATAAATAAAAGTAAAACATAACTAAAAAATCAGATAAACTAATAAAATTACAACCACATTCGTTATGTCTAATCTAAGAAAAATAAAGTTACTATAAAAATAAGCACACTCAACAAAATAAAAAATTGAACAAGAGAATTTTTTTATGAAAAATCCAAAATGACTGAAAAAAGATAAGAAAAAAGAGTTTAAAAAATCCAACAAAATCAAGATAGTACATATAAAAAAGAAAATATTAAGGAAACTAAACTCTTTGCAAAGCCAAAAAAAAAAGGTTTTGTTGGAAAAGAGGATAGTGAAAAATAAAATAAAATATAAAAAATATCTCCAAAAATCATTAAAAAGTCAAATAAAATGAAAATTATAAAATATTGTAAAATCCAAAAAATTAGAAAGAAAATAAAGAGAATGATTAAAAAACACAAAAAATAAAAAAACCTTGAAACATAAAAAATAAAAATAAAATAATGTAAAACAATTTAAAACAATTGAACAATCCTAAAATATTTTGTAAAAATTAAAAAATAATTTTGATTTGAATTAATTTTTTAAAGAAAAATATAATAAAAATAAAATAAATCAAATAATAAAAAATAAAAAAATATCGATCTAAATAAATAAAATATGTTATTTCACTTAGGGAGGTTTAATGTTTGTTATTTCGCTCAATTAAAGTCGACAAAGATGAAAAAAAATTAAAAAACTTTAGAACTATAAAAATCATAAAAAGCAAAAAATAAATAAAAATTTTAGAGAAACCAAATAAACTAAAAATTCTATAAAAAATAAAGTTACTAAAAAACGGATAAATAATGAAAACTAAAAATACACAAAAAAAAATAAATGTAAGAAATTTTTTTAAAAAATCAAAGTAATTTAAACAAATAAAAAATCCAAAAAATCAAGAGAATACATATAGAAAAGGTGATAGTAAAAAAAAACAAAACTCTTTGCAAAGTAACAAAATACATTTTATTGAAAAAATTAATAGAAAATAAAATAAAATATTAAAATATCTATCAAAAATAATTTTAAAAAATGTAAAATAAAATAAAATTAAAAAATTAAAAATAAAATGTAACCAAATCCAAAACATTCAAATAAAATAAAAAAATAATTGAAAAAAAAACACAAAAGATTAGAAAACTTAAAACAATAAAAGATGAGAAAAAATAATATAAAATAATTTAAAACATTTCAAGAACCATAAAATATTCTATAGAAAAAATTTAAAATTAAAATTTAGATTTGCATTGATATTTTTAAAAAATTGAATAAAATATAAATTAAAAAAAGAAAATTTTAAAAATACAAAAAATGTAAAAATAAATAAATAAATAAAAATATGTAAAAAATAAATTGCAATTTAAAAACTAAAATAAATAAAAAGTAATGAATACTAAAGATTAAATATAGTAACAAATTTGCAACCACTTGATGCGGTCTAATATTTGTTAATTTACTAAATTAAAGCAATCAAAGATGATAAAAATTTTAAAAAAATAAAAATTTAAAATATTTTTAAAAATAAAAACATAAAGTAGAAGTAAATAAAAAATCTTGGACAACTAAATAAACTGTCAAAACTTATTTCAATCAAGGTTAAATTCTTGAAGCGATTTAAAATATATATGTTTATTTTTGGTGATTTTCTTTTGAAAAGATTTAAGAAAATAAAAATAAAAGGAGTCATTACCAACTTTTTTTATGGTATGATTGGTTATCGAAATTTATTTATTTTTTAAAAATAAATAAAATAACATGGATGTTTCGAAATTAAAAATATAAGTTCGAGAGTCGATTACATGTGGGAAAGACTGGCACCCTTAGTGCTCAAAAATTAGTACCAATTAGTCATGATTATTTTTTGGTTTTGAAATTCATTTGGTTTTTAAAATTGATTCTAAAAAATATGTTTGAAAAGAAATGTACGTAATATGAAAATAAATGAAATTTTAATGTTTTAGAAAATCTAAAGGTTTAGCTCTTGTTTTACTTTTAATTCTTGAAATCATTTTATGAAAGAAGATGTGAGGTTTTGCTCTTACTTAACTTTTAATCTTAAAACATTCTTTTATGATGGAGAATATGGAGGTATCACTTTTGTTCAATCCCCTAATCCTCAAAATATTTTTGTTAAAATTCATGTGAATTCAATAACATTTTGATGCACATGTATCGTCACATTATGTAAAATATATAAATAATTTTGATGTCTCATAACCCTAATATAAGCAAATAATTAATATTTAATATTTAAATTTAAGCCTTAATTCAATTTTTATAATTTTGTTAATTGAAAATACACAAAATATTTTAGAGAATACAAATATTTTTTTCTTAATTTTTTTATAAATATATTTTTAAATATAAAAATTCTCTTTTAAATTTTTTTCGTATTTCTCAAAAAAATATTAAACAAATTTTATATTAGAGAGTATAAAAATCTCTCTTGAGATTTTTTATATTTTCTTAAAAATATTAAATAAATATTTTAAAATTAATTGTGTATTAAAAATATAAAAACTACTCTTTTGAGATTTTTTATATTCTTCAAAACTTGAAACACTTATATTTTAGAATAAAAATTCATCTCTTGAGATTTTTTTATATCTTTCAAAATATTAAATAGTTTTTTATATTAAAATATAAAAATCTCTTTCTTGAGATTTTTTATATCCCTCAAAAATTGAAAATATATATTTTTATTTATTTTTTGCTTTTAAAAAAATAATTCTTACATAAGAAATATGAAAATCTCTCTCTTGGGATTTTTTTCATACCTCTCAAAAATTTCAAACATATATTATTATTTTTAAAATAATATTTGAAAAAAAACTTTCTTGAATGATTTTATACTCTTAAAAATTTAAAATATTTTTTACTTTAATCTTTTTTAAAAAAAAATTAAAATAATATCCAAGTAATTTCATTTTTTTGAAAACATAATTAAAATTGAGTAAAAAAATAAAAATAAAACTTGATTTATCTAATAATTTTATATTATGAACAATCTAAATTTATTATTTTAAAACGACCTTAATATTTTAAAGTTACCTATCTTTCTGTCTTTTTTTTTTAATTTTTTTTGTACTTTCAAGCAAATTTCATGTATTCAACATGAAAGCATATACTATCCCACAAATCACTCTTTTTTTAGTTTATATATCACATCTCATCCATTTTCTATTAAATTAATTTTTTTGCTCATTTCTTTCACACACTATCTATATTTTTACTTAATTTTTTTATATGTTCAATATGAAAGTATAGAAAAAATTATGTGTATCAAACTTTTGATTTCATGGGTTCAAAGCTTGGAAGCCTTTTGTTTTGTATACAATTAGTGCACATATTCTACATGAGCACAATTGAGATGCTTATGTATCCTTTTATTCTTATATATATATATATATCACTAACCATTATTTATTTAAAGGTCATTTATAGCCTAAAATATATATTTCTTGTCTATTTTCTCATGCATGCTTTACATTTATATTAAAACTCAAAGGTGAAGCAACTGATAAAGAAATTTTAAAAACCAATATGATATGTGTAGCCATAAGTTAATCATCTCCACGAAGATACATAGGTTGCAAATGTTGCATCAAATCCATGCATTAATTATATATGGAGTCAAATATTCATGAATATTGACGAATAGATAATTGTCCAGTATCTTTTAATCTTTTAAGTCTTTTAGTAGTACATCCAGTGAGGCCATTTTAACCCAAATTAAATGCTTGTACAGTTCTTTTACTTTTTCCTTTAATCCTTTAAACCCTTCTTCTAAGTCTTCACATCTTTTCTTTAGCTCCCTAACAAACAAGCTAAGGTGATCATCACTTGGGTTTTAACTTTAGACTATATTATCATTGAAGGAAGCGTACACTTTGTTTTCAATGATAGAGCCATGCCAAAGATCCCATATGCCATTGAAGCTACAGGCCTTGACTCATTTAAGATCTCACATGGCACCGACTCTCACTATCCTACAACAATGTTACCATAAGCTCGCTTTTGCATGCTTAACATTTAACACATTTAACATTTAAAGTTCACCTTGTTTATTCCAATTTATAAAATACCTAATAACACAAAGATGCAGTGGCATGATAGTATATTTATAAAAATTTTATAAAATGAATACCTTTCCATTAATTAGAGATAATTTCTATTAAAATAATAACATCCCCAAAATCTCTCGATAACAGATAATACCACTCCAAATGTTTGGATGCAAACAAATAACCAAGCTCATTAGAACCCACTTAGGAAATAATTAGTTATTTCATCTTTCAAGTGTGCACATATGCCTAAGGAGAAATGGCATTAATTTTGGTTTAGAAGAATTTATCTTTCATTTGTTAGCTCACATAACTTGATAAGAATACAAAGGAAAAAAAATTATATGACTCTCTCATTAAGTACAAGAAAATAGTTACTTCTAGATAACAAAAAAATTCTAGTGATCTGTATTTTAGTATCATTTTTTACTCTAGAACTTATGTCCAACCAAATAAATATCAAATATTAGAAAGAATGATTTGAAATGTAAATGAACATGCTTTTAGTTTCTATAACAAAATAGTTATTCCTAGTAATTGAAAAATCTGATAATCTGCAAATTAATATCTTTTTATTATATATATATATATATATATATATATATATATATATATATTGCACTTTACAACTTGTCTTGATCCAACAAAGCATCAAATATTAGAACGAATGATTTAAAATGTAAATAACCTTACTTTGCATTTTATACCAAAAGAACAATCAAAGAAAAGCTTTCGACTAGTCTACATATCATTGCAGCAAAAGGAGAAGAATTTTACTTTTAAAAGCAAATTTAATACTAGATAGCTAATAGGTGTACTTGATAGCTACTTTATGACTAGGGAGTTTAGTCAAAATTTGAGTAGTCTACTCACTACAATTTGAGAGAAAAGGAAAGTTCACAAAGGAGTAGATAGCATCCCCACTGGTTCAAAGCCAAAAAATTAAATAAAATTAGTGGTAAAGAGGTTGACAAAAAAACTATACCATTTACGTGCAATAAATCTTCCTTTGATAAGTCATAATTTCAAATCAACAATGACTAAAAACTTGTAGAAGACAACAAGAATGTGATAAATCATTGCATCATTCAAATAATAAACTAAAAGTTAATGTAAAAGTTGATAAAAAAATTTAAGGAAAAATACGTCTTCATAGGGAGTTCAACATCAGAGCATTGCAATTTGTACCTATGGAAGAAAAATAACATAGCCGATCTTCTAAAAGAACCACCGAAGATATCTAGAAAAATGAAGTTTCATTTATGCAATGTAACAAAGTAAGAGAAAAAGAGAGAAACAATGGTAAAGAAGATTTGATAGTTTAATCAATATCATAAATATCAACCATTAAATGAGAATCAATAATAAGTAAGAAAAAGTTTAAAAAATTTTAAGATATTTACAAGTTTTGAGCAAGACTTAGAGCTAGGAAAAGCAGAGGACACAAACTATATGCTACATTTATATATATTTATATACAGAAAGACAGTAATTGCTTCTATTAAGTTAAAATCAATTTCAAAATGCCAAGGCAGCTAACAATAACAATAACTTATGATATGAATAGTGAGTATTTAGGAATAAAAGTAACAAAAACAATCAACTTGATTTTTTAGAAATATGAACTGATTTTAGTTTTTAAAATTTTGACCCAGTTAGAAGCTAGTGTGAAAGCATACATTCATGTCTGCCCTTCCTTCAAATTGATGTAAATGGGGTGACATATCTACCATCTAAGAAAACTTCAGGGCTGCTAAACATAAAGAATTTGCTTTGAAATTCTATTCCCTATGATATATTTAATTTTTCTTATGTTACCTTCAAGCACATATAATCAATTGGTCCTATTAATTAGCTTAGGAATCTTCATAGAAATATCCAATGAACTAATAAATCTACAAATGCATCAAAAAAAAAAAAAATTCAAGCATGAGATTAAACATTGAATGAGAACAAAGGAACAAAGGATTAATTATAACGAAGCATTATAAGATGAGATCAACTTTCTTACTCCATTTGCATAAATCATAATGGCAGACAGAAGTACATGTAGATTATTATTAAGTAATAAGACCTACTAATGTGATATTTAGTCATCAAGTATGAGCCCACAGCTTCTGTTACATGGTCATCTTCTACATGCAAATCATGGTATTTGGGTTCAAAAAAGATCATGACTTGAATAAATTTGACATGACAATTTTTATCCTAAGATGTTATAGTGGGGGCAAATGTTGTAACTTTATAAAAAAAAAAAGTAGATTTGAAAAAAGTCATTCAGCCTTTCGTTGAACCAATTATAGAAGAAATATGCTAAATTTTCAGCTCTAACATTAAAAGAGTTAAAAAAATATATCAAATGAAGCAAGAAATGCCCATATAAGAAAAAAAGTGATCATTAATTTTAGGTTCACTTGGCTCACCTCCACATGAAGATGGAAAAACAACATCCGAAACATTGACAATGCCATCAGAACAAGTACATACAAATGGTGCATTGCTTTTAGAAACTATAATCCAGCGATGCAACTTAGCACCTTTCTTATGAGATCGTCGTAATTGTAAGACATGCCTCCACTATTTAAAATTTTTTTAAAACAGAAAAAAAGCAAAAATAATATAATAACAAAAAAGATTTGAAAAAGTAAAGGTAAACAAACCATAAAAAAAGAAAAGCCATTGAAACTCTATACCTTTTGTGAACTTTTTTTAAATCAAAAATAAAATAAACTTATTATCAGTTAGTGTAATCTCTTTTTCTTCTTCATTTTTTGGTAGAATTCATGAAATGTTATAAACAATGCAAGTCAAATGCATTATTAGTGGGTAGAAGCTAGACAAACTAATTTTAATATTTATTGAGTTCTGGTTAATTCTTCGAGATTACAAGAGGAGAACTGAAAAATTGCTAATAAAAACTTAGTTTTAATGAGCTGTTTTTACAAGAAAATTGGAATTCAATTTAAAAGTTTTCTTAAACTTAACTTTAGACTTGATCTTTAGTTTAAAAATCAAGACATTGACTCCGACTTTTGATTATATTCTATCAAAAAATATGAACTAAATAATGAGCCTTTTAGTGTGCATGATCCGGATAAAGCCCGTATGAACAGTTAAAGCGAATTTCTTTGCCTCCATAACTTAAGTTTGCTTTTATCTCGAGGCACTTCCTAAGTTAGGGATAACATGAACTCAAGTTTTGCATCCATGGATGGCACAATTTGTCATTTTAGTTGAATAGAAACGTTGATATTTTCAAAGGTCCTTTCAACATCATTATGATATTGTCTTATCAACCAAGCAAAAAGATTTTAGTAATTAGAGAAAATTACATTACACATTAATTATTATGTTAAGATGTCTCATCAAATGACACGATTTTTCCTTAAGATTTCATGACTAGATTCAATTGGAAAATCGGCCTTTACGTCGATCCTTTAAGCGATTTGTCAGGCTGTCTTTAACTACCTATGTTACAGAATATTGTTTGAATGGTCTGCTCTAAAATTGCTGTGAAAAATATAGATAAGTGTCAATAAGGACTTTTGACAATGAGATCTCTTAATAGTGCAATTCAAATTACAAATAGTTTTAATGTTATGCTTAATGCTTACTTGTTATGGTCTTGGAAGTTATAGCATTGGCAATTAGTCAAATTTCTGAATGATTGAAACTAAATCCCAAAGATGATTTTAGGTCACATCAAACTATTCAAGTAAATGAGATAGCGAAAGCAGAGGTCTATAATTTGACCTTGGTTTAGTATTGTGGGTCTCTTTTGCCAAGTTGTGGTTACTGCTCCCAATTCTTAATGTAAAAGTTCTTATACTCCCATGATTTAGTCCTTCAATACAAGAGTGGATAAATGGCCACATGATTACTAAATCCAGTCATTCTATTTGTCGACTTGTCCGTTGGACGATATGATGGGGGATTCTGAACTTGTTTGCCTGCATTACAAATCAGACCCCTGTTTCTCTCCATTTTAGATAGATTAGTTCTGCAATTATTAGTGAGTTGTTATTTATTATACGGTCTTGAAATTGTGGTAGCAACTGAGATTTGCTACTATTGATGTTCCATTAGATATGGCTATAAATTTTGAACATTCTGCTGAAAAATAAAAATTTCCCAATAATTAGGGTCGATACATTATGAAGAAGGGGACAAGATACAGTCTAAGCAGACATTATTACTATCTTTAATGGTTTTATAATTTAACAAGGTTAGCTTACTGTTGAAAAATCCAATAACAAGCATATTGCTAAGATGGGTTCTACCCTACGGTCTAATGCTTAGGTCATATTTTGGTTATTGCACATCACCGAGAGTTGGTATTTGGTATAGATGGAAAAGCGAAAGCATCAACTAATGTGAATGTAGAAGATCATGCTAACCAATAAAGTGGGCAAAAAAAGGCTGCCCCGTACGATGCCACCTAACACCTGCAGAGAGATGATACACGAGAGCAAAAAATGAAACTTGATGTGCATAGGTTGGCCAAGGAAGCTAATAAATCTCCTCGGGATAAGATTCAAGACTTCAAGTAGTATCTGGCGAATATGAGTGAGTATTACGAAATTATTTTAGACTATAAAACACATTAGCAAGATTCTAATCAATGAACTTGGTTAGCAAGATCTATAAATGATCTGATCATGAGGTCTACTAAAAATGATCCCATTATTTTGGACATAAAATAGGCTAATTATCGAGCCTAAAAGATGAACTTAAAAATTAAGGCCCCAATAAATGGATTTATAATGTGTGCAAAATTGAACTAAAAAAAATGACGGTAAGGCTCAAAAAAGTTGAACCTGAAAATAAAGGTTAACGAAAAATCAGTCCTAATGGTTAGGCCGAAAAAATATAAATTTGGTCATTATTGATCCATTAAAATTGTTTGGTTACTTATTAAAATTCGATTTATTGAGGCATATCCATTGAATTTAAAATAATTTCAATCAATTTGATTTTATTAGTATGAGTTCGTTGAATTTAACCAATACAAATTCATTAAATTCAGATTTATCTTGTCAATCTTTAGAAGATCGATAAGAAAAAATTTGATCAATTTTTATTTTTCTATTGATCTTCTTAAAATTAATGAGAAAAGGCCTCGAATTAAGTTTACTGAATTTAAATCTATTGAATTTTGTTAATTTTAAATTCATGTTTGTTATGTTAATTTTTCATATTAAACCATTTGTATGTGTTTGTTTATCTCGTTTGAATACGACTTTGTTTCATGTATGTCATTGTTTTGTTTTTCTCATGTAAGTTATTAAGGGTAACTCCTACTCACTTAACAAGTGGTTACTACGTACAACATCTCGTAATACTAAGTACTAAGGCGAGTAGATGCTCATACCACGAGTAATTATTATCTTTCCATAAAACTAATAAGTGTCGACCTTCTTATAACCCTCTCTTTTCACACCTTCTTAGCTTGGCATGAGATAAGGTACATACATGTCAAGCTTCGTCATCTCATAGTTCAAGAGGTTAAAAACCAAGTCCACATCGACAGAGTAAGAAACTTGTAATTTTATAAGATTAGATACTGTACACATTTTTATAGTGAACACAAATAACAACCATGAAAAAGTGACAATCTCTCAAGAATCTCTTTTCTTTTTCTTTGTATGGGAATTCAACATATTATTTATATTTGGTTTATATGTATAATGAGAAGAAACACTTTATAATATTACCTAGTGGCTCATTATTGGCAGTCATTTATGAATCAAATGGATAAGAAATTAGGCGAAAAATCTGAAAACCAAGTGTGTAAAAATCCAACTCAGTGCCTTCAACAATAAAAGGCATGGGACTTCTTTCCTCAAAATCTCTTTGGGACAGCTAGTATTCATTGTAAAGATGTTTGAACTCTTGTGTAAAATCAAAAGCACTTGATAAGGAATTAATATTGATATAATCATGTGATTCCACGGTATCTCCTTAAGATCATCAAAAGACGAAAGCTTTGGAGTAATCCGCTTGACATCAAAACCTCAAATATTCACCAAAATCAATATACAATGCAATTTAATTTATATTGCCATAACTAATAAAACATCAATTTTTTTTATTTGATTAGAAGACATCTAAAATTCAAAAGAGTGAGAACAACCATGTTGTCAATGGCATTATAAAATCATTTAAAATTCAAAAGAGATTCACTAATATTTCATGCCCTACACAGTTCACTCATCATTCATATAAGGTCAATTCCTAGTAATAAATTATGCTTATCAGGCTACATTTCAGATATCACATTTTCATATTTGGATGTTCCAAAACCAAAAAGAATGTCATATTCGAAATCTATTTTTCTCCCATAATAAGCAGTTATTTTTCTCTTTTAATCCCATATACATCACATCCATGCATTCCTAAAGCCCTTAAAATTTTCAAACCAAGGGTAGTGTTAGCAAAAAGGATGCCTTATCTGCTACATATCCAAAGAAGATTTATTTTTTTATTTTATCAAGTAGTTTAAATTTTAGATGAAGATAATCTTTAATTAAGATATCTAGATAAGTATAATTTTAGATCTTGGTTATTTATTTTCTCCTATAAATAGGACATCCATCAATGTAGCAAAGTCTTTGCAAGCTATTCAAAGCAATTTCAAGTTTCAAGAGCTATATCTCTTATTCTTCCTCTCCTCTCAAAAACCAAACAAATCCACATCCCCAAAAAACTAATAAAGTGGTATCAGAGCATATTATCTTGAGGGATTTATGTGGTTGAAAAAGCCTAAACACAAACCTTAAATACTTCTTACCTATATCCCAAAACCAAAAACCTATACACAATGAATTCAAAAAATTCATTCATAATAATTGCACCTTCGGTGTTTGATGGAGCAAATTACCAGATGGAGGCTGTTAGAATGAAAGCCTACCTTGATGCCAACAATTCGTGGGAAGCTTTTGAACAAGTATATGAAGTTTTAGAATTGCCAAACAATCCAATTATTGCACAAATCAAGATCCAGAAAGAGAGGAAGCAAAGAAAATTAAAAGCAAGAGCAACATTGTTTTCAGCTGTCTCATCCACCATATTTATCAAGATAATGACACTAAAAACAGTCAAAGAAATTTGGGATTTTTTGAAGCAAGAATACGAAAGAAATGAAAGGATTAGAGGAATGGAAGTGCTGAATTTGATTCGAGAATTTGAGATGCAAAAGATGAAAGAATCAGAACAATCAAGGACTATTTTGACAAGCTTCTCGATATAGTTAACAAAGTAAGACTTCTTGATACTGATTTTTCTGATTTTAGAATTGTTCAAAAAATCCTAGTGACAATTTTTGAAAAATTTGAGGCTACAATCTCATCTTTAAAAAACACTAAAAATCTATCAAGTATTACCTTTGTAGAATTGTTAAATGCACTACAGGCACAAGAACAAAGGAGACTTATGAGGCAAGAAGGATCTGTGGAAGGTGCTTTTCAAGCCAAATCACATAACAACAATGGTGGCAAAAACAACAAAAATGGTCAAGTCTTTTCACCTTGTCCTTATTGCAAAAAAATCAATCATCCACAAAACAAGTGTTGGTGGAAGCCAGATGCAAGATGTCACAAATGCGGTCAGTTAGGGCATGTGAAAAAAAATTGCAAATCTCAACAGCAACAAAGAGAAGCCAAGAATGCTATTGAACAACCTCAGGAGGAAGAACTATTTATGGCATCATGCTTTACTACCAACAACTCCCTAGAAAGCTGGCTTGTAGACAGTGGTTGCACAAACCACATGACTTATGATCAAGAACTCTTCAAAGATCTTGAAAAACTATAATTTTAAAAGTCAGAATTGGGAATGGAGCATATTTTACAGTGAAAGGCAAAGGAACAGTAGCAATCAAAAGTCGCACAGGTTTGAAATTAATTTCAAATGTTTTATATGTTCTTGAAATTAATCAAACTCTTTTGAGTGTTGGTCAGCTCTTGAAAAAAAGATATAGGGTGCTATTTGAAGACAATCATTGCTTGATTACTGATGCACAAGGCAAAGAGATGTTTAAAGTCTCAATGAAAGGTAAAAGATTTACCTTGAATATGACTGAAGAGAAGCAAGCTACAATACACAAAGAAGACTTGCCTAAATTCAAGGAGATTCCTAAAGCTGCTAGTTTTCAATATGAGAAGAAAATCAAGCTTCCTTTTCAAAAAACAAAGCTTGGAAGGCTAAACAAAAGCTACAGCAAGTTCACACATATATCAAAAGATCAATGAAAATACAAATGAAGACTTTGCAACAAAAAGCTCTTTTTGAATATGACCACAAATCAAGGAGGCAAAATGTCAAAGTATTCCAAGTTAAAACTCCTAACAGAAGTACAAAGAAGAGAAGAAATACAATCAAATCTATAGCAAAATGAAAATTCAAAAATGATAACAAGGATGCTTTCAAAATTGGTGTATGCAGCAAAACAGTAAGGAGGAGTGTTAGCAAAAAGGATGCCTTATCTGTTGCATATCCAAAGAAGATTTATACTTCTACTTTATCAAGTAGTTTAAATTTTAGATGAAGATAATCTTTAATATCTTATCTAGATAAGTAGAATTTTAGATCTTGGTTATTTATTTTCTCCTATAAATAGGACATCCATCAATGTAGCAAAGTCTTTGCAAGCTATTCAAAGCAATTTTAAGTTTCAAGAGCTATATCTCTTATTCTTCCTCTCCTCTCAAAAACCAAACAAATCCACATCCCAAAAAACCAACAGGTAGCTCTAATTCCATGTAGATAAGCAACCTATCACATTGAAGATAAATTTCCCAGTAATTAAAAACTTTACTATTTAATAAAAATGAATTCAATCAGAAGCTATATAGAAAACCAAATATTTGAAAGGAAAATAATGAACTTACACAATTATGAGTGGTGAGAGTGAAATTGACAAAAGATATGAAAACAGGACCAAGTCGAGTGCTGCAACAACGCCATCTTCCTTTCTTTTCGGCACTGCTTCAGATGCAACGGATGCAGGGCTATCAGAAGCAGAATGAGCCATCTTTCGAGATATCATTCCACTTCCCACGAGTATGGGAGCATCTACTAGGCTTTGACAGTGGAATACAACAGTTACATAACCCACCAATTGCAATTACGTTTCTGACATTTGATTAAATGGATTGATTGTGAAACAATTCGTTCAAAATATTCTCTCAAACACCAAATTTCTGACATTTACTTTTTTGAAAGGCAACATGATATATAAGACCATATAGCACATCATATTAAACTCCCCTTCGACAAGATGAATGCCAACATCTCCAGAAGCTTTTAAAAGAACACTGCCAAACCAATCACTGACATTTGTCGTTATTGTTTCTCTGAGAATTTAGAAAGATGTGGCTGTGCTTCTCTCTTAAAGAATTTAAAGGAAGAAAAGCAAGAAAAGCGTCAGATATGAGTTTAGAAAATTCTAGTTACTCTGCTTTTCTTCCTGAAGAAAAGCAGAGCATGAGCATGCAACGGTCAAAAAAAAAAAAATGTAATCAGATGTTAAAAGGAGTAGTACACTCTCATACATGTGCCACGTAGTAAAATCATTTTTAGCGAAGAATTTAGTTTGTTTGGCTCATCGCTGGGTAATTAAAAAATAAACAGACAAAAATTTAGAGAGAAGCAGGATAAAAAGGATGGCAGCTCGCGGAGAATGAAGGACAGGATGAGGGAGAGAAGGCCAAACGAGTTCACAACAGCTTCGGAGTTCTCATTAAGACCTTGGATAAATATTCTTGCTCATATTGTGAATTAGCCTGATATATATGCCAAAACTGTTCCTTGCATTCGATTTTGATATTCCTGCAATATGGTTATGACTCTCAGAGTAGACAGAAAACTGGCAGAACGCTATAAGAGGCAGGAGAGAGTTCTCAAAGGGTTCAACGAATTCGACTCATTCACCAAATTGGGAATTTTGCCTGGAAGTTTAACAGAGGTTTCTTTCTTCAATCCTTTGACATTTCCTTCAACTCATCTATCTATTTTACAGCCTTATAAAATGTACAGTATGTTGGTTTAATCCTATAGATGATATATCTTAGGCAACCAGTAGTTTATATCTGGAAAATAAAAGAAGAGAGATCAATTTAGTTAAAATGTTTGGAAGGTACTGCAAAGATGATTCTTCCTCATAAAAATCCTTTTGTTTTCAACGAGAGGATGGGATAAAGCAACTTGCAAGGAGGGAGAGGGTGGCAATATAGGCATCTAATATTAGCTAATTTGGTGATTAATGGCATTTTATTTCTTGTTCTGCTCGTGAAGTTTGACTTGGTCAGTTGGTTTGATACTGCTATATTTGCTTTTGGAATGGATGTTCAAATTTATTTGATTTTCATGAGCTAGAAGCGTCTATTTAACATCTGTTATAATGGTAACCCACAAATTTACTGAAATATTTGGATTATAAGCGAATATTACCCAATAGAAGCATAAGATGCCTACTAGAATGACAAGATAAGAGAATGAAGTAGCTTCTGTTGCAGTAGTGGTTACATTAGGCAGTGTGAGGCTACAAATAGTCTGCTTAATAGGGAGATGTGGAAGAGAAGAAAAAGTGATGGAAAGGAAGGTGCAAGTGTAAATGCATCCTTTTCTAGAAAGAAATTACTTGGAATGGATGCAGTGAGAATACTTAGCAGTCTTTCATATCTTTCAAGTCTCTTTCTCATAAAATTTCTTTTTCTTTCTTTCAACCCAACAAGCATTTGATTCATTTTCTTGCATTCATTTTCTTATATCTTTCTTCTTTTTTGGCACTTTTAGTTCCCTCGTAACAGACAAAGCACCATAGCCATGCTAAGGCGACATGACCACTAGCGTCCTACCGTAAATATGGCTTCAAATAGACTAAAGTGGTTTAGGAAATATAAATTATTGGGACAGACGATAAAACCAAGAGCTTTAAGAGTTTCTTAATGTGTTGAATGATGCCAATTTGTGCACAAAAAAAAAAGAAGTAAATGATGGACAAAAAGTGCGGAGACATGAGAGCTTCGACGGAGATCAATGGAAAGAAAGAGAATTCCATTTTTGATGGTCCTTATCCAGCTTGGATATTGGAATTTGCTGATTATATTTCGCTTTTTTCAAATTTCATGCTTTTTCTTTCTGCATTGATGCTCATTTTTTGTCCATTCTTACTGAATCTTTTGCTGATAGTGATGTCCATAACTTCTGTTCTTTTTTTTTTTTTTAAATATTTTGATTTCTTGTTGCTTTTGCAAATGATCGATGATGGGCAAGCTGTTGATGTAAAGTGTATATCTGAGACACCTTTGATAAAACATCTGAAAGAGCTGTTTTGTTCATTAAACCTCAAACAAAATGTATATGGTGTGTTTTTACTGCCTTTAAATGCTCATCCTCCTATGGATGTTATTGGACCCCTGATTCAAGATAGTAATAGAACCTAAGTAGCAGAAGCTTGATGCTGTTGTAGTGAGAAAGGATGTGCTTTCAGTACAGAAACAAGTGACACATGAGAACAATGTGGAATCAATCTCAAGGGACTATTGGACCAGGTTTTAATAGACTCAGTCAAGTAAATGTGTGTTGTGGAGTATCATCATTTTGTACCAGCATACAGTTTTCTGTAAGTCCTAAAGTTGAGCTTCGAATGAACTATTAACATTGATCAAAATGTTATGGAGTTGAAAATTAAGAGCTAATTATACATGGTTTTGGCTCCAAACTGGAGAATCATGCATGATACTATATCTTGACTCCATCTCTTGATATATTTCCCTTTGTTTTTGAAGAACTGATGATGGTATGTCATTACCCTATCTTGCATTCTGTTTTTGGATAATTGGCCGTCAGCTACTTGCTGCTGCAGCCAAACTAATTGAGGCCTAAGCTGAGCTCAGTTATTTTTTTAAAAATATTTCTAAGAACATTTGCTTTGTTTTATCATTTTAAATTGTTTTCTCCGTTTAATTTATTTTCCATCAAAAGTAAGCAACGATAATGTGAAACTAATATGCTATTTTGCATTAAATTGTTCTAGAGAGGTTGAGTTGGAGGAAGATACTAAACTACTTATTGGACCTCCACCACCTACTATGGTTGCTGAGGCTGAATCTGCAAATGAGGCAAGCATTTCAGCGAGGTTCCTGTTTTATCTATTTTGCTTTTGATTCGAATTTAACTGTTTCTTTTTCTCATGTTTCAAAGTGAAAGCATACATTATTAAGTAATTTTACTATTGTTATAGCTAGTTGTTTTTTGGACTGCTATAATCTGAAATTTTCTCACAGATCTTCAATGTTGCAGTAGTGATTACAAATTTCATAAAATCATTTTTAACAAAATTCAGTTTGTTTGCTTGATTGCTGTATTAAAGTTAGTTAAGTTAGCTAAGCTTACATGTCAGCGTATCATTGGATCAAATTGTATGTAAATAGTGTATTCAACTTTCCAGCTTTGCAGTTTACTTGCTCTCTGTTTGTCTCTGTTTTCAGTGTCAATCTTCTCTCTGGGGACATTTCAGTTAGTTAAGTTAACACTGTATTAAACAGCTTTAAAGTGTTAACTTTTCCATTTGAGGCTATACTTACTTGAGATTAGGTCTCATATCAAGCTGTTTTTTTTTAATTAATATCTCTGGGGATTAATTGCATTTTGTTTCTTCTTCTGTTCATGGAGTTTGACTTGGTTAGTTGGGATGATACTGCTATATTTGTTCTTGGAATGGGTGTTCAAATTTATTTGATTTTCATGAGCTATAAGCATCTATTTAAGATCCATTATAATGATAATCCCACAAATTTACTAGAATATTTGTACTATAAGTGAATATTACCACTATAGAAGCAGAAACTTGATGCTGCGGTAGTGAGAAAGGATGTGCATGCAGTATAGACAGATGCAAATGCCAAACAAGTGACAGATGGGAGCAATGTGGAATTAGTTTGAAAGGATGATTCTTCAACTTCTACTGCTACTCTTGCTCCATAGTTTAACTTTCCAGTTTTCACAGGTATGTTTGGTTGGACCCTGTTTCTCACTTATAGTTTACCTGTTCAATGCAAATTCAATTCTCTTCTCTATGCTGCTTATTTTCTTGAGATGTTACTTTCTTTGAGTTGTGATCAGGATTTTTGGTTTCTAAAGTTTTGTTGTCTTCTCATGGTGGACATTAGTGGTGAAACCTTTGAGTTCACTGTAGAGCAGGGAGAACAAACTCTGGTTCCTCCTGCTCAGGAGACAGAGAAGGGCTTGTACTTCCTGTCTAACCTTGACCAGAACATTGCAGCCACAGTTTGTACTTTCTACTTCTTCAAGTAGGAGTCAAGAGGAATTGAGGATGCTGCTAATGTCACCCAACTGCTGGAAGGCTAACAATTAGCTCATAAGGGAAGCTGATAGTGGACTGCACTGGGGAGGGAGCTGTTTTTGTTAAGGTTGAAGCCAATTGTGCCATAGAAAAGATAGGGGACATGAGAACGCCTGATCTTATTACTCTTGAAAAGCTGATTTATGACATCCCTGGTGCACAGAACATACCTCAGATAGCTCCTCTGGTGGCTCAGGTTTACTGCTTCTCCTAACTATTTTTCACTTCTTCTCTGTTATAATCTTGCAATTCACTTTGCACCTTGAGGCAGTTCTTTAGTATGTTAAGTCTTGAAGTAAATAATTTCTAGCTGATTAGTGATTCATATTGGTTGCTAATGTGTCATAATCATTTATTTGGTCTCACATGATGAGTTAAAGTATCTGAACAAAGTGAAAAATAGTAGTCTTGGTAGAAAGATTAACGGTTAGCTTTGCAAGGAATTTGATTTCTTATACATCTCTTCTACTGAAATGTCCAAAAGGAGTTGGCAGTTGTAGCCTACATTGAATTTTAGCTTTGTGATTGAAATTTCCCATAGCATGCTTCCCCAAATTGAAAGACCTTTCTGTTGTCAGCACAACTTATGTAGATTAACAAAAAATTAAACAGAAAAAATGAAAGGAACTGCCAGTTCTATTGCTCAAAATTGTCTTTGAGGATGGCTTCTGGTTCTCATGTGTGTGTGTGTGTTGTGTGTGTGTATATATATATATATATATCTTCTTTCCAGGTGACTAAATTCAAGTGTTGAGGATTTGTTCTTAGGCCCTGTATGAACTACAATTTATTTGATGGAATAGCTGCTATGGAGTTTCTGAACTCCTGGGCTGAGACAGCCTGAGACCTGCCTCTCAGTGTCCCTCCCTTCCTAGATACAAGCCCACTCAAAGCCAGAAATCCACCTACGATAGAGTTTCTGCACTATGAACTTGCTGAGACTGAAGACGTATCAAATACCAGCAAGCTTTAGGAGAAGAAATGCTTTATAGCTAAATGCAGTATATTTCAAGCCCTCTCAGGCTTTCTCTGGAGAGCTCAATGCCAGGCACTGAGAATGCAGCCTGATCAATAGATAAAGCTTCTCTTTGCTGCTGATGGACAGACAAAGAGGATGCATCCACTGGTGGGTAATGCAAAAAGCTTTAAGAGTTCCATAATGTGTTGAATGATGATAATTTGGGCACAAAAAAGAGAAGGAAATGATGACAGAAAGTGCAGAGACCTGAGAGCTTGGATGGAGATCTATAGAAAGAAAAAGAATTCCATTTTTTATCATTCTTATCCAGTTTGGATATTGGAATTTGCTGATTACATTTTGTTTTGTATAAATTTCACTTTTTTTTTTTTTTGGCATTGATGCTCATTTTTTGTCCATTCTTACTGAATTCTTGCTGGCAGTAATGTAAATAATTTCTGCTAATTTTTAATATGTTGATTTTCTCATAGCATTTGCAAATGATCGATGATTGGCAAGTTGTTGATGTAAAAGACATATCTGAGAGGTTTTTGATAAAATATTTGTTTTGGGTTTTTGTTAAATCATAAGTTAAAACATTTCAGGCAAGCAAATAATTTTGTCATCATGAGAATCAAATAATTCATCAGAATTTCAGAATCCAATTTCAAGCTGTTGATCATCAGCAATTTTTGGTAAAAACATTGATGAGATAGCAATATGATTGTAATTCTCACAGATATATAAACCATAGTTTGGTGCCAACTCTGTTGAAATCAATCCTCAAACAACCTTCAAAAATAAGCTCATGATGAGGTAGCAATATCATAGAATTATAGCTGTGATTTAAAAACCACAACTATGCAAATACTACTGCTTCAATCACAACTGTGCAAAGCTGTAACATTTTCATAATAACCACAGAGTAGCTAAACCACTAGACGTCGACTCTAATTAGAAAATACGATGCAGGTCTAAACTACTGCTTCATCCAAACTGTTACTGCTACTCCATTCAAACTGCTAGTGCTACTGCAAAGTTACTAAAAAAAGGAAAAGATTGTTGCTTTGCTTCAATGCAGTTGGCCTAGCTGGACTTAGTAAAATACAGACAATCAAGAGGCTTTAGGTGGATTAATGAAACTGCCAGCTAGACTTTAGTTAGGCCACATCAAGTAGAAACATCCTGCAAATTAGTATAAAAGTCGATTATGCAGAACTGAGTAATAGTATCTCTCTTTGATCAAATTGAGAGGAATAGAGAATGTTATTCCAGTTAGAGCAAGTTAATCTATAAAAAAAAATTTGAGCGGTATCATTTCTTATTTGGGTAGAAACTTGTTTGCTAGTTACTTAGTGCATTCTTATTCTTTTTCTTGAAAAAATCCTCTATTGATATAATTTTTTTTATGAATATTACAGATTAATTGATTCTTCTACTCATTTTGGTAATTTTCTGGTTAAGATAACTGATCAAAAATTGTTCAAGATTTAGTTTGACACAGCTTGCATTCCAATAAGTGGTACCAAAGCTCATTCAATCCAAGAAAATTATCGAGAAATACCACTAGACCCTAAGAACCTTCTGCATCAAACCAAGATTGAAGTTGTGATCATGGCATCCATCAAGATCCACATTGAAAAATTCACAAGCAAAAATGACTTTGGTCTCTAGAGGATGAAGATGTGAACCCTTTTCGTACATCAACTACTGGAGGCCAAAGAAGACAAATCTAGGAAGGACTCACAGTAAGAGGAAGGCCAAAAAAGAGAAAATAATTCACAAATAAGCATGCAGTAAAAGATAAATCAAAAAATCTGGCCAGATCCAAGTCTAAGGTGCTGACAGGAAATGCTACTTTTGTGGTATGATAGGGCATATCAGAAGATTCTGCAAAGAGTTAAAGAAAAATACAAGAACAATAGGGAAAGGAAGTCATTGTTGTTGTGGGAGGCAGTTCAGATGAAGGAGAGCTCTTGGCTATTTCTGAAACAAGAAATTCTAAAGAACAAATTATGGATTCTGCATGCACATTTCACATGTGTCTAAGAAGGGATTGTTTTCTGGATTGCACGCAGATAAATTCAGGTAGAGTAATTATGGGGAATGACCAATCATGCAACATTAAAGGTATTGGATCTATTGCTTTCGTGTTACAGGAAAGCACTACCAAAATTCTCCAAGAGGTAAGACATGTACCTCAACTTACAAGAAATGTAATTTCTCTTAGAAATTTGGATGCAAAAGGGAATCGTTTCAAGGCTGAAAGAAGGATTCCTAAGGTCTTGAAAGGATCTTTAGTGGCTTTAAAAGGTGTTAAAGAAAATAGTTTATATGTTTTACAAGATAAAGTTGTCCAAGGAGCTCCTAGAGATGGGCAGAGTGCTTCTAAGCTTTGGCATAAAAGATTTGGTCATATGAGTAAAAAAGCATTACAAGTATTGAGTAGACAAGGTCTATTAGGAAAAGAAGAAGATCTCAAAGTTAGGATTTTGTGAACAATGCATCTTGGGAAAGCAGCATAGATTAAAGATTACTGTTGGAAGTGAACATTGGTACAAAGGAATTATGGACTATATCTAAGATGATCAATGGCGACGTGAAAGAATTCCTACTCAAGGATGGTGTGGATATACTTGCTGAGACACAAAGACGACAACTTTGAGAAATTCAAAAAATAAAGGATTGAGATGGAGAATCAAATTAAGAAAAAGATCAAGGTACAGAAAAGTGATAGTGGGCTAGAGTTTTGCAACAAAACATTTAATCAGTGCTACAAAGAACAAGGAATTGTGAGATACCGGATAGTAAAGGTTACTTCGCAACAAAGGGGAGTAACTGAGAGGATGAGTAGAACCTTAATGGAGAGGGTGTTGTGCATGCTTTTGTCAACTTTCCTAAGTAAGGGATTTTGGGAAAAAGCTATCTTAATAGTAGCCTATTTGGCAAACAGATGCCCTTCAAGGGCCATAGGCTAGAAAACAACTTGAGAAACATAGAAAGGAAGGCCTCCAACCTTGAAACATTTGAGGGGCTTTGGTTGGGGAGCCTTTGCACATCAAAGAGAAGGTAAGCTTGATCCAAGGGCTGTTAAGGGCATTTTTTTTGCTTATCCTAAAGGTGTGAAAGGATATAGAATCTGTATCAAGCATGGATCAAGCTAGAAGACAATTATAAGCAAAGATATTGCTTTTAATGAAGCATCTATGCCTTTTAGTCAACAAGTTGGACCTCTTAATGAAGCTACTGAAAATGTATCTAGTTTTGAGAGAGTATATGAAGTAGAGGTGGAGCCTAGATGACCAATGAAGCTGACAAGACATCTCCAAAGATCCTAGGATACCACAACAACCTTATCTCAGAGACCAAACCAGTCCAAAATAAAAGCAGAAGAAGAAACCTTTACGAATGATGATATGCAAATAGGATATTATTAGTTAGCTAGAGACAGGACAAGAAGGAACATTAAACCCCCTAAGAAATTCCAACAAGAGGAGTCTAGTTCCAGCTTAGTTGAAGGAGAATTATTGGCTTATGCTTTGAATACTACTGAGCATATGAAAGGCTTAGAACTAAGGAACTTCGGAGAAGCTCTAACAGGACAACAAGTAGAGTTATGACATCAAGTAACGCTGGAACAATAGACTCTCTTCATGAAAATGAAACTTGAAAATTATTTAAAAGACTGAAAAACAAGAAAATAGTGGACTACAAATGGGTGTATAAAGTTGGGGATGCAGATAGTGGTGGAATTCCCTAAAGATTAAGGCTTGATTGGTAGCCAAGGGTTCAGAAAACTTTCATCAATTGTTAAGTATAAGAGCATAAGAGCTATTCAAGCCAATATCACAATGGAAACTATGAGCTTAAACAATTATATATAAAGACAGCTTTTCTTCTTGGAGAATTAGGGGAAAACATCTATATGAAGCAAACAGAAGCCTTTGAAGAAAAAGGAAGAGAAAATCAAGTTTATGTGCTTAAGAAATTCTTGTATGACTTGAAAAAATAAGCTAGGCAATAATACAAGAAGTTTGACTACTTTTAATCTAAGAAGGTTCCAAAGGAAGTAGCTATGATGCATGTTTATACTTCAAGGATGCTAGCAGTAGTAAAGGTGTGATGCTGTTGCTTTACGTCGATGGCATGCTCATCACTAGTAGTAGCATTCATAGAATCAACATGGTTAAAAGTATGCTTAACAGGGAGTTTGATATGAAGGATTTGGAGCCTACTAAGAAAGTACTCGGTATTCAAATACAAAAGGAAAAGAGGAGATGTTATATGAAGTTGTCCTAACAACATTACTTGCATAAGGTTGCTGGAAAATTTTTAATGGGTTAATCTTAACCAGCGATTGTTCCCTTAAAAAATCATTTTAAATTTTCTTTAAGTGGCTGCCCCAAAATTGAAGAGGAAAGACAAGAAATGATCAACATTCCATCCTCTAGTGCAGTTGGCTCAATGATGTATGCCATGATCTACAACAGGCCTCCTCTTTGCTATGTAATCAAATCGTTTAGCAGCTATATGGCTAATCCAGGGATGGAGGACTAGCAAGCCATGAAGCGACTTTTAAGATACTTAACTTGAGTCAAGAATCATGTACTGAACTATGAGAAATGAGGTCTTATGCAACAAGGGTTGGTAGGCTTTGTAGATTCTGATTTTATTGGTGACATAAACAAAAGAAGATCATTGTTTGTATATGTGTTCATGTATTTGTGTGAGTTGGAAGGCTCCGCTTCAACCTATTATAACCTTGTCCAGCACAAAAGTGGAATATGTAGTAATGCCCGAGGGTTTAAGAGAGGGAATTCGGTTCGTTGGATTGCTATAGGAATTGGGATTGTATAGCTCAAATGTGATCTTATTTTCAGACAGTCAATTATTAATACATTTATGCAAGAATCTAGTTCATCATGAGCAAACTAAACACCTTGATTTTAAGTACCATTTCATATGAGAAAAGGTGGAGGATGGTCGTCTTAAACTAGAAAAGATAGAAACTTAAAATAACCCTTTAGGTATGGAACCAAAAAGGTTGTTCCGTTTTAAAACCTACGAAGATGCACGGAGTTGCTAGGAATAGGCATCGGATGGTGAATTATTTTGGTGATTCAGTAAAGTCTGCATTAGTACCACTTTTATTGAAACAAGGTGGAGAATGTTTCTGAATCAAGATGGACAATGTTGCTGAAAGTGATCCAGCAAAGTTACAGGGAAAAGGAAAGGATTGTTGCTTTGCTTAAATGCAATTGGCCTAACTAGACTTAGTAAAATGCAGAACCAATCAAGTGGCTTCAGGTGGATTAATGAAGCTGCAAGTGGGACTTTAGTTAGGCCACGTTAACTAGAAACATCCTTCAAACCAGTGTAAAAGCTGGTTATGCAGAACGAAGTAGAAGTATGTATTTTTGATCAAATTGAGAGGAATAGAGATTGTTTTCCACTTACAGGTGAGTTAATCTACAAAAGATTTGAGGGGTATTCTTTCTTATTTTGGTAGAATTTTATTTGCTAGTTACTTGATGCATTCTTGTTTTTTTTCTAGAAAAAAAATCCTATATTGACATATTTCTTTGTGAATATTGTCGGTTGATTGATTATGCTGCTCATTTTGATTATTTTTTTGGGTAAGAAAACTAGTGAAGAAGTGTTCGAGATTTGGTTTAACGCTGCTTGAAGCCCAACAAGTGATATCAGAGCTCATTCTATCTAAGAAAACTGATGAAAAACACTACCAAAGCTTAAAAACCTTCTGCATCAAATCAAGATTGAAGATCATGGAATCCACAAAAGATGGATATTGAAAAATTCATAAGCAAAAATATCTTTAGTCTTTGAAGGATGAAGATTCAAACCTTTATGGTACAACAAGGACCGATGGAAGCACTAGCCAGGGAGAAGCACCTTCCTATGATTATGCCAGCAGAAAGGAAAAAAAAATTGCTAGAAAAGGCACATTGTGCATTGATTTTATGCCTTAGAGATCAAGTACGAAGGAAGGTAACCAAAGAAAAAACTACTGCTGAGATCTGGTTGAAATTAGAACAACTTTACATGACAAAGTCTCTTGCTAACAGGCTGTACCTTAAGATTCAGCTATACAAATTCAAGATGCTTCCCAGCAAATCAATGGAAAAGAATATAGATAACTTTTCTAAGATTATCTTGGAATTGAAAAATGTGGATATCAAGATCGAAGATGAAGATCAAGCCCTACTACTACTAAGTTTTTTACCACAAAACTACAAAAGTCCGACTAATACAATGATCTATGGTAGGGATACACTGTCTTTAGATGGGGTACAAAATGCCCTTAAATCCAAAGAACTTAAGGATAAAATAGAGGTGAAAGATGACAAATCTAGAGAAAGACTTATAGTAAGAGAAATGCTAGAAAAAACAAAATAATTGACAAGTACGGATGCAGTAGAAGATAAATCAAAAAGTCCGTCAGATTTAAGTTTATGGGTGCTGGTAGGAAGTCTTACTTTTATGGCAAGATAAGGCATATTAGAAGATTTCACAAAGAATTAAAGAAAAAACAACAAGCAAAAAAGAGAAAGGAAGCTGATGTTGTTGTGGATGGTAGCTAAGATGAAGGAGCGCTCTTGGTTGTTTCTGAAATAAGAAATTCTGAAGAATGAATTAATGATTCTGCAAGCGTATTTCACATGTGTCTAAAGAGAGATTGTTTTCAGGCAAATTCAGGTAGAGTACTTATGGGGAATGACCAGATATGCAACATTAAAGGCGTTGGATCTGTTACTTTCAAGTTTTTTGATGGCACTACCAAAATTCTCCAAGAGGTAAGACATGTACCTAAACTTAGAAGAAATCTAATTTCTCTTAGAAATTTAGATGCAAAATGGTATAGTTTCAAGGCTAAAAGAGGGATTCTTAAGGTCTTGAAAGGATCTCTAGTGGCTTTAAAAGGTGTGAAAGAAAATGGTTTATATGTTTTACAAGGCAAAGTTGTCCAAGGAGCTGCTAGAGTGACAATTGAAAATGAGCAGAGTGCTTTCTAGATTTGGCATAAAAGATTCAGTCATATGAGTGAAAAAGGATTGCAAGTATTGAGTAGCCATTAGGAAATGAGAAGATCTTGAGGTTAGGATTTTGCGAACAATGCATCTTGGGAAAGTAGCATAGATTGAAGATTATTGTTGTATATGAGCTATGTCCAAGCTGATTTGTGGGGACCTGAAAAAATTCGTACTCATGGAGGTTGCTCTTATTTTTTCTCCTTAGTAAATGACTACTCGAGGAAGGTGTGGATATACTTGTTAAAACACAAAGACAACAACTTTGAGAAATTTAAAGAATAAAGGATTACAATGGAGAATGTGATTGAGAAAAAGCGCAAGGTACATAGAGCTGATAATTTGCTGGAGTTTTACAACAAAGTGTTTGATCAGTACTGCAAAGAATAAAAAATTATGAGATATTGGACCGTAAGGGTTACATCTCAATAGAAAGGAGTAGCTAAAAGGATGAATAGAAACTCAATGGAGAGGGTGAGGTGCATGCTTTTTATAGCTGGCCTAGGTAAGGGATTTTGGGGAGAAACTACTTCAACAGCAAACTATTTGGTAAATAGATGCCCTTCAAGGGCCATAGGCTTGAAGACACCTGAAGAAACAAGGAAAGGAAAGGCCTCCAAGCTTGGAAAGTTTGAGAGTGTTTGGTTATGTAGGCTATGCACATCAAAGAGAAGGTAAGCCTGATTCAAGAGCTCTTAACAATATTTTTCTTGCTTATCCAGAGGGTGTAAAAGGAAATACAAGAAATTGTGAGATATGGGAAAGCAAAGGCTATTCTTCAACAGAAAGGAGTAGCTAAGAGGATGAATAAAACCTTAATAGAGAGGGTAAGGTGCATGCTTTTTACAGGTGGCCTAGGTAAGGGATTTTGGGAAGAAGCTGCTTTAATAGCAAACTATTTGGTAAACAAATGCCCTTTAAGGGCCATAGCCTTGAAGAAACCTGAAGAAATGTGGAAAGGAAGGCCTCCGAGCTTGGAAAGTTTGAGGGTCTTTGGTTGTGCAAGTTGTGCACATCAAAGAGAAGGTAAACTTGATTCAAGAGCTCTTAAGGGCATTTTTCTTACTTATCCAGAGGGTATAAAAGGATATAGAATTTGCACCAAGCATGGATCAAGCTACAAGGTAATTATAAGTAGAGATGTTACTTTTAATGAATCATCTATGCCTTTGAGTCAACAAGATGGAGCTCTTGGTGAAGTAAAAGCTGCTGAAAATGTATTTAGCTTTGAGAGAGCATCTGAAGTAGAGGTGGGGCACATGATGGCCAATGAAGCTATAAGGAATCTGGTAGGATCTTAAGATACCCCAGTTCCCTTATTTCAGCAACTAGACGAGTCCAGAATTGAAGTAGAAGAGAAACATTTGCAAATGATGATATGCAGATCAGACATTATCAGTTAGCTAGGGATAGGACAAGCAGGAGCATCAAAACTCCCTAAGACATTCCAACAAGAGGAGTCTAGTTCTAGCTTAGTTGAAGGAGAATTGTTAGCTTATGCATTTAACACTACCAAGCATATGGAAGGCTTGGAACCAAGGAGCTTCAGAGAAGTTATGACACGACAACAGGCAGAGTTATGGCATCAAGCAATGCAGAAAGAAATGGGCTCTCTTCATGCAAATCAAACCTAAAAATTAGTTAAAAGACCCAAAAACAAGAAAATTTTGGATTATAAATTGTTGTATAAAGTTAAGGAAGCACATATTAGTGAAATTCATAAAAGATTCAAAGTTAGATTGATAGCCAAAGGCTTTACCCAAGTGGTTGGTGTAGATTGTTCGAAAATCTTTTCACCTGTGATAAAGTATAAGACCATAAGAGCTATTCTTGCCTGTGTCACAATAGAGAATTGGGAACTTAAACAATTAGATGTAAAGATAGTTATCCTCCATGCAGAATTAAAGGAAACCATATGAAGCAACCACAAGGCTTTGAAGAAAAAGAGAGAAAAGATTAAGTCTGCTTGCTGAAGAACTCCTTATATGGCTCGTAAAAATAATCGAGGAATTGGGACAAGAAGTTTGACTCCTTTGTAATCCAAGAAGGTTCCAAATGAAGTAGATTTGATGCTTGTTTATACTTCAATGATGCTGGCAGTAGAGAAGTTGTGATTCTATTGCTCCACGTTGATGACATGCTCATCACTAGTCGTAGCATTTGAAGAATTAACATGATTAAGATACACTTAGCTAAGAGTTTGATATGAAGGATTTGGGACTGGTTAGGAAAATACTTAGTATTCAAATACAAAGGGACAAGAAAAGATGTTACATGAAGTTGTCTCAACAACATTACTTGCATATGATTGTTGAAAACTTTTTAATGGATCAATCTAAACGAGTGAATGTTTCTTTAGGAAATGATTTTAAATTTTCCTTAAGTGACTGTTCCAAAACTGAAGAGAAAGGACAAGAAATGATCAACATTTCATACTCTAGTGCGGTGGGTTCAGTCATGTATGCCATGATTTGCGGGGGGCCTCATCTTTGCTATGTAATTAGCTTGCTTAGCAGATATATGACCAATCCAGGAATGGGAGATTAGTAGGAGATGAAGTGGCATCCAAGACACCTAAATGGGACCAAAAATGATGGACTGAACTGTGAGAAATGAGGTATTATGGAGCAAGAGTTGTTAGGCTATGTAGACTCTAATTTTGCTAATGACAAAGACAAAAGAAGAACATTTTTTCATGTATGAAAGTTGTTGTGTGAGTTAGAAGGCTTAACTTCAACCTAATATAGTCTTATCCAGTAGAGAAGTAAAATATATAGTAATATCTGAGGTTTCAAAGAGAGAATCAAGTTGGTAGGATTACTAAAGAAATTGAGATTGGATAGCTCAAATATGATCTTATTTTTATATAAATTAACAAAAAATAAAATAAAAAAAAATGAATGGAACTGCCGGTTCTATTGCTCAAAATTATGTTTTAAGTATAACATCTAATTCTTATATGTGTGTGTATATATATATATATATGCTTTCTAGGTGACTAGATTCAAATGTGGAGGATTTGTTCTTTGGCTCTGTATGAACCACAATTTATTTGATGGAATAGCTGCTATGGAGTTTCTAAAATCCTGGATGAGAAAGCCCGAGGCCTGTCTCTTAGTGTCCCTCCCTTGCTAGACACAAGCCCACTCAAAGCCCAAAACCAACCTAAGATAGTGTTTCTCGAGCATGAATTTGCTGAAGAAGAATGCCTTACAGGTCCTTCTGTTTTCATCCAGAGAAGCTTCAACTACTCGAGAAGAACCCTGGAGGATGGACTTCTAGCTAAATGCAGTACATTTCAAGCCCTCTCAGGCTTTCTCTGGAGCGCTCGATGCCAGGCACTAAGAATGCAGCCTGATCAATAGGTAAAGCTTCTCTTTGCTGCTGATAGCCGGACAAAGAGGAGGAAGCATCCACTGCTGGGTATAATGTGTTAAATGATGACTGTTTGTGCAGAAAAAAGAAGTAAATGATGGACAGAAAGTGCAGAGACATGGGAGTTTGGATGGAGAACATAAAATTAGTGGGACAGGATAAAAACATGAGCTTTAAGAGTTTCATAATGTGTTGAATGATGACAATTTGTGCAGAAAAAAGTGAAGTAAACAATGGACTGAAACTGCAGCGACACGAAAGCTTGGATGGAGATCGATAGAAAGAAAGAGAATTCCATTTTTGTTCATTCTTATCTAGTGTGGATATTGGAATTTCCTGATTATATTTTGCATTTTACAAATTTTGTACTTTTTCTTTTTGAATTGATGTTCATTTTTCGTCCATTCTTATTGAATTCTTCCTTGCTGATTAGTGATGTACATAATTTTTGTTCTTTTTTTAATATTTTGATTTTCTCATAGCTTTTGTACATGATTGATGATGGGCAATCTGTTGACGGAAATGGTATATCTGAGAGGTCTATATGATTTGCATGAATTTTCATCCTTGAATTACTGTATCTGCAATCTCTATCTTGCTTTGAGGCTTTAATGAGAATGTTCCTTTTGATTCCCTTGTTTCAATTTAATTATATCAATGATGGCCGCAGATTAAAAGAAATATGGCTAAGCTAGAGATCCACAGAAAGTTTACCAATGCCCTTGCAGCATCTGTGCTGCTTTCTATTGCTTGGATTGGTTTTGAGGTAAGAAAATTGCTGGTTCTAACAGGATAAACTGTGGTTGCAAAGAAGCTGTCAATGATGGATATTGAGGAAGTTGATAGAGTACTTTCCATTTATGTATTAATTTAAGGTGTGCCAATGACCAAAGCTTTCCTTTGTTTAATTTGTTCAGCTATACTTTAATGCGACTAACCCACTAAGTGAGCTGTAACGAATTGCTCGGATCATTCCAGCTTTCTAGAATATGCTTGTTTACTCTCTGTTGGTAGTGATTTATGTTCTCCGGACTCCTTCTCGTAACCCAACTAGGTACTTTCTTTGACATGGCATCTTAATTTTGGTTTGGTGTCCACCACTTGCTGCTACTGCTTTTGGTTAGCTTTGCTTGTTTTTGCCATATACTTTTTTGCTTACTTTTCTGCTGGTATTTCTTCCCGTCCCCCCTGCCTTCCCACCATACTAGTGGGTTTGTCATTTGTATATTATCAACTCGTGATGAATACCTTGATGCAAGTTATAGTATGTGTTAGTGCATGTGAAATTCCATTGAAAGGCTTTGTACATATGTGGTTTGGACTTGCAGACTTGCATATTCTGAAGAGATGGGAGAGGACTTTGATGAAGAGGGTATCTCCTTGACCAGCAGTGTGGATATGGTTAATAAGCTGGAAAGAAATGATCATGTGTATGGACTTGCAGAAGTGTCAAAGAGGATAAGCAAGAATAGATGAAAATCTACCTACCCGATGGTGAATCCCTTTTGATGCATTGGTTGCACATCCAGCAGTTTGTCTAAATGCGGGTTTCAAAGTTTGAGTATGTACAAATGATATGAGTAAAAGTTAGTCCGAAAAGGATGCCATCAATAGAATTTTGCAGCTGAAGTGTAGTAGTCTGACCATTACTAATGTAGGCAACAAAGACATCAGAGTTTGAAATGCACGGTGAGTTTCTCTATGTTTATCTGTGTGATTGCTGTACACAACCACTTGACCTGACCATGCTTCATAATAGATCCCTCTCAGTTGGGAAGATGGTTCGGCAATACTTAAATTCTCTGATTTGCTGCTCTGCAAGAAGTTCACCATGTTTTGCGAAATCCAGATAAGTTTTGCTTCTCAGGATTTCTCTGATCCCATGATCTTTATCCATGTATACAGAAAGTGCCTCTCAAAGTAGAACAGAATCAACAATCCTAAAGTCCAAAACTTTATGATAGACAATGTTTCATTTTTTCCAAAATAATTAGCAACAGTTTTGTTGCGCATACATTAAAATATTGTCCTATTAATTGTTACAAAAATGTAAACTTTGAATTTTATTGTCAATCCAAAGGTGTGAAGGGCATTATTCTCTAGCTGTCAACTCTTGTATTATGATAATCTAATTAGCCATCATCGCTTTAAGAGAAATTATTGTGTTAAGTATCATTAGAATTATAGAACATAGGAAACTACTCATAGCCTGTTATCTCATTTTTTAGGCTCTGCTTGTCTTTCTACCTAACATAAGCTCTAATCTCTCCTTCTTGTCGTACTCAGCTCCAATTATGGTTGCAGATATCTGATAAATTAACACAATCATAAAGTAATGTGTTAATTTATGGTTGCAGATCTCTGATAATATCCAAGGCTCTTTGACTCGCTCTAATTTACAAGGTTTGTCTTGGATCGCAGATTTTATTTGGAGGTTACTTCTAAAACCCAAATGACATCAAAGTGAAAGATATAATTATTAAGTGATAGCAAAATTTTAATGGGAATAGAACTTTCAGATTGAGTTTTGTACCAAAAATAAAAAAATCGAGAAAGTAATTGGTTAACAAAAAAGCATAACCGTAAGCAAACAAATACGAACATGTTCCAAAGAAATGATGAGTATATTTTTTAAGGAAAAAGAATAAGAATGCACCAAGTAACTGGCGAACAAGTTTCTACCCAAATAAGAAATGATACCTCTCAATTTTTTTATAGATTAACTTGCTCTAACTGGAATAACATTCTCTATTCATCTCAATTTAATCAAAAAGAGATATTACTACTCAGTTCTGCATAGTTATCTTTTATCTGGTTTGCAAGATATTTTTACTTGATGTGGCCTAACTAAAGTCTAGCTGGCAGCTTCATTAATCCACCTGAAACCTCTTGATTAGTTTTGCATTTTACTAAGTCCAGTTAGGCGAGCTGCATTGAAGCAAATTAACACTTTTTTCCTTTTTTTTTTTAACTTTACAGTAGCACTAACAGTTTAAATGGAGTAGCAGTAGGAGCAGCAGTAGCAGTTTGCATGGAGTAGTAGTTTAGACCTGTATTGTATTTTCTAATTAGAGTTGACATCTAGTGGTTCAGTTACTCTGTGATTATTATGAAAATGTTGCAGCTTTGTATAGTCGTGATTGTAGTGTCCCAATGAAACACCAAAAGATTAATTCTTTTTTTTTTTAAATACTGAATTTATACTTGAACAATTTCAAAATTTTGTGGCTTTGTCTGTAATCATATTTCCCATTTGATTTGATGAAACAAGGTTTTTAAATCACAGTTATAATTCTATCATATTGCCATCTCATCATGAGTTTACTTTTGAAGGTTGTTTGAGATTGATTTCAACAGAGTTTAGTACCAAACTGTGGTTTATATACTTGTGAGACTTACAATCATATTGCTATGTCATCATGTTTTGCCTGAAATGTTTTTACCCAAAGTTGCTGATGATCAATAGCTTGAAAATGGATTCTGAAATTCTGATGAATTATTTGATTTTCATGATCACAAAATTATTTACTTACCAGAAATGTTTTAACTTATGATTTAAGAAAAACATAAAACAAATATTTTATCAAAAACCTCTCAGATATACCCTTTACATCAACAGCTTGTCCATCATTGATCATTTGCAAAAGCTATGAGAAAATCAAAATATTAAAAATAAAGAGAAATTATTTATATTACTACCAGCAAGAATTCAGTAAGAATGGACAAAAAATGAGCATCAATGCAAAATAAATAAATAAATAAAATTTGTAAAAGGCAAAATGTAATCAGCAAATTCCAATATCCAAACTGGATAAGAATGATCAAAAATGGAATTCATTTTCTTTCTATAGATCTCCATCCAAGCTCTCATGTCTCTGTACTTTCTGTCATCATTTCCTTTCCTTTTTTCTGCCCAGATTGTCATCATTCAACACATTATGGAACTCTTAAAGCTTTTTGCATTGCCCAACACTGTATGCATCCTCTTTGTCCGTCCATCAGCAACAAAGAGAAGCTTTATCTATTGATCAGGCCTCATTCTCAGTGGCTGGCATCGAGCTCTCCAGAGAAAGCCTGAGAGGGCTTGAAATGTACTGCATTTAGCTAGAACTCCATCCTCCAGGGCACTTCTCTTGAGTAGTTCAAGCTTCTCTGGGTCAAAACAGGACCTATAAAGTATTTCTTCTCAAAAAGCTTGCTGGTATTTGATACATCTTCAGTCTTAGCAAATTCATGGTGCAGAAACTCTATCTTAGGTTGGTTTCTGGCTTTGAGTGGGCTGGTATCTAGGAAGGGAGGGACACTGAGAGACAGGCCTCTGGCTGTCTCAGCTCAGGAGTTCAGAAACTCCATAGCAGCTATTCCATCAAATAAATTGTGGTTCATACAGGGCCCGAGAACAAATCCTCAACACTTGAATTTAGTCACCTAGAAAGAAGATATATATATATGAGAACCAGAAGCCATCCTCAAAGACAATTTTGAGCAATAGAACTGGCAGTTCCTTTCATTTTTTCTGTCTAACTTTTTGTTAATCTACATAAATTGTGCTGAAAACAGAAAGGTCTTTCAAACTAGGGAAGCATGCTATGGGCAATTTCAATCACAAAGCTAAAATTCAATGTAGGCTACAACTGAAAAATCCTTTTGGACTTTTGAGTAGAAGACATGTATGAGAAATCAAATGCCTTACAAAGCTAACCGTTAATCTTTCTTCCAAGACTACAATTTTTCACTTTGTCCAGATACTTTGACTCACTATGTGAGACCAGATAAATGATTATGACAGATTAACAACTAATATGAATCACTAATCAGCTAGAAATTATTTACTTCAAGACTTAACATACTAAAGAACTGCCTCAAGGTGCAAAGTGAATTGCAAGATTATAACAGAGAAGAAGTGAAAAATAGTTAGGAGAAGCATTAAACCTGAGCCACCATAGGAGCTATCTGAAGTATGTTCTGTGCACCAGGGATGTCATAAATCAGCTTTCCAAGAATAATAGGATCAGGCTTTGTCATGTCCCTTATCTTTTCTATGGCACAATTGGCTTCAGCCTCAACAAAAATAGCTCCCTTCCCAGTGCAGTCCACTATCAGCTTCCCTTATGAGCTAATTGTTAGCCTTCCAGCACTTGGGTAGTAATGAACAAGAACCTTGGCCAGGGCAGCCTTGATGCCATTAGCAGCATCCTCAATTCCTCTTGACTCCGACTTGAAGTAGTGGAAAGTACGAACTATGACTGCAATGATCTTGTCAAGGTTAGACAGGAAGTACACACCCTTCTCTGTCTCCTGAGCAGGAGGAACCAGAGTTGGTTCTCCCTGCTCTACAGTGAACTCAAAGGTTTCACCACCAATGTCCACCATGAGAAGACAACAAACCTTCAGAAACCAAAAGCCTGATCACAACTCAAAGAAAGTAACATCTCCAGAAAATAAGCAGTATAGAGAAGAGAATTGAATTTGCATTGAACAGGTAAACTATAAGTGAGAAACAGGTTCCAACCAAACATACCAGTGAAAACTGGAAAGTTAAACTATGGAGCAAGAGTAGCAGTAGAATCTGAAGAATCATCCATTCAAATTAATTCCATATTGCTCTCATCTGTAACTTGTTTGGGATTTGCATCTGTCTATACTGAATGCACATCCTTTCTCACTACAGCAGCATCAAGTTTCTGCTTCTATAGTGGTAATATTCACTTATAGTCCAAATATTCCAATAAATTTGTGGAATTACCATTATAATGGATGTTAAATAGATGCTTCTAGCTCATGAAAATCAAATAAATTTGAACACCCATTCCAAGAACAAATATAGCAGTATCAACCCAACTGACCAAGTCAAACTCCATGAACAGAAGAAACAAAATGCAATTAATCCCCAAAATTAATTAATAAAAAACAGCTTTATATGAGACCTAATCTCAGGCTCAAATGGAAAATTTAACACTTTAAAGCTGTTTAATACAGTGTTAACCAACCGTAAAGTCCCCAGAAAGAAGATTGACACTGAAAATAGAGACAAACAGAGAGCAAGTAAACTATAAAGCTGGAAAGTTGAATACACTATTTGCATACAATCTGATCCAATGATAAAATGACATGTAAGCTTAACTAACTTAACTAACTCTAATACAGCAATCAAGTAAAGAAACTGAATTCTGTTAAAAATGATTTTATGAAATTTGTAATCACTGCTGCAACATTGAAGATCTGTGACAAAATTTTAGATTATGGTAGTCCAAAATACAACTAACTATAATAATAGTAAAATTACTTAATAATGTATGCTTTCACTTTGAAACATGATAAAAAGAAACAGTTAAATCTGAATCAAAAGCAAAATGGATAAAATAGAAACCTCTCTGAAACGCTCTGCTTCATTTGCAAATTCAGCCTCAGCAACCATAGCAGGTGATGGAGGTCCAATAAATAGTATAGTATCTTCCTCCAACTCAACCTCTCTAGAACAATTTAATGCAAAATAGCACATTAGGTTCATATTATCATTGCTTACTTTTGATGGAAAATAAAATTAAACGGAGAAAACATTTTAAAATGACAAAACAAAGCAAATGTTCTTAGAAATATTTTTTAAAAAATAACTGAGCTCAGTTTAGGCCTCAATTAGTTTGGCTGCAGCAGCAAGTAGCTGAAGGCCAATTATTGTAAAACAGAATGCAAGACAGGGTAATGCCATACCATCATCAGTTCTTCAAAAAGAAAGGAAAATATATCAAGAGATGGAGTCAAGATATAGTATCATGCATGATTCTCCAGTTTGGAGCCAAAACCATGTACAATTAACTCTTAATTTTCAACTCCATAACATTTTGATCAATGTTAATAGTTTATTCAAAGCTCAACTTTAGGACTTACAGAAAACTGTATGCTGGGTACAAAATGGTGACACTCCAGCAACACACATTTACTCGACCGAGTCTATCGAAACCTGGTCCAATCATCCCTTGAGATTGATTCCACATTGCTCTCATCTGTCACTTATTTCTGTACTGAAAGCACATCCTTTCTCAGTACAGCAGCATCAAGCTTCTGCTCCTTAGGTTCTATTACTATCTTGAATCAGAGGCCCAATAACATCCAAAGTAGAATGAGCATTTAAAGGCAGCAAAACACACCATCTCCATTTTGTTTGAGGTTTAATGAACAAAACAGCTTTTTCAAATGTTTTATCAAAGGCCTCTCAGATATACCCTTTACGTCAACAGCTTGCCCATCATCGATCATTTGCAAAAGCAACAAGAAATCAAAATATTGAAAAAAAAAAAAACAGAAATTATGTGCATCGCTATCAGCAAGGAAGGATTGAGTAAGAATGGACAAAATAAAAGTATCAATGCAGAAAGAAAAAGCATGAAATTTGTAAAAAGCAAAATATAATCAGCAAATTCCAATATCCAAAATGGATGAGGACCATCAAAAATGGAATTCCCTTTCTTTCTATTGATCTCCGTCCGAGCTCTCATGTCTCTGCCCTTTTTGTCCATCATTTACTTCTCCTTTTTCTGTACAAATTGGCATCATTCAACACATTATGGAACTCTTAAAGCTCTTCGTTTTATCCTCTGTCCCAATAATTTTGTATGTCCTAAACCACTTTAGTCTATCTGAAGCAATATTTTTGGTAGGACACTAGTGGTCATGTCTCATTAGCATCGCTATCGTGCTTAGTCTGTTACGAGGGAACCAAAAGTGCCGAAAAAGAAGAAAGATATAAGAAAAAGAATGCAAGAAAATGAATCAAATGCTTGTTGGGTTGAAAGAAAGAAAAAGATATTTTATGAGAAAGAGACTTGAAAGATATGAAAGACTACTAAGCATTCTCACTGCATCCATTCCAAGTAATTCCTTTCCAGAAAAGGATGCATTTACACTTGCACCTTCCTTTCCATCACTTTTTCTTCTCTTCCACATCTCCCTATTAAGCAGACTATTTATCGCTTCACACTGCCTAATGTAACCTCTACTGCAACAGAAGCTACTTCATTCTCTTATATTGTCATTCTAGTACTCATCTTATGGCTTCTGTTGGGTAATATTCGCTTATAATCCAAATATTTCAGTAAATTTGTGGGTTACCATTATAACAGATGTTAAATAGATGCTTCTAGCTCGTGAAAATCAAATAAATTTGAACACCATTCCAAGAACAAACCCAACTGACCAAGTCAAACTCCACAAGCAGAAAAAGAAACAAAATGCCATTAATCACCAAATCAGCTATATTGGATGCATATATTGCCACCCTCTCCCTCTTTGCGAGTTGCTTCATCTCATCCTCTCATTGAAAACAAAAGGATTTATATGAGGAGGAATCATCTTTGCAGTGCCTTCCAAATATGTTGACTAAATTGACGTTTCTTCTTTTGTTTTCCAGATATTGACTACTAGTTGCCTAAGATATATCATCCATAGGATTAAACCAACATACTGTATATTTTATAAGGCTGTAAAATAGATAGATGAGTTGAAGGAAATGTCAAAGGGTTGAAGAAAGAAACCTCTGTTAAACTTCCAGGCAAAATTCCCAATTCCGTGAATGAGTCGACTTCATTGAAGCCTTTGAGAACGCTCTCCTGCCTCTTATAGTATTCTGCGAGTTTTCTCTGTGTCCTCTGAGAGTCATAACCATATTGCAGGAATATCAAAATCGAACACAAGAAACAGTTTTGGCTTATACATCAAGCTAATTCACAATATGAGCAAAAATATTTACTAAAGGTCTTAATGAGAACTCCGAAGCTGAAATGTGAACTCGTTTGGTCCTCTCTCCCTCATCCAGTCTTTCACTCTCTGCGAGCTGCCATCCTTTCTGTCCCGCTCCTTTCTAAAATTTTGTCTGTTTATTTTTTAATTACCCAGCGATGAGCCAAACAAACTAAATTCTTTGCTAAAAATGATTTTACTACGTGGCAAAATAAACCAATCAAATGATGAAACGTATGAGAGTGTACTACTCCTTTTAACATCTGATTATAACTCTTTTTGACCGTTGCATGCTCATGCTCCATTTTTCTTCCTAAAGAAAGCGGAGTAACTAGAATTTTCTGAACTCATATCCCACGCTTTTCTTGCTTTTCTTCCTTTAAATTCCTTAAGAGAGAAGCAAATTCTAAACTCATAACCCACGCTTTTCCTTTTTTAAATTCTTTAAGAGAGAAGCACAGCCACACCTTTCTAAACTCTCATAGAAACAGTAACTACAAATATCAGTGATTGGTTTGGCAGCGTTCTTTTAAAGGCTTCTGGAGATGTTGGCATTCATCTTGTCGAAGGTGAGTTTGATATGATATGCTAGGTGTGGTCTTATGTAACAGGTTGCCTTTCAAAAACGTGAATGTCAGAAATTTTGTGTTCGAGAGAATATTTTGAATGCATTGTTTCACAATCAATCCATTTAATCAAATGTCAGAAACGTAATTGCATTGGTTGGTTATGTAACTGTTGTATTCAACTGTCAAGGCCTAGTAGATGCTCCCATACTCGTGGGAAGTGGAATGATATCTGGAAAGATGGCTCATTCTGCTTCTGATAGCCCTGCATCCATTGCATCTGAAGCAGTGCCGAAAAGAAAGGAAGATGGTGCTGTTGTAGCATTTGACTTGGTCCCATTTTCAAATCTTTTGTCAATTTCACTCTGACCACTGATAATTGTGTAAGTTCATTATTTTCCTTTCAAATATTTGGTTTTCTATATAGCTTATGATCGAATTCATTTTTATTAAATAGTAAGGTTTTTAATTACTGGGAAATTTATCTTCCATGTGATAGGTTGCTTACCGATATGGAATTAGAGCTACCCTTGTATACGGTTGGAAAATTTTGGGGTTCTGGGAATGCATGGATGTTATGTATATAGGATTAAAAGAGAAAAAGAACTGCTTAATATGGGAGAAAAATAGATTTCGAATATGACATCCACTTTGATTTTGGGCATCCAAAAATAAAAATATGATACCTAAAATGGAGCCTGAGGAACATAATTTGTTGCCAGGAATTGAGATACCCTATCTAACTGGTGATTGAATTGTGCATGGCATAAAATATCAGTGAATCTTTTCTGATTTTTAAATGACTTTATAATGCCATGGATGTAATGCTTGCTTTCACTCTTCTGAATTTTAGATGTTTTCTGATCAAATAGAAAAGAAAATGATGTTTTATCATTTATGGCATTGTAAATTAAATTGAGTTATGCATCATTTTTGGTGAATATATGAGGTTTTGATATCCAGTGGATTACTCCAAAGATTTCGTCTTTTGGTGATGCTGAGGGGATATGATGGAATCACATGATTATATCAATGTTAATTCCTCATCAATTGCGTTTGATTTTACACAAGAGTTCTAACATGTTTACAATGAATACTAGCTATCCTAAAGAGATTTTGAGGAAAGAAGTCTCATGCCTTTTATTGTTGAAGGCATTGAGTTGGATTTATGCATGCTTGGTTTTGAGATTTTCAGCCTGGTTTATTCTTATCCATTTGATTGACAAATGACTACCAATGATGAGGCGACTAGGTAGTGTCATAAAATGTTTCTCCTCATTACACATATAGACCAAATGTAGATAACATGTTGAATTCGCATACTAAGAAAAACAAAAGAGATTCTTCAGGGATTGATACTTTTTATGATTGTATTTTGTGTTCACTAGGAAGATGTGGCAGTATCCAATCTTATAAAATGACAAGTTTATCATGATATTTGTATTCATTGTACTTATATGTAGGATTTTTTCATTCAAAGTATGTAGTTAGTGGGATTATCTACTCAAAGCCTCCAAGCATTGCTTGAGGAGCCTGGTCAGATATGAATAATTTCATAATGAAATGTATTTTAATATCTTTTTATTCGAGTTTCATTCATATTTATGCCATGAACTGTATAGAATACCAAATTCAAGTTTTTATGTTCTAATTGGAGCCTTGTTTTCCTCTTTTGTTACTCATGACTTGCCACCTCTTTTTTGACTTTTAAGGGCTTATATGATTGAATCTAAATCGGCGATAATCTTCATCTGGATACTACAAAACGTCATGCCTGAGTGAAGAAAGTGTCTATGATATGCTTGGAAAACTTGATGATTGATGGCTTAAATGTGATTATGGGATCGATTCTTTTTTGCTTAGAAAAGAATAAGATACTTCATCATTGTGCAATTTGTAACTAACAGAACTCTTTCCATGTCCACCCTTCCAGCTTTAGATGGGTACACTGCAAAGCCGGTTTTGGATGTGGAATTTCTCTTCCTCAAATATGTTCCATCAAGTTGAAAGGCTAGATAACTTGCCATTCTTTTAAGATGACGCGAGACAGGGTGCCTATCATCTAACATATATTCTGGTATTTGCGAGTGTGAATGCATTGGCATGCTTAGATTACCTTTACTTATTCTTATGTTCAATTCCATTTTCCTCCATCTAAAAAACATGCACGCGCGCATACACACAAAACCAAACATAAGCTAGAATATTTAGGGGTTGAACTTCACGGAAAATATATGTTTGAAGGCAACGATGATTGACTTTGCATTAATAATTATGTGTTTGGTATGCCGTTGAGAACCATATACATATATATATATATATATATATTTGTATGTATGTAAGTACATATTGCCAAGATAAAGATAAATATTTTACCTCATGAAAAATCTGCCAATCTCAACCTGTTTTTTTTGGCTTATGGTTACAATCTTCTTCAGGTTCTCCTGTTAGAATACCAGACTTGCTCTACATATCTCGGAAACCTGCATCATATATGTACATATATGTATGTATGCATATATTCAAATTATGTAGTTATGTTCAAAGAACTGTATCATTCACCTTAAATAACTTGGAAAAACTTAATGGATAATGGGCAAACTAGTATGGTTAGAGTTCGCTTCTTCTCTTGATAAGGCTTCATCCATAAATACATTATTGTCATTCTTTTTAACTTAAGTTAGTATACAGCAGAAAAGTTCAGTTTTAGTCTTGAATCAGGCATGCAATCTCCTTTGTGTACTTTTTTATAACAAGTTTATTAACATAATCATTTGATATTCTTTGAGGGTAACCATGTGTTCCTGCATATGAGCTAACATCCTGTTTGTACCAAAGAAATTATTGTATTCAATGTTGATGTATGTTCCTTACTCTGCTTTGCATCCATGGCTTCTTTAATACATTGTAACCACCATCATCTTGCTCATGTGACCTACACTATATTTGCAAACCTTTTATATTCTACTGTTACAAGTTTTGCTAATCTAATTTTTCTACATTGTCTAGGGACGTGATATCCAATTCCCCCATCTCCATGGGGTAATTAAGGTCAAAATATGTGAAAAGGTATTGTTGCACCTTGAACATCTTTTTGTGCTTGTTCATTTGCATCAAATGAAGGAAAAATCTTGTATTGATATATTTCTTTGTGACTATTATAGGTCGATATATTTTTCTGCTCATTTTGGTAATTTTTTGGTTAATATAACTGGTCAAGAAGTGTTCTAGATTTGATTTGATGCTTTTTGAATTTCAATAAGTGATATCAGAGCTCATTCAATCCAAAAAAACCATCGAGAAATACCACCAAACCCCAAGAATCTTCTGCATCAAACCAAGATTGAAGATGTGATCATGGCATCCATAAAAGATCCATATTGAAAATTTCACAAGAAAAAAATGATTTTGGTCTCGAGAGGATAAAGATGAGAACCCTTCTAGTACATCAACTGCTAGAAGCCAAAGATGACAAATTTGAAAAGGACTCATAGTAAGAGGAAGGCTAAAAAAGAGAAAATAATTCACAAGTAAGGATGCAGTGAAAGATAAATCAAAAAGTCCTGCCAGATCCAAGTCTAAGGGTTTTGGCAGGAAGTGATACTTTTGTGGGAAGATAGGGCATATCAAAAGATTTTGTGAAGAGTTAAAGAAAAAATACAAGTACAACAGGGAAAGGAAGCCCTTGTTGTTGTGGGTGGCTTTTCAAATGAAAGAGAGCTCTTGGCTATTTCTGAAACAAGAAATTCTGAAGAATAGATTATGGATTTTGCATGCATATTTCACATGTGTCCAAGGAGGGATTGTTTTCTGGACCACACACAAAAAAATTTAGGTGGAGTAATAATGGGGCAGGGCAAGTCATGCGACATTAAAGGTATTGGATCTGTTGCTTCATGTTGTTGGATGGCACTACTAAAATTCTCCAAGAGGTAAGACATGTACCTAAACTTAGAAGAAATATAATTTCTCTTGGAATTTTGGATGCAAAAAGGTATAGTTTCAAGGCTGGAAGAGAGATTCCTAAGGTCTTGAAAGAATCTCTAGTAGCTTTAAAAGGCGTTGAAGAAAATGCTTTATATGTTTTACAAGGCAAAGTTGTCCAAAGAGCTGCTAGAGATGGGCAGAGTGCTTCTTCAGCTTTAGCATAAAAGATTTGGTCATGTGAGTGAAAAAGGATTGCAAATATTGAGTAGACAAGGGCTATTAGGAAAAGGAGAAGATCTCAAGGTTAGGATTTTATGAACAATGCATCTTGGGAAAGCAGCATAGGTTGAACATTGCCGTTGGAAGTGAGCACTGGCCCAAGAGAGTTATGGACTATATCCAAGCTGATCTATGGTGACATGAAAGAATTCTTACTCAAAGAAAGTGTGGATAGACTTATTGAGACATAAAGACAATAGTTTTGAGAAATTCAAAGAATAGAGGACTGAGATGGAGAATCAAACTGAGAAAAATATCAAGGTACGTAAACTTGGTAAGGGGGTAGAGGTTTGCAACAAAGCATTTAATCAGTGCCACAAAGAACAAGGAATTGTGAGCTACTGGATAGCAAGGGCTACTTTGCAATAGATGGGGATAGCTGAGAGAATGAGTGGAACCTTAATAGAGAAGGTGTGGTGCATGCTTTTTACAGTTTGCCTAAGTAAGGGATTTTGGGAAGAAGCTATCTTAACAGTAGCCTATTTGGCAAACATATGGCCGTCAAAGGCCATGGCTGGAAGACAACTGGAGAAATGTGGAAAGGAGGCCTGCAACACTGAAACATTTAAGGGGCTTTGGTTGCGTAGCCTTTGCACATCAAAGAGAAGGTAAGCTTGATCCAAGCATTGTTAAGGGCATTTTTCTTACTTCTCCAGAGGGTGTGAAAGGATATAGTATCTGCATCAAGTATGGATGAAGCTACAAGATAATTATAAGTAGAGATGTTGCTTTTAATAAAGCATCTATGCCCTTTAGTCAACAAGTTAGAGCTCTTGGTGAAGCAAAAGCTGCTGAAAATGTATCTAGTTTTGAGAGAGTATTTGGAGTAGAGGTGGAGCCTATGATGACCAATGAAGTTGACAAGACATCTTCAAGGATCCCAAGATATCCCAACAAACTCATCTCACAGACTAGACCAATCCAAAATTGAAGCAGAAGAGGAACCCTTTGCGAATGATGATATGCAGATCAAATATTATCAGTTAGCCAAGGACGGGACAAGAAGGAACATTAAACCCCTTAAAAAAATTCCAACAAGAAGAGTCTAGTTTCAACTTATTTGAAGAAGAATTATTGGCTTATACTTTGAATACTGTTGAGCATATGGAAGGCTTGGAACCAAGGAACTTCAGAGAAGCTCTGATAGGACAACAGGCGGAGTTATGACATCAAGTAACACTGGAAAAAATGGACTCCCTTCATGCAATCAAACTTGAAAATTAGTTAAAACACTGGCAAATAAGAAAATATTGGACTGCAAATGGGTATATAAAGTTTGGGATGTAGATAGTGGTGGAATTCCCAAAAGATTCAAAGCTTGATTGGTAGCCAAGGGTTTTACCAAAGTGGATGGAGTAGATTATTTAGAAATCTTTTCACCAGTTGTTAAGTGTAAGAGCATAAGAGCTATTTAAGCCAATATCACAATGGACAACTCCAAGCTTGAACAATTAGATGTAAAGATAGCTTTCCTCCATGGAGAATTAGGGGAAACCATCTATATGAAATAACTAGAAGTCTTTGAAGAAAAGGGAAAAGACAATCAAGTTTGCGTGCTTAAGAAATCTTTGTATGGGTTGGAAAAATAACCCAGACAATAGTATAAGAAGTTTGACTACTTTGCAATCTAGGAAGGTTCCAAATAAAGTAGCTATGATGCATTTTTATACTTCCAGGGATGTTGGCAGTAGTGAAGATGTTGCTTTATGTCGATGGCATGCTCATCACCAACAATAGCATTCGAAGAATCAACATGGTTAAAAGTATACTTAGCAAGGAGTTTGATGAAAGATTTGGAGCCTGCTAAGAAAATACTTGGTATTCAAATACAAAGGGATGAGGAGATGTTGCATGAAGTTGTCCCAATAACATTACTTGCTTAAAGTTGCTACATAATTTTTAATGGGTCAATCTTAACCAGTAAATGTTCTCTTAGGAAATCATTTTAAATTTTCTACAAGTCACTACCCCAAAACTGAAGAGGAAAGACAAGAAATGATCAACATACTCTAGTGCAGTGAGCTCAGTGATGTATACCATGATCTACAGCAGGCCTCCTCTTTACTATGTAATCAGCTCACTTAGCAGCTATATGGCTAATCTAGGGAAGGAGGACTAGCAAGCCATGAAGTGGCTTCTAAGATACCTAAATTTGGTCAAGAATCATGTACTGAACTTGAGAAATGAGGTGTTATGCAATAAGGGTTGGTAGGCTATGTAGATTTTGATTTTGCTTGTGACAGAGATAAAAGAAGATCATTGTCTGTATGTGTGTTCATGTATGAAGGTTGTTGTGTGAGTTGGAAGGCTCCAGTTCAACCTATTATAGCCTTGTCCAGCATAGAAGCAGAATATGTGGCAATGCCTGACGGTTTAAGAGAGAGAATCTAGTTCGTTGGATTGCTAAAGGAATTGGGATTGTATAACTCAAATATGATCTTATTTTCAGTCAATCAGTCAGCAATACGCTTGTGCAAGAATTCAATTCAGCATGAGCGTACTAAACACCTTGATTTTAAGTACCATTTCATAAAGGAGAAGGTGGAGGATGGCCACCTCAAACTAAAGAAGATAGGAACTTAAAATAACCCTTCAGGTACGGCACCAAAAAAGCTATTACTTTTGAAAACCTGCAAAGATGCAGGGAGTTACTAAGAGTAAGCATCGGATGGTGATTTGGTTTGGTGATGCAATAAAGTCTGCATCCCTAGCACTTTTACTAAAACAAGGTGGAGAACGTTTCTGAATCAACATAGAAAATATTACTGAAAGTGATCTAGCAAAGTTACAGAGAAAAAGAAAGAATTATTACTTTGTTTAAATGCAATTGCTTAGCTGGACTTAGAAAAATGTAAAACCAATCAAGAGGCTTCAGGTGGATTAATGAAGCTGCAAGCTGGACTTTAGTTAGGTCATATCAACTAGAAACATCCTTTCAAACTAGTATAAAAGCTAGTTATGTAGAACAGAGTAGAAGTATCTACTTTTGATCAAATTGAGGGGAATAGAGAATGCTTTTCCACTTACAAATGAGTTAATCTACAAAAGATTTGAGGGGTACTACTTCTTGTTTGGGTAAAATTTTATTTGTTAGTTACTTGGTACATTCTTTTTTTTTTCAAGAAAAATCCTATATTGATATATTTGTTTATGAATATTATCGGTTGATTGATTTTATTGCTCATTTTGGTGATTTTCTAGGTAAAAAAAACTAGTCAAGAAGTGTTTATTTGACATCGCTTGAATCCCAATAAATGGTATTAGAGCTTATTCGATCCAAGAAAATCAATGAAAAACACCACCAACCCCAAGAACCTTCTGTATTAAATCAAGATTGAAGATCATGGAATTCAAAAAAGATGGACATTGAAAAATTCACAAGCAAAAATATCTTTAGTCTTTAAAGGATGAAGATGCGAGCCCTTATGGTACAACAAGGATAGGTGGAAGCACTAGCTAGAGAGAAGGTACAAATGCATTGATTTTATGCCTTGGAGATCAAGTCTAAGGAAGGTAACCAAGGAGAAAACTATTGTTGTTACCTCAAGATTTAGCTATACAACTTTAAGATGCTTCCTAGCAAATCAATGGAAAAGAATACAGATGACTTTGCCAAGATTATCTTGGAATTGAAAAATGTGGATATCAAGATCGAAGATGAAGATCAAGCCCTTCTACTTCTGAGTTCTTTACCACAAAACTACAAAAGCCTGACTGATACAATGATATATGGTAAGGATATACTGTCTTTAAATGAGGTACAAAATGCCCTTAAATCCAAAGAACTTAAGGATAAAATGAAGGGTCAAAGATTACAAATCAGGAGAAAAATTCACGATAAGAGGAAGGCCAGAAAAAAAAAATAATTCACAAGTAAGGATGCAGTAAATGATAAATCAAAAAGTCCCACTAGATCCAAGTTTAGCAGTGTTGGTAAGAAATGCTACTTTTGTGGCAAGATGGGGCATATCAGAAGATTGTGCAAAGAGTTAAAGAAAAAACAACAAGAAAGAAAAGGAAAGGAAGATGATATTGTTATGGGTAGCAGTTAAGATGAAGGAGAGCTCTTGGTTGTTTTTGAAATAAGAAATTCTGAAGAATGGATTAATGATTCTGCAAGCATATTTCACATGTGTCTAAGAAAGGATTGTTTTTTGGACTACATCAGGAAAATTCAGGTATAGTACTGATACGAAATGACTAGATATGCAACATTAAAGGCATTGGATCTGTTACTTTCAAGTTTTTGGATGGTACTACCAAAATTCTCCAGAAGGTAATACACGTACCTAAACTTAGAAGAAATCTAATTTCTCTTGGAACTTTGGGTGCAAAAAGGTATAGTTTCAAGGCTAAAAGAGGGATTCTTAAGGTCATAAAGGGATCTCTAGTGGCTTTAAAAGGTGTGAAAGAAAATGGTTTATATGTTTTACAAGGCAAAGTCGTCCAAGGAGCTACTACAGTGGCAGCTAAAATGAGTAGAGTACTTCCTCGATCTAGCATAAAAGATTTGATCATATGAGTGAAAAAGGATTACAAGTATTGAGTAGCCATTAGGAGAGGAGAAGAACTTGAGGTTAGGATTTTGTGAACAATGCGTCTTGGAAAAGTAGCATAGATTGAAGATTATTGTTGTAAGTGAGCAGAGGACCAAAGGAATTATGGACTATGTCCAAGCTGATTTATGGGAACCTGAAAGAATTTCTACTCATGGAGGTTGCTCTTATTTTCTCTTTTTAATGGACGACTACTCGATGAAGGTGTGGATATACTTGTTAAAACACAAAGACGATAGCTTTAAGAAATTCAAAGAATGAAGGACTATAGTGGAGAATCTGACTGGAAAAAAGCACAAGGTACACAGAACTGATAATTGGCTGGAGTTTTGCAACAAGGTGTTTGATCAGTACTGCAAAGAACAAGAAATTGTGAGATATTGGACCGTAAAGGCTGGAGTTTTGCAACAAAAAGTTTGATCAGTACTGCTAAGAACAAGAAATTGTGAGATATTGGACCGTAAAGGCTACTTTTCAATAGAAGGGAGTAGCTGAAAGGATGAATATAAACTCGATGGAGAGGGATTTTAGAGAAAAGCTGCTTCAATAGCAAATTATTTGGTAAACAAATGCCCTTCAAGGCCTCCGAGCTTGGAAAGTTTGAGGGTCTTTGGTTATGCAGGCTATGCACATCAAAAAGAAGGTAAGCTTGAGTCAAGAGCTCTTAATAGCTTTTTTTTGCTTATTCAGAGGAAGTAAAAGGATATAGAATCAACATCACGCATGGATTAAGCTACAAGATAATGATAAACAGAAATATTACTTTTAATGAATCATCTATGCCTTTGAGTCAACAAGATGAAGCTCTTGGCGAAGCAAAAGCTGTTGAAAATGTATCCAGTTTTGAGAGAATATCTAGAGTAGAGGTGGGGCACATGATGGCCAATGAAGCTATAAGGAATCTTGTAAGATCCCAAGATATCCCAGCAACCTCATCTCAACAACGAGACAAGTCCAAATTTGAAGAAAAAGAGAAAATCTTTACAAATAATGATATGTAGATCAAACATTATCAGTTAGACAGGGATAAGACAAGAATGAGCATTAAGCCCCCTAAGAGATTCCAACAAGAGGAGTCTAATTCTAGCTTAGATGCAAGAGAATTGTTAGCTTATGCTTAAACACTACCGAGCATATGGAAGGCTTGGAATCAATGAGCTTTAGAGAAGCTATGACACGAAAACAGGCAGAGTTATAAAATCAAGCAATGCTGAAAGAAATGGACTCTCTTCTTGCAAATAAAACTTGAAAATTAGTTAAAAGACCAAAAAAGAGGAAATAGTGGATAACAAATGGATGTGTAAAGTTAAGGATGCAGATAATGGTTGCATTCCTATAATATTCAAGGGTTGATTGATAGCCAAAGGCTTTACTTAATTGGTTGGAGTAGATTATTCAAAAACCTTTTCATGTACTGTGAAGTATAAGGGCATAAGAGCTATTCTAGTCAATATCACAATGGAGAATTGAGAACTTAAACAATTAGATGCATAGACAGCTTTTTTCCATGGAGAATTAGGGAGAACCATCTATATGAAGCAACTAGAAGTTTTTTTTTTAAAAAAAAAAAAAAGGAGAGAAGATCAAGTCTTCTTGCTTAAAAGAACCTTGTATGGCATGAACAAGCACCCAGGTAATGGAATAAGAAGTTTGACTCCTTTGTAATCTAAGAAGATTTCAAAAGAAGTAGCTATGATGCATGTTCACAATTCAAGGATTCTTGCAGTAGTGAAGCTACGATGTTGCTACTTTACGTTGATGAAATGCGCATCACCAGCATTAGCATTCGAAGAAACAACATGGTTAAAAGCATGCTTGGTAGAGAGTTTGATATGAAGGATTTTGGATCGGCTAAGAAAATACTTGACATTCAAATACAAAAGGTGAGGAGGAGATGTCACATGAAGTTGTGCCAATAACATTACTGGCATACGGTAGTTGAAAAAGTTTAAATAGATCAATCTGAACTAGTGAATCTTCCCTTAGGAAATCATTTCTAATTGCTCAAGGCATGTGGCTACCTTAAAACAAAAGAGAAAAGGCAAGAAATGATCTAGATTCCATACTCTAGTGCAGTGGGCTCAATAATGTCTGCCACAACCTACAGTGGGCTTGATATTTGCTATGCAATCAGCTCGCTTAGGAGATACACGGTTAATCCTGGGAGGAACACTGGTAGGCTATGAAGTGGCCTTCAAGATAGCTAATGAGACCAAGGATTATGGACTGATCTATAAGAAATGAGGTCTTATGCAACAAGGGTTTGTAGGCTATGTGGGTAAAAAGGATAATAGAAAATCATTTTTTGCATATGTGTTCATGTATGAAGGTTGTTGTGTTAGTTAGAAGGCTTAACTTTAACCTATTAGCTAGATCTAGCATAGAGGCATAATGAATAGCAATGCTTAAGGATTTGAAAGAGGAAATTTGGTTGGTTGGATTGCTAAAGGAATTGGGATTGTATAGCTCATATATGAACTTGTTTTCAGACAATTAGTCAGTCATACACTTGTGCAAGAATCTTGTTCACCTTGAGTGTACTATACACCTTGATGTTAAGTACCATTTCATAAAGGAGGAAGTGGAGGATGGCTGCCTCAAACTGAAAGATTGGAACTGAAGATAACCCTTCAAATATGCCACAACAAAAACGGTTCCTTTTAAAAAGCTGTAAAGATGTAGAGAGCTGCTAAGGATAGGCATTGGATGATGATCTGGTTTCGTGATGCAGTAAAGTGTGCAACAGCACCACTTTTCTTCAGACAAGGTGGAGAATGTTGCTCAAGCAAGGTGGATAATGTTGCTCAAGTAAGGTGGAGAATGTTGCAGAAAATGATCTAGCAAAGTTTCAGAAAAAAGGACGAGGTTCCTGCTTTGCTTAAATACAGTTGGCCTAGCTAGACTTCGTAAAATGATGAACCAATAAAGAGACTTTAGGTGAATTAATGAAGCTGTTAGCTGGACTTTTGTTAGGCAACATCAAGTAGAAACATCCTGTAAACCGGTATAAAAGCTGGTGATGCAAAACCAAGTTATAGCAAACTTAACATGGGATCTACTTGCTTCCAAATTGCATGATGACACTACCAAAGAACAAGCAATTGTGAGATACCAGATAGTTAAGACTACTCCTTAACAGAAAGGAGTAATTGAGAGGATGAATAGAACAGGCCTAAGTAAGAATTTTGGGGAAAAGCTATCTCGATAGTGACCTATTTTGTAAACAGATGCCTTTTATGGGCCATAGTGTTGAAGGCACGTGAAGAAATGTGGAAAATAAAGCCTCTAAGCATGACACATTTGAGGATCTTTGGCTATGCAGATCAAAGAGAAGGCATGCTTGACCTAAGAGCTGTTAAGGGCATTTTTCTTGCTTATTTAGAGGGTGTAAAAGGATAAAGAATCTGCATTAAACATGGATCAAGCTATAAGATAATTATAAGCAAAGATGTTTTTTTAAATGAAGCTTCTATGCATTTAAGTCAACAAGGTGCAGCTCTTGGTGAAGCAAAAGCTGCTGAATATGTATCCAATTTTGGGAGAGTATATGGAGTAGAGGTGGAGCCTCTAATGATAGATGAAGCCACAAGATATCTCCTAGGATCCGAAGATGCCTTAGCAGCCTCATCATTAGCCCAAAATTGAAGTAGAAAAGAAAACATTTGTTAATGATGATATGTAGATCATACATTATCAGGTTGCTAGGGACAGGACACAAATGAGCATTAAACCCCCTAAGAGATTCTAACAAGAAAAATCTAGCTCTAGCTTAGTTGAAGGAGAATTGTTGGCTCATGCTTTAAACACTGTCAAGCATATGGAAGGCTTGAAACAAAGGAACTTCAGAGAAGTTATGAGAGGACAATAGGCAGAGTTATGGCATCAAGCAATGCTAGAAGAAACAGATTTTTTTCATGCAAATGAAACCTAAAAATTAGTTGAAAGATCGAAAAAGGAAGAAATAGTGGACTGCAAATAGATGTATAAAGCTGAGGATGTAGATAGTAGTTGAATTTCCAAAATATTCAAGGGCTAATTGGTTACCAAAGGTTTTACCCAAGTGGTTGGAGTAGATTATTCAAAAATCTTTTCACCTATTGTAAAGTATAAGAGCATAAGAGCTATTCTAGCCAATGTTACAATGGAGAATTAGGAGCTTGAACAATTACATGTAAAGACAGCTTTCCTAAAAACAATCTATATGAAGCAACCAGAAGGTTTTCAAGAAAAGATGAGAGAAGATCAAGTCTACTTGCCTAAGAAAACATTGTATGGCTTGAATAAGCACCCAGGCAATGGAACAAGATATTTGACTCCTTTGTAATCCAATGAGATTTCAAAAGAAGTAGCTATGATGCATGTTTATACTTCAGGGATTCTTGCAGCAGTGAAGCTGTGATGCTGCTAATGGATCAATCTAAACCAGTGAATCTTCCCTTATGAAATCATTTCAAATTTTTCAAGGCATATGACTGCCCTAAAACAAAGGAGGAAAGATAAAAAATGGTCAATATTTCATACTCTAGTGTAGTGGGCTCAGTAATGTATGCCACGACCTGCAGTGGACCTGATATTTGCTATTCAATCTTGCTTAGCAGATGCATGGCTAATCCTAGAAAGGAACACTGGCCGACCACAAAATGGCTTCTAAGATACTTAGATAAGACCAAGAATCATGGACTGATCTACGAGAAATGGGGTCTTATGCAACAAGAGTTTGTACGCTATGGAGATTCTATTTTTCTAGTAAAAAAGACAACAAAAAATCATTATTTGTATGTATGTTCATGTATGAAGGTTTTTGTGTTAATTGGAAGGCTCAACTTCAACCTATTAGCATGATCCAATATAAAAGCAGAATAAGTAGCAATGCCTGATAGTTTCAAAGAGGGAATCTAGCTGGTTAGACTGCTAAAGGAATTGGGATTGTATAGCTCGAATATTATCTTATTTTCAAACAATCAGTAAGCAATACACTTGTGCAAGAATCCTGTTCACCATGAGCGTACTAAACACCTTGATTTTAAGTACCATTGCATAAGGGAGAAGGTGGAGAATGGCTATATCAAATTGGAAGAAATTGGAACTGAAGATAACCCTTCAGATATGCCGCTACAAAGATGCAGAGAGCTGCTAAGGACAGGCATAAGATGATGATCAGGTTTAGTGATGCAATAAAATGTGCAACAGCACCACTTTTCATCTGACAGGGTGGAGAATGTTGCTCAAGCAAGGTGGAGAATGCTGGACGGGATTTTTGCTTTGTTTAAATACAGTTTGCCTAGTTGGATTTAGTAAAATGCAGAACCAATTAGGAGGCTTCAAATTGATTAATGAAGTTACCAGCCGGACTTTGGTTAGTCACATCAAGAAGAAACATTCTCCAAACCAGTGTAAAAGCTGCTAATGTAGAACCAAGTGGTAGCAAACTTAATATTGGATCTGTTTACTTTCAATTTACATGATAGCATTGCCAAAGAACACGGAATTGTGAGATACCAGACAGTTAGGGCTATTCCTTAACGGAAGGGAGTAGTTGAGAGGATGAATAGAACCTTTATAGAGAGGGTGAGGTGCATGCTTTCTAGAATTGGCCTAAAAAGAGATTTTAGGGTGAAATTGTCTCTACAACAACCTATTTGGTAAACAGATGCCCTTCAAAGGCCATAATATTAAAGGTACGTGAAGAAATGTGGAAAAGAAGGCCTCTAAATGTGAGACATTTGAGAGTCTTTGGTTGTGCATCCTGTGCACATCAAAGAGAAGGTGAACTTGATCTAAAAGCTGTAAAAGGGCATTTTTCTTACTTATCTAAAAGGTGTAAAAGGATATGGAATCTGTATCAAGCATGGATCAAGCTATAAAACATTTAAAAGCAGAGATGTTTTTTTTAATAAATCATCCACGCATTTAAGTCAACAAGGTGCAGCTCTTGGTGAAGCGAAAGCTGCTGAAAATGTATCTAGTTTGGAGAAAGTATATAGAGTAGAGGTGGAGCCTCTGATGACAGATGAAGCCACAAGATATCCCAAGATACCCTAGCAGTCTCATCTCAGCAACCAGACCAGCCCAGAATTAAAGTAGAAAAGGAAACCTTTGTTAATGATGATAAGTAGATCAAACATTATTAGTTAGGCAAGGACAAGGCACGAAGGAGCATTAAACCCCCTAGGAGATTCCAACAAGAGGAATTTAGCTCCAGCTTAGTTGAAAGAGAATTGTTGGCTTATGCTTAAACACTGTTGAGCATATGGGAGGCTTGGAACCAAGGAACTTCAGAGAAGCTATGATAGGACAACAGGTAGAGTTATGGCATCAAGCGATGCTCGAAGAAATGGAATCTCTTCATGGAAATCAAACCTGAAAATTAGTTTAAAAATCAGAAAACAAGAAAATTATGGATTGCAAACGGGGGTATAAAGTTAAGAAAGCAAATATTAGTGGAATTCACAAAAGATTCAAGGCTAAATTAGCCAAAGGCTTTACCCAAGTGGTTGGAGTAGATTATTTGTAAATCTTTTCACTTGTGATAAAGTACAAGACCATAAGAGTTGTTTTTACCAATGTCACAATGGAGAACAGAGAGCTTGAACAATTAAATTTAAAGATAGCTTTCCTTCATGCAGAATTAGAGGAAACCATGTGAAGCACCCAAAAGGCTTTCAAAAAAAAGGGAGAGAAGATCAAGTCTGCTTGCTGAAAAACTCCTTACATGGCTTGAAAAAATAACCCAGGAATTGGGATAAGAAGTTTGACTCCTTTGTAATCGAAGAAGGTTCCAAAAGAAGTAGGTATGATGCCTGTTTATACTTCACTTATGCTAGCAGTAAAGAAGCTGTGATGGTGTTGCTTCATGTGGATGACCTGCTCGTCACCAGCACTAGCATTTGAAGAACCAACATGATTAAAAATATGCTTAGCTAAGAGTTTGATATGAAGAATTTGGGACCAGCTGGGAAATACTTAGTATTCAAATACAAAGGGACAAGAAAAAATGTTTCATGAAGTTGTCCTAACAACAGTACATGCATATGGTTGTTGGAAACTCTTTAATGAATCAATCTAAACCAGTGAATGTTCTCTTAGGACATCATTTTAAATTTTTTGCAAGTGGTTGCAGCAAACATGAAGAGGAAAAATAGGAAATGAACAACATTCCATGCTCTAGTGCAGTGGGCTCAGTGATGTATGCCATGTTTTGCATGAGAGAGAAGATCAAGTCTGCTTGCTTAAGAAGTCCTTGTATGGCTTGAAACAATCACCTAGGCAATGGCATAAGAAGTTTGACTCCTTTGTAATCCTAGAAGGTTACAAAAGAAGTAGCTATGTAGCATGTTCATACCATAAGGATGTTGGTAGTAGTGAAGCCGTGATGCTATTGCTTTATATTGATGACATGCTCATCCCTAGCAGTAGCATTCGAAGAATCGACATGGTTAAAATTATGTTTAGCAGGGAGTTTGATATGAAGGATTTGGGACCTATTAAGAAAATACTTGGCATTCAAATGCAAAGGGACAGGAAGAGATGTTACATGAAGTTTTCCTAACACCATTGCTTGCACAAGGTTGTTGGATAATTTTTAATGGATCAATCTAAATCAGTGAATGTTCCCTTAAGAAATGATTTTAAATTTTCCTCAAGTGACTGTCCCAAAACTGAAGAGGAAAGACAAGAAATGATCAACATTCCATGCTCGAGTGCAATGGGTTCAATGATGTATGCCATTATTGCAAGACGCCTCATCTTTGCTATGTAATAAGCTCACTTAATAGATATATGGCCAATCCATGGATGAAGGATTGGCAGGAGATGAAGTGGCTTTTAAGATACCTAGGACCAAAGAATGATGGACTGAACTATGAGAAATAAGGTCTTATGGAGCAAGAGTTGGTAGGCTATGTAGATTCTGATTTTGATGGTGACAGAGACAAAAGAAGATTATTTGTTCATGTATGAAGGTTGTTGTGTAAGTTAGAAAGCTCAACTTCAATCTATTATAGTCTTATCTAGTAGAAAAGCATAATATGTAACAATAGCTGAAGGTTTCAAAGAGGGAATCACGTTGATTGGATTGCTAAAGGAATTGAGATTGTATAGCTCAAATATGATCTTGTTTTTATGTAAATTAACAAAAAATTAAATAGAAAAACTGAATGGAACTACGGGTTTTATTGCTCAAAATTGTCTGAGTATGACATCTGGTTCTTATGTATGTGTGTGATGTATATATATATATCTGCTTTCCAGGTGGCTAAATTCAAGTGTGGAGGATTTGCTATCTGGCTCTGTATGAACCACAATTTATTTGATGGAATAGCTGCTACGGAGTTTCTGAACTCCTGGATAAGAAAGCCCGAGGCCTGCCTCTCAGTATCCCCCCCTTCCTAGATACAAGGCCACTCAAAGCCCAAAACTAACCTAAGATAGTGTTTCTGGGGCATGAATTTGCTGAAGAAGAAATGCTTTATAGGTCCTTTTTTCACCCAGAGAAGCTTCAACTACTCAAGAGAAGCACCTTGAAGATGGGGTTCTAGCTAAATGCAGTACATTTCAAGCCCTCTCAGGCTTTCTCTGGAGAGCTCGGCACTAAGAATGCAGCCTGATCAATAGGTAAAGCTTCTCTTTGCTGCTGATAGACAGACAAAGAGGAGGAAGCATCCACTGCTGGGTATAATATGTTAAATAATGACAATTTGTGCAGAAAAAAGAGAAGTAAATGATGGACAGAAAGTGCAGAGACATGGGAGATTGGACGGAGAACATAAATTTGGTGGGACAGGATAAAAACAGGAGCTTTAAGAGTTCCATAACGTGTTGAATGATGACAATTTGTGCAGAAAAATGTGAAGTAAATGATGGACTGAAACTGCAGAGACAAAAGCTTGACTGGAGATCTATAGAAGGAAAGAGAATTCCATTTTTGTTTGGTCTTATCTAGTATGGCTATTGGAATTTGCTGATTATATTTCGCTTTTTACAGATTTGGTACTTTTCCTTTTCGAATTGACGCTCATTTTTTTGCCCTTTCTTACTGAATTCTTCCTTGCTGATAGTGACGTACATAATTTCTGTTTTTTTTTTTTTTAAGTGTTTTGATTTTCTCATAGCTTTTGCAAATGATCGATGAGGGGCAAGCTGTTGACGTAAAGGGTATACCTGAGAGGTCTATATCATTTGCATGAAATTTCATCCTTGAATTACTGTATCTGACATCTCTATCTTGCTTTGAGGCTTTAATGAGAATGTTCCTTTTGATTCCCTTGTTTCAATTTAATTATGTCAATGTTGGCTGCAGATTAAGAGAAATATGGCTAAGCTAGAGCTTTACAGAAAGTTTACCAGTGCCCTTGCAGCATCTGTGCTGCTTTCTATTGCTTGGATTGGTTTTGAGGTAAGAAAATTGCTGGTTCTAACAGGATAAATTGTGGTTGCAAAGAAGCTTTTCAATGATGGATATTGAGGACGTTGATGAAGTACTTTCCATTTATGCATTAATTCAAAGTGTGCCAATGACCAAAGCTTTCCTTTGTTTAATTTTTTCAGCTATACTTTAATGCGTCTAACCCACTAAGTGAGCTGTAGAAAATTGCTTGGATCATTCCAGCTTTCCGGAATATGCTTGCTTAGTCTCTATTGGTAGTGATTTATGTGCTCTGGGCTCCTTCTCGTAACCCAACTAGGTACTTTCTTTGACATGGCATCTTATTTTTAGTTTGGTGTCCACTTAGCATTGCTTGTTTCTGCCATATCCTTTTTTGCTTACTTTTCTGCCGGCATTCCCCCCACCCCTTCCTCCCATACTAATGGATTTGTCATATGTATATTATGAATGATGGAACTCTCGATGAATACGTTGATGCAAGTTATAGTATGTGTTAGTGTATGTGAAATTCCATTGAAAGGATATGTGGTTTGGACTAGCAGACTTACATATTCTGAAGAGATGGGAGAGGACTTTGGTGAAGAGGGTATCTCCTTGACCAGCGGTGTGGATATGGTTAATAAGCTGGAAAGAAAGGATCATGTGCATGGACTTGCTGAAGTGTCGAAGAGGATAAGTGAGAATAGATGAAAATCTACCTAACCAAGGGTGAATCCCTTTTGATGCATTGGTTGCACATCCAGCAGTTTGTCTGTAAATGCAGGCTTCAAAATTTGAGTGATGTATAAATGATATGAGTTAAAGCTAGTCCGAAAAGGATGCCATCAATAGAATTTTACAGCTGAAGTGTAGTAGTCTGACCATTACCAATGTAGGCAACAAAGACATTAGAGTTTGAAATGCATGATGAGTTTCTCGATGTTTATCTGTGTGATTGCTGTACACAACCACAATGACTTGACCTAACCATGCTTCATAATAGATCCCCCCTCAGTTGAGAAGATGGTTCGGTAATACTTATAAAAATGTAAACTTTGAACATCATTGTCAATCCAAAGGCGTGAAGGGCATTACTCTCAAGCTGTCAGCTCTTGTATTATGATAATCTAATTAGCCATCACTTTATTAGAAATTATTGTGTTAACTATCAATAGAATTATAGAACATAGGAAACTACTTGCTGCCTGTAATCTCATTTTTTAGGCACTGCTTGTCTTCCTACCCAACATAAGGTCTAATCTCTCCTTCTTGTCATACCCAGCTCTGGATTTTTGTTCTTAGGGATATTATTCTCCTTGAGAATCTGATTCCTTCCTTTTATAACAGTCCTTTCTTTTTAATTTATGGTTGTAGATGTCTAATAACATCCAAGGCTCTTTGACTTGCTCCAATTTACAAGGTTTGTCTTGGATCGCAGATTTTCCTTGGAGGTTACTTCTAAGACACAATTGACATCAAGTGAAAGACATAATTATCAAGTGATAGCAAAATTTTAGGGGGAATGGAGCTTCTACATTGAGTGTTGTACCAAAAACAACAAAATCGAGAAAATAATTGGCTAACAAGAAAGATGAACTGTAAGCAAACAAATACGAACATGTTTCAAAGAAATGATGAGTACATTTTCTTACATTTGATGCAAATGAACAAGTACAAAAGATGTTCAAGGGGCAACAATACCCTTTCACATATTTTGATCTCAATTACCCCATAGAGATGGAGGATATAAATATCACAGTCCCTAGACCGTGTAGAAAAATTAGATTAACAAAACTTGTAATAGTAGAATATAAAAAATTTGCAAATATAGTGTAGCTCACATGAGCAAGATGCTGGTGGTTACAATGTATTAAAGAAGCCATGGATCCAAAGCAAAGTTAGGAACAGACATCAACATTTAATACAATAATTTCTTTGGTACAAACGGGATGTTGGCTCATATGCGGGAACACAAGGTCATCCTCAAAAAATATCAAATGATTATGTTAATAAACTTGTTATACAAAAGTGCACAAAAGAGATTGCATGCTTGATTCAAGACTAAAAACGAACTTTTATGCTGATACAAACTTAAGTTAAAAGAATGAAAATAATGTATTTATGGATGAAGCCTTATCAAGACAAGAAGCAAACTCTAACCATACTAGTTTGACCATTATCCACTAAGTTTTTCCAAGTTATTTAAGGCGAATGATGCATTTCTTTGAACATAATTACACAATTTGAATATATTCATACATACATATATGTATATATATGATGCAAGTTTTCGAGATATGTAGGACAAGTCTGGTATTCTAACAAGAACATCTGATGAAGATTGCAACCATGAGTCAATCAATCATCATTGCCTTCAAGCATATATTTTCCCTGAAGTTCAACCCCTAAATATTCAGGCTTTTGTTTGGTTTTGTATGTGTATGCGCGCACGCATGTTTGTTGGATGGAGGAAAATCGAATTGAACATAAGAATAAGTAAAGGTAATCTAACCATGCCAATACATTCACACTCGCAAATACCAGAATATATGTTAGATGGCAGGCACTTTATCTCGTGTCATCTTAAAAGAGTGGCAAGTTATCTAGTCTTTCAACTTGATGGAACACAACTGAGGGAGAGAAATTCTACATCCAAAACCGACTTCGCATGTACCCGTCTAAAGCTAGAAGGGTGGACATGGAAAGAGTTATATCAATTAGAAATTGCACAATGATGAAGTATCTTATTCTTTTATAAGCAAAAAAGAATCGATCCCATGATCACATTTAAGCCATCAGTCATCAATTCTTCCAAGCATATCATAGACATTTTCTTCACTCAGGCAAGACATATTGTAGTATCTAGATGAAGATTACCGCCTATTTAGATCCAATCATATAAGCCCTTGAAAGTCAAAAAAGAGGTGGCAAGTCATGAGTAACAAATGTAGAAAACAAGGCTCCAATTTAGAACATAAAAACTTGATTTTGGTATTCTATGCAATTCATGGCATAAATATGAATGGAACTGGAACAGAAAGATATTAAAATACATTTCATTCTAAAGTTATTCATATTTGACCAGGCTCCTCAAGCAAGTCTTGAAGGCTTTGAGTAGATAATCCCACTAATTACATACTTTGAATGAAAACGTTCCTACATATAAGTACAATGAATGCAAACGTCATGGAAACTTGGCATTTCATGAGATTGGATACTGCACACATCTTTCTAGTGAACACAAAATACAATCATAAAACGTACCAATCCGTGAAGAATCTCTTTTTTTTTTTCTTAGTATGAGAATTCAACATGTTATCTATATTTGGTCTATATGTAACGAGGAGAAACATTTTATGACCCTACCTAGTCGCTTCATCATTGGTAGTCATTTGTCAATCAAATGGATAAGAAGAAACCAGGCTGAAAATCTAAAAACTAAGCATGCATAAATCCAACTCAATGCCTTCGACGATAAAAGGCATGAGACTTCTTTCCTCAAAATCTCTTTGGGATAGCCAACAGTCATTGTAAAATGTTTGAACTCTTGTGTAAAATCAAAAGCAATTGATGAGGAATTAATATTGATATAATCATGTGATTCTTTCATATGCCCTCAGTATCACCACAAGACGAAAGCTTTGGAGTAATCCACTGGATATTGAAACCTCATGTATTCACCAAAATTGATACACAACTCAATTTAATTTACAATGCCATAAATGATAAAACATCATTTTCTTTTCTATTTGATCAGAAAACATCTAAAATTTAGGAGAGTGAAAGCAAGCATTACGTCCATGGCATTATAAAATCATTTAAAATTCAGAAGAGATTCACTAACATTTTATGCCCTGCACAGTTCACTCACTAGTCAGATAGGGTATCTCAATTCCTGGCAACCAATTATGCTCCTCAGACTCCATTTTAGGTATCACATTTTCATTTTTGGTTGTCCCGAAATCAAAGTGAATGTCATATTCGAAATCTATTTTTCTCCCATATTAAGCAGTTCTTTTTCTCTTTTAATCCTATATACATCACATCCATGCATTCCTAGAACCCCAAAATTTTCCAACCATCTGCAAGGGTATCTCTAATTCCACATAGCTAACCAACCTATCACGTGGAAGAAAAATTTCTCAATAATTTCAAACCTTACTATTTAATAAAAATGAATTCCATCATAAACTAAATAGAAAACCAAATATTTGAAAGGAAAATAATTAACTTACACAATTATGAGCTGTAAGAGTGAAATTGACGAAAAGATATGACAATGGGACCAAGTCAAATGCTACAACTGCACCAACTTCCTTGCTTTTCAGCATTTGCTTCAGATGCAACCGATGTGGGCTATCAAAAGCAGAATGAGCCATCATTCGAGATATCATTCCACTTCCGCCCAATATGGGAGCATCTGCTAGGCCTTGACAGTTGAATACAGCAGTTGCATAACCAATCAACTACAATTACGTTTCTGATATTTGATTAAATGGATTGATTATGAAACAATGCATTCAAAATATTCTCTCAAACACAAAATTTCTGACATTTACGTTTTTGAAAAGCAACTTGATACATAAGACCATACCTCGCACATCATATGAAACTCCCCTTTTACAAGATGAATGCCACATCTCCAGAAGCCTTTAAAAGAACACTGCAAACCAACCACTAGAATTGTTTCTCTTAAAGAATTTCAAGAAAGAAAAGCGTGGTATATGAGTTTAGAATTTGCTTCTCTCTTGAAGAATTTAAAAGAAGAAAAGCAAGAAACGCGTGGGTTATGACTTTAAATTCTAGTTACTCTGCTTTCTTCAGGAAGAAAAACAAGGCCTGAGCATGCAACGGTCAAAAAGAGTTGTAATCAGTTGTTATAAGGAGCAGTACACTCTCATACGTGTCATCATTTAATTGGTTTGTTTTGCCACGTTGTAAAATCATTTTAACAAAAACATTTAGTTTGTTTGGCTGATTGCTGGGTAATTAAAAAATAAAGAGAGACAAAAATTTAGAAAGGAGCGGGGCAGAAGGGATGGCAGCTCGAGGAGAGTGAAAGACAGGATGAGGGACAGAAGGCCAAACGAGTTCACATTTCAGCTTCGAAGTTCTCATTAAGCCCTTGAGTAAACATTTTTGCTCATATTGTAATGTAGCTTGATATACATGCCAAAACTTTCTGGTATTCAATTTTGATATTCCTGCAATATGGTTATGACTTTCAAGGGAGACGGAGAAAACTCGAATACTATAAGGGACAGAAGAGTGTCTCAAAGGGTTCAATGAAGCCGACTCATTCACTGAATTGGGAATTTGTTCTGGAAGTTTAGCAGAGGATTGTTTCTTCAAACCTTTGACATTTCCTTAAACTCATCTATCTATTTTGCAGCCTTATAAAGTATACAGTAGGTTGGTTTAATCCTATGGACGATATATCTTAGGCAACTAGTTATCTGTATCTAGAAAATAAAAGAAGAAAGATCAATTTAGTTAAGATGTTTGGAAGGTACTGAAAAGATGAGTCTTCCCATAAAAGTCCTTTTGTTTTCAATGAAAGGATGAGATGAAGCAACTTGCAAGGAAGGAGAGGGTGGCAATATATGCATCTAATATAGCTAATCTGGGGATTAATGGCATTTTGTTTCTTGTTCTGTTCGTGGACTTTGACTTGGTCAGTTAGGTTGATACTGCTATGTTTGTTTTTGGAATGGGTTCAAATTTATTTGATTTTCATGAGTTAAAAGCATCTATTTAACATCCATTAATCCCACAAATTTACTGAAATATTTGGACTATCAGTGAGTATTATCACTATAGAAGCGGAAACTTGATGATGCTGTAGTGAGAAAGGATGTGCATTCAGTACAGACTGATGCAGGTCCAGACAAGTGACAGATGAGAGCAATGTGAAATCAGTTTCAAGGGATGATTCTTCACCTTCTTACTGCTACTCTTGCTCCATATTTTAACATTCCCAGTTTTCACAGATGTGTTTGGTTGGACTCTGTTTCTGACTTATAGTTAACCTGTTCAATGCAAATTCAATTCTCTTCTCTATACTGCTTATTTTCTTGAGATGTTACTTTGTTTGAGTTGTGATCAGGCTTTTTGGTTTCTAAAGGTTGTTTTCTTCCCATGACGGACATTGGTGGTGAAACCTTTGAGTTCATTGTAGAGCAGGGAGAACCAACTTCGGTTACCCCTGCTCAGGAGACAGAGAAGGGCCTGTACTTCCTGCCTAACCTTGACCAGAACATTGCAGTCACAGTTCGTACTTTCTACTACTTCAAGTCGGAGTCAAGAGGAATTGAGGATGCTGTTAATGTCATCAAGACTGCCCTGGCCTTGTTCATTACTACCCAACTGCTGGAAGGCTAACAATGAGGTCAGAAGGGAAGCTGATAGTGGACTGCACTGGGGAGGGAGCTGTATTTTGTTGAGGCTGAAGCCAACTGTGCCATAGAAAGGATAGGGGACATGACAAAGCCTGATCCGGTTACTCTTGGAAAGTGGGTTTATGACATCCCTGGTGCACAGAACATACCTCAGATAGCTCCTCTGGTGGCTCAGGTTTAATGCTTCTCCTAAATATTTTGCAGCTCTTCTCTATTATAATCTTGCAATTCACTTTGCATCTTGAGGCAGTTCTTTAGCATGTTAAAGTCTTGAAGTAAATAATTTCTGGTTGATTAGATTCATATCAGTTGATAATCTGTCATAATCATTTATCTGGTTTCACATGATAAGTCAAAGTATCCAAAAAAGTGAAAAATAGCAGTCTTGGAAGAAAGATTAACCGTTAGCTTTTGCAAGGCGTTTGATTTCTCATACATGTCTATTACTGTAAAGTCCAAAAGGATTTGTTAGTTGTAGCCTACATTGAATTTTAGCTTCGTGATTGAAATTGCTCATAGCGAGCTTCCCTAGTTTGAAAGACCTTTCTGTTTTCAGCACAGTTTATGTAGATTAACAAAAAATTAAACAGAAAAAATGAAAAGAACTGTTTGTTCTATTGCTCAAAATCATCTTTGAGGATGACTTCAGGCTCTCATGTGTATATATATATACATATCTTCTTTTCAGGTGACTAAATTCAAGTGTGGAGGATTTGTTCTTGGGCTCCGTATGAACCACAAGTTATTTGATGGAATAGCTGCTATGGAGTTTCTGAGCTGCTGGGCTCAGATAGCCCAAGGCCTGCTTCTCAGTGTCCCTCCCTTCCTAGATAGAAGCCCACTCAAAGCCAGAAACCCACCTAAGATGGAGTTTCTGCACCACGAATTTGCTGAGATTGAAGTCGTATCAAATACCAGCAAGCTTTATGAGAAGAAATTCTATAGGTCCTTCTGTTTTGACCCAGAGAGGCTTGAAATACTCAAGAGAAGAGCCCTGGAAGATAGAGTTCAAGCTAAATGCAGTACATTTCAAGCTCTCTCAGGTTTTCTTTGTAGAGCTCGATGTCAGGCACTAAGAATGCAGCCTGATCAATAGATAAAGCTTCTCTTTGCTGCCGATGGACAGACAAAGAGGAGGACGCATCTGCTGTTGGGTAATGCAAAAAGCTTTAAGAGTTCCATAATGTGTCAAATGATGACAATTTGTACAGAAAAAAAAAAAAAAAAGAGAAGTAAATGATGGACAGAAAGTGCAGAGACATAAGAGATTGGATGGAGATGGATAGAAAGAAAGGGAATTTCATTTTTGATCATTCTTATTCAGTTTGGATATTGGAATGTGCTGATTATATTTGGCTTTTTACAGATTTTATATATATATATATATATATATATATATATGTGTGTGTGTGTGTATGTATTGCATTGACGTTATTTTTTGTTCATTCTTACTGAATTCTTCCATGTTGATAGTGATGTACATAATTTCTGTTCTTTTTTAAATATTTTAATTTTTTCACTGAATGATGGGCAAGCTATTGACGTAAAAGGTATATCTAAGAGGTCTTTGATAAAATATTTGTTTTATGTTTTTATTAAATTATAAGTTAAAACATTTCAGGCAAGCAAATAATTCTGCCATCATGAGAATCAAATACTTCATCAGAATTTCAGTGTCCAATTCAAGCTGTTGATCATCTACAAGCAAAAACATTTCAAATACAACATGATGATGTGGCATTTGCCTTTACTTATTCTTATCTTCAATGCTTTTATTAAATCAAATGCTTTTAAATAGTAAGTGAAAGAATATTGAGAATCAAATAATTGTTTGTTGTTAATAACTTCTACCTAATCAATTTCAGGGCTACATCATAATTCTGCATGCAAGCACAATCATTTCTTTCTTTTTGAAGATGCTCTTATGATATATTATGTACATGCAACTTATAATCATTTAGAGAAAAGAAAAATTATCTTAATAAAATGTTCAATCTTCTTTTTAATTAAGTTAAAACATTTTTCTACCAAAAATTGGAAGTACAAGAATGAAAAACAAGTGAACCACGAGATTTCCAACTATAATCAAACCACGATTGAAGCTGTGATGATGGCATCTGCAAAAGATCAATATTGAAAGATTCACAAGCAAAAATAACTTTAGTTTATGGAGGACAAAGATGTGAGCCCTTCTGGTGTACCAAAGGAGTGGTGGAAGCATAAGCCAGAGAGAACCACCTTTCTGTAACAATGCGAGAAGAAAGGAAGAAAGAATTGATAGAAAAGGCACATGCATTGATTTTTTGCCTTGAAGATCAAGTGCTAAGGAAGATAACCAAGGAGAAAAGTGTTGTTAGGATCTGGTTGATGCTGGAACAAATTTATAGGATAAAATCTCTTGCTAACAGCCTGTACTAACCTCAAGATTCAGCTATACAACTTCAAGATACTTCCCAGCAAATCAATGGAAGAGTATATAGGTGAATTCCAAGATTATCTTGGATTTGGAAAACATAGATATCAAGGTCAAATATGAAGTTAAGCCCTACTACTGTTGAGTTTTTTACCAGAAAACTACAAAAGTCTAATTGATACAATGATCTATGGTAGGGATACAATGTCTTTGGATGAGGTACAAAATGAAGGCCAAAGATGAAAAATCTGGAAAAGAACTCATAGGAAGTGGAAGTGCAGAAAAGAAAAAACAATTCACAAGTAAGGATGCAGTAAAAGATAAATCAAAAAGTCATGGCAGATCCAAGTCTTGGGGTGCTAGTAAGAAATGCTACTTTAGTGGTAAGATAGGGCATATTAGAGCATTCTACAAAAAGTTAAAGGAAAAATAACAAGAACAACAGGAAATTGATGTTGTTGTGGGTGGCAGCTGAGCAGAAGGAGAGCTCTTGGCTATTTCTGAAATAAGAAATTCTGAAAAACAGATGATGGATTCTGCATGTACATTTCATATGTGTCCAAAAAGGGACTGTTTTTGAACTATACTCAGATAAATTCAAGTAAAATAATCATAGGGAATGACCAGTCATGCAACATTAAACGCATTGGATCTGTTGCTTTCAAGTTGCAAGGCACTACCAAAATTCTCTGAGAGGTGAGACATGTACCTAAACTTAAAAGAAATCTCATTTCTCTTGAAACTTTGGATGCAAAAGGGTATAGTTTCATTGCTAAAAAAGAGATTCTTAAGGTCTTGAAAGGATCTTTAGTGGCTTTAAAAGGTGTTAAAGAAAATGATTTATATGTTTTACAAGGCAAAGTTGTCCAAGAAGCTACTAACGTGGCAGCTAAAAATAAGCAGATGGCTTCCTAACTCTAGCATAAAAGATTGGGTCATCTGAGTAAAAAAGGATTGCAAGTATTGCGTAGCCAAGGGCTATTATGAAGAGGAGAATATTTTAAGGTTAGGATTTTATGAACAATGCATCTTGGGAAAGCAACATAGATTGAAGTTTGCTGTTGGAAGTGAGTATAAGTTAGAAGGAATGATGAACTATGTCCAAGCTAATTTATGGGGACATGAAAGAATTCCTACTTATGGAGGTTGCTCTTATTTTCTCTTTCTAGTGGATGATTACTCAAGGAAGGTATGGATATGCTTATTGAAACACAAACATGACAACTTTAAGAAATTCAAAGAATGGAGGATTGAGATAGAAAAACAAACTGAAAAAAGCGCTCAAGGTACGGAGAACTAATAATGGGCTGAAGTTTTGCAACAAAGCATTTAAATAGTACTTCAAAAAACAAGAAATTATGAGATACTGAACAATAAGGGCTACTTCTCAACAAAAGGAAATAGTTGAGAGGATGACTGGAACCTTAACGGAAAGGGTGATGTGCACGCATTTTACAACTGGCCTAAGTAAGAGATTTTGGGGAGAAACTGTCTCAACAGTAACCTACTTGGTAAACAATGCCCTTCAAGGCCGGTAAGCTTGAAGAAATGTGGAAAGAAAGGCCTTCAACCCTGAAATGTTTGAGGGTCTTTGGTTGCACAACCTATGCACATCAAAGAGATGGTAAGCTTGATCCAAAAGCTATTAAAGATATTTTTCTTGCTTATTCCGAGGTTATCAAAGGATATAGAATTAGTACCATGCATGGATCAAGCTACATGACGGAGATAAGCAGAAATGTTACTTTCAATGAATCATCTACACCTTTTCGTTAACAAGATAGAGCTCCTAATGAAGCAAAAGTTGTTGAAAATGTATCCAGCTTTGAGAGAGTATCTAGAGTAAAAGTGGAGCTTATGATGACCAATGAAGCAACAAGACATCTTCCAAGATTCCAAGATACCCCAGTGGCCTCATCTTAGTAACTAGACCACTCCAAAAGTGAAGCAAAAGGGGAAACCTATGCAATTGATGATATGTAGATGAGATATTATCAGTTAGCCAGGGACCCTAAGAAATTCTAACAAGAAGAGTCTAGTTCCATCTTTGTTAAAGGAGAATTATTGGCTTATGCTTTGAACTCTGTCGAGCATATGGAAGGCTTGGAACCAAGGAGCTTCAGAGAAGCTATAAAAAGACAACAGGCAAAGTGATGGAATCTAGCAATGTTAGAAAAGATGGACTCTCTTCATGCAAATCAAACTTGGAAATTAGTTGAAAGACCAAAAATTACTTCCTTAAAACCTTTGAAATTGCTATGTACTCTACCTTAGTACTAAATAAAGCAATAATAGCTTGAAATTGAGCTTTTCAACTGATGTAACATCCTTCAAACATGAAAATATAAGCAAAATGAGATCTTTTTCTGCATTTGTCTCCTGCATAAGCTGACCTAAGCTTTTTGGTTCCATTTAAGTACCTTAATAACCACTTCATTGCCTACTAATGATCTTTATTAAGATTGGCCAGATATTTACTAAACAGACTGATTACATATAACATATCAGCTCTATTACAGATCATGGCATACATGGTAATCCTTACTGCTTTTGAGTAAAGGTTATTTATCATTTCCAACTTTTCTTTTTCAGTTTTTGAACAATTCTATGCAGATGATTTGAAATGATTTCTAAATGAAACACTTATTGATTTTGCTTGCGACATCTAAAATTTGTCAGCAACTTTGTAGAAGTGAGACTCTTGGAATAACATGAGCTTACATTTACTCCTATCTCTTTTGATTTCCATTCCCAATATCTTCTTTGTAGACTTTAAATCTTTTATGTCAAATTCTTCACTCAACATCTTCTTTAAAAAGGCTATCTTTTGCATGCTATTGTTGGTAATTAGCATATCATCTATATACAACATCAAGAACTTAGCTTCTTTATAGCTTGCATCTATGTGATAGAGGCAAGCATCATAAGCACTCATAGTGAAGCCTGCCTCAAGTACAAAGCTGTTAAACCTCTTGTACCATTGCTTGGGAGATTGCTTTAAGTCATAAAGTGACTTTTTTAGCAAGTACACCTGATATTCTCTACCTTTTTCTTCAGTCTTCACATCCATTTGTTCAAGCTCCCAATCTTTTATGGCAACTTTTGCTAAGATGGTTTGAATTGTCCTGTATTTAATCACAGGTGAGAAAATTTTTGCTCAATCAATCCTTTCCACTTGGGTGAAGCCTTTGGCAAACCAATCTTGCCTTGAATTTCTTAGTTGTAACTTTCATATGACCATCTTTTCAGCTTGAATACCCATTTACAATCTACCACCCATTAATTTAAAGGTTTTTCAACAAGCTTTCATGTCTTATTGGCATAAAGAGAGCTCATTTTCTCTTGGATTGCCTTAAATCAATTTATTACTTGATGATTGGACTTAGCTTTCTTATAGTTTCTTAGCTCCATACTCTCCATTTGGTCAGCTATGTAGAAAGCATAGGTTATCAACTCTCCTTCAACTAAACTAGAACTAGGATCTTCAAGCAAATATCTTGCTGGTGCTTTGATACTTCTTCTGAACCTATCCCTTGCCAATTAATAGGTCCTTAAATGTTCTGCATCACCAAGAAAATACTCCTCTTAATCATCTAAACTAGGCTATCTTTGTTGACTAGATGAGGCTACTATGTTACATTCTATTTTTGGGGGTGAATGAGCTGATCCTTTAGGCTTAAATTGATCTAGATCAAAATCAGCAGCGTCCTTTACTTTAGAAACTCTCTTTGTAGTGGTTCATTTTGCTTTTCTCCTTCTTGACTTGTGTATGGCAAGGATGTCTCATTGAAGACCAAATCTCTACTTATAACTATTTTATTGTTTGAACCATGCTTTGCACAGAGTCTATAGCCTTTAATCCTTTCAGGATAGCCAAGAAAAATACCTTTAAGTGTCCAGGGGCTAAGCATGCCTTCCTTTTGGTGTGCGTAAGCTAGACATCCAAAAGCTCTGAAGTGATGTAGGTTAGGAGGCTTCCCTAATCACTTCTCTTTGGTGTTTTAAGATCAATAGCCCTTAAAAGACACATGTTAATCAAATAGATAGCAATTGTAACTGCCTCTCCCCAATAACTTTTGCCAAGTTCTGATATAAACCACATGCATGTTACCCTCTCCATTATAGTCTTGTTCATTCTCTCAGCAACATTATTTTGTTGAGTAGTCTTCTTGACAGTCCTATGCCTTAGGATTCCTTGTTCAATATGAAAAATATTAAATGTAGAGTTATAAATTCGAAACCATTATCAGTATATAATAGTTTCAGCTTCTTTCCAATCTGGTTTTTGATTAGTAACTTCTATTTTTTAAACTTGTCAAAACAATCATCTTTAGTTTTAAGCAAGAATAGCCATACCTTTCGTGAGTTGTCATCAAGGATTAATAGGATGTATCTACATCCTCTAAGCGTTGGAATCCTTTCAGACCCCCAAAGACCAGAGTGCACATAATCAAGCATACCCTTGGGTGTATGTTCTGCAGCAGCTGTAAATTTAAATCCAAACTGCTTGCTAACGACACATTCCACATAAAACTTCCAATGAGATACTTTATCCTTTCCCAACAATCTCTGGTTTCTTAAGACCTGCGGTCCTTTCTTAGAAATATGGCCAAGGCTTTTTAGTGCCAAAGCTGAGCAATATTCAGCTCATTTTCAGCTACAAAAGCAACATCTCTAGTAATTGCCTTTTTTGTTGAGCACGTAACCCATTTTGCTTCACTCCCTTGTGTCTAGCTATTGATCCTTTTATCACTTTGAAGATACCATGTTGAATCTTAGACACGTAGCCTTTTTCGTCTAGAGAACTAAGAGAAATTAAATTTCTTTTCAATTGAGGAATGTATCTCACATCTGTAAATGTCTTTGTTGAACAATCATCAAGCTTGAAAGCTATGAAGCCAATCCTTTTAATATCATAAGAATGATCATCCTTCAATTGTTTACTTCTTTAAAGTCCCCAAGCCAATCATTCTTAAGATACATACGAAAGCTGCAGGCATAATCCAAAATCTAGTCCTCTATGCTTCTTGATTTAGTTATAGCCAATACATCTCCCTCTTCAAGAGACTTTTTTGCAACTATAGCATCTCATTCCTTCTTCTGTTGTTATTGTTGTTTCTTCTTTAGTTCCTTACAAAACCTTCTGATATGGCCAGCTTTTCCACAGTTATAGTACTTCTTTCCAACCCCTTTGATTTAGACCTTGCTAGACTTTTGTGTTTAGTTGAATCCTTCCCTTAAGAATTTTATCTCTTTTCAGGTCTTCCTCTAATTGTTAAGGCTTCATTTCTACTTTCAAGGCTTTTAACCCTCTTGTTCTGCATTAATTCATGCTCCTATGATCTTATGGTTGACTCCAACTCTTGAAGCAATTATTAAGGTACTTAAATGGAACAAAGAAGCTTGGGTTAGCTTATGAAAAGAAAGGTTTAATTTAGTAAGTATTGGAGGTTAATGAAGACTTTGATTTTGCAGTAGATAGAGACAAAAAAGATCTCTTTCTGCTTATATTTTCATGTTTACAGGATGTTGTGCGAGCTGAAAAACTCAACTTCAAGTTATTATTGCTTTATCCAACACTTAGGCAAAGTACATAGTAATTAAAAAATATTTTAAGGAAACTATCTAATTGCTTGGGCTGCTCAGTGAATTTTAGTTCTAAAGAGGTCTAGTTACTGTGTTTTCAGATAGCCAATCTACAATCCATCTCTGCAAGAAGCCCGTCTACTATGAATGCACCAAACCTCTTGATGTGAAGTATTATTTTACAAGAGAGAAAGCAGAAGAAGAACTCATGCTACTGGAGAAGGTTGCCACTGATATGGCCACGAAACCTGTTTCTTTTAGACTATATCAGAATGAAGGTACTGGACAAAATCAGCACCTATGGTAAGCATGTCTTACTGGCAATAGATATTAAAGAAATGGAATGCATCTTCTAACTTGGAGATAATACCATCAGTCCATACCTGATTTACTTTATCTTTTATATAAGAGTGTAGAGATTATAAGGGGACTAGTATATATGGCTTTTTTCTAAGGAGAAGATCCCTTGACTATTTTTCCTTTGCAATTCTGCCTATTAAAATAGTTTTTTGTTGCTTTCTTTGTCCAAAAAAGAGAAGTCTAGTTCCAACTTAGTTAAAGGCAAATTATTAGCTTATGTTTTGAATACTACTGAGCATATGGAAGGCTTGGAATCAAGGAGCTTCAAAGAAGCTATGACAGGACAACAGGCAGAGCTATGGCATCAAGAAATGCTGAAAGAAATGAACTCTCTTCATGCAAATCAAACTTGGAAATATTTTAAAAGACGAGAAAATAAGAAAATAGTGGATTGCAAATGGGTAGGTGTATAAAGTTGAGGATGGAAGTAGTGGTGGAATTCCCAAAAGATTCAAGGCCTAATTCATAGCCAAAGGCTTTACCCAATGGTTGGAATAAATTATTCAAAAAAAAAAATTTCACTTGTTGTGAAGTATAAGAGCATAAATGCCATTCTAGTCAATGTCACAATAGAGAATTGGGAGGTTGAACAATTAGACGTAAAGACAACTTTCCTCCATGGAGAATTGGCTGAAACCATCTATATGAAGCAACTATAAGGTTTTGAATAAAAAAGGAGAAAAGATCAAGTCTGCTTGCTTAAGAAAACCTTGTATGGCTTGTAGAATCACCCAAGCAATGGAACAAGATGTTTCACTGCTTTGCAATCCAAGAAGGTTTCAAAAGAAGTAGCTATGATGTATGTTCTTACCTCAAGGAACATACATCATAGCATGCTCATCACTAGTAGTAGTATTCAAAGAATCAATATGGTGAAAAGTATGCTTAGCAAGGAGTTTGATGTAAAGGATTTAGGACTTTCTAAGAATATACTTCATATTCAAATACAACAGGACAGGAGGAGATGTCACATGAACTTGTCCCAACAATATTACTTGCATAACGTTGCTGAAAAATTTTTAATGAATTAATTTAAACTAGTGAATGCTTCTTTAAGAAATCATTTTAAATTGTTCACAAGTGGTGGCCCCAAAACTAAATAAGAAAGACAAAAAATGATCAACATTCCATACTTTAGTGTAATGGGCTCAACAATGTATGCCATGAGCTGAATTGGGCATAATCTTTGCTATGTAATCAGCTCGCTTGGTGGATACATGGCTAATCCTAGGAAAAACAATGGCAGACCATGAAGTGGCTTCTAAGTTACCTAAATGGGACCAAGAATCATTAGGTCTTATGCAACAAGGTTGGTAGACTACGTAGATTTTTATTTTACTAGTGATAGAGACAATAGAAGATCATTATTTGCAAATGTGTTCATGTATAAAGCTGTTGTGTTAGTTGAAAGGCTCAACTTCAATCAATTATAGCATACTCTAACAGAAAAGTAGAATAAATAGCAATGCCTGAGGGTTTCAAAGAGGGAATCTAGTTGGTTGGATTCCTAAGGGAATTGGGATTGTATAGCTCAAATATGATCTTGTTTTCAGACAATCAGTTAGAAATACACTAGTGCAAGAATCTAGTTCACCATGAGTATACTAAACACCTTGATGTTAAGTAACATTTTAGAAGAGAAAAGGTCGAGGATGGCTTCCTCAAATGGGAAAATTTGGAACTGAAGACAACTCATTAGATATGCCACCACAAAACCTATTCCTTATGGAAAGCTGTAAAGATGCAGGGAGCTGCTGAGGATAAAAATAGAATGCTTTGGTTTTTTGATGTAATAAAGTCTGCAATAGCACCACTTTTGCTCTTCCAAGTGGAGAATATTATTGAAAATGACCCAGCAAAGTTACTAAAAAAGGACAGGATTGTTGCTTTGCTTAAGTACAATTGGCTTAGTTGGACTTAATAAAGTGCAAAACCAATCAAGAGGCTTCAAGTTGATTAATAAAGCTGCCAATTGGACTTTGGTTAAGCCACATCAAGCAAAAACATCCTACAAACCAATATAAAGTTAACATTAGATATGTTTGCCTTTAAGTTACAGGATCCTCTATCAAAGGATAAGCAATTATGAGATACTAAACAGTAAGGGCTACTCCTCAACAGAAGGGAATAGCTACGAGCATGAATAGAACCTTTATGGAGAGGGTAAGGTGCATGCTTTTCATAGTTGGTCTAAGTAACGGATTTTGGAGAAAAACTGTCTCAATAGTAATCTATTTCATAACAAGATGCCCTTCAAGGGCATGGGCTTGAAGCCCTATGAAGAAAGGTTGAAAGGAAGGCCTCCAAGCTTGAGAGGTCTTTGGTTATGTAGCATACGCACATGAAAAAAAAGGTAAGTTTGATCCAAGAGCTGTTAAGGGTAATTTTCTTGCTTATCCAGGAGGTATAAAAGGATATAAAATCTACATCAAGCATGGATCAAGCTACAAGACAATTATAAGCAGAGATGTTACTTTTAGTGAAGTGTCTATACCTTTTAGTCGAGAACGTGGAGCTCCTAATGAAACGAAAGGTCCTGAAAACTTATCCAATCTTGAGAGAGTATCTGGAGTAGAGATAGAGCCTATGATGACCATCAAAGTGACAAGACATCTCTCAAGATGCTAAGATATCCCAGCAGCCTCATCTTAATAACCAAAGTAATCTAGAATTATAGCAAGAAAGGAAACCTTTACAAATGATGATATGCAAATTAGGCACTATCAGTTAGCCAAGGACAGGACAAAAAAGATCATTAAATCTCCTAAGAGATTCTAATAAGAGAAGTCTGGTTCTAGCTTTATTGAAGGCGAATGGAAGGATTAGAATCAAGAAGCTTCAGAGAAGTTATGATAGAACAACAAGCAGAGTTATGGCATCAAGCAATGCTAGAAGAAATGGACTTTTTTCATGTAAATCAAACTTGAAAATATATTAAAAGACTGGAAAGGAATAAAATAATTGATCAAAAATGGGTACGCAGAGTTGAGGATGCAGATAGTGGTGGAATTATTAAAAGATTCAAGAACTAATTGATAGCCAAAAGCTTGACCCAAGTGGTTAAAGTAGATTGTTTAGACATATTTTCACCTGTTATAAAGTATAAGAGCATAAATGTTGTTTTAACCAATGTCACAATGGAGAATTAGGGGCTTGAAAAATTAGATGTAATGGCAGCTCTTTTCCATGGAGATATAGGGGAAACCATCAATGTGAAGTAACCATAGGGTTTTGGCGAAAAGGGAGAGAAGATCAAGTCTACTTGCATAAGTAAACCTTTTATGGCTTATACAATCACCCAGGCAATAGAACAAGATGTTTGACTCCTTCATAATCTAAGAAGGTTTCAAAGGAAGTAGCTATGATGCACGTTTATACTTCAGGGATTCTGGCACTAGTGAAGCTGTGATGCTGTTGCTTTATGTTAATAACATGCTCATTACCAACAGTGGCATTTGAAGAATTAATATGATTAAAAGTAGGCTTAGCAAATAGTTTGATATGAAGGACTCTAGGCCTTCTAAGAAAATACTTTATATTTAAATACAAAAAAACAGGAGATGATGTCACATGAACTTATCGTAAAAACATTACTTGCATAAGGTTGCTGAAAAAATTTTAATGGATCAATCTAAACTATTGAATGTTCTTTTAAGAAATCATCTTGAATTATTCACAGGTGGCTGCCCCAAAACTTAAAAAAAAAAAAAAAAGACAATAAATGATTAACATTCCATACTCTAGTGCAGTGGGCTCAGCAATGTATGCCATGATCTGTAGTTGGCATGATCTTTGCTATGTAATCAGCCCACTTGGCAGATGGATGGCTAATCTTGGGAGAGAACACTGGCAGGCCATGAAGTAGCTTTTAAGATACCTCATTGGGACCTGAAATCATGGATTGATCTATGAGAAATGAGATCTGATGCAACAACGGTTGGCAGACTATGTAGATTCTGATTTTACTGGTGACAAAGACAACAGAAGATCATTATCTGCATATGTGTTCATGTATGAAAGTTGTTATGTTAATTAGAAGGCTCAACTTCAACCTACTGTAGCTTCCAGAATAGAAGAACAATAAGTAGCAATGCTTGAGGGTTTCAAAGAGGGAATCTAATTGGTTAGATTTTTAAGGCAATCAGGATTATATAGCTCAAATATGATATTTTTTTCAGATAATCAGTCAATAATACACTTGTGCAAGAATCTAGTTCACCATAAGCATACTAAACACCTTAATGTTAAGTATTATTTCATAAGGGAGAAGGAGGAGGATGGCTGCCTCAAACTAGAAAAGATTGGAACTGAAGATAACCCTTCAAATGTGCCACCACAAAGGCTGTTCCTTTTAGAAAGCTACAAAGATGCAAAGTGTTGCGAAGGATGGGAATGGGATGTTTAGTTTTGTGATGCAGCTAAGTCTACAATAGCTCCATTTTTTACTCAAACAAGGTGAAAAATGTTGCTCGATCTCGATGCAAAATATGGCTCAATCCAGATTGAGAATGTTGTTGAAAGTGATCTAACAAAGTTATAGAAAAAAAAAAAGACTGGATTGTTGCTTTGCTTAAGTACAATCGGCCTAACTGGGCTTAGTAAAATGCAAAACCAATCAAAGGGCTTCAAGTTGATTAATGAAGCTACCAACTGACTTTAGTTAGGCCACATCAAGAAAAAACATCCTGCAAACCAGCATAAAAGCTGGTGATGCCAAATCGAGTAGTAGTAAAGTTAACATTGGATCTGTTTGCTTTCAAGTTATAAGATGGCACTACCAAAGAATAAAGAATTATGAGATACCAGATACCAGCCAATAAAGGCTACTCCTCAACAGAAGGTAGTAACTGAAAGGATGATGGAACCTTAATGGGGAGGTTGAGATGTATACTTTTCATAATTAGCCAAAGTAAGGGATTTTGGGGAGAAGTACTCTCAATAGTAGCCTATTTGGTAAACAGATGTCTTTCAAAGGCCAATGGGCTTGAAAACACATGAAGAAATGTTGAAAAGAAAGCCTCCAAGCTTGACCGTTTGAGAGTCTTTGGTTGTACAGCCTGTGCATCTGATCCAAGAGCTATTTAGTGCATTTTTCTTGCTTATCCACATGGGTTAAAAGGATATAAAATCTGCATCAAGTATGGATTAAGCTATAAGACAATTATAAAAAGAGATGTTACTTTTAATGAAACATCTATGCCTTTTAGTCAACAAGGTGGAGCTCCTAGTGACGCAAAAGTTGTTGAAAATCTATCCAATTTTGAAAGAGCATCTGGAGTAAAAGTTGAGCCTATGATGACTATTAAAGCCACAGAATATTTTACTAGTTCCCAAGATACCCCAGCAGCCTCATCTCGTAACTAGAGCAGTCTAAAATTGAAGTAAAAGAGGAAATCTTCACAAATGATGATATGCAAATCAAACATTATCAGTTATTTAAGGACAGGACAAAAGGAAGCATTAAACTCCCTAAGAGATTCCAATAATAGGAGTCCAATTACAACTAAGTTGAGAGGAATTATTAGCTTATGCATTGAAAACCACTCAGCATATGGCAGGCTTGTAATCAAGGAACTTCAGAGAAGTTATGATAGGACAATAGGTAAGGTTATGTCATCAAGTAATACCGGAAGAAATGGACTTTTTTCATGTAAATCAAACCTGAAAATATGTTGAAAGACTAGAAAAGAAGAAAATAGTGTATTGCAAATGGGTGTATAAAGTTAAGGATGCAGACTGTGGTGGGATTCCCAAAAAATTCAAGGCTTGATTAATAGCCAAAGGCTTTACCCAATTGGTTGAAGTAGATTGTTCAAAAATCTTCTCACTTGTTATGAAGTAGAAGAGCATAAGGGCATATTCTGGCCAATATCATAATGAACAATTAGGGGCTTGAACAATTCGATGCAAAGACAGCTTTTGTCCATGAAGAATTAGAGAAAATCATCTATATGATGCAACCAGAAGGTTTTAAAGAAAAGGGGAGAGAAGATTAAGTGTGCTTTCTTAAAAAAACCTAATATGGCTTGACAATCATCCAAGCAATAGAATAAGCTAACTCATTTGTAATCCAAGATGGTTTCAAAAGAAGTAGTTATTGATGCATGTTTATACTTGAAGGATTATGGCATTAGTAGAGTTGTGATACTATTGCTTTACATTGATGACGTGCTCATCACCAGCAGTAGCATTTAAAGAATCAACATGGTTAAAATTATGCTTAGCATAGAGTTTGATATGAAGGATTTGGGACCTGTTAAGTGCCAAAGCTTAGCAATATTATGCTCACTTTCAGCTGCAACAGCAACATCTCTAGTAATTGCCTTTCCTAACGGAGCATACACCCATTTTGCTTTTCTCCCTTAGGTACAACTAATGATCCTTTTATTATTTTAAGGATACCATGTTCAATCTTAAACATATAGCCTTTTTCATCTAGAGAACTAAGTAAAATCAAATTTCTCTTCAACTGAGGAATATACCTCACATCTGTAAGCATTTTTGTTAAATCATCATCAATCTTGAAAGTTATAGAGCCAATCCCTTTGATATCACAAGAAAGATCATCTCCCATGATTATCCTTCTATCGTTTACTTCTTTAAAGCCCCTAAGCCATTCATTCTTGGGATACATATGAAAGCTGCAGCTAGAATCTACAATCCACTCCTTTATGCATCTTGATTCAGTTGCGGCCAATACATCTCCCTCTCCAAAAGACTTTGTTGACAACTACAACATTTTATTCCTTCTTCTATTCTCCTTATTGTTTCTTCTTCTATTCTTCTTATTGTTTCTTCTTCAATTCCCAGCAAAACCTTATGATATGTCTAACTTTTCCACAGTAATAGCATTTCCTTCTAGCCCCCATTAATTTAGACCATGCTGGACTTTTGTGTTTCATTGAATCCTTCTCTTGAGAATTCTATCTCTCAGGTGTTCCTCTAACTATTGAAGCTTCATTGTTACTTTCAAGGTTTGCACCCTTTTACTCTGCATTAATCTATGCTCCTTTGATCTTATGGCTGACTCCAGCTTCTTTATTGACAAGGTATCCTTATTATAACTTATGAAATCTCTCAATCAGTTATATTGCAGGAGGTAAGGAATTTAACAAGATTACAGCTTGATTCATCACTAATCTTTTCATTGACATCCTCCAAATCAATCACTATCTTAGAGAATTTCATCAAGACTCTTACCTTCATTCTTCTTGAATCCAAAAAACTTTGTTTTAAGATAAATTTTGATGGTGAGCGATTTTGTCATATACAGACTTTCAAGCTTATTCCAGATGCCAACGACAGTTTTTTCTTTTGATGCTTGCCTTATCATATCATCACTCAAATATAGAATGACTATGCTGTGAGCTATTTCTAGGACATCTTGCTCTACTACTTACATGGTAGGTGGCAATTCACTCTCACAAACAAGTGCTTGGGCCACTTTTTGTTGAATAAAAATGGCCTTATCCTTTTATGCCATATCCTAAAATCTTCTTTGCCATTAATGCACTCGATCTCGAACTTGGTTATCTGCATCCTAGAACTGAATCTTGTAGTTTTTTGAAGTCTTTGTGGACCATTAATAGGCTCTGATACCAGTTATTAAATATAACTTCTATTTTAATCTTCTATAAACTCAATCCTTGACTTCTCTTGATTCTTGCAAAGAAAATAATAAGTGATTTCCAACAAATGAAAAACTAAGGTCAATCATTATCTTGAATTAAACTTTACAGATACTTAAAAAATGAATCCAGCACAAGACACAAGTAACTAAAGACACTTAATCTTCTTATACAATTAATGAAACTCTCTCATAAATACACAAACAATTTCATCAATTGTAGGGCTATAATTTTTTAATTATAATCAAAGGCTAATACTTCTTAAAAACTCAATTAAAAAGGGTACAAAACTTTCAACAGTAGCAACAGAACTGGAAAATACAAAGGCTTTATATGCTGCCCTTCTGCTAACATGGCCAACAGATTCAACCACTTATGTAGTAAGCTTATGACTTTGATGATGTTCATTCGTTTGAGTCACCTTCCAAGCCTTTGTTGGCTTAGCTACTAGATCCAGAAGCGACACCATCAGAAGTCGCACCTATCATTTTTAGCTGGATCATCTTCTTCATCAACAGACTCCCTCTTGATCTAGTAAAATCGACTCAGTACATCTTTAACCTTTCATTCATTCTACGGCATCCAATACCAATCCCAATAATCTTCAAATACTTACATAGTTTTTCAAGAGAAACAAGTTTCATGTTATATCAAAGGGGTTGATGTTAATGGTAACCTTCTCCACTAATATGACTCTTTCTATTTTCTCTCTTATAATATGATATTTCTTATCAAGGTGTTTAATAAGCTCAAGGTAGATTGAATTCTTTTAGAGATGGATTACATATTGGTTATCTAAAAACACAGCAAAGGGACCTCTATAGAACTGTAATTGCTATCTACTCTACCTCAGTCATGGATGAAACAATAATAGCTTGAAGTTGAGCTTTCCAACTCACACAACATCCTTCAAACATGAAAGTATAAGGAGAAAAAGATGTTCTTTTGTCTCTATCTCCTGCAAAATAGAGTCTGTATAACCGTCTAATCCTTGCTGAATTAAACCTTTCTTTTGATAAGCTAACCCAAGCTGAGAGGAAACTGCAGCAACGGTGTGGTTGAAATTAAAGAGTCTTTATATGACTAAGACCTTCTCATAGATATAATCTCGAGAAGAAATTCTTCACCTTTAAAATGACAGAAGGGAAGTCTCCACAAGAACATATTGATGAGTTTACTAAGCTCTTTCTTGATCTAAAAAATATCAAGGTTGAATGTGAAGATGAGCATAAAGCCTTGGTATTACCATTTTCTCTGCTTAAGTCTTATGACACGTTTGTAGGCATTTTGAGCCATGGTCGTCGTATACCTTGGCGTTAGAAGATGTAATTGGTGTTCTCAATGTTAAAGAGTTAAGGGACAAACTTGAGCAAAAGGATGTTAGAGTTGAAGGTTTATATACAAGAGCCAGTAAAGGAAAGACAAAGTAATGGAAGACATCCAAGTTAAGACACTCTTTTAGAAAATATTTCCGCTTTGTTAAACTTGGCCATAGAAGGAAAAACTGGAAATATTTAAAGAAGAAGCAGATGGATAAAGAGTAGGCTATCGAATGAGATGCTATAATAGCTACTAACTCTTATGATAAAGGTGATGTTCTGACTACATCTGAAGTAAGAATACATGATGAATGGATATTAGACTCAGGTTGCACATATCATATGTGTCCAAAGAAAGAGATGTTCCAGGAGGAATGACCAAACTTGTGCTATAAAAGGAATTTGTTCTGCAGCATTCAGGCTACATGATGGAATTAGCATGGTTTTAAGTGAGGTGAGATATGTGCCTGACTTAAAAAGATACTTGATTTCTCTTGGTATGTTGGACAATAAACATTACTCATTCAAAGCTGAGAAGGGGTAGTTTAAGGTGTTGAAAGGAGCACTTGTAATGCTCAATGCCAAGAAGATAAAATGCCTTATATGTTTTGAATGGAACAACAGTCGCAGGAGTGGCTGCAACTACTGTAATCTCAGGGCAACAGACTGCTAAACTATGACATAAGAGTATGGGACATGTACGACTTAAAGGGATACAAGAATTAAGCAAACAAGGCTTGCTTCAGAGTAATTAGGTCTTTGATTTGATTTTGTGAGTAATGCTTGATAAGTAAACAACACAGGCTCAAGTTCTCAAAAAATGCAGTTTATAAATCTAAGGAAATAATGGATTATGCACATGCAGACTTATGAGGACTAGAAAAAATAGCAACATACAGCGGTTGTCACTATTTTTTTATTAATTGTTGATGATTTCAGTAGGAAAGTGTAGATTTAGTTACTCAAAAACAAGGATGAGTATTTTCAAAAATTCAAAGATTAGAAGGTTTTAACATAGAATGTTATGGGAAGGAAATTAAGGCCATTAAGAATAGACAATGGTCTTAAGTTCTGTTATGCCAGGTTTGACTAACTTTGTACGAAGGTTGGTGTGCTTAGGCACTGAACTATGAGAGACACTCCATAACAGATCAATGTGGCAGAAAGAGTAAATTGCACATTAATGGAAAGAACCAAATATATGATATTCATAGCTGGCTTAGTAAAAGGTTTTCAGGGTGAGGCTGTTGTCACTGCAGCTTACTTCATTAATATAAGTCCTTTAAAAGCCTTTAATCTAAAAACACCAGAAGAGATTTGGAGTGGGAAACCTCCTTAACTTGATCATCTTAGAGTCTTTGGATGTGCAGCATATGCATACTAAAGACAAGGCAAGCTTGATTCCAAAGCAATTAAAGGAATTTCTGGGATATCTAAAAGGTGTTAAAGGCTAAAAAGTTTACATCAAAAAAAGGGATACTTTCAAAACATTAATTACCAGGGATTTAGTGTTTAATGAAACATCTTTGCCATATTCTTAAACTGATAAGCTTCAAACAACTTAAAAGATTAAAGAAAAGGTGAAGATCAGAGAATTGATGTTTGGGTAGAGGATGTATCTAAACATAAGGCCGCTCCTAGACAAGTTCGGCAGATAGATCTGGGTACTAATATCAATCTTGAGCTTGGTCGAGAATCACTTGATAATGAGATTGATGAAACCTGAATACAAAAATCTAATCAATTGCAAAAGTATTAACTGGCTAATGATAAGGCTAGAAGAAGCATAAAGCCTCCAAGAAGATTTCAAATAGATGACTCATATTCTAGCTTTATAGAAGAAGAAGAATAGGATTGTGCTACTCTAAACTCTACAGAACAAATCTCTGTATTGGAACCTAAGAATTATAGAGAGGCTATAGCATATGAAGAAGCTTCAAAATGGCTGGATGCAATGAAAGAAGAAATAAAATCTCTGATTATTAATGATAGTTGGGAAAATATAGATAAAACTGAGGGGAAAAAACCGGTTGATTACAAATGGGTTCATGAACTAAATGAGGAAGATGCAATTGGTATGAAATGTAAGAAAGCCCGACTTATGGCAAAACATTTTACACAAATTACTGGTATAAATTATGGAGAAATCCTATCTTTAATTGTTAAATATAAAACCATTAAGTTGGTGTTGGTTAATGTGGCAATACAAGATTGGAAATTAGAATAAATAGATGTAAAAACAGCTTTTCTCCATGGAAGGTTAGAAAAGACTATCTACATTAGACAACTAGAAGGTTTCTAGCTTAAAGGAAAGGAACACTAGGTATATTGCTTTAAAAAGTCTCTTGATAGCTAAAGAAGTCACTTAAGCAATGGTATAAGAGGTTTGATTCCTATGTCATTAAGCATGGATTTCACAAGAGTAAGCTTGATGCATGTTTATACTTTAAAGCCTTAGGAGTGAGAAGTTAATGACGTTGCTTGAAGTGTGTTCCCAAGGGTTTTTTTGACAGGTTTTTTTTGGTGCATAGAGAATTTTTCAGCCACCTTTTACAAATAGTTTTCTTAGGAGAGCTTGAGCCACCTCTTACTTCTATCTCTGTGAATTTGCATCTCCAAAATTCTTTTGACTGACCTTAGGTCCTTCATATCAAACTCCTCACTCATTATTTTCTTAGTGGTAGAATGATTCTCCTGTCCTTATCTCGAGCCAACTGATATTGATGCAGTTGATTATGGTCATTCCCATACTGTAACTCTTGATGATCATCATTTATAGGGGCAATTTACTGCTACTCTCTTTGTGAGCTTGGAACAATTGATTATAAATCTTGTCCAATAGAGGCTTGAGATTTTCTTAGTTCTATCTTAACCCTAAAGACTTCCTTGGATTCCTCTAATCCTTCTAGATTCTTATTGCTGGTAGTAGCACTTTCTTATTGAGCATATGGTAAAGATGTCACATTCCAAGAGGCTTCTCTGCTAATTAAAGTTCTATAGACTCCTCACTTCTTTATTCAAATCTTATAGCACTTCACTCTTTTAAGATAGCGAAGGAAAACTCATTTTATTGCCTTGAATCAAGCTTCCCCTTTCTTTTATAGCAAAGGTAGCACACCCAAACACCCTTAAGTAACTGAGCTTGGGGGCTTTTCTGGTTAATTTTTTTTTTAGGTGTCTTTAAGCCTATGGCCTTTTAAGGGAATCTATTTATCAAATACAGAGTTATGGTAGCTGCTTTCCCCTAAAACACTTGCTAAGGCCAAAGGTGAATAGCATAGGCCTCACCCTTTCCATGATGGTTCTATTCATCCTTTCAGTAACTCTATTTTGCTGTGGAGTTTTTCTCACTATCCTATGCCTTAAAATCCCATGCTTCTTGCAATAAGCATCAAAAGAGGAGCTATAAAACTCTAAGCCATTATCAGTTCTCAAGACTTTAAGTATTTTTCTAGTTTGGTTCTCCATCAATACCTTACATTCTTTAAACCTTTTAACGCATTCATCCTTTTTTGTTTCTAATATGCAACCAGACCTTTCGTGAAAAGTCATCAACAATAAAAAGAAAATATCTACATCCATTATGGGTTTGAGCTAGCTCTGTCCATAATTTCAACTGAGTTGTGCTCCCCAATTGTAGTAAACTTCAAATTGTGTTGCCTGGTTAGCACACACTACTCACACAAACCAAGATGTGAAACTTTATCTTGTTTAAAAGCCCTTGATTACTGAGATTTTAAAGCCCTTTTTTGCTACAATGCTTGAGCATTTTATGCCAAAGTTGGGTTGTACCAAGTTCTTCTTCAATAGCTACTGCTACTTTCACTGTCACAATCCTGCCTTTAAGAATGCACAAACCATTTAAGAAGGTACAGACCATTCTCTTTAATTCCTTTTAGGATCACCAAGGAACCTTTCAAGACTTTAAAGGTATCTTTTTCAGCCTTAGAGAAACATCCTTTATCATCCAAAGATCCTAAGGAAATCAAGCTCCTCCTTAGGTGAGGAACATGCCTTACTTCCTTCAAGATCTTGATGGTTCCATCTTTTAGCTTAAAAGCTCTAGTTCCAATGCCTTAACTTCACAGGATTGATCATTCCCCATGATAACTCTTCCTTCATTTACCACTTTATAGTCTTGAAACCACTCACCATAAGCATACTAAAAACCTTGATGTTAAACGCCATTTCATAAGAGATAAAGTAGAGAATGGCTGCCTCAAACTGAAAAGATTGGAATTGAAGATAACCTTTTAGATATGACCATAAAGACTATTCCTTTTAGAAAGTTGCAAAGGTGCAAGGAGCTGCTAAGGATAGTTATGGGATGATAATTTGATTTTGTGATACAACAAAGTTTGCATCAATACCACTTTTACTTAATCAAAGTGAGAATGTTGCTGAATCAAGGTGGAGAATGTTACTGAAAGTGATCCATCAAAGTTACAGAAAAAAATACAAGCATTATTACTTTGCTCAAATGCAGCTGGTATAGCTGGACTTAATAAGTTCTAGAACTAATCAAGAGAATTCAAATGTATTAATGAAGCTACCAATTGGAATTTAGTTAGGCCACATCAACCAATAATATCCTGCAAACCAGTATAAAAGCTTTTTACGCATAACTAAATAGTAATATCTATTTTTGATCAAATTGATAGGAATAGAGAAGAATTAACTAAAACATTGTAGCATAGCATTGATAGTCCACTTAGAAATGAGTCAATCTATAAAAAATTTGAGGGGTGTCTTTTCTCATTTGGGTAGAATTTTGTATGCTAGTTATTGGGTGCATTCTTGTTCTTTTTCTGTAAAAATCTTGTACTGATACATTTCTTTATGAATATTACGGGTTGACTGATTCTACTACTCATTTTGATGATTTTCTAATAAAGATAACTGATTCTACTATATTGATTCATTCCATGTCAACTTGACTTTTCTTATCTTGAGGCAACAATCTTTCTTATACAATCATTTTCAACTTCTTTGCAATGATGAACAGGTAATGTTTCTTAGCAATCTATAACCTTGGAAAATTTCACTGGAAGGAAACTTATATCCATTTTATCAGAAGTTGTTGTGTCAATAATACAACTCCGAGTAAGTAAGGTAATACCTTTTGGATTAATTATTAAAAGTATACTCGATATCAAGGCACTACATGCACTTATGACATCTCCAAAAAAAAACTTATAATGGAATGCCCTGTATACTTTTCTTTTTTGCCTTTTTTTGTTTGTGAATTTTTGTCATGAATAAGTCAGCATAGTGAAATAGTTTGCTTCTACTATTCTTTGGAGTTTCTTTAAATGACTATAAGTATCTAGTTTGATAGAGCAATTTACCTCTAGTGTTTCTAGTCTTATTAGTTAAAGTGCATTAAAAGTAAATTCAACTCATTATTGTTAGAAACACTTCAATCTACTTTGGACCAACTTATATGAGATTTCATTACAGAAGGAATTACTAGTGCAACAAACATGGAAAAAGGATTGAAGATAGGCATTTGTTACAGCATAATATGCTCACCATAATTTACTTATATTGGCATCTTCTTGAAGGATGGTTTATGTTATGAGTCATAAGGCACTAAACCTCCTACTGGTGAAGGTAATGTGTTAATATTCTCTACTTACTACTTAAGATATATAAAAAGAGTCCTAGAGTTTTTTGTGTTTTAAGTTTAGATTTATTTTCAATTTATGATTTCATATGGTTACAAAAAAGAATGTAGGGAAAATCTTGAAACTTAAAACTTTGTTGGTTTGGTCTTAATAACACATCCATATCCTTAGTGCCAAATTCTAAGGCAGATTTGTTAGAGATCTCAAAATCTGCCCAGGATTCAAAATCAAGAGACTTTGTCTCGCCTTCTATATTCCACCTTGGATGAGTTAATGAAAGACGGTGACTTTTTGCTTCAGAGGGAGCATGACAAAATTCCATTTTCAAGAATGCCACATTATCCAAAAAGAAAGAAACTAAGTGGGAATTTCTTCAGCAGACTACTTATTCTGCTCAATAATGGGACACAGTGACCTGAAAAGATGAAAGTTATCTATGGATACCTAATAATGATTTTCTATCAGCAAGCTATTACTTTTTGTAAAATGATTTAACTACAGCTCAAAGAACTAATAATCATGTGGATTGCAATATTTTAAGATCACATTTAACTAATAAATACTTTAATACTGAGCATAGTTTGAGGAATGGATCAGTTTGAGATGCTTTATGTTTTCCTTTTCACGAATTTGATGACAAATAAGAGATGAAGCCTACTACTTGATGGAGCTATACTTGACCAAACACAAGGAGATCTGCATTGAAAGATACAATATCCTAGAAGTTGATGGTAAGATGAGGAGTTTTGATTGTTTTGCAAGGACTTCTTAATAGGCTGATGATTCTAATTTTCTCTAAAAAGCTTTTACAAAGACATTCCCATCTTATTTAGAGCCTTCTACACAGTAGACATTTGGTGCAATGGCTCAACGAAAACATAACAGTTATGCTACTCAGTCTTCTAGTTCTGAATGATGCTTAATAACCAGAGATCCTTTGTTTGAGATTGCATCTTGGGATGTTAAAGATTTTACTAGCAATAATGCGCTTAAAGGCAGGCCCAGATGGTGTAACAGGGGTCACTTTAAGTAAAATACAAATTACAAATGTAGCTATGATATTATGCCAAAGAATGCTAGACTATAAAATTAAACCTTAAGTGGTGTAGATGATTGCTTTAATTTAGAGAATGATGCTAGATCAAATAATGACACAACAAGTTCTTTAATGGATACAATCTACATGATAAACTTTCTTTGATCAAACAAACTGATTATGTCACGTGCATGCTAAACAAAGGCAACTTTACTGTTAGACTACGTTAAGAGCTAATTCTTGTTAAGCATCTTATTTCCAGATTTTACGTTTAGTCAGAAAGAATGCTTGTGTCTACTCTGATAACATTTATGGGGGTAAATTCTTACTTTTGTGTTTTATTCTTTGTGCTATATTTTGTATTGAGGAAACAACCTGGTAATTATGAGGTTTACATACCTCACTTAGTAGTTGAAGGAAATTCTAAAACTAAAACATGAAAAAGTAGAAAGTGCAAAGCTCTTGGTATTTTAACTTTAGTTATGGGCTCTCAACTACTGGGAGCTTAGCTGCTGAGTTAGGCTATTTTTTAGTTATTTAAGTGTGTCAAATTAAATATTAAATAAGGAGAGGTAGCTATAACTGCTGTCTATTTGATCAACAAATGTCCTTCAAGGCTATTGATCTTAAAACACCTTAAAGAACTTTTCTCACCAGTGGAAGGGATTGATGATGCAGAACTTTTTCACCTATGGTTATTACAAGATAATTCAAACCATCTTGGCAAAGGTAGCCATAGAAGATTAGGAGCTTGAAAAAATAGATGTGAAAACTACTTTTTCCGTGGAGAATTATGGGAGAAGATCTATATGAAACAAACTGAGGGGTTGAAGAAAAGGGCAAGGAAGATCAAGCATGCTTGCCAAAGAAGTCACTATATGGCTTAAAACGATCTCCTAGGCAATGGTATTAGAGGTTTGACAGCTTTGTACTTCAAGCAAGCTTCACCAGGAGTGCTTACGATGCTTGCCTCTATCACAAAGATATAGGCCATAAAGAAGCTGTGTTCTTGATATTGAATGTAGATGATATGCTCATTACCAGTAATAGCATGCATAAGATAGCCTCATTAAAGAAGATGTTAAGTGAAGAATTTGACATGAAAGATTTTGGGCCTGCAAAGAAGATATGGGAATGGAAATCAAAAGAGATAAGAGCAATTACAGGCTCATGTTATCCCAAGAGTCTTACAAAGTTGTTGAAAATTTCAAATGCTGCAAACAAAATCAGTAAGTGTTCTAATTGGCAATCATTTCAAATTATCTGTTCAGAGTTGTCCAAAAACTAAAAACAAAAAGTTAGAAATGATAAATACCCTTTACTCAAACGCAGTAAGGTATTCATGTTTGCCATGATCTACAGCAGAGTTAATTTATCATATGCAATCAAGTCTGCTTAGTAAATACATGGCTAGTCCCAGCAAAGATCATTGGGAGGCAATGAAGTGGTTATTAAGGTACTTAAATGAAACCAAGAAGCTTGAGTTAGCTTGTAAAAAGAAAGTTTAATTTAGCAAGGATTGGAGGGTTATATAGACTCTGATTTTGTAGAAGATAGAGACGAAAAAAGATCTCTTTCTGCTTATATTTTTGTGTTTAAAGGATGTTATGTGAGCTAGAAAGCTATTGTTGCTTTATCCAATACTGAGGCAGAGTACATAACAATTACAAAAGGTTTTAACGAAATCTTGTTTAGCTTATCAATGAATTGTAGTTCTACAGAGGTTCCGTTATTGTATTTCCAGAAAGTCAATCTGCAATCCATCTCTGTAAGAATCCAATCTACCATGAACGTATCAAAAACCTTGATGTGAAATATTATTTTGTGAAAGAGAAAATAGAAAAAAGACTCATACTACTAGAGAAGATTGCCACTCATGACAACCCTCTAATAAATTGCATATTTCTCAACAATTATCTTAATAACCAACAAGAAAATGAGTGATATTATCATTAGTCGCATTACAACCGACTAGAAATAGGTTATTAAATGATGATTTCTATAAGAACCATCATCTAATGTATATGAGTTTTTTAATCATTCTTTATGACACGATAATCATCATTTATTAAGTGTTATTAAAAATTTATTTTATTATACTGTAACTTAATAAAAATTTACAACTAATTTTTTAATTAAATTTTGGTTTTTTGGGCCTTTAAATGCCCTTTATTGACCAATAATACCCATTCTTATTGATTTGCATCATTATATAATATCTCAATTTCTTGAAACCTATTATTCAAACATTTTATAACAACTTTAAGAAATAACTAATGCTAAAGATAATTCATCTTTGCATCTCATGAAAGCTTGATTGCGTGGAAAACCAACTTTGGACCAAAGTTAAGACCAAAAAAAAGGAAGAAAGAAGATATTAAGGTTTTTTAAAATGTACGGCATCCTCGTAAACATGTACGTTCTTGTAAGGATTATTTTGTCTTAGAAAAATTAAAAATGATTAAAAAACAACCAAAATAATAAACGTAGTTATTTTTCCAAAATCAACCCCTAAAAGGATTGGAAACAATCACCTCTTACATTTATCTCTTCATTTCAATCACTGTCTCTTTTAATTTTTGAAATTCTGAATGTATATACCTTTAGTTTGTTTTCTTTTTCTTTCTCTTTTTCATTTTCAACGTAATCATGTTACGAAAAATTTGGCATATAATATTTTGGTTGAGCTACCCACACCATATATTCATTCGATTTACGAATTCTGATTCATGATTGATAGTTTATGGAATTAATTATTTAATTGTAACAGTTAATAATAAGTTTTTCCATATTGCACAAATAATCAATTGTTGCATGCATGTATCCGTTAATAATTTCAGTGGAAAACTCAGAAACTATGCCCATTTTCAAGTGAGGTGGGAGACTTGCCAAAATGAATCCTTTTTTTAGTTTGCTTCTTTGTTGCTATTTTGCAAACAAATTTTTGTTGGGTATGAAGTATCAGTTCTGACTTTGCCAGTAGTTGTTTTCTAGCTATCTATATTCATGATCAATCACAATAACATTTTGGGTTATAGACTAATTCAACTATCCTCGTCACAGTTGAGATCAAGCATGACGCTTGAGAAATAATGGCGCCGTACACAGCAAAAAGAATAGCGTGTTACAAGCAGTAGAGGATTGAATCAGAACAGGAAGAATCACCAATGGAGTTGCCTTCTAGGAAGATGGCTAACCGCTCATCAAGTATTGCCATTTTGGTAAGCGGTTGTTGTACACAAATTGTATATATATATGATTGATTTTCAATGTATTGCATTCATGATTTTAGTGGTTTTTTTTTCATTTATTTTCTCACATAATTTTTTTTCAATTTTGTTGGTCATATTTAAAATATTAAAATACACGATAATCACATAAAATCCTTCATTATTACTAAATTTATTTTACATTTTTTTAAAAAAAAGTCAGTGATTATCATTTATATTAATTCAATATAAATATCTTTAGGGACTAGTAATAATGAGCTCTTGTATGTTGTCCTCTTCTTTCTTTTTATTTCTTTTTTTTTTTTTTTTTTGCATTTTTATAGTAAACTCTAGTGCATGAATTCTTATCCGTATCTTCTGGGTAACGAACTAAATATAGTAATAATGAATCCCTTGTACATTTTTTCGCATAAATATAGTAAACATCGCCAGTTTTTGCTGTAAAGCAAGCCCATGTGGGACCCCGCCCGGAGATGCTCCATTATTCTCAATTAATAAGGCTTTTAAGATTGGGCCCACTAAGTTGTTACTTGGGCCACTGTGTTGCTGACTGCCTGATTTAGCCCATCCACTTACTGCTGACTGACTTCAGGTTGGCTGTCCATGCGCCGTCTTCATGAATACCGAAAATACCCTTCTCATCTGGTTAGTTTCCAAAGAATTCAGAAACACTTGGCGTTCCAAAGTATTTATTATAATTTGAAACTTTCATACCCTTTACAAAAAAATTAAATGTAACTAAAATTTATAGAAAATTGATAGATTTATTTATTATACAAATAAATCTGTAAACCTGCGACAACAATAAAGACAGAAAATCAGAATTTTTTTTTGGAAGAATTGTGGGCTACTCAAAATTTAGTTGTTAGGTTTTAGGGTACTAGAAAACCGAACTCGTTTGGAGCTGGAAAGAGCAAATATCCTAATACAGAAACGAATGTTGTAGGAAACAGACAAAAAGGGGCGTGGCCTTGAAGTCGGCACGATCCTGTGCTGTTATTCTTGTGAAGAGAGTGGGGTATGGAAGAGCTGCTGCAGGACCAGCACCCCAACACCCACTTGCTCCCATGCTCTGATGGGGCCGGTGACTCAGAAAAGTTAGGCCAACTTGTATGAGCCCCACCGCACCACACTTGATGACGTCTTGTCAGAGTCGGTGAAGCTATGAAGCTTCCTAGTAACGCCGTCATGCCGACCAAGTTTTGGCATTTAGGTGGATCACTACAAGTAGGAGTGACCACCCTCAAGATTCACTTCGATTTTGGTTTTGAATTTTCAGGTTTTATGATTAAGACGAATGAAACTTGAATGGTTGAATTTTGACTAAAATAATTTCAATTTTTGATTTAAAATTTGATTAATTAATTATTTATATTTAAATTTAGTTTAGATTTAATTTAAGTTTGATTAGTTAAATTTAAGTTTATTGTTCAATTTCGATTAATTTCATATTTGATTTAAAAATTATTTTTTATTAATAAAATTATTTTATGTTTTAAATTATATTTTATATTTTTAATTAATTTAATTAAAATTGAACCAAAATTATTAATTTTGAATTATTGATTTTAATTTTGATTTAAAATTTATATAAATCACTATCAAATCAAGTTTAAAATAATTTTAATTATATTTATAATTTTAATTCAATGTAAATTTTAAAAATTATAATTCATTTTATTGATTTGAACCGTAATCACTCTTAATTATAGCTTTTCTTTAATAAGCCGCAATATTGATTGGAAAGTTTAAGGAATATTAGACAATGAACACCGTTAAAATTTAATTCAATTTTAATTTTAAATTATTGATTTGAGATTTATCATTAAGATGAATCAAAACTTGAATTATTATTAAAAAATTTAGATTCAAATTTAATTTAAATTTAATTGAGATTCCTTGGTTCCATTCAAAATGGATGTTAAATTTAGAGTTGATTCAAAAAAATTTTAAAAAATACTTTATATTTTAAATGAATTTTTAATAAAAATAAAAAATATATATTTATTGAAATATAAATTTTTAGATGAAATTATTTAAATTAAATTTTTATATATTTTTAATTAATTAAATTAAAACTCAAATTAAATTTTCACTTTCAAACATTTTAATTTCAATTCAAAATTTATATAAATTATAATATATTTATAATTTTGATTTTAATTAAAATTTCAAACTAATTATCCTTAATTATAATCCTTTTCTATCCAGCGACAACATCAGTAATTTAACGAATCTTAGCCAATGATTTGCTCAAATCCGCGTTCTGTCTATTAGGAGTAGAGAGCATTAACAGTGATGGAGAAAGAAAGCATGTTCATTTGCTATATTCCTGAAGTCATCAAAGTCAGGTGAAATTGCAGTAATATCGATCTCAATTGGAAAGGCAGCTACCCGGTACCTCTAATCTCACCTTTCGGCGTCCTCCGACTACTTTTCTCTTTTCTCGCTCTGACACTCTGCTCCGTTTCCTCCATGAGTACGAGTCACTATGCCACTTGAAGTTTACATAGTTCACAGAATCTTGCATGTTAGTACAGTCATTTCATATAGCTATGAAAGAAAAAGGAAGAAAAAAATAAAAGCTACAATCATGCAAGAAAGTTGTCAAGGGTTCTTTGCTCATACTCCAAGTTCATGGAATCATACTCCTTTCTCTGCATAAGTTTTAGAAAGAGGCAAAAGCAATAGCATATGGAACATTCATTTAGCATCTCGTGAACATTTTAGTTGCCGTGGTAATCATGAATCATTCTCTCATTGCCCATTTAGAGAAATACTAAATGTTCAATCACTTAGAAATGCTCGAGTTTGTCACTTTAAAGGAAAAAAAAAAAGAAACAAAAAATACAAAAAGAATGTTGGGAAAGAAATGATAATCCACCTCCTGCAATGGTATCAATAAATCACCAGAAAGGGAGCTTCTTCATTTCACCTATGTAAAAGCTTAGAGAAAAACTCAAAACAAGGAACAATGTTAGAGTCCATCAGGATAGTATTCGTTAGCTCAACGTATTGATCCCATTCAAGCCATCTGAAAATGAGTTAATGGCATAGACATCGAGCCCTCTTGTCCGTCCAGGTGCTCCTCCATGCAGAGTAGACATGTCCAACACAATCCTGATAAACCAACACAAATTAATTAATTAAGAATCCTATTATTCCATATATGAAAACAAGATAACGAGCAAACTTACAAGTCCTTTGATGCTTCGCCTGGCTCTGGATTCCCACAGTTAATGACAATTTTGTTGTCAATTTTGGATACTGTGTGTTCCTCAGGCAGATTAATCCCTCTTGATGCTGGATTAACATTTTAAACATGTTAATATATATTTTGTCAGGCATCACAAGACAAAAGACCAAGGAAATAATAATACAATTAGCCTTCTTACATGATACATTGTTAACAGGCGCATTCCCATCTAGTCCCAAGAGTTTCTGCAATATATAATTCATAGATCAGAATATGAAAGCCTTTGCCAGTGAATTAATAGACAAAAACATAAGTTTCATAAAGATATGGATTCAACAAGCAGCAGCACAAGCATCACCTTGAGCCTCTCGTAACACTCGTTGAGGTTATCATTGTAAAGAATATGATCAAAGATACCAGACGATTTCCCCTGCTCAATCTCAGCCTCAGCATTTCGAAGTCGCTTTAGGATCTGTTCCTCTGTCTCAGTCCCCCTGTTTACAAGATTTAAATTGAAGTCAGATTGGGGCGATAAAAGAACAAGATAACGTCAGAATACAACTATGATTCACCTTGCACGAAGACGCCCTTCAAGCTCCTTCATCGATGGTGGACAAATGAAAATAAAAACAGCTTCAAGAGAACTAGCCCTCACAGACCTTGCACCTTGCACGTCAATGTCAAGAATGCACCTCTACAGAACACCCAAAAGAACATTTTCAATTAAAAGAAATATGGCAATCATTATATGTAAATGTAAAGCCTACTTAATATTATGTACCATATTAACCTTTGAACAAGTCAACCAGACCATAGAAAACAACCTGCTTTCATCTCTTCACAAGAAAAATAAATAAAAAGGCTCTTGTGTTCTCCCATCGTGACAGATAAATGCCTTCTTACAGATATAAACTTATTTAACCTATGCTTTTATTTTTCTCATGCCATTTTCTGTAATAAGGAAAAGTACATCCTATAGGCACCTACCTAGTCAAAACTATCACACGGTGTGTAGACCGATATGCTCAAGGAATAGGTAATCAATTGGATAATTTGAAATGATGAACACATGCAACCATGTTAGCGATTTGCATAATTCATAAATTGTTTACCTTTCCAGAATCTGCTACCACCTCAACAGCTTCAATGCTGGTCCCATAAAGATTTCCATGAACAGAAGCAAACTCAAGGAACTTCCCATCTCTTATCTCTTTCTCCATTACACCTCGTTCGGTAAAGTGGTAATGAACCGCATCCTTCTCCATGCCCCTTGGAGCACGAGTTGTGTGGCTGACAGAGAATCCAAACATGGTTGGGAATTCTTTCATGAGCATAGATATAAGTGTTCCCTTTCCTACCCCAGAAGGACCACTGATGACAACTGGTTTCTCAGCATTGCCCGTCACACCTTTACTCCATGCAACAACCTCTGTGCCCAATATTTTCTTCTGCTCCCTAACATATTGGGTGTCCACCTATCCATATTTGATCAAATGAAACACTTTCCAGAATGGAAATAGCAAGGTAATTATATAAGAGTCAGAAGGCCTAGATCAGAAGATACTATAACAAAATGATTTATGCTGTTTTAAATTCATAGGATGGAGAACAAGTTTATCTCCGCGGTTATTGGGAGGAGAACGACAAACATTCAGAAAGCATATATATATCAATATTTGATTTATCATTTTACTATTGAATTCTTTACCATCCATAATCCTAGGTATGGTTCAAACCTTTTCACCTTCTAGAAACAAAAACATTAGTGAGCAAAAATCATGGTATTAAGCCTTCAAAATACCAACCTCCAGAAACCAAATGCAGTCATCTTGGGTGGCACCCTTCTTAATAACCAATATCCGATCTTCATTAAGTAGCACAGCAGATTGCCCCTTACACGACTTAGGTTTTGTTCCCAGCACAACAGGAGTTGTCCTGGAATATTGCACCAGTGATCAGTAATCACAACACCATACCTAGATCCAATTGAAGTTTATAGCTAGAGCTGCTAACTTACCACTGGCTTGTAGATTCGTCACAAATTTGCACTCCAATTGATAATCTTGATTCATTGTAGGTCCCACCAATCACATACTGCCAAATAAAACACAAACAATTTTTATCCATAGTTAAGGCAACTTAACCAAATTAAATGGCAAACATAGGACAGTATCTGAGGAGAAGACAATCAAATCAATATAATGGGTCATCATACCACTTTATTGCCAATGAGAACAGATGTCTCACAGCCTTTGATTTTTAAACTGAACCCATTTGACAATTTATTCTGCAGATGTTCAACCAGAAGAGCTGGGGCTTCTCCCTGACAAACACAAACCAGATATAAAGACACTTAAATAACAAAACCATGGCTCAACAACATCTTTTATGATAGCTTCTCATTCTTTTTTTTTTCTTTTTTTTTCTCAGACCAGTTTCAATTCAAAGGAGAATAAGAAGCATTGTCAAAAGCTCACCATGGAGAATCTATGCCTCCAAAAAAATATTCAACCTGATCAATGCCCAAGGAGAGACAAGAGATCAAATCAAAAGTATTCATATTTCCTGGATCTAGCATAATTGTAAAAGCACAAGCTTGAAGGAACTGAAGTGCAAGCATCACGTTTAAACAATGAAACCCATATACCAAGAAAATCAATGGGGAGAGGAGAAACATGAAAGATATGTTATCAAATAATATCAACACGCTAATGTTGCCTCCTTTTGAAAGGAAAACGGTGAGCATAAAAATCCAAATGTCACTTCATTATTCCAAATTAGAAATAAACAGAAGATACATTAAAACTACAAAAAAAAAAAAGGATAACAGAGAAAGATGGGACAGGAATAGATTTATGTTGGTATCTTTAATCCATTAAAAAGGCATATTGTAATTCAAAAGAAAAAATTGAATACCTACAAGAAACCAGGAGAGTTAACTAATGTTTATTGGACAAAAAACCCACTTCGATCCAGCTTAATCAATGGATCAATGCAAATACAGGAGCGAAAACCAATGAACAATGCACTGGTAACCTCAAAATAGGAAGCAAAAAAAGGCAAGAGAGCCAGGTTCATACCTCAAGTAAAATGACCAAAAAATCGTGTAAAACACAACCTTATTATTGTAAGCAGCTGATGATGGTATGGTATTTATAAAAGGAAAGAAGGGTGGGTCGATTGAAGATTCAAAAGCAAGCTTTTTGTTCTTTTTCAAGCTCAAGTTGTTTCTCTTTCTTTCTCGTTTTTCCCTTTTTAACTCGTGAGGGGCTTCTCTGCGTGTGTTAAACCAAAACAAGCTTGCGATGAAAGCAGAGGAACACGCAAGAAATTTTGAGAAGCCTTCTCATATTTGTAGGCGAGAGAGAGGGAGAGGTAGCTTTTTCCTCGCATTCAGCTCACAAAAGGGAGCCGCTTTTACCTTGTGAGGTGCCTGTGAAGCATCTTATTTTTTCATTAATAATTAATTTCATATTATTTTTCTATTGGTTATTCACGCCTTCTTCTTAATTTGCCGCATTTTTTAAGGTTACGAAATCAAGGTTCCCAATTTCACTATGCCTAAACAACACTGCAATTAATGATAGCTAAAAATTCAAATCGGACTCTAAAATAAGTCAGCAATTCAAAATTCGTAAAATAAAAAACTTCTGTTAACAAAAATAAGAGTTTGATTTTAAAACGAACTCTCTGCTTAAAAATCAATAAATAAGTAAATATTTTCTTTTACACAAATTTGAGGATCAACTTTTATCACAAATTAGTTGTGACCACATACAATGCACGGATTGTTTTACATATTGAATGTTTTATTAACAATAATATATTAAATTATTTTAAAATTATAATTTTGAGATTTAAATTAAAGATAAACTAATAGATTTGATTCTTACTTTAAATTAAAAAGAACTTTAGATGGATGTAGATCTAATAGATCAAAAGATTAAAAAACAGTAAATATGCAATTATACACTAAAAAATTAAGGATAAATATTATTTAAAACGGTAAATTTTATCCTTTTTATCCAATTAAATCTTAACTTTTGAAATATATTCAAATAAATCATGATATATTGATTTTATCTAAGTTAGACATTGATTCAAAATAATTATAAAAAATTAATAATTTTTTCATTATTGAAATGACTAAAAACTACTCAAATAGATTTTACACTTTATTTTAATTTTACTTCTCAAATTTGAAAAAATTTCAACTAATTAACATTTTTTATGAATTTTTTAAAGTTTTGATTGTATTTTTTAAAAAAAATATTTTCAGTGCTGAAAAAATTTCAAACATTTTTATGATCATAGATTGAATATTTTTTTTATATATGAGAAAAATTACAAGTCAAAATTTATCGGAAAATATCTTATATTTAAATATTTAATTTTTTTAATAATATTCAATTTAGATAAAATTCAATTTATTTTGAATTTTTGTATAAAGATATTTGTATGTAAATATTAATTTTTAATTTTAATTTGGTTATAATATTTGCAAAAAAAAAAAGATTTTAAAGTTTGAGTTGATGAGATTTTGTTTTCAAATTTTTTAAAAAAATTATCTTTTTTAATTTTTCAGTTTTTTAAAAATTTATATAAAATTATTTATTTTTAATTTATACATTTGAAATTCAAATCTATAATTTATCAAAATACTTCTGAATTTTAATTTAGCGACAAGTTTAATCTTGAAATTACAAAGTTTTAAATTAATAACAACTAAAAGTTTAAATTTTTGAATGATAAATCTAATCTTAAAATGTTGATCACCATATATATAAATGGATTCTTTAATCCTTCAAGCATTAAGACTTTAATTTGAGTAGACTTTGTTCAGGGAATCGAAAAACTCAGTTTGCAACGTTAGTGTTACCTTTCAATAAACCAAGAAGGTTTTCCTTCATCTGCAGATTGACTTTTTAGTAGCTTTTCCTTTAACATCTAAGTATCTTCGTTGCATTCCATGCTTCCATAAATTCCAACCCAGATTTTATTACTTGCATAGGTGAAAGAATTAATATCATTCTAGATTTTGGTATTTCTAGAAGTCCAAATTATCCATAATACCATCCAAAATTTAAGTCTTAAAGTAGGCATCAAGTTTCCAAAATTTTGAAAAACCATTCTACAAAGCCTTCATTAGAAACTGGTATGTCAATGAATTTTACTTCCAACTAGCAACTTTTCGCAAAAGGCAACTCATAAAGATTTGCCATAAATCCTCAATCTCTGCTCTATAGAAAGCACATTCATTATTTATCTCACAGCTGCTAGCTAGTAACTTTTCATTTATAGGTAGGTAGTTCTTGCATAATCTCCAAATGAAGTCTTTTAACTTTAGAGGTAGCTTCAAATTCCAAATAAACATCCAACATCTTTTAACATCTTCATGGTCTAGTTCATTTATTGCTACTTTATAACCCAAGTTAACCAAATATTTTCCATATTGACTATAGTACCAAATGATTTTATCTTTCTTGAGATTGTTGCTAATCACAATTTTAAGAATCTTCTCAACATCTCTATCCCTAAATAGATCCTTAATTAAATCTTTATCCTAAGATGAAGTTTATGGAATTCATAAATTCTTCACTAAAGTGCATTGAAGTTTTAGCTCAACAGAGGATTCAATTATGAAATTTTTTAAATTCTTAAGCCAAGGATTTTCGCAGACTAAGACCTGGTTACCTCTTCCAATTCTTCACCTGTAGTCTTTCCCAAGTATTGACCTGGCACTCTAAATGCTTCTTTAAATAAAGCTAGGATTCAACCTCAAATGAGCCCTCAAGAAATCCTTTATAGGAAAATATCTAGCTTTGAAAAGCCTTCCCACTAAAGATTTAGGATCAAAAATTAATCTCCATCTTTATTTAGCTAATAAAGCCAAGTTAAACTTATGAAGACTTCTAAAACCCATTCATTTATACTCTTTTCTATTTTATATTCTTTTTCAACTCAACCAATGCAATCTTTTCCCTTTATGTTGGATTGATCCCCACAAAAAAAAAAAAATAGCATTCTTTGGATGAAATAAGGAGCAAAAAAGTACTCATACAATAAGTTAAAATTGCCTGAACTGTAGTTTTGATCAAAATCTCCTTTCCAGCTCTTGATAGCGGTTTATTTTTTCAGCCATAGAACTTTCTCCAAACTTTCTCTTTAACAAAACTATAGATAACATTTTTATTCTTACTAACAAGAGATGGCAAACCCAGATACTTGCTTGTGTCCTCAGCATGCATTTGTTAAAGTTAGCATGAAATTATTAGCCAAATAATATATTAAAAGAAAATTAAAAGTAAAATATTGATAATTATTGATTTGGTGAAATTTAACCTTATTGAGTCACCTTTTGGCATCAAAGTAAAGACTAGTGAAGAAATTGTGATATCACATCAGATAACACCTTTTTTTGCCAAAGTTTTGCCTAAATTAGGAATCGTCTCATAAATAAATATCTTTCACCGAAAAATATAAAATGTATAAAGTAAATTCTATTCAAAGTACTGAATAAACAAAATAGAAAAATGGAATTAAAACTATTTACTTGTAAAATATGCACATCTATAAAGATTATAAGGCCTTTTATTGTTGTCTTTGCGATTTACAGCAGCTACCTTGAATTATACTAGAGATTGCATAATAGTATAGTTTCGTAAAAATAGCTATTGAAGTGGTCTAGGCCATTCATCAAATGTATATGCCATGTAAGGATCAACTATCGCTCAATCACGCCCCATCAACCAACCATGCCACATGTAGATCAAGCTAAGCTCCACTACATCTTCTTGGGTGTTTAAACACTACTGTTTATAACTTAACTTCATACAATCCTTGTTTAAGTCATTTTGTCCATTAAAAATATCTCCCAAGAATGCTAGACCCTCGCGCTTCAATTATTGCACTCTTTGATACATTGCCAAACCTTAAACCAATGATGAGGTAAAACTTAAAGGCACTCAATGTTACATCGTGTAACCCAAGCAAGAAAAACCATACAATCAAATCTTGAACTATTTCTTCATACGTACCAACATACTATCAACTATCTGTGCACTGAACTTCAAAGGGGGTAGATTTAAGAAATGACCAAAATCAGTGGTCTTGAACATTTTTTTATCTAGTGATTGTCTTTCAATCATTCAAACACCGATTCAATTGTTGATTCCATGTCGATGATGCAATATTTTATTATTTTCACCTTGTTGAACTTATGAGCTTTCGACACTAGAGTCATTTTCACATTGTAAAGATTATCAAACATAGAAAAAATGAAGGAAAATGTCCAAAGCAATTCACATATATGATACAAAAAGATGTTAATTTATGTCTAAATGATGCAAAAACATGAAAATAAATGGTACGATAAAATATGACAAAATAGTGCCAAAATATGTAACATAATACTAAATGGTGCGAAATTAGTAACAAATGATGTAAACTTTGTAACAAATAATGTGAGCTCAAGTTTAATAATAGTGCGAAACATATTTAAGCAATTGTACAACAACCATGAATCAAAATAGTGAACTAAAATGGTGCAAAAAAAAAATTACCCAAAATAATACAAAAATGACCAAAAGGTACGAAACAATAAAGTAAAATGGTATGATATAAATTACATAATTTGAACATAAATAATTATTAAAAATATGTGACATCAGTTTCATTCTCTAGTGCGAACACATGCTTCAATCAAACCTTTTCTTGTACCCAAAATTCAAACTAATAAAATACTAAAAAAAATTCAAGACATAGGCAATCATGCTCAAAAATGCATCCAAAAGGGATGCGTGAGTCCAAAAACCCATTTTCAAAAATTAAAAAAAAAAAAAAGGGCTATGATGAGAAATGAATATATATACCTTACTAAGATGATGTTATTTTGAAATTGTGTAATACAAAAAAATGAATACAAAATATTGCAGGGATGATGAGAACATGAAAAAAAAAAATTGTAGGAAACCAATGGAAAACTTAAAATAGTAGAGAGAGGAAATAGAGTTTCTTATTTAAGACAATTGAAGTCCATCACTCCGTTGTTACTTTCAAATTAATGATAAAATTGTAAATTTTCTAAAAAAAGTGAGAACACTTTAAATCGTAAATTAATGAATGGTCAAAAAAAATTTAAAGCTGTGGTGTTTGATATTTTTGTATTTATGCTTACAGGGGAGCTTGTTTAAAACAAATTCAAAATTAAATCATCAAAAATACAATTGAACCAATTCATACTTTAGAGTTTAATTTAACAAATGCATATAATTTAAATTTTTTCATATTTATTTTGTTAAAGATAATAATAAATTATTTAAACAAAAACATTAAACATAAACATATTCAAGATATTGACATTGGTAACACAAAATACATGACACTACAACTGATCCTCCAAGGTTTCTATTGGGGCATATTGTCTTATGAGTTACTAAAGAGTCTACTTATACAAAAAGAAGTAGATTTTAAATTATTAAAAAAAAATTTATCAACTACTTTGAAATTTTTTAATTATTATAAAAAAATGTTTTTTTTAATGTCATATATGTTAGCCTTGTTTTTTTTAAAAAAATATTATTTTCAATTATTGAATATTTGATTAATCAGCAAGATATCTTTTGATTTTATTTTTTAAAAAAATATTTTACTTTTGAAGAATCATTTTCAGTCTTAAGTAGACTGTCTTCTGATAAGGTTCATTTTGAAAAATAAAATAGATTTATTTTTATTATTATTTTCCTTTTAATCATTAATAATAGTGACTTTTTTTTTTTGTACCTTTTGAAAGATGATATTGATGATAAGCCACTTTAAGATTGCAGTTTGTGAGAAGAAAAATTAAGTTCGTCTCTCGCTGTTTTTTTGTTAAACAAATGATAAATTAGTATGTGAGGTTTAACTCAATTAAAAAAAGTTGATTACAATAGAAAATTTTATTTTTATACAAAATTTTAAATTAAAATTTATAAAATATGTTATTGCGTCAATAAAAAAATATTTTTTATATTTTTAAGATGAAAATTCCATTTAATAAAATTTATAAACTTTTAATTGTAATATGTGAAAAAGACAATTATCTCTCTCTCTCTCTATATATATGTATTAAAATTTTATAAATAAAAAGTAATTTTTATGTAGTTTTTATATATTTACTTTTAACTACAAAAAATTAAATGATAAAAACTCATAATAAAAAAATAAAATCAAAAGTTTCTTTATAAAAATTACTTATAAAAATTGACCTTTCTAAATAAAAATTTATGTAAATAGATTATGAATTTGTTGAATCAAATTAAATAACAAAAAAACATGATGATTAATTGTTATAAAGATATAATTATCATCTTTACCCTTTAAAAATCACATAGTTAAAATTGATGAAACTTATTAGATGGAAGTTTCACTCAAAAAAATATTAAAATATATATTTTTAATTGACCTAATATATTTTAAATCTTAACATAAAATTTTATACAAAATACATTTTTTAAATTTAATTAAATTAAAATATTTTATAATTTGCGACTATTATTTTTATTAATTTCTTTATATATTTAAAAATGAAGTCACAAAAATGCATAGATAGCTTATTTAATTCAAAATTATATTAAATATATTATTTAATTCAAATATTATTATATCAATTTATTGAAGCGATAAATAAATAAAAAAGAAACTTTTATTTTACTTTTTAAAATTTTATTTTATTTTCAACAAGCAGCTTTTTTTTACCATCAAATTAATTAATTTCAAAAAATCTTCCAACATTCAAAAAGAAGGTTGAGTTTGGTTCAAATTTAAAGTTTGAATATAAAATTTAGATTAATTTAAATTAAAAAAGTGAATTTATTATAAATTTTCATATTTACTTTTTTATTGTGATAATAATAAATATTATGTTTATATTTTTAAATTATTTTGTAATATTCAGCGACATTGATGATTGAACTAAATAAGTAATTTTACATTTTAATATAATTATGAAAACCATGATATTAAGCAAAAAAAATCTTAGTGTATGAAATGAAAAGGTCAAATCCTTACACTCCAACTTGCTACATTAATATAATTATAATATAAGATATTTTCTATTAATTTATAAAAAGTATTAGTATCATATCTACGCCTAAACCAATTTTAAGGTACGCTCTGGTCAAAAAGCGTGAAAGACAAAGTCGTAAGGCTTGCCACATGGGGCGCTTGGGAATCCTATTGTCCCTTCTAATTGACTAATTCTCCACAAAGCTTTGATTATAATCCCACCTAATTTTTCTATATTTTCCTTATGTTAGTAGGTAGGTCGAACTTTACTAAACTGACAGCTTGGTGATCATATCCTTTTTTTTTTCTTTTACTTAGAAAATTTTAAATTTGACATTCTAGTAATTCATAAGAATCTCTTTGGTTATCATCAATTGTGTTAGAAACTTTAAGAAAAAAAATTAAGCTTATTTATTTGCTAAATTAACATTTTTTGAGTGCCAATTATGTTTTATATGTTTAGGTGAGAAAATCAAACAAAATATATATATATATATATATATATATATATACATATGTATACACGCGATCACTTAACTAGATCAACTATAAAAAGTCAAATTATCACAGTAAATATAAACCAATTAGAAAGCAACAAATCCATCGTTATATTAGATCTGAAATATGCAAGATTTTTGCATGAGTGCAATTTAAATTCAATATTTTTTTTATTTTATTTGTTTTTATATTTAAATTTTTAAAATTTTCATTTATTTATCATCAAAATACCGTCTTCAATGAAAACGATAAAATGGCATTTTGTCGTTAAAAATTGATGAAATTGTCTCTAATGAAACGACAAATTGATTCCTTCAATTTGGTGTAACACTGTAACTGCATCAAATTGGTATAATTTTAAAATAATTTTTTTTATAAATTATTTTTTAAAAAGTTTTGAATCAAAGATATTTTTGATCAATAACTTAATAAATATATGATATTATTATAAAAAAAATTATACCATTAAGAATATCTAATCAAGATCTTTAAAATAAAACTAATATTTAATATATAATTTTATTTTATTTAATTAATAACAATAATAATTTATCTAATTAATAATAAAATTATATATATTATTAAAATTATTATTTAAAAATATATAAAATTTTAAAATAATTTATAATTTATGATATAATTTAAATATTTACATGAACATGATAAAAATAAATTTTTTTTTCAATTGATAACACAGTACAATAAATATGACAACACATTAACGATTATAACTTAAACTGAAATTACAACATTAATTAAAATTAAAATACTTTAACAATAATAAACTAACTTTAAAACTATTTAGAATGTGGAAAACTTATCTCCACTTCCTCCCACACCACCAAAATACTGATCAAAAGAATTAAATGATCCACTCACTCATTCAGATTGGTGATCTCGAACTCGTTTTGCAAAAATATTTTTATAAAATTTAATTGATAAATTATTAATTTTAAAATTACTAAAAATTATAATTTATTATATAATATTAATTTTTTAAAAAAATAAATATAAATTAAAATTTTAAATTATATTAATTATTTTAAAAATATTTATAAATTAATCAATATTTATAAATATTTTTATTAATAATTATTATTTATATTATTAAAATAATATTATAACACCAATTTTTTTGTAAATGAGTTGGAGATAAAAAAAATTTGATGTTAGAATATTCTAAAAAGATTCTTTTTTAACATCAAATTGGTGTTAAATTTAGTGTATAGGGTTGGAGATAGCCTAATAATCTATTAAAAATAAAAAAAAATCTATCCACTATTAAGTGTTTAAAAAAAAAAATGTTCTTATCAAGATTAAAATGTCGCTTATGAAAACAAAAGTATCATTTTTTATTTTTTTAATATATATTTAAATATTTTGTATTAACTTAAGCGTCAAATATTTTATTTCTTACAAATTAACTCGCCCTTTCAACATGATCTAAAAATATGAATTTTAATTTTTAAATAATAATATTAAGGTTATAATCAATTATTAATTATTAATTACTTAATGTTGATTATATCAATTTCATAACAGAAGGTATTTTTTTCATCTGTCAAGCCACCCATTTAAAGGACAATTAACAGGTTGACTTTTCTTTCATATTCTACAAGTGTTAGTATGGCATAGGTGTTACCTAGAATCATTGGTCCTTCACATGTATATATTTGAAAATATTACTTTTAAATTACTTTTTCTCTAGAATTATAAAATCTTTTAGTGATTTGAGACATCTGGTTTTTAAAAGAAAATTAAAATTATATTCAATTTATTATATTAAAATAATAAATAAAAATATAATATAATAATAACAAATTTTATATAGATATGAGGATTTCAAAACAAACAATATCTATTGTTAATTATTTCAAACTACTTTGTGTTTGGGCTATTTTTTATTTACTTTATATAATTACTAATAATCTAAATCTACATTTATGTGATTTTTTAATTATATTTACTTAACTCTGTCATGGTTATTCATCCCGAGCAATCATCGATTTAGTTGAAAGTTCATACAATTATTAATAACTTAAACCCACACAACTGTGATTTTTATTATATTTATTTAGTTAATGTCAAGGTTATCCGCAGGCAAAAATTGATTTAACTGAAATAGTGATAGCCTCAAATATTTAATTAATAAATTTGATATAATAAGTTTTTTTCTTTTTTTGTTAACATTGCATTACCATCATAACCTTTTATGTATTGCATCGGTTATTTAATAGTTATCAAGTTAACAAGGTTTAGTCATATTGAAATTTTGAAGCTAATAAAGTATATTTTATAAAAAAAAACTATAAAATTCGAAGTACGAAGAGATATGGATAAATAGAAAAGGATTCGTTTGTATTAAAAAAGAAAAAGAAAAAGTGTAAATAAATATGGTATTCAAATCCTTGTTTTCTCTCACTTTCTATGGAAAGAAAGATCAAGTCTTGTCTTCTATGTATGTTTTCTTTTCCCTTGTCCTTTGGTGCCTAAACTTGCATATGGGTATACTTATGGTCATTTTGGTGTTGGACACATTAAATTAAGAAGTAAATTTGGACTAGAAGTTTGTGAGAATGGCACAATATATCCGAGTTCATGTACCTTAGATTGCGTGTTGGGCACGTAGGCTTTATTGATAAGCAATGTGGGTTTTAAATTGCCGAGACTAAACTAAAGACATTGGATTGACCAATTGAGGTCCCAATTTCTTTACCCATTTGGAAGATGACATTAAATTCTCTTTATTGTATTCGAGCTTAAGTTGTCAAATCAAGCCAACCTACGGCATAAATGCATAGAAGGTATTCTTCACATTCAATATTTATTACATGTTTCTACGTGTTTTAATCAAGAGAAACATTTTCAAAGTGTTCATTATTCTTGTTTTCATCTGTCACAGGTCGGTGAGTTGAAGTATGGGTAAGAAGGGTATAATCGTAACTTTGATCCAAGATTAATATAATTAAAGATTTAATTTTGCATACTTATATGATAATAAATGAATTTAGGCTTTAAAATTAAAAGGTAAAAAAGTAAAAAGATGAGAAGCACTAAGTCGGCCTACCCAATCAATATCCAGATCTGCAGGATTTCCAACCAAGTTAACTACAAATTAATTAGAGCTTTGGCAAAATTCTTAATGACCTTAGCTTCTGATTGTAATTAAATTAAACACAAGAGCAGTTACCCAGCAATCAATAAGGAGAGCAAAACAAGCCGGGTCAAATGGGCCCATTATGAGACCCAACTGAAGCCCAGATCCAACCACATATACGTAGAAATTCACAACCTTCAATAATATTTTTTTTATAAAAAAAAAAAAGAAATAAAAGAGTGAAGGAGGAAGGCAAAACAAGCAGAAACAGGTGAGGAAATCGGGTATCAGATTTCCTCTGTTTGCTTTATTTCTCCATTGGGCTGCTGAGAAGAAGCAGCAAGCAACTAGCACTGAGAAGTGGTACCATTAACTGTTTGGCAAGTGGGAAAGTGAATCTAAAGAAGGAAAAGCAGACATCAACGGAGCAGTACGACTGAATTAGATGCCTTGAATCAAGTTGCCCAATGGGGCCTCGGTGTCACCCCGAATCAAGGAGGTTCCCAGCGAAAAAGGACAGACCGATGTCACTGTCAGGCGTGGATGATAAAATTGGAAGCTAATCGCTATCCTTTAGAGCAAGTTGACCCAGTGGTCTTTTCTTTGTGAAGTCTGTTTTGGGCTTGATATGATAGGTGTCTTTTGGTCTTTTCATAAAGAAAAAAATTCAAGTTTATTTGGTGAATGGAATAGGTCTAATTTTTCGCTTTAATGACGCTTGACATAATCACATATTCAGTGAATAATAGTGCAGATGCTATTTGCTACCCGTCTGACAGCCTAAACATAGCAGTAATGTTAATTAACCAGCTGGATGGGCCCCACCTAATTGTTAGACAGCAGCTTACATAAATACAAAACAGATTTTTAACGTTAATTATCTAATCATAATAATTATTATTATACATATTAGTAAAATTTTATCATATTTTAATGATATTTATTAAATAATAATTATTAATACATATATAGTTACAATTGTAAACATTAATCGTTAAAATATAAATTTTTAAAAGTTATTATTTACAATTGTCTTTAAAATAAGTCTATAATTTTTTATTTTTAAAATTTTATATTAAATTAATTAAAATTAATTTAAATATAATAAAATAATATTTATTAAATCATACATAAAATTAAACATTCATTTAAAAAATTAAACTGATAAAAATTAAAAATTAAAAAAATTATATTTTTTATATATTTTTATTATTGATATATAAAATATAAAAAAATGCAAGTTAATGTAGGTAAAATGAATCAGACTTCAAGGCTCAACTATAATTGAGTCTAAAAATATTTTCTACCACCATTAATCCCAAGCCCCAAAAAAAAAAAAAAAAAAAACTCAAACCCACAACAACATGTTAAGGTACCTACTACAACTAAGCCCAGGTTACAAAGTATGGTGCAAAAAATAACTCAGTCCATAAGAATATAATAAGATACAACAACATTGCCCTTCTCCTATTTTGCAGAATCAGTTCGTAATCTCAATTGCCCATTATCAATTTCCTAAATCAAGCATCATCCAAGTGTCATATGAGAAGGATTTGTGTATGATGATGGTTAATAGTGGCGAAATGAGACTAAAGGCGTTAGTGGGTTTTGTCCATTTTTTCTCTAAGGTTATTGATGATGCATGAATTCCCTAGTCTATCACATTGCTTGCATGTTGATTTTAAAAAACTTAATGGAATCAAACTCATAACCCAAAATTCTAAAGTGGAAACCCAGATTGAAGGATAATAATTATCATAACTATTGACAACTATAATGTTCCTTCACCTGTAATCAGAATTTTGAGCAACAAGTAAAATAAAAATAAAAATGTAACACTATGTAATAAATATTTATTTATTTATTATATTACATCTTATTTAACATTCCACTAACAAAGACATGTTTTTTTTTCTAGTTTTTGAGAAAATGGCAAAAACTAAAAGCCATGGCTGTAAGGTGTTTAACTGCTCATGATTGGCAAATTCTGACGGCAGTCAGCATCAGAGTAGCCAGTCTCTCCTTCTTAGGTTCCAGCTCCTTGTGCTTTGTTACTGCCTCTTCAAAGAACTCCACAAGTTCTTATTCAAGCTCGACTTCGTCCTCGCCTTTTCGGTATCTTGCTTTCTCTAATTTTCTGATTTTGGATCTGACCTTTCCTTTTTATTTGCTTTTCATTCATAAATCTCTTCCCTCTTCGATTTCATGTTGATTATTTATAAAAACCATGGAATGAGTGCTCCAACCATTTTTGTTGAGACTGTGTGACGGTTTGAACTTTTAATGAGCGTGCTTATGTTTGCCTGCACATCTGACTTGGGCTGGACAATGTCTGCCTTAATTTTATATAGACCATCAACTATTAATTGTTGTCCATATTCCCCACTGATACATGTTGTGACATTAATCACACTTTTAATTTTCTATTCTCATTGATTATTACTAAGTTAAACTACCCTGTTCTTAAGTTTTGAAGCATCACAATCTGTGAAGAAAATTATTGAAATCTTTACATGCTTAGAACAATGGCTGGAGGAGCTGCTGACTATTAATTTAGGAACAAAAATTTGGGGATCAAGGTAGATAGCTGACTTTTCTTCTTTGATTGGGAACTACACTTGGGCTTATAGGTTTCAATCCAATTTCAAGAGCTTCAGGCTTAGCCAATTTTATGTTGCTGTTTTTTTTTTAATATATTCTACATTTTTATCTCTTTTTGAAAATGAAAAGAGATTAAAAGTCACGGAAGAAGTGAAATGAATAGAAAAAAATGATATAAACAACTGAATCTGATTGACGAGAAAAGATTGAAAATCATTAACATTGGGCAATTGTATTAGAGTAGGATAAAAAAATATATCAGACAATTCAAAGAAGAGGGTTAGCGTTGAAATAGATTCATGAGAATACCACTAACCCAAGGGGCAAAAAAGTGCCCCAAAAGGGCAAATGGGTGCCAAATGGGAATGAATTTTATGAAGATAACCTTCTTTGGAGGAGATTTATGGGCAAGAACTGCTTAGTCTCAATATCAAGTAAATTCAATAAGGATAAAAATGCATCTTCATCATTTCAATAAAAAAAATTGGTATATTAAACTGGTTATCATTAAGAAAAATAAGACAAAGTTGATGTTTGATAGTGAGGGCGTGAGGTGCTGTTTCCCTTTCTTGACTTGTATACTTGATGCTCTTATTAGAGATTTGTTATTCAACTAGCCTTTCTTTCTTGATAAGCCGAATATTATTTTGAGAACTCATGATTAACTAGTTATTGAAAATAAATTTGATAATATGTTATATACAACTCTGTAAAATAAGAGAAATTATAAATAAAACCAAGCAAAAAAAGACACTCTTCTAAGAAACAAAAGAAAGATCAAAGAGAATATAAAGGGAGTGCCTTTAGTAAAAAAATCCTAAATTTAAAGGTTACATTCATCATTTAAGATCCGACAAGTATATTTTAATGAAAGATGCTAGAGGTTGAAAGGATCCGTTATTCCTAGAAAAAAGAAAACAATGAGAGAAAAAATTAAGAAAAAAGTTTTGATTGATGAGTTATATACTTTTATGATCAAGCAAAATAAACTAAAAAATTAATAAAAAATAAAAATGAAAATAGAAACACATTTTCAAAACCAAACGTTGAAGGGAATCCGAAGAAGAGGTGAGACATTTTTCATTGCCAAAACTTCAAAAAAGATTTTAATAGGATAGGGCAATGCAAATTTGATACTTAAAACTCTCCTCATACCACTACAAAAATTATAATGAGCGACAGTGATTTAATGATAGTTCTTGAAAAAACTGTCATTAAAAGCATCACTAACAATTTTTAATGTGAGTTCTTCTAAAACTGTCATTAAAGGGCGGATTTATCACATTTTTCACATCAGTTACTATTTAACTGACATTAAAAGGCACCATTTAACATCAATTCTCATGAGAACTAAAGTTAAATCTTTCAAGATTAAACCCTTTAACGATAATTCTAATGGAATTGTCGTTAAAAGCTTGCATTAAGCCTTAAACCTAGCTACCATCTTTTTCTCTAGAAGTAGCAGTAGCCATTTTTGAAGAAGCAGCCACCCGTACGCACATCTCTTTCTCTCCGTTGTTCTCTCCTTGCTCCTTCATCTCTCATTTGTCTCAATATCTACAAGGAGAAGCCACATCCTCCCCCTCCATTTGTTCTTCATCTTTGACATTCAAACATGTAAGTATTTCGATAAATTCAATTTTTTTTTATGAAAGTTAATTTTTTCTCCAATTTTTATTCCATATGGTTTTGATTTAAAGAATGAATTGAGAATATATGTATATTATTTTGACATTTTCTTCATTAAGTATATTTGGCAAATATTTATTGATGAAATTTAGGTTTTTTTATAAGTATATTTGGATGAATATTATATATTGATGAGTATATATTGATAAATTTATTGTTTGATAATATTTAAGATAATTAGATTAATTGATGAATTAAGTAAATTTATAGTTACATGAATTTATATTTTAATGAATTAAGTAGATATTAGTTAGATGAATTTATATTTTGATAAATTTATATTTAATAAATTTTATTAGGTAAGATTAATTAGTATATTTTATAAAATTTATATTGATTTTATAATTAACTTAATTTAATATTAGTTAAATTTTAAATAGATAATTAATTAATTAGATCATTGTATAGTAAATAATTAAATGTTATCTAAATTTTATTTAATTTACTAGCTAGTTAAATGCTTATATGATGATTAATTAGATGTTAATTAAATATTGACTATATATTAATTAACTAATTAATTATTAATCATTTATTTAAATTTTAATTAATTAATTTAATGCTTGTAAAGTAAATAATTAAATATTATTTAATTTTTAATTGATTTACTAGTGCTTATAAAGTAATTAACTATGTATTAATTAACTAATTAATTATAGTTTATTTACTTAGATATTAATTAATTTTTTGTTAGTTATATGTTATTTATTTAATTATATGCTAATTAATCATTTGTTATTTAACTAATTAATTAATTATATGCTAATTTAGTTAAATATATAATTAATTACAAATGTCAATTAGTTCATTAGAATTTCGGTTACATGTAATTTTTATATAAATGTCTAATATAAAAAGTTTTGAACTTCCGAGTGGATAAAAGTTGGATGTTCGTTAATGGAAGGTCAGAGGCATATGATGTAAGGATGAATAACTTTTTTAGATTTTGTTTTTTAAAATAGTGATAATTTTGAATTAGTTCGGTGTCCGTGTATTAAATGTGGTATTATGAAGCGACATACTTCATGTGAGATAAAATCGTTTGTATGTATATCGAGTTGATAGTAGCAATTAAAATTGGATAAGGTATGGATAAACTTATATTGTTGGGTCTTCTACTAGTAGGAATGCCAAAGTTTTTAGGGAAGTAATACACATCAAAGAAGTTGATAATACTGTAGAAATGATACAAGAGGCATTTGTAGAGTATGATAGTAATCCTAACCACTTTTGACAGATTCCTTAGTGATGCCGAGAAAATTCTGTATCTTGGATTAGTGAAGTTCACCAAACTATCCGTTCTAATTAAATTGTATAATTTAAAACTAAAATATGGTTAGTCAGATCAAAGCTTTAGTGATATTTTAAATTTGATTGTTAAAATATTGCCTGATAATAAAGACATGCCACATTTATATATGACACTAAGAAAATATTGAATGCATTAGGTATGAAGTATAAAAAAATCCATAAATGTCCAAATAATTACTTATTATATCAAAAGGAGTTTCAAGATGATATCCAATGTCTAACTTGCGAACTTTCAAGATGGTAAATAATAAAAAACAGTAACAAAATAAAGATTGTTGTGCCTACTAAGGTGTTATGGTATTTTTCACCGATATAAAGGTTTAGAAAAATGTTCAGAAGCTCTGAAGTATCAAAAAACCTTACATGGCATTCAAGTCAAACAAAAATCAATGGTTAGTTGAGGCACCCATTAGATACACCATCATAGAAATTAGTTGACTACATGTGGCTAGAGTTTGCTTTAGAGCCAAGAAACTTGAGGCTTGCTATATCAGTTGATGGGATTAATCCATAGAGTACATCAAGTAGTCGATATAGTTATTGGCTGGTGATTATAGTGAACTATAATTTATCATCATGGTTAACAATGAAGAGAAAGTTTATGATGTTGAAGTTTCTAATATCAAGTCTTAAACAACCTGATAATGATATCGATGTCTACTTGGCTCTGCTTATAGAAGACTTGAAAATATTGTTGAACATGAGTGTAAAAGTATATGATGCATACCGTAATAAGTCATTCAACTTGAAAACTATTTTGTTATAGACAATCAATGATTTTTCTGTATATGATAATTTATCTGGTTATACTATTAAAGTCTATTATACTTGTCTTGTCTGTGCTGAGAACACACATGCTAGTCACTTAAAACATAGTAAAAATATGTCATATGTTAGACATAGAAGAGTCTTACCACGATATCATCTTTACCGTAGACAGAAAAAGGCCTTTAATGGTGAACAAGAAGTCAGAATAGCTCACAAATCATTAAGCAGTGAAGAAGTCTTTAAAAAAGTTCAAGGTTTACTAAATTCATAAGGAAAGATGAAGAAATGAAGTACAGCAAACAAAGAAGATGTTGTTGCACAGTGTTGGAAGAAGAGGCCTATTTTCTTTCACTTACCATATTAAAAGTCCATGCATATCAGACATGTTGTAGATGTCATGCACATTGAAAAAAATTGTTTATGATAGTCTTCTTAGGACATTGGTTGATATTCTTAAAAAATCTAAAGATGGATTACTACTAGAATGGATCTGAAAGACATTAGATTAAGGTCTGAATTAGAACCACAAGTTTGCAGTAATCGTACATTTCTATCGCCTGCATGCTATACTTCGCTAAGGGATGAAAAAGAAAATTTTGTAAAGTTTTGAGTGACATTAAAGTGCCAGATGGTTATTTTTCGAATATAAAAAATATAGTTTCATGAAAGACTTAAAACTGTATGGGTTGAAGTTACATGATTATCACATCTTGATGCAACAACTTTTACCTATTGCTTTACGAGGTGTGTTACCCAAACATGTAAGATATGCTCTTATTAGACTTTGTATGTTCTTTAATATGTTGTGTCAAAAGGTGATAGATGTGTCAAAGTTGGATGAAATCCAAAACAAACTTGTGACAATACTTTGTTTGCTTGAGAAGTACTTTTCTCCCAGCTTCTTTAATATTATGGTCCATCTCGCTATTTATTTTATTAGATAAGTAAAATTATGTGGTCCCATGTACATATGATGGATGTACTCATTTGAAAGATTTATAAAAGTATTGAATAGTTATATTCAAAATTGTAATAGACCTAATGGTAGTATTGCTGAGTTGTACATTACAGAAGAGGAATTAGAATTCTGCGTGAGTTATTTATTTACTATGGATGTTATTGGGATTCTTCCATGGAAGAATATATTTGATCACTCAACTCATAATGGAAAAGCTGTAACTAGTGGAAGTGTCGAGAAAGTTGATAATGTTCACATTTATTAAGCGCACTTGTATGTTTTGACGAATACGAGCGAAGTTCAATCATAGATAAAGTAAATTTTGCAATTTATTATTCATTGAAATATCAAATAATATTTGAATTATTGTCTGATGATTTATTCTTAATATGTAGTGAGCATTTAAATCAATTAAGGATCGACAATTATATTAAGTCAAAATGACTTAAATGGTTATATGATGAATAGAGCCGAACGCACATGGGTAAAAATGCTTGCACTTGTCTAGATATTAAATCTATTTCTAATATAATTCATCTAACATATTTTATGATACAGATTGAGAATAAATTTTTATTATCCAATCATAATGTCTCATCAACACTACGATGAATTGCCCATGATCCTTGATTCACAGTAATCAAGTATCTTGAATATATCATCAATGACTGTTGATTTTACATAAAGTAACGAGATAACTCAAGGATCCATCAAAACAGTGGTGTTATTTTAGTTGTCAATACTATGCAAATCTCTAGTGCTAAGGATAAAAATCCAGTATACGGTGATTTTTCATTTTATAGAGTTATATAAAAAATATGAGAACTAGATTACACAATATTTAGAGTTTCAATTTTCAAATGTGATGGGATTTAAAATAGTAGCAATGTCAAAGTTGATAATTTAAGAGTTGCACTAGTTAATCTTAATCGAATTGGACACAGAAATGATCAATTTATATTGGCTTCATAAGTAAGACAAGTAGTTTGCATTGAAGATCTACTTGATACTAAATGGTCCATATTATTGTCAATACTTTAAAAAAGACTATGATGAAGATGATTTGTATGATATTAATGTGGATCACATGTCTTTTTGTAAGAATATGCCACATATTAATCTATTTGACTAAATGGATGAACCTTATCTTACATATGCTCGAAAAAATAATGAAGGATTATGGGTTTGAGTAGTCTTTAAGGTAGTGTTCAATTGCCCAATGTGTTAAAGTTATAATTATTTTTATAATTTTTTATAATTTTATCATGTTATATCATGTCTTGCATAAATGATGTTAACCATATGTTATTTTGTTTATAGATTTAATGGATCCTTCTGAATGCTCAAGTGAAGGCTCTGAAGGACCCAAAAAAAAAGACATCACCAGTATGCCTAAGATAATCAAGAGTCATGCTTTTGGTGTTAAGCTAATAGTCAAGTAAATGATAAAAGTCAACCAATTGGGAGGAATGACACCCATTTTAATAGCTACATTAGGGTGGTAGTACATAATAAGTGCCCATAAATATCGCGAATTGACACTCAGTAAGCAGTGAAATGAAAAATAAGATTTGGAAGACAATATTGGTAAGTAAAATAAAATACAAAGTGTTGCTTTTCAATTTGATTATTGTTAATTATTTTGATTTGTATTAACATGATTTTTTATAATACATTGTAGGAGACATATGATATTGATACGAGTATGAAAACGTATGTACTTCAGTCTGCTGCAAACAAATAAAGGAAGTTCAAGACTTATCTTACGTCAAAGCACATAGTCCCTCGCATGGATGACTTAGAATTTTTGTCATTTCTAACTGAAGAATATAGTAATGTCATAGATCTTGGGGTGTGGTAGGACTTTGTGAACTCTCATCTAATAAAAGAGTTTCAAGTATGCAATTATAGTTAGTAATGTTTTTGTTTATATAATTTTTTTCAAAAGTTCAAGTGTATTGGTCTTACAGTAAATGAGGCAAATAGCAAAAAAAAAAAAGAAAAAAGAATGTGTACAACCATCGTCTAGCTAAAAAGGGGTTTGTAAGCTGGAGAGTGAACTTGTAAGTTATTTTTTATGTATTATCTTATTGATTGATAGTAGTTGTAAATTTTAAAATATTAACATGTTCACTCTTTATATTAAAAAAAAAAAAGCAAGCATTGGATAACGATGAACAAATTGATTGTGTCTTGTTGTGGAAGGCTTCGCGATAGAATAAAAAAAAGAGTATGTAAATGATGTGAGCTAATTATGTGGGGAAAGAATTATAAGTATAATTGAACCTTTTTTTTTGTAGTAATAAAGTTCATATTGATTGATTAATTTTACCATAATATTGTAGGATGAGTTGATGACTAAAGCACATAGGGTAAATTTAAACCCTATGGTTTAGAAGATGTGCTTATGAAAGCTCTTAATACACCTAAACACCCTGGACGTGTTAGAGATCAAGGATTTGGGGTTACTATGTTATCTTATTTTAGGAAGGCCAAAAAGTTAAGTATCCCTGAAGGTATGCAATTGGATCAGCAACAATTGCTATAAAGAAGTTTTGACAAATACTGTGACGAACAAAACTAATGTCTAGCTAGAAAAATCTACAATGCAATTTAGTTCGAGTAAAGCTAGCAACAATCTGGTTGGATTACTAGAGAAATAAGAATATCAAACACTTCAATCACCTATGCCAATCACACCACCAGCACCTATACCATACAGCAACAAAGTATGTTGCATGTTAATCATAGTAGATTTGATGTTAGTAATATTAAGAATGTAACTTGTATTTTTTTGGATCATTGTGGTGTGAGCCATGTCAAATGTTCATCCAGTCATTAGACTATATAATAGCAAGTGGGGTTATCTTTACGGATCACACTCCTAATTAAATAATCCATGAGCGTTTACTATTTGCTAATGATGTTTGGGTGACAATGGATGTAGCTATTCATGGTGATACACAATTGCCTCGCCCAAACCCTGATGATGGAATGACTAATGTTTTTTTGTGCACTCGATTTAGTTGTTGTTTAGCGTGAGAATGAGTCATTGTTGGTACACATGAGGTAATGTTTTTGCAAAATGCATTTTATAAAGTCAACTTATTAGTGCTAATTAACTTTGTAAAGTTTTTTCAGTTATCGACTAAAAAGCAACAAGGCAAGTTGCCAATTAAGAAGGCACCAACATTGACAAAACTACAGTCACCATAACAAATATTTTTTATTAAGCTACCACCAAGATTACAGAAAATGTTTAATTATGTGAATAAGGTGATGTCACATAATAAAGCAATACACATACTTTATATGGAAGTCTCTACTTTTAATGGACATGTATTCATGATCCGAAAAGATATCATCCAATTTTGTCACATGGAGAAGTTAAGTGTCACCATCATTCAGGCTTATATTATGTACGTATGTATCTTAAATAAGTTTAGCTATATCATATTTATGTATTTTTTACTCTTTTTATTCAGTAAACTTTATATAAATTTAGTTGCACTTGGCTTGGGGTTGTATTTGTTACTCTATCAACATTATCATATGGGATATCTATAAGTATAGACACCCAAGCCTGTCACCTTGCCAATAGAATGATAGATCCATATGATAGAGGAATAGTGATATATTCGTATAACTTGAGTAAGTCTTACACTATTCGAAATTTATTTGAAATTATTAATAGTTTTGATCATATTATTTTTTACATTTATTTTTGATAATGTATGTTTCATTGAATGTTAAAAGTTTTTGAGTTTCACACTTTTGTATATAGCATTTTTAATCCTTTGAATCATGGTTCTTGTCAAAAACTAGATCAACTTATGTCTATGTAAGTGAAAATATTTTTCATTTATGTTGGTATGTATTTTCTTTTCTACTTTTAAGGTTTTGATTATTTATTGTTGGTAGTTCTTTTAAATTATTTTAAGCTATTAATAAATCATGTGATAGACACATTTTTAGGAATATTCATGCTAAAGTATGTATATTTAAATCTATATGTGATATTAGTTTTATTTATTTTATAAAATATAATGATAAAAAAATTTTAATTTAGTATCCATATCAACATTCAAATACTGAGTGTGGATATTATTTTATAAAATTTTTAAAGGACAACATTGATAAACATGACAAAAATATCCCATATGCGAAAATGATAAGTTTTTAAGCATCTACTTGTGTAATTACTTTGGCAACTGATGTACTTACTAGAAGCTTTAATCGAATTAACTTTTTTTTTTATAAATATAATTATGGACATAGATACTTATACTCAACCGGATATTAATGAAGTTAGAAAGGAGGTTGGACAATTTCTTTAGAACGTCATATTAGAAAGTTGAACCTTAAAAATTTTTGTAGACATGAACATCATTGAATTTATGTAATTGAATTTTCAGAATTGTGTATGATAATGTGTATTTAAACTCATGTATTATACACATGAAATTCGTTTATGACATCAAGTTTTTCCTTTCTTCATTTTTTATTACTTTTTGGATTGAAATATGAAAGAAGTAATTAATGATGGTTTAAGTGAGAATGATATTAAAGTGTACTGAAAGAAAAAGTTATTTCATTCATTGAATCGTGTTGATGTATATGAGATAAAGATATGTAATTGATGTAGAAGAGATGGAGAATTTTATATATACAGGTTTTGAATCATTTGTATGTAAAAATTGTGCATATATAAAAATTATTTAAAAAATCTCATTTAATGGTAGTTTTATTAGAACTGTCATTAAATGAGGATCTTTCAATGATAGTTCATTGCAAACTAACATTAACCACAACATCTTTTAATGACAATTTTAATAGAACTGTCATTAAAAGCTTTCTTTTTTAATGACAGTTCATTTAAAACTATCATTAAAGACCTTACTTTAACAATAATTAAAAAAAAAAACTATCATTAAAAAGGGAGCCTTTACTGTTGTTAAAACACCTAATCTTTAATGATATCAACAAAGATGACAGTTTTAGAACTGTCATTAAAAGTCTTTTTTAGCTATCATTAAATCTTTTATTTGTAATAGTATCAAATATCTGATGAGCTTGATAAAAGGATCTTTCCAACTCTAAGTTAGTTGATCATTTCATTGGAATGGGGTTTTCTAAGAATATATTGTTAAAAATAATTTAGAAAAATAGAGAAAACAATCTCTCCTAACATTCTTAACTATTAAGAAATCTCCTCTAGTACAGTAAAATTATGATTCAAATCACTTTTTGTTAGATTATAAAGGTACTTTTCTAAATGCTTTCTTAAATGATGAAAATTACTTAACTAGTAAAGAAATCACAAATCCTACTTCTGATAAAGATAGAAGTTACTATCCTTAGCAAATATGGGGTACAAGGTGGAGAAAATTAAACTAACAATAGAGAGATATGGTCAAACTCCACAATTGTAGAGTTAACTAGTTTTATATATGTTACTTAGGTGGCGAAGATTGTTGATGTTGATGCATTTATGGAAGAACTTCCTTTTGAAAAAAAACCAAAGTCTAAGGACTTTGCTAAACATAAAAAGATAAGCTTTTATTACGAATAATGAAAAATGATAAGGTAAAAGGTGTTTGAGAAGAAGCTCTTAAATAAGGATGATAAGATAGTTTCTCCCAAATCTAATGATTGGTTTTAGAGTTCCCACCAACCAACGTTATGTAGGGTATATAACATTCCCAAAAGCAGTAATTGGGTCCCTATACTTTTATAATGAGAATGTGGCACTTGTTCTTAAGGGAGTTTGGGATATTATTTCACATTTCGTATATCATGTGGAACTAGAATTTGCCGATTCCAAATACTTCTATGCTATCACAAGAAAGAAAAACTATGTGCATAATTTTCCAATCCATAACAGATTTCCCTTGTTTCATTTCCTTCACACACCATACATGAAGCCTTTCCTTTAACAAAGAAATAGTGGCCCTTATAGGATACAAGAAGAAAAATTAATTGCTTTCAAACTTATATTAGGAGTGTAAAATTGACTGATAGAATCCACAAGGCTCTTGAAGATTATGACAATGATCCACTATTGAATGTCCAAAAGTATGTCTTTGATGAATATAAAAAGTGGAATCTGGTCTAGGTTGGAAGGAATAAGGTTGCTCCACTTAAGCTTGATGAAATAGAGATGCTTTTGGGATTTTCAAGAAACCACACTATGAAACTTTTCAAATTTTCTAGATATCTCCTCACAATATCAAATATTAAGGTCAATTCCAATGGAAGACAAGATATTTCTTTACAATGTCAAATTTTGAGGACGATTTCAATAAGAGAAAATATTCGTATGGCATGCTAAGGAAGGATTCTGACAACCAGATCGTCATACATCGAGGATGATTTTGATAGAAAATGAAATATTTTTCAAAACGTCAAATGTTAAGGATGATTTTGGTAGGAGACAACATTCATAGGACATGTCAATAAAGAATTTCACTAGCCAGATCGTCCTACATCAAGGATAATTTTGATGAAAAACGAGATATTTCTTTACAATACAAAATGACAAGGATGATTTTGACAAAAAAAACAACATTCGTTAGGTATGTCGAGGAAGAATTCTAAAAACTAACCAAATCATCATACATTAAAGACTATTCTAATGGAAAAATTTCAAAGTTTCAAAACTTTTCTTTACAAAATCAAATATCGATGATAATTTCGACAAGTGATAACATTCACTAGGCATTTAAAGAAAGAATTCTTACAACGAAATTGTTATAAATCGAGGATTATTCCAGTGACAGATGTGACGTTTCAAAATTTCAAACCTTCTTCTTTCAATGTGGAATGTCGAGAAGATTTGGATAAGAGACAACAGTCATAGCGCACGTCAATGAAGAATTCTGACAGCTATATCATCATACATCGAGAATGATTTTGATGGAAGACATGATCTTTTAAAATTTTTAATTTTTCTTTACAAAATCGAATGTCGATGAAAATTCTAGTAGGAAACAATAGTCTTAGGACATGTAGAGGAAGAATTTTAATAGCTAAATAAATATACATTGAGGATGATTCCGTTGGAAGATGAAACATTTTAAAATATTTACACATGTTGAACATTGAGGGTAATTTTGATGGGTGCCAAAAACTTTATATTATCAAATGTCAAGGAAGAATTTCGATAGGAGATGATAGCCGTCTAATTTCAAGAAAGAATTCTGATAATAAACTGTAAAATTCAGATTTTGCTTATCATCAAAAGATGAGGAAGAATTTTGTCATAACATGAAAGACGGGATCCTTCGTCTAAAGTCAAGAAAGAATTCCAATAAAAGATGTTAGGATCAAGAATTTTTCAATGATAAATGATGTGTTTATCATTAAAAGATAAGGAAGAATTATGTCATGGATAATAAATAACATTTATCAACCTAGTTTCATTGAATTAATTTCATTTCTATTTTTTCGTGTATAATCTACGAGAAGAAAAAAGTTTTTTTAAAAAAAGAAAAATAAGAAAAAAATAAGAAAAAGAGAGAATTCTTGAGCGAAATTTTTGAGGAAGAATCTGAGAGGGGGGAAAGAATAGGGTGAGCAAAATTTATCATCTCTTAGTCTTTGTTTTATTTTTTATTTTCAAAAATAAAATGAAAAGGGATAGCTTGGTCCATGAGCCACACATTTTTCAGCTTAAAGGTCCTGAGCTGATCTATTACTGTGAAAAGCCCATTAGATTTTGTTACAAGTCGAGCTTGGGCCATGATTTCATGAGTCGAATCAAACTTGTCCCAGCTCGTTGCCAATCCTGACTTAATGGCATCATGAGGTCAACAAATATACCTATAATATTAGATATACAATAAAATTTCAATTACTAGAAGTAACGTAAGGAATGTTCAATTGGGAATTTTACTTTTAATTAAGAAAAAATCAAGAAAAGAATTTATGTGTAATCGTATAGCTTGAAAATCCTTTTTGCAAAGTGGATCATGTAGGATTTAAGAGGTTTGTTGCCAATTTTCAACCTCTTTTCAAGATGATTTCTCAAAACATTATTAAGAATGATATTTTAACTATTTATAATATAAAATTTAAAAAGCAATATAAAGAGTTTGAGAAGCTCAAGAAAAAAAAATCAATAATGATGATATCTGTGAACATCAAATCAAACGAAAAATTACATGTCCATCACGATACACTATAAAATTGTATTTTAATATATATCAAATTTTTATTATTTTATATTTGATATGATTGCATATTTCATTACTCTTAATTCTATTCACTTTCTTCATATATCTCTTATATTTTCCTATGTCTATATCTTGAGAATATTATAAGACCTTTTCTTTAAAGTATAAATTTTGAAAACTTTCATTTTTTTTTTCTTGTAGTGGTTTTAGTAAGCACCTATAAGTTGATTTTATTCTTGCCCATGGCCTAATGTTGAAGGCATCTTATAATGACATAACCTTAAGTTTTTTTTTTTTTTGGTGGTTATTTTCTCAATCATTAGGTAAATAAGGCGATATTATTATTAGCTAAAGATTTATTTATATGTACCTTTCAAATAAAGGATACATATAGTAAGAGAAATTATTAATTTAGAATTATTGGTATTGCTATAAAATCATGATAAAAATTATTAAAAAAATTAAGATTCTTCAAATATTTAAAAAATATTAAATTATTATATCATAGTTGGTAATATGTATGTCTATTTATGTGCTAACTCTTCAAACCGAAAAAAAGCAAGCAAAACATTTGATAGATAGTTTAGTGAAGTAAAATATTGAGATCAAAGTTTTTACTATTACAATATATAAATATTCTTCTAATAATGGTATAATTTTTGTATTCAAGGCAAAATTATTTGGTAAACTTTTATTTGATGGGGGGAGGGGGTTTTGCATATGAGATGTTATGCACATATATTAAACTTTATTATTATAGATGAGTTGCATTTTTTTTTTTTTTTTGTGATGTACTTTTGAGAATTAAGGATAGTGTAAAACTTTAGTCAATTACCGGAAGAATTGAAAATTTTGAAGGAATAATCAACACTTAAAAGTTTCATGTGCTAAAAAGTTTTCTTTTGATTATAAAGCATGTTGGAACTCACATTTTTTATGCTTCAAATAGCAAGTGGATCCAAAAATATCTTTCCTATGTTGAAAAGGATGATTGAATTATAGCTACAGAAGTTGTTGAAAAATGAAAGTTTTTTCATGTTGTTAATGTATCCAACTAAAAATTGTTTTGTTAATTAAGAAGTTCTTTAGTAGACTAGATGAGTTGTGATGATGAGATTATTAAAGAAATATTTAAAAAGTATTTGATAAGTTTGAGAGATATTATCGTTTTGTGCATATAGGTTGAGTGATTACTATTATTTTGAACCTTAGATACAAATTGAAAGTGGTTAAATATTATTTTCCTATGATATATGGTGATAATGCAACTAAGGAAATTGATGAAACAAAAACATTTTTATGACTTGGTTAATGAGATTAATCTAGCGTGTTCAAGCCAGAATAATCTTGCTCTAGCATTGTAGTTCCTTCTATTTTATTGTCAAAAGGTCAAATTTTGCAGAAGGAAGTCTTACACAAGACCTTTGTTAGTTCTTACTCTAATAGTATTTTTGTGAAGACTGACTTTGTTATATCTTGATGCATCGATTTGATTCTATTTTAATGAGTCAGTTTTTATCTTGTAGTTAATAAATTTGATATCTTTAATTAATAAAAGATAAATAGAATAAAATATTAATGTTGTAACTAGTTTGGTTATTAGACATTTTTAGTGATATCTATGTTTATCATGACATCTAAATTTGTAATAGTGTCAATGGAAGTGTTGTTAGGCATTATCTAAATATTTAAGGAGCATTAATATGTTCATAAAATTATTTTTGGACAAATGTTGAAAGTAATAATAAAATTAATTCAATGTTTTAATTTTTTAAATTAAATTTTATCAAATATATTATTATTATTATTATTATTAGATTCTTATTCAAATGGCAATTACAATACTTCATAATAGAAGATGACGTTGTTTGCTAAGATGTTTTTCAAGAAGTTGTAGCTAACTACGTTTAATTTTAAACTCTATTAACAATACTAATAGTAAAATTTCTATTGTTTCCATATGTAACATTCTAAATATATATATATGGTCAAACGTGGCATGTGAGCACTCTTTTGAATTTGGAGTTGGAATTTTGAAGATGTATAAATCGGACATTGAATGCTAAATATTGTATATGATTTTATATTTGATGATTTGAGATATTATTTTTGAAGTGAAAAATTATATGGCCTAGGATATTGTGTTAATATGTTGAACTTTCATAAGACTTGATTCGTTTAGATTATTTTTTGTCCTATCAATTTAATCTTAGTTTTTGTTTTTATTAATATTTGTTAATTGTTTAAAAGTTTACTTATTGCAAATGCTTTTATATAAGTAGTTATTTAATGAATAACGAATGTATAAATAAAATATATTTATATATGTAAATACCATAAATTAATTTGGATGAGTTTGTGTATTATTTAGCTATTAATAATCAAATTTGAAACGTATTTAAATTAAAAAATAATTTTTAAATAAAATTTGGGACGGACCATGTTTAATAGGATTCAAATTCTAACACTTTTAAATTAACAAATCCAATCTACTCGTTGCCATCCTTATTTGAGACAAGGAACATGTGTTGGGAAATTTAACAAAAAAAAAAAAAGAGTTAAAGGAATTAAAATCCAATAACTTTATAGTGGAAGAACAAGAAGGATTCTAACATGACTGAAAATTGAATAAAGATCCATCATTCAAAAGTTAATTTAAGTAACTATAAATGCAGAAGCTGTTAATGAGAAAAGGTAATTAGTGGCTATAAAGTGTAATTAGATGATTAAATATAGTATTAGTAGTATGCCTTAAGGTGAATTAGCAAGAGAAACTAAAAAATAAAATAAGAAACAATGCATTGTCAATAAAATAGGGAACTCGGTCTTTTTGCTTATTTTACTTAAACTTATAATCCTTATATTTCATTCACTTCTCTAACAAAACATTGGCAATATCTTTAGAATAAAACTTTAATTCATTCTTTGCTTTAAAGTAGTGCAATGGTTCAATCACCCAATGGAATTTCATAATTATGATAGACTTATTAGCTTGTTAATTCAACATATTAAATAATATGGAGAGAATTGAGTAGAGTTTGAAAGACACCGATTGGCCATTTCAAGAGACTTGTTCTATTTGAACATTATTAATATCTAATTATTATTAATTATCTTATATAATAAAATTACCTTGTGTAAATTGTTTGAAATTAACCTTCCAACCTCTTAATTCATAGCAAGATTGGTCTGACATACAATTAATGTTCAATTTTTTAATAAAAATAAAATTGTATTATATAAAAATATGTTAAAATCACAAAAATTTAAGCTAACAAGATCTTCACCTTGTATTGAGAATGAAAGAAAAGTTATTAGAAAGAAACGTTGATTTATTTTCTTTACTAGAGATAAGATAATCTATTTTCCATTTTATACTCACCTAACAATAACTCATTCAAAAATTTTAAATAAAATAAAGTTTATAAGTAGAAAGGAGCGAACCATGAGCCAAATGTTATTTACAAACCCCGACTCACCCATATAAAATCCAAATAATCATGAACAAATCAAAATCTAGATTTCTTAATGCTTTATGGTTTTTATTTTTTTAAAATAAAAATTTATCTCATTTACATTTAATTTATCGGCTTCAAATCATTGGTCAATGCCAATAAATAAAGTAAAACTTAGATTATTCTCTTATCTGTAGATTTTTTTTGACAAATATATATATATATATATATATATATATATTTCTTTTTTTGAGTGCAACATTGCCAAGAGAAATGAAGAAAAGGAGAGAAGAGACTAGAAGAGAAAGACACGAAAGGTAGAGTCTTCGGTTTCATGCTTTTCACAATTTACATGGGTTACCATGAAACGACAATAAAAAGCAAAAAATTAGAGAAAGAAGGACGTCTACATAAGCTTTATATATCAAAAGCCTTTTGAATATTTTTCATGATGCACAGCATCAAAAGGAATCAGAAAAAAAAAAACAACTTAATAAAATCAAATAGGGTGACTAAAAACAATTTTGAAGTCATTTTTTTGATAAATTTCTCTTAAAAAGTTATTAATATTTAAATAATGATTAATTATTTTTTATATAATAAAATTACCATGCATGTCCATTGGGTGGACAGTAATTAACCCCTCTAACCTCCCAATTCATGGGACAATGGGTGCGATAAATATCTCCTGGGCAAATATCTTTTTGAATAAAAATATAAAACTTTGTTTCTCACATATATAAAGGGCCAAAAATTTGAGCTAAGTAGGTAGGATGTGCTTTATAGGAATGAAAAATAAACTAATAAAAATTTAAAAATACATATAAAAAGTGGATAACTCAGTGCTTTGTTATGTAATACAGTACTTTTAATATTTTAAAGTAGTATTTTTAAAGTGAATTTAAATTAAGTAACTAATTTTTGACGCATAAAATTGATAAAACATAAAAATTATTTAAAATATTAAATAATTATACCTTTTCCTCCAAGCTTGAATATATCCATTTCATACCATAATATAATACTATTTCTTAGAATGTTAGAACCACTCAAGATTAAGTTAGTGTCAATATTAGAATTTTATCTAATTATTATTTATCCGTTTGCCACCAACCCCCTCTGCACTCTCATCAATGGGTCACTGTCACAAATCCAAAGTTCCAATGAGGAAACACAAAACAACAGTATCCAAACTGGCCTTTACTTCAGAGTGGACACGTGTCAGATCCCACTTTCCTTGCATCACTAAGATCAGGTCCAAATTTTTTAAGAATAAAAAGGACGCGTCGCAGTTTCTTATTGGACGACGGGACTCAGCTTAGCACATCCCATCTTCTTAGGTGTCACCACGTACAAACAAAAACATAAAATTCTAGATTTATTATTATTAGCGATAAGATACCATTTGTAATTAAATTAATCACGTGAGACGTGGCCCTCTCAAATACCTGAAATTTAAAAAACACGTTACCACCGTACACGTGGCGTATATTGGGTGGTATACGTCAGCAACTGCATGGAGGGGACATACGTAGTTCCTGTGACGGACCTTTCTTCCTGTCCAAGAAGAACACCTGTCAGTTTTAACAGGGTCTCCATCTTACAGTGTGAAGTGTGTAGTTTGTGGTGGGTCCCATCATGACCAGCACTAACCAAATATTGGTGGGCTCCCGTAAAATCTTTTGGCCGACACTTAATTTGTATTAAAATCTTAAAACAAATTAATTTAAAATTGACACTAAGTTTGCATTTATGCCCCTTAGTTTTTCCATATTTGAAACAATATAAGCAAAATCTAATGCAACAGTAGAGAAGAAAATTTTCTTTAAAACGTGGGGAGTGAATGGAAAATGTAAAAATTAAATGTTATAGGGAAAAAGACAATCGAAGTCTTAGCTGCTGTTTCATTTATCTGATCTTTACTTAGTACAGTTTTTGATATGTAGACTTACTTTATATAATGACTTTCCAGGGTTTCCATTCAAAAGATTAAATACTTTTTATCCTTTTTCTTGTTGCTGATTAAAACGCCAGATATTAATCTATGAATGAACCTCCGATCTACCCTCCCTTTCACCATTTCCGCTTCTTCTTCACCATCTTCTCCTTCTGTTGCAGACAGTATCCCAGAAAACCCTAATATACTTATATGTTAACTCTACAAAGAGCTATAACCAGTGGCCAAGACGACCACCAGGAAGAAGATGAACACGTGAGGGACATCCACGCCCTGACCCCGCCCCATCCTACACCTGCGACTCGTGGCCGCTGGGAGACAGGCAGCCAACGATCGTCGTCTTTGTCCGTGTCCAGTGAAGCTGCGTCCAGCGAGAACTTCACCACCATGAGCAGAGAATTCAACGCTTTAGTCCTCGCAGGGTCCTCCATGGATAACAACGACGGCGATACTACTAGCGGAGGGAACCAGTTGTCCAGGATTGGGGAGGATGAGATTCCAGAAGAAACCAACCCTTTAGCTATCGTTCCCGATAACAGCCCTCTGGATACTGGCCCAGATGCCAGACGGTTCGGGCCCGGGCCGACGGCGTCAACCGGTGGCGGTGTTGGTCATGGTGAGGTGTCAGTGCAGAGAGTGAAGAAGGAAGAGGTGGAGTCAAAGATATCAGCATGGCAGAACGCGAAAATCGCTAAGATTAACAATAGGTTTAAGAGAGAAGATGCGATCATTAATGGATGGGAGAGCGAGCAAGCACAAAAGGCTACGTCTTGGATGAAGAAAGTTGAGGTACGTCCAAAATAATCTGCTTTGTAATCTACTTTCATGCAGTAATTAATCACAATAAGCTTTGAATAATTTGTAATTAAGCTCATGATGGTCAAGAAGACTGATTGGAGATGATAATCATTAATTGGGTTTTTAACTTGATCATTGATTAGAGTCCATACAAATCTTAGCAGAGTTTGTCAATTAACTATGCCCACCACTAAGCGATTTGCGCAATCAGTGAATGGATTATTGGATTCATTGGGTGTTGTTTACTTCTTTAGTTAATGTAATTTTCAAAGTGAATGGATCGTTTTATCAGAAAATCAAATGCTAGATTTTGCATGGTTACGGCCTCAAAGAAAAAGGCAATACAGTAATACTTAATTTTCTAAGCCAAGAAGATTGTTTCTGAAGCTTTAAGCAATGATCAACATGGACATACATGCAAGTATTTGATAAAATAGACGGGCTAGTTCTACAACAACGAACAGATTATACAACGATTATTCATGCTAATTATAAGATTTACAATTAATCATGTTAAGATTCATAGTTAATTAACTAATCATTTACGAAGCATTATTGTATTGATATTTCTGGTGGATTAATAGTGACCAAAATGAAACGCTTCTTGTTTATGCAGAGGAAGCTAGAAGAGAAGAGAGCAAGAGCCCTTGAGAAGATGCAAAACGACGTAGCAAAGTCGCGGAGAAAGGCAGAAGAGAGAAGAGCATCAGCTGAGGCCAAGAGAGGAACGAAAGTAGCAAGAGTCCTTGAAATAGCCAATTTGATGAGAGCTGTTGGTAGGGCTCCTGCAAAACGCTCCTTCTTCTAAAGCCAAATTAATTAATTAAAGAAGAACCATTGTATATATATGCATGTTTCCTAAATAAAAAGATTGGAAGACAAAAGAGTGTGTACCCAATAATTGCATGCCCCATTCTTAAGGGTTCCTTGACCTATTGAGCTGAATGGGTACCCTACATCAAATGGGGCAGTGAATGAGTCTATCCCAAAAAAGATTTAGGCAGCATGTAATGATATGGATGCTTTAAAGGGTATCTTGAATGTGTCAACGTGTGTTGGGTTTTTGAGAAGGGCTTGTTGATGATGATGATATGGTAGTGGAACAATATCTTTTTCTTCCTTTTCACCCTTTTGGGTTTTTGTATAGTATTAATATATAAATTATTGCTTCTTGATAATGCTTGATGGCGCACCCATTAATTCATAGTAATTAAATATTTCATGTTTGATGGAACCGGTAATGCCCTTTTGACAATATCTTAAAACTAATTTAAAAATAATGATATTGTGTCAATCAGCTCGATCTCTTTCACGCAAAGCAATCAGTGAAAAAGGAATCAAATTAACTCCTAAGATTCTCATGTTGTCATAAATTTCCTCAAAATTATTCCTTTATGCTCTTGTAATTTTGTGAAAGTGCAACTGTTTAAATTTCTTTGGATTATCCATCTCGATCCTTATTATCCGTCAGACTTCATTTTGATCTTGATCATATGAATTTAAATATGTTAGCACTTTATCTTAAAGTGAGATAAGTTTATGTAATTATGTTCAATGAGAATTTGTTGTGGATTATGATGCCTCATGTGTCAAGAAGCCAAGGTATCATATTTTATTTAATCATAAAACACCAAATTTTTCTGCACATGAGGGCTTAAAAATTAAAGAGACAAAAAAAAAAAAAAAGAAATTTTTCCGAATGTTAAAGAGGAAAACACCAAAATTTTCTGAAACCATTTTCACAAATGAAAATTAAACATGGAGCTTTTCAGGCCTTGTTAAATGGCAGCCATTGGCACATGAAAGACAGAAAGGAAAGAAGGGTATGCTTGGTTACCTAGTCATTTATTCAAGCAAATGAATTATTTGTCTTCCTTCAATGAATCAACCAATGAAATGATTTGATGTAGTGGTCAATTTACAGAAACTTGTGATGTAGTCAATTATTGGAGGCAAAGAGTGCTCCTTGCACAGTTATTAGGCCCTTTTCACATACTTGATTGTGATATTTTGTAAACAACCCGTGATTTTGGTTCCAAATCAGTGCAACCGACTAATACAAATAAATGGACAATCAGGGCTGTGCCAAAGGCCATAAAGTATTTGCTGGTGCTATGAAATAATCAAGACCATGACATCTAAGTGAAATTCTGCCTCCTAAGAGTATCTCAAGCAGGAATTGCATTGAACCAATGGCTCATCATGTGGAAGCACAGTGTTCATAAAGTTGCAATTGGAAGAAGCATACGAGATTGAAACAATTGTTTTCCCAATCAAAGCTTCAATAAATTCTATAGACATCATGGTAGCTTTGCTAAAAAATGAAATAGTGAATGTCTTTACAAGTATGAAACCACTTCTGCTAGGAAAATGACACCTTTCAGATTGCATAATATCAACAACACTGTTTGTATTTAACAATGTCTCATCATTTGCTAAACACTTAGAAAATTTGTAGACAGACATGTTGGGTTAGTGACAAGATGAGGAACTTTCTCAATCAAACCCTAATTTGCAGACACTTCCCCATTACGATTATTGAAAAGCAAAGTATGATCATATGTACTGTTAAACGTCACCCAGATCAGTCTGTAGCTTCTCCCTTTTGTCCCAAATGAAAACAAGAAGACAGAAGAAAAAGAAAAAGAGAATCAAGTAGCTCTACATCTGTGAATATAGCCCAGTGACCACATCCTGCAATCTGAGCTTTTTGTTTCCTTTAGAAGAAAATTTGTCATGAATGCTTCTCAATGAGATTTAACGTTGGATGTAGAAAATTTGTCCTCTAACAGAGACTTACTTGAAACCATTTTCCAAAAGAGATGAGAAGAGTTTCATTTCTTTCTTCTATTTGAAGGTGAAAAACTTTAAATTAGTTTAACTATACACCAATTAATAGGGGAAACCTTCACCTCAATTTTGTGACGTTGATGAAAGCAGCAAACTTTTCATATGGTTTTAAATCTGTACATAGTTTCCCAGTAATTGTAAATTTATCAGAAGTGGAAAGCAAAACCGGATGCAACCATGGTATTTCGAAAAAGTATATAAAAATCTATTATGAAAAACTGATTACATAAATTCAAATAATCCAAGAGCCAAGCTGGCAATTTCAAGAGTGAGAAACAGCAATTACAGCAGTTGAGTTCATTTGGAGATGCTCTTTGTCACAAAACCTCCACATGGATGGTTGGGAGTAATATTTTCATGCAACAGTGAACTTATGGTGCACAAGAGACTACTTATGTGAAAATGCATTAAGAAAGAATGAACAGATCAGAAAGCAGGAACGATAGAAAAGAGTGGACAGAACATATTACCAGGCTCCATCTACATCTAGCAGGTCATTTGAGCCACTGCCCATCCCCTTTCCCTGAAAACGAAAGAAAAGAGAAAGTGGGGCAGACCACTTAATCGATTCCACAATGCTCATGTAATAAATTATTGCAACTTTAAGCCAAATGAATCTGCACGAGTTCAGCCAAAGATTTAGAGTTATGGATCTGTGAAATCACTAGTAAGCAATACACTGTTACATAGATTTGAGCTTAATTGCATATGGAACATAAAAGAACAACAAATACAATGATGAGAGAGATGTAGACAAGTAAACCTACAGATGAGTACAAATACAATGACGAGAGAGATGTAGACAAGACAAGTAAACCTACAGATAAATACTTGCTCTTAGCCGAAGTTTAATTCCTCTAAAAGGACTCTTAACAATTTTTACACATGAAGAAAGGAATTAAGAGATCCGCTGGTTGACAGTCCACTTTACAGCAAGAACATGATAATTATAGCATAACTCAAAGTTATCAGTGATGCAGTACTTTTCCCATAATGATTCTGTGTAGAATGCAATTACTATTGATAACCAGATGCCCCACCTAAATAAAAAGATAAACAATTGGATTTTGAACCTTTTTTTTAGTTACAGTGATACAGGTAAGCAATGCTAAATCTTGAGTGAATTTGTTTTATTTTCCAAATCATTCTAAAACAAACACTTTATCTTTTCAAGCCACATATGAGATGTATTTGTATCACCATTTGCTCAAGTCATGAAAACGCATGAGCAGTCGCCAAAACTGGCTTTCAACTGGCATCCTTGTGAGCTTGTCCCATATACTGATTCCATTATATGCACACAGATAAAGAATATTGTTTGGACTACAGACACGACTACCATAATCATGGCATCATTTTCATAATCATAATAGATCATGTGAATATTTTACCAACCCATGTAATGTTAGAGCTGCATTATAAAATATCTACACATTACCTTCTCTTTTCATCTTTTGCTCAAAAGTCCTAGTGGTATAATTAGGTACCTAAGCATATAAAGCTAAATAGTCATGTCCAGTGCAAAAGTAGGATTCCTTGCTCACTAAGGGTGTAAATAACCAAATACTTACAGCTGCAGGTTCCGAACTGCAAGACCCAGCCTCTGGTTATCTTCATCCAGGTAAGATCAGGTTATTTTCACATGGACTCTGATCTGTAACTTCTCAAGTTAATATAATGATGTAATACGGCTGCAGACTCCCCAGTAGCCACAAGCCAGGGAGAGAATATTGCCTCATAGATTGAGACAAGTTAGAAATTGTCATGAAGGAGAGATCAGAAATAGTGGGAACTTCTACTCCTTTCTACTTGCACAGGTTCAAACATGAAGGGAGATCAGAAATAGTATCATACCCCAAGTCCATCTCATGCCTTAGAAGATCCAACTTAGAATATATATCTCCACTTTCTGGATGGTCTCTGCCACTTGACACAAAATGGTGGACCTCTCTATTGATTTCAATCCCGCTACAACCTGCTTCTTTACTTAACTTCAAGTGACTCAAAACTGTTCCAACCCTTGCTGCCTCATCTAGCATCCCTTCTACAGCATACATAACTCAAAACTGTTCTAACCCTTGCTGCCTCATCCAGCATCCCTTCTCCAGCATACATATTTGAGACAAGTATGTATGACCCAGCCTCTTCAGGTGCCAAGTCAAGCAAATGTTTTGATGCTAAGATGCCGAAGTTCAAAACTCCATGTAACTTGCACTAACAAAGTTCTCCAAAGTAGAGGAATCAACAAAAGGGGCTTTTGTAAATAAACTCTATGGCTGCTGACAATTGTCCAGCCCTGCCCAAATGTTCAATCATGCAGGCAAAGTGCTCAATTACTGGTGCAATCCCATACTTCGTCTCCATCCCGTTGAGCAAGCACATGCCACATTCCCATAATCCAGAATAATTGCAAGCTTGAAGGAGCCATTGTTGTAAGCCCATCAGGTGTAAAACCTAATCTTTTCATCTCTTTAAAAGACAAAGAGTGCTTTTTGCCCTTGCCCATGAAGGGCATGAGCTGAAACCATGCATTCCAGGAAACAGAGTCATGGTTATTCATACCATTGAGAATTTGATGGGCATCTTGAATGCTTCCACATTTTGCATACATGGTGATTTAAAGCATTGCTGACAGTCAAATCATCTTCAAATCCTACCTTAATCGTGAAAGCATGAATAATTTTCCCTTTAACAAAACAAGCTTGCTTAGCAGATAACCTACTTAGCCCTGAAAAGGCAACAAAATCAGGTTTGACGCCAGCTAATCTCAGCTTACTAAACAAAACCATGGCATCTTCTTCGTCATCCTCATTCTTTTCTATGTATCCAACTAGAATTGCATTGAATGAACTTGCACTTTTATCCGAGAGACCATTAAAAACTCTTCTTGCAGACTTCAGGTTGCCACATTTTTGCATATAAATCAACTAAAGCAGTCCCAAGAATGATGTCACATGTCAGGCCAAGCTTTATTGCAGATCCGTGGAGTTGAAGTCCCAATTCCAAGTTTTTATGCTCTGAGCAGGCATCAAGAGTGGTCACCAAACAACTAGAGTCGCAAAGAATTCCAAGGTTGAGTAATAATAAAAACCCATCAATGACTTTCTCACCAAGGCCATTCCCTACATAGACAGACATAAGTGCTGTCCAAGAAATCAAGTTGTCCTATTCATTGCATAAAACATTCTCTCAGTCACTTCTACCATTCCATACTTCCCATACATTGCAAGAACTGCATTTCCAACTGGGATTTCATTCAGGACACCAAACTTAATAGCAACTGCTTGTAATTGCCTGCCAACCTCAACACATATATTTTCATTGCAGGCACTTATTATGTTGGTAAATGTATAATCGCTTGGCTCAAAACTGGCACTTAGTACAGAAGCAAAGACTTGAATAGCTTTCTTTCCGCATCCTGCCTTCCCATACTCCCAGATCATATAATTTAGACAATGCAAATCTTTGTTAACTATGCCAGTGAACATTTTCTCTGCATCATCCAAGTCACCAGTTCTCAAATACATAGAAGTCAAAGAAGTACCAAGAATAACATTCTCTAACAAAACCATGAATTTGTTCTCCTCGAATTTGATCCTCTGGCAAGGAACACGCCTGTAAAATCACCGAGCAAGCATGCTCGTTAAGAGTCTTTTGGTACCTACTCATATCACTTGTAACTAGAAATAAAGATTTACAATCACCACTCTGCAAATAACCTTTCATTAGGGAAGTCCAAGTGACGGTGTTCCTAACAATCATTTCATCGAACAGCCGCTTTGCATAGTCCTATTTGTCGAACTTACCATACTCATTGACAAGTTATTGCCCTGAAACAGATCATTTTCAGAGCCTCATTTCACTAAGAACGCATGAATTGCCTGACCCAGCACGAAATCTCCAGGATCAATAGAGATTTTCAGGAGCTGAGGCCAGTCAGCAGAGAGACAGGTCCGCTCAGGATATGAAACACTGGAAATGGAACGGAAAATTGGTTGTTTTGGGTTGTGAGTTTTGCGCATTGCATATGGGACCAAAAGAGGAGTTGACGATACTTTTACCGGGTTGTTTTGTCTTCGAAGGCTGGACCGATTGTTAAGGCTTATAAGGACGAGGAAGCGATGTGGCTGGAAACAAGGAATGCATGGCCACAGTGATTAGGCAGTCAAAAAGAAGAGTTCGTGTTCTGCCCCTGCGCTCCAGCAAGTTGCAGTGCTCAGAGACAGGATTTAGTATGTGGCATGAATCCCTCTGAAGCCTAACAAGTGATTGCTTTTCTGATGAAGAGTATGCCTCAGATTTTATAAGAATGACCCACCTTCACAAGCTTTGTTTTTGGGTGGTCAGGATGGCAAATACGCTTAAATCTTCTTCAACCTTCGCCAGTTATGATTCCATCTCAAGGTCTGTCAGTAGCCATGGAGTTAATCCTGCATGATCACATCAAGAAAATAGGAGCAGGAAGTCAAACGAGTTGGTACTTAAAACTATTGAAAGTGATCAAAACGTGTAATTATAATTAGGTTCTAGTACTTTCTCATCATAGGATCAAATTGTCATTAAATGAATAAGTGAAATGTCAATAATTGTCCAGGTGAGAAAATAAAAAGTCAAACACTCAAACTTTTTTTTTTTAATTTTTATTTTTGTACTCTGCATCATTTTCCTTTGTATTCTCTTTATTGGATAATGTTGATTTTTTTGTTGTTCTTATGAGTTTTTAAATGGTTTTTCTGATCCATAGACTAAATCCTTTCGTGTCAACATTCCATTATTTTCATATTTTTAATTATTTTATATGTGCCATAACGTAAATGCATGTTTATGATGTAACTTAAGTGATTATTGATGTGTTGATTTGCATTCTTTGATTGTGACTACTAGTTGGGTATCTCGTGTGGTGTGTTTTTATTAATCGCGATATGGTGATTATATCTTAAGAATCGTAACATAGTTTATGTTTTTATACGATGGTTAAAAAATTATGTCTTAATTCATAATTTCGCACATTATTTGATACATTCATGAGTTAATTTTTCATTTTATATTTATATTTTCTGTTTTGTATAATAATATATATATACTTGTATTATCTTTTCATTTTATTTTGTATAATCTTTTACTATTTCGTATTATGATGCTTTAATATGCTTGATTTGTTTTGCATTTCGTCACTTCTTTCGTCGATTTATTTTCATTTTATGACCTTCATATGCTACATTTAACGTGTAGATGGAATGTAAGAACTACTTGATCTCGAAAGAGTGTTGGAAGGCTAGCGCCAAGCTGTTAAAGTATTATGATACCACTGTCTTCACCAATATCAAATATGCTTTGAATAATGACCAAAAACAAAGGTTTAGTGGCACTTCTATTGGTCTTCCTAGAGTTGAGCAACAATTTTATATTTTCTGGGTTGGTTGCACATAACTTATTACTTCAAAAAATTAACCAATCTCGTGATGACGAGATGTGATTTCGTTTGGGGAAGAAAGAGGTGCATTTTGGCAAGCAGGAGCTCTATTCAATAACTGGGTTGAGATTTGGGAAGCTACTTAACGTAGACAAAATTCCAACGGACCCTTCTAGTATTCTCGCTAGATGTTTTGAAGGAAAAAACAAAGTTAGTGGTAGTCAAGTTAAGTTAAGGCTACTTGAGAGTGATTTTGGAGATGATGATGCTGCTATAAAGATCAGCCTTATATACTTTCTGAACTCTTTCATTAAATGGCATGACGAGCGACAGTATATCCTTAGTTGGCATTATCACTTAGTGGATGATCTAAAGGCATTCAATGGCTTCCTTTGGGGCACGATAACGTTTTACAACTCTATCGTACAATTCAAGAAGGTAATTATTACACGAAAATTAAAAGGTGCAGAATTGAGCTATAAATTTGTATGGTTTTGTGTTGATGTTACAGGTAACTGATTTCATTTATTTATTTTAGTACATGAAAAGCACAACTTAACTATTAAAAGGACAAGTTATAATTTATTTTAGTATATGAAAAGTAATAACTAACTTATCTATTTTTTCTTTTTGTTGAAGGTGTTTGCCTTCGAGACTATACTTGGCACAAAATAGCATGCCATTAAGGTAGTAAAATTAGTATTATCCCGAATTTATTGGTAAAAATTCGATCACAAACTCACAATGGCATTGCAGAAGCTCTTTATCAATAATGAACGGTTTTATTACTCATTTTGTGACATGTTTGGTCATTTCGTACCCAAATATTTGAAATCATGTTAACATGCCTTAAATTGGCACTTAATCTATTAAATCATGACATATTTGTTTCGACTAATGAAATCATATGTTTTTGAAACATTGTAACTTATTTATGACTATTTACTGATGTTAGTGAAAGAAAAATTAGAGCCAATTGACCTCGAGACACAAGCCTTATACTATGCGGGGCTTGAGGAAACTGTGCTGCCATTACAGCCACAAGTGGCGACACAGTCTCAAGATGATGAGGCAACTTTGAGTAGAGATGAAAAGATAGATGGAGAGATAAAGATCCCTATTTAAATTAGTCCAAAAAAGTTGCCTATTGATTTGGTAAAAGCATACAAGGTATGCTTTATTAAATTAACAATTATTTATTTCCATATGTTTTGTACTGGCTTATTTATTTTCTTGTTACTAAATGCAATGCCGAACTGATATTATTATCCCATTTTTTCAGGGATCAAGAGAATAATAATGAAAAGTAGAATAGAGTGGATCCTCAGAGGAAGGAGATAATAGAGAGGAGAAAGAAAGAAAAGACGAGTGAAAGAAAAGAAAGAAGAAAGAAAAAAGATGAGAGAAAGAGAAGAGATGAGGAAGAGAGAGGATGTAAGAAGGACAAAGTATAGGGTTGAAAGTGATCCTACAATTTCTAATGCCTCGATGCTTTAAAGATGAAGGTAAATCTCATGGATACAAGGATCGATGCGAATTATTTAGAGCTCATGGCGGCAATTGCCTTTATTCAATAGGTACTTTAACATTTTGACTTGACGAGTTGAAAACCAAGCCATGAGGATGTCAACTTGTAATTTTATGTATCTCTTGATGTGAAATCGTATATTGATTTAAAAATTGTATCATGATTTTAAAAATCGTACCTGAAATTAAAAATCATACCTTATTTTGATTAAATCATTTTTTGATGTTAAAATCGTACCCTACTTTAGAAACTGTCTCTTGGTATGGAAATCATACATGAAAAATCGTATCTTCATGTGAAAATTGTACCATTTTTTTTATCTATTTTGTGTATAGTTTATAGTCAAATCATAATTAATTTGTACATTTCGTACCTACATTTAATAGAATCACGCAATCTTTTTGTATTTGTTTTATATTACAAGGTGGTGATGATGTAATATCCATAACACATCATCTTGTAAATAGTTAGGATGATGCTGATGATGTGGCCCCTCTAACGGGATCGAGGGTTGATGAGGTGGCCTTTGCATGACCAGTAGATCATAGAGAAAGCCTTATAAATGGTGTGGCAAAAAAAAAAATGACAATGTTAGCTCTGGTGCTTATGCCAACTAAGGTCGATACTATGGCTCAAATTGCTAGGACATGTAAACGTTCTAAACAACTCTACAGCCTTAATGTTGATCCCATAACTTACAAGGAATACACCAAGTCTGACTATTTGGTTGATATGAAGATGAAGCTATCTTTAGATTTAGAAAGTAAATACTTAATATTCATGAATAGAATGACCTAGCAAATAAAGTTTGCATTATTAACGCTTCTTTCTTTCTTTTTAATTGTTTATGCCATGAAATGACTAATAAACTTGGTTAATCCAGTTGCAACATTAGTATTGATTCCAACATAAGCATGGAATGGTTTAATACCCTTGAAGCCAACGAAAAATAGATTGATGATTCGGTGTATATTTGGCTTTGCAATTTCTTGCCATATTTAGTGTAATTTCACTTCTTTTTTTGCACATTTCGTACCTTAGTGTGGTCTAATTTTGTACTTAGTGTTATTATTTTGTACTTAGTTTCTAGTTTGTTCTCATGTGATTTCAGCGCATAATTTCACAATTCGTTATTATTTATCAAAATACATACTTTATTTAGTATAATTTTGTTGTCAGTTTGTTCTCATTTAGTATCTAATTTGTTCTTGTTTCATATCTAGTTTTACAATTTTGTAATTACATTCTCATTTCATGACTTGTTATAAGGATTTTGTTTTTTCTTTTTTATTGGCAGCACATTGAGGCATATTTGTATCTGTTGTGGAGAGGATAAAAGGAGTTTCTATTCCTATACAAGTAAGACATCTGCATTTGCGATCCATTGTTATTTGTAAGTTTTGTACACCTTAGAAACGTTTTCTTTTTTATTAGCGAGTGATTTCTTTATACAACCGTTAATTTGCAAATTTTATAAACCTACTTTTGGTATGCTTATAATGAGTACGAGAAGGATCTGAATGTGGATAGGCCTCCCATGTATTGAAACTATGAATTGCACAAGTGGGACAATAGATTTCTGGATCATGTACGTGGAACATTTTCAAAAGACTTTCCACCGTGTCACAAAGTTCAAAAGTTGATTATTTTGATCTTTCTTATGCCTTACTTTAATCTAAAACAAGGTCACTAAAAATTTTTATTCTATTTACAAAATTTGTACCTTCTAGTTTCATGTCGCATAAGGGGACAACATTGGTCTGTTGTTCTCATCAACTTAAAGAAACACATCATGTGCATATTCGACTCATTTAGGCAGAAGATTCTTATTGTGGCACAAATCCAACAGCAGAATTTCTCCAGGTTCATGCTGCCTAATTTTTTGCCAAGCAGTGGGTATTTCATTGATAAGCTAAAAGCGTTAACACTAAAATTTCCATTGTAATGCACATTACATCAGAAGAAACCGGTCCCTCAATAGGCAAATCGTAAGTGTATCTCTCCCTTTTATGTTTCATGTGGTATCTAATTCCTTTTTTTAACAAAACATAGTTGTTTTTTTAATTTATTTTTCTGTAAAGTGATAACTATGGTCCTCACATGTTATACATTATTAAGATTTACTATTTAAAAAAATGTTCACATACACTAATGCAGAGATGCCATAAATAAGGAATCATATGGCCGTATATATCTTCACCAACCTAATGCTATTGGTTGATTTTGTATTTTTGACTTTTCTTTTTTAAATTTTTTTGAGTTGTAAATAACAATTTATTTGTAAATAACAACTATAACAATTTATTTGTTCTTTTAATATAAAAGTGGATTTCGTTTGGCTCTGTCTTTATATTACCATTAAAAAAAAGTTTATTTGTTGGATTACTTTGTATTTGTTCTTCAGCCAATCAATACACGGTGCCTTATTATAAGTCACAAAATGCGAAATATAAGTACGATTTTAAATATTTAGTACTGAAATGGTACGATTAGTGCACAAATTTTCTATTGCTAGGTACCGATTTAATTAAATCATGACATGGTTTCAATTAATAAATCACGAAAGTATCATAATATTAGCATAGAAGTAGTATAATATTATAATAAATTTATCATAATATTAATGCGAATTGGACGTCATGACTCGATTTCATTAAAAATCTATACAATATACTTGCATTGTCGACGTTGGATCCATTATGTGCACAATGGATCAATTTTCTTAGAACCAAGTAACTTAATTCCCAAACATATAAGCAACCAAACTTCCAAATGGAAAACAAATCGATAATGAATTGAAAATAAAATAAATATCAAATGTCTATGCATCATCAACCATTGAAGCTGAACTAGTATGGATTTCACAAATTTAGATATTGTGGCCAACTTTACCACAGTTACAACATTTATGTCGTAGTTAATCAAACATATTAGATGATTTATAATGGTTTGTCTCATCATTATACTGTGGGTTTAGGCATATGTCAATCAATTGTGTTCTTGTTGGCCACATCGAGAATATTTCTTTTGACATGTTCTTTTGCTATTTGTAGGTATTTTTTTTCCTTCCTAAAATGACTTGCTGGCTTATCATGATTCATAGGTAATACCATAATACTTATCACCTATTCTCACCTTTTCAAGCACATCTCAATCAGACTAATCATAATTAAGTAGATCGAGTTATTGTATGCTACTAAAAGGTGCCCCTGTTTATAATAATCAGCGCACAAAGTTATGAAATTAATATTATGTTCACCACAACAAATAAAACAGTTGTGTCTAGTTCGGTTTCGAGTTTGGATTTTAATCTAAATGGATAAAAAAAAATTTATTTAAAAATATTTTTAAAATAAAAAATAATTGAAAAAAATAAAAATAAAAATTTTAAATTATATTTATTTTTTAAATATCTATAGAATTTCATAATTTATGGAAAGCTAAAAAAAAAAGTAAAACACCAAATATGACAGTTGTGGCGGGTTCAATTTCGGGTTTGGGTGGAGGGGAGGACTTCATGCGGGCCCACGCATGATGACGTGGCGGAACTTGGGCCTCCCGGTACGTTAAAAAGCGCCCCTTTAAGCAACACCCTTCGCGTTGTAGCGGCACTCTCAACAACAGCCTCTTATTACCAAATCCTCAGTTTCATTCCCCTCTCTCTCTCTCTATAGATTGTGGGAGTGAGCGAGCGAGAATGGAAATGGCATGTTGCTTCCACAGCTTTTCCTCTTTCTCCGTGGTTTACCCTAAGACAGCAGCAAGAGCTCCAAGTTCTCCTCTGCTAACCAAGCAGCTGTTTGGTCTCAGCTTGTCTTCGTCTTTAGCCCCAGCAAAAACCAAAACTGCTCTCACATTCCGTTCCAGAACTCAAATTCACTTCCCAATCAAATGCACCGTTTCTGAAGCTATTGAAACCACCAAAGGTAACTAACTTTTTACTTAATTGACATAAGTTTTGTCTCTGTTTATTAATTGGTTGCTCTTCCTTCGTCGATAGATTACCTCGCTTCATACTTTGTCCTTCTTGTTTGAAGTTGGTCGTTTTGTCATATTACGATTTGGATTACTGGACATATCTAAGAATGCGTGAACTGTGAAATGAGACATTTTCTATGAACTGAATGTTTGGAACTGCTTTCTGCCGCGCACTTCGTGGAAGAAGTGAAAACCACTTGTTCTGTTAAAAAGTTGTTGTGCCTTCTAGAAACATTCTGATGAAGTCCTTTAATCAAGAATAGATGACTTCTGGTCTTGTAAAGGTCCTGAAGTGGGTCAGTAGTATTTAGATAAAGTATTAAAGTATATGGTCAACTTGATGAGTCATATAGCATTTAAATTAGTGTGTCGATGCCGAAATGCACAGTCATTCACATGTACTTTTTTATTCTGTTTCTTTTAATGTAGTCTATCTTGGCACAATTCTAATATTTCATTCTTGTTCTGCCAAAGAGAAGAAAAGCCAGTTAATGAGAAGAAGAGATATAAGGAATATAGCAATTGTAGCTCATGTAGATCATGGGAAGACTACTCTGGTTGATGCAATGCTAAAGCAAGCTAAGGTAACAACCAATAAACTCATGTTCTTATCCCACTTGTTGCTTCTAGTGTTTTTATATATATTTTTTATCTCATTATATGATTGAAGGACCTTATAAAATCCACTTGACCTAACTTGTCAATTTTCCCGATAATATGAATTTGCAAAGATGTGGGTTGCGGCAATAGATGAAATGTGACACACCTGTAGTAGACTGATAGGTAATGCTGATGGTTATCCTTGTGAAATATTTCTTAGCACCTAACATTGAATCCGGCATCTGACGGCATGCTTGTTAGCCAATAGGTTTTAATATTTCGGATGCTAAGTTTGTTGGGATATAACTAAGCAAGGTGCTAAAATGAGGCAAACTTTGGGCAATACATGAGACCTTTGTTGGAAGCTAAAAATTTAAAGGAAATGTCTTACAAACTTATTTCAGGTACTCTTTGTTGAAGTCATTGTAGCTGCCCACGACTTTCATGTCAAGATGATGAATGGTTCTTTTGGTGTCGTCTCCCTTTGCTAGGCTAATGATTTAAGAACAGGATGACCATCTGATTTTTTATTGCTAATTCTCTCTTGCAGGTCTTTCGCGATAACCAATTTGTACAGGAAAGGATAATGGACTCAAATGACCTGGAGCGTGAAAGAGGAATTACAATACTAAGTAAAAATACTTCTATAACTTATAAGGATACAAAAATCAATATAATAGATACTCCTGGGCACTCTGACTTTGGTGGTGAGGTGGAACGCATCCTCAATATGGTTGAAGGCGTTGTTCTAGTGGTACTGTTGCACTTTCAATTACTTAGAATATCATGTATCAAATGCTGATAATTTTATGTCAGTGATTTCAAGGCAGCTCCTTTTATTTGTAGGTGGATTCTGTTGAGGGTCCAATGCCACAGACAAGATTTGTTTTAAAGAAGGCTCTTGAGTTTGGCCATGCAGTTGTTGTTGTTGTAAACAAGATTGATAGACCTTCTGCTCGTCCAGATTTTGTTATCAATTCCACTTTTGAACTATTTATTGAATTAAATGCATCAGATGAACAGGTACTTTATGTTGTGGTATTAGTGGCCACTGTAGTTATACGTTGGATGTTGCATTAAAACTTTATTTGCTGGTTAACAAATTTCACACCACTTTTCAAGTGTAAGCTGATAACCATTTTCATTTTGCATTCAGTGTGATTTCCAAGTGATATACGCCAGTGGTATAAAAGGAAAGGCGGGACTGTCTCCTGAAAATTTGGCAGAAGATCTTGGCCCTCTTTTTGAGGCTATAATTAGATGCATACCTGGCCCACATATTGACAAAGACGGTGCACTGCAGATGCTTGTCAGTGATTGTTCCATATATCTCTGTTCTGACATTATTCTGACTTTTCAATTTACAGTCTATCAGATTTTGACCTTCCCCAATTTTTCCTCCTGCAAATGTTTCTTATCATTATATTTTATCATTATACCCATGCGAATGTAACCTAACTTAGTTTTATGTTGGCTCTGAATTCATAGGTACATCTTTTCCTTTTCCTTGTCAATATGATCATCATCTAACATAGACTTAATAAAACTGATGTTGACTTACTTCAGGCAACAAATATTGAATATGATGAACATAAAGGACGAATTGCTATTGGACGCTTGCATGCTGGCGTTTTACGAAAAGGAATGGATGTCAGGGTGAGTTGGGTTCAGATCTGGAATCTAGTACTGTTTTTTTCTTTTCTATCTAGATATAGCATGTATTGTCAGATCAAGCGTTCATGATGCAATGAACCGTTCTATGTTCAGGAATGGATGAGGGTTGAGTTTGCTTCACATCTAGACTATCTGTACATATCATGTGTAGTGAGATTAAGTGCTCATGACCTAGATGGTCTGACATTACCATAAGTCAATATTCTCAAATCATAATACAACTTATACTTGATAACCACGAATGGCACTATATTCTCTGATTATGATAAGCCATCTATTTGATGACTGCTAACTACGCTTTGTAACAGTTAGTAGATTTTATATGTACTCTGCTGGTTGATTTTTGTTTTCTTTTGGTTTGATGCTTAGAAGCCACTTAGAATCATTCGTTTCATTTTTTTTCCATAGAGTTGTTCTCTTTTTTACTTTGTTTAGCATACAATTCTGGATTTTTTGCAGGTGTGCACTTCAGAAGATTCATGTAGATACGCAAGAATTAGCGAGCTATTTGTTTATGAAAAATTCTTTAGGGTTCCTGCTGAGAGTGTGGAAGCTGGTGATATTTGTGCTGTCTGTGGTATTGAGGATATTCAGGTGAGTGTATCAGGTTATGTATACTGGTCCACTGAATTTTCATTTTCATGTCTTATCATTTGTAACTTTTGATATTGCACTTCTAGCTGTCCTTTCCGCAAGTTATTATGACTGATGCAATTGCTTTTATCAGATTGGGGAGACTATTGCTGATAAAGCATCTGGGAAGCCATTGCCTGCCATTAAAGTGGAAGAACCAACTGTAAAAATGTCGTTTTCTATAAATACTTCTCCATTTGTTGGCCGTGAGGTATGTTGATCTAACTAAAATACTCAGTTACTTAAAAGAGAAGAGTTACATGATTATATCTGTTTAAACACTGATGAAGATATCTTGATCCATAGCAAGTAAATTAAATCTGCAATTGGATTGACATGATCCTCTTGATGCAAAGTTCATTTCCTATGTTTTTGATGTCTTTCCTTTAGTGACAGTCCCCATAGCATTGTAATTTTGTTGGCATTTTTAATTGATAAGGGTTTCCTTTGCCGGTTTGGCCTTAGTGATGGAATTTTTTGTTTCTTATTTTTTTATTTTGCTTCTACAGGGAAAGTATGTTACTAGCAGGAACTTACGTGATCGACTCTACCGTGAACTTGAGCGTAATTTGGCTATGAGAGTTGAAGATGGTGAGACTGCAGATACATTTCTTGTTAGTGGTCGTGGTACTTTACATATTACCATACTGATAGAAAATATGTAAGTACAAGTTCTTTTCTTGTTTTCTTATTGTGCCATTTCTTCAGCATGCCTATTATCAAATAATCATGCATTTCAGGCGAAGAGAAGGGTATGAGTTTATGGTGGGACCTCCCAAAGTTATTAACAAAACAGTGGATGACAAATTGCTGGAGCCATATGAGGTGAATTTCTAAATTGATGGTTTACATTGTTGCACTCAGCGAAAAAATTTTAAAAGAGGATATTGATTTCTGTACTGTATTCAACTTAGTTGCACATGTCATGATGTTCTCTTTTTTGCCTTTTGTCCTAAAAACTTCATGACTTATCATCCTTTTCCATACTGCTGGTTAAGCAAAGCCACATACTATTGCAAGGTACATAAAATCTTAAGCAATGATTTGTTGATAATCAAATAGTGCTGAGGTGCATAAAATCTTAAGCAATTGATTCATTAATAGTCAGATAGTTTGCCGAGGTTTGTCGTATTGAATGGATCTGTCATGGAGGATGGCTGCTAATTTGTAAAATTAAAAACTAATTTTTTTTATTTGTTTGTCCGTTGCGGTCATTTTAAACCGTAGAGCGGAACTACATGTATTAGGCCAACCTGTTGGTTAAGATTGATGGCCATTGAGGTTCTCTCCCCTTTCCTTTTCCTTTTTTTTTTTTTTTGGGGGGGGGGGGGGGGGGGGGGGGGGGGGGGGGGGGGGGGGGGGGGGGGGGGGGGTGGGGTTGAACCTGAATGCCAAACATTATCCACCTGGAGAAGTAAGAATATTTTTCCAAGCAATGACAATCAACAAAAGTGGACAGAAAAAAATGTGTCATAGAGGTGGCACCCGTAATGCCCTTCCATCTAGGAAAATACTGTTAGGGAGAGGCTTAGAAAGCCATGTTGACCATACTTCCGATTCACACTTGGAGAATACAATCATGGTGGTGTAGAAGCCGAAGAATATTTTAATTTTTATATTGAAAATTCCCATCGGTCTTGTTCATTTTTCTTAATATTGGTCAAAATGCATGTAGACATGGATATAGGGAACCGGTAACAAACAGGAGGCACACAGCAAAATTAGAGTCTGGAAAAAGAATTATGAGAGTAAATTTTAAATAAAAGTATCTTTTTTGTGGCTGTCAATTGTGATGTCATATATTGACATTAAACGATATTGATATTCTCAAATGGTTATAAAATCGAGGAATTATTCCGTATTCTTCATAAAACAATGTCATCCAGCTCCCTGAAGCCAATTTTGACTAACTTTTAGATTCTTTGCAGATTGCTGCTGTTGAAGTACCAGAAGAACATATGGGATCTGTTGTTGAACTTCTTGGCAGAAGGCGAGGGCAGATGTTTGATATGGAGGCTGCTGGGTATTTATATTGCTCTTTTTGTTTCTACTAGCGATTGTTATACTTAGGTTTCACACTATTAGTTTATTCAGTTGTTATATACTTAATGAAGAAAGTAAAAGGACAATAATAACATGACAGACTTAATAAAAATGGAAGAAGTAATCTTCTAAAATAACATTTATGAACAGCAAATTGACTGTAAACAGATAGTTAAATGGCTACTTAATCTTGGATTCTATACTTAATCAGCTACATATTAACTATAATCTTAATGAAAATAACTTATTGATAATCGAGATGATATTGATATATTAGTTATTTTAAAATATTAGCTAACAATATAATTGTAAACAAAGAAGAAAAGGAGATGGAAGAGCTTTGGTTGTACTTATCTTGCAAGTAAAGCATTACTTATAATGCAATTTAATTGCATAAGTAACAAATGTTTTGTGGAAAGTTATATATAAAATTGAAATTCAAATCTATGGGGAAAATGTATGATAAAATACTTTAATCTAACGAAAATATTCAAGGGTATTTTTTTCCAGTAAAAGAATTATGAGTGTAAAACACCCGAAAAACATACAATAAATTTGTTTTGTTTTATATATTGTACCTTTTTTCTATAGTCTCTGGTCCTGAGTTGAAATATAGAAAATTATAGGTATGATTTATGAAAGTTATCAAACAGAGAGTATAATATAAATTCAGAGTGTAAATCATCTTCTCCGAGTCGAGCATTGAGATGTCATATTGATGGATTGAAGTTCCGACATGGTTTTGTCAATCTTAGAAGAAAAGATTTACTTCTGGATTAATTATTCTTTTATTTGAATAATGAATTTACACTAGCACGTGTATGTGAATGGGCATATACATGCATTTGAATCGATTATTCATGCTTGTTACATTTCCACGTGTACTTGGTGAAAATTGATAGTGCTATTGTTCTTTGCCATTGTCCTTACATGCTTAGTTATTTTATGGACATTTTGTCCTTTTGATAGTGCTATTGTGCTTTTGTTCTGGACCATTTACTTCTTCATGAGTGGTGGAAACTGCCTTACATTTTGATCTTTTCAATTCTTTTCATAATCGCCATCAGATTATTGTGTCCATTAGTCATTGTTATTCAAACCCTCCAGATATCTTTTTCACTAGAGAGATTGCCATGAGTAATGATGTCTAATATCTGCCACTAGATTGCTGTTTCATTAACCTTTGATCTTAACAGTGTTTCCCCATTTTTATGGATTTCTGGTGCACAGTTCTGTTAAATTTGTAGTCACTTTCATTGCATATCACTAGAATATGAGTTGTGACAGTTCTTCCTTGAATTCTCACCATTCTTAATGTTTTAGTACTTCCTAGTCATAATATGTGGAGTCCCTCTTTTAGGTTGGAAGGAACTACATTGCTTAGATACAAGATCCCAACACGAGGCCTTCTTGGATTGCGAAATGCAATTTTAACAGCATCCCGCGGCACAGCAATCCTCACCACGATATTTGATAGCTACGGGCCTTGGGCTGGTGATATTTCTACACGGGATCAGGGTTCACTGGTAATTTCTAGTGCTGTGAATTTTTTAATATTCTAAGCTTTGGATATAAATGGCCTCAGTCATGAGGGTTTGGAGTACAATGGTTGCAATAATCATCAAATCACTGCTTAAGCAATAGCTTTTTCTATGAGAACCTTTGAGGTAGATAGAATAACGAGAAAAAGAAACTCATCTAAATCAACTAGAAGTAGATACAATAGTCACTTTGAAATTCTGACATGAAATACCATTCATTGTCATCTATTCAGAAATCGCAATGATGAATGATGAACATATTATTGTGTAGTTTCATTGATATAAATAAAATTTGCAGTATATGATCGAAAAGTTCCGTAACTCTAATGTAACCTATTCAGTAAATACTTGTTATAAATCAATGCCACAAGGTGAATTAATTGAAATTCCAATTTCCTGTGATTTTGAGACGTTTTCCCTCATTGTCATACTTGTATTAACTTTTTCAGCACTCCTTTTTCTGTTGATTTGATATATCTATATAATTCTATTCCAAAATGACTTTTAAGTTTGAAAATCTTAATCACTTTTAAATTTTTTCATGAATCTTCATTGGACTCAAAATTCTTTGCACCGTCTGAGTATAATTCTGGCTGTGCCAGCAGACAACCATGTTCTGTGATTCTGGGAAATGTTGGCCTCTCCTGCCTATGTCAATTTTTCTGTAACAAGTCACATGAGGTTGTTTTTCAGGTTGCTTTTGAGGATGGAACATCCACTTCTTATGCCCTTTCCAGTTCACAGGAGAGGGGACAGATGTTTATTGGTCCTGGAGTGGACGTTTATAAAGGTCAAATAGTTGGCATCCATCAACGACCTGGTGACTTATCCCTGAATGTGTGCAAGAAAAAGGCTGCAACAAACATTCGTTCCAACAAAGAACAAACAGGTAAGTGGCAACTTGATTGTTACTTAATTACCTTTACTTTAGTATGAAAAGAGTAACTCCGTTTGTTGTCGAATCTTCTGCTAGCTTTACATTTAATAAATGATAATTTGTAAAAGAAAATTTGATGTGGCAACCCAGGCTTTCTCTATTTTTGGTTGTTACATGACATTAGTCACCATGCTACTAGCTTTTGAATGCTCGTCATAGTAGATTACTTGTTAGTTTCATTCTCTATGCAATAGGGATCTTCAGATCATCATTGATAGGTGAGGCTTGGATTGAACTGAGGATCAAGGATTTGCATTACCTGGTCTGAGCTGAAACTTTAGGAAAATGAAAGAGTGACCTCTCAGATCAACTCCCTTTTGTCATAATTTACCCTTGTCATATGTACAAATTTGTAAATTTCAAGGTCCCCATGGTTGATTAGCTTGAGTCAGATTACATTGCAAGAAACTTAGATTTCATAAAGTAACAACGGAAAAGACATACTTTGGAGCTTGTTAGGATCGTCCTCCCTGGATATTCCCTGTATAAGCCACAACGTAAGTTGCCAAAAGAAGAGCCTCGAAGCTGCTTGAAAATGGTCAAACCAGCAGTGACAGTACTGAAGAAATAAGAGTGATGATTACACTCACTATCAGGTGTAAGCAAAATGTTGTCAAACTCAAGGACTTTTAGATCTAGTACATCCCGCCAAGTTGTAGAAGGCCTTCTTTAGTCAAAATACGGTTGTTTCATAGAACATAGTACAGCAATAACTTTCTCACTTGTGTAGTTTTTCCTAGAGAAATTGGACTTATGTTTGTTGTCAATACAATTAATAGAAATCACAAGAATGTGAAAGACAATCAGTTGCTGCATCAATTAATTCTCTTCTTGCAGCTGCTTGCAGACTTCATTTGATCTTTTGATAATAGCAGCATAAAATGGAATTAGAAATCCTTACTTCATAACTGTCTGTCCATTTCTTCTTCTTGTCCTTATTTTTAAAAACTTTCAATTTTGCTCCTTATGCAGTGGTTCTTGATACCCCATTGGATTATAGTCTAGATGACTGCATTGAGTACATTCAAGAGGATGAACTGGTGGAGATCACTCCATTGAATATACGAATGTGCAAAAATCCAAAATTTTCTGCAAAGAAAGCAAGGTAAAAATTTGTAGGCTGATTATGATTTGTGGACCTGCAAGCCAAGGTTCCTTGGATTCCAAACATAATCAGATGGCCATACTTTTCTACCTCTGCGATTAGAAGGCATCCTACTTCTTCCTCTATTTATGCCCTTTGATCGCTATCTCTGAAGAAAGCATTTGAGGCTCTATTCTTAGCAATTCATATATTTAAATTCTGGAGACTGGAAGGGAATTGAGTCTGGTTCCATATTATGATGGTTGTAAATAACAATGGGAGATATTGTTGTTTTCTCTCTGAATTCTGGTCATTCTATAGCCAATTATACCAAAGGAGACAAATGACATGTAATACAGAACTCAGACTTTCATTTGTTTACATGGGCAAAAGTCATAAAGTTTGTATTAATGACAAAGCTCCATCTCTCCTTCATGATAACTTTGGAGGAAACTACATGTTTAGCATTTACTTTCGGTTCATCTGTCACATTTGTCTTATGCTTTTGGAAGTATTTCCTTATTGCCTTCCCAGTAATCTAGCAGTACCAATAATTTAACATAGAACTAATCTAGCAATAGCACCAGCGGTGGTGCTAATGTAGCAGTAGTAGTAGCAATAATCTTGTAGTAGCAGTAGCAATAGTTACAATAATTTAGTAGTAGCAGTAGCAGTAGCAACATTTGTTGTGCACCATAATCATATATTCTTGTGTTGTTTAGCATTAACACTAATTTAGCAGCAGTAATCTTAACTATAGTAATAATCTAGCAGTAGTAGTAACAATAATTTAGCAATGGCACTAACTTTGCAGTAGAACCTTACAGTGGCAGTAGCACTAATCTAACAGTAGCACTAATTTAGTAATAATCTAGCAGTAGCAGTAATCTAGTTGTAACAGTAATCTAGCAGTAATAATAATAGTAGCAAAATCTTGTAGTAGCAATAATCTAGCATTAGCAGTGATTTTGTAATAGCAGTAATCTAGTAGTAGGAGTAATCTAATCGTAACACTAATAGTAGCAGTGGCAGGAATTTAAGCATTAGTAGTAATATTGTAGTAGCAATAATCTTGCAGTAGCAATGATCTTGTAGTAGCAGTAATCTAAAAATAGCAATAGCAATAATTTAGCAGTAGCAATAATTTAGCAGTAGTAGTATCACTAATTTAGCAATAATCTAATAGTAGCAGTGATCTAGATTACTGCTAGATTAGTGCTGCAACTACTAATAAATTATTGCTACTGTTACTGCTATTATTACGGTTAGATTAGTGTTAGATTAGTACTATTGCTACTGTTAAATTATTGTTACTGCTACTGTGACTATTACTACTAGATTACTACTACAACTAGATTATTACTAGATTATTGCTACTGCTAGATTAGTGCCATTGTTACTATTACTATTACTGCTAGATTTGTGCTACTGCTACTGTTAGATTATTGGTAGATTAGTGCTATTGTTACTGCTAAGTTAGTGCTGCTGTTAAATTATTACTACTACTACTGTAAGATTCTACTACAAGGTTATTGTTATGACTAAATTATGGTTACTACTACTGCTGGATTATTACTACTACTCTTAGATTATTGCTATAGTTAGATTACTGCTACTACAGATTAGAGTTAATGCTAAACTATACAAGAACATATGATTATGGTGCATAGAAAATATTATTACCACTATTGTTAAATTATCGTAATTATTATTGTCAAATTACTGTTACTGCTACTACAAGATTATTGTTGCTACTACTGCTAGATTAGTAATACTGCTATTGCTAGGTTAGTGCTACAAAAATTATTGCTACTACTACTGCTACTGTTAGATTAGTATTTCTTTCATGACGCAAATTCCTTACATTACGTATCATACTGCCATTGGTTACTGCTTGCAAATTTGTTAGTTGTGATAAATGGAACCCGATTCTTCAGATATGTATATTCAATTGATAAGATATACAAAGTGCCAGTAAGATGGATTTACTTTATGTTCTGATCTAACCTTCGTTTTTTTTTCCCCAAATGTTGCTTAGAATGAAAGCCCTTACAGAGAAGAGGTGGTAATGAGACATGATTAGCGAGAACAAATCACTTAAGTAATACTCATTTGCATGTTGCAAGGCTCTTGTAAACCAAGTTACTTGCATACTTTATTCATGTAGATTCCAATTAGGTGATCGTCTCTGATTGTTTAGCACCAAGGCTGTTCCAGTTTTGCCATCTGGAAATGGCCCTTCTATCCTGTAGGTCTCTACAAAAGAACATGATAATTCTGCATAATCTTCTAATTTTTTTTTTTTCAGATTTAATTAGTGATTTCCTAGGTTGTGACTGCTTCCCTGTATCCACTCTATTGCTGTCTCCAATTATGTTTTCTACCAAAAGAAACAAAGAAAGGGTACCCAGCCGGTCAACAAGAAACGACAGGGTGGATGGATGTGTTTGGTGAGATGGTCCATAATTGGGTTGGTCCAATAACATGAAATCAACTAGTTAGGCAAAAGAAAATATTCCAATTTTAACTCTTTAACTCTAATGGCTTTCCTTGCTTCCCATGTTTCTGTCACTGTCTTTGTCACCTTCTTGTGAGTTTCAATCAAACAAGGTAGGTCAGATCCAAATAATACTTTGTTGACTTTTTAGGTGTTAACATATGTTGCTTTCCAGGGACTCAGTCGGCCCAAATGCAGTTGATTGACCAAGTTCCAATGACCAATAAAACAAGGTACTCATCTTTGTTGTATTGATTAGTATCCAATCGGCACCAATCATGGACTTAAATGTCATAATTAAGAAAAAGAATAAGGATGTTTGTTAGAATTTTATTCCTTCTTAATTTAGCTTGATGTTATGTTAACCCACCACAACCCCAACTTGTTTCTATCATTTGCATAACAGTTGTCAAAATAATTTCTTTTTTTTCATTTTAGTGTGCAGCAATGATTGATAAAAAGACTTCAATGTCATTTCAAGGACATCCCATTTTAACAATGGCGATTTGGGGAAGAGGGTTTCAATACTTATTTATGTTCTCCCTTCTATTGGGTCAAATATATATATATATGTATCCATTAACTAAGAAAGAATGAAATTCTCCAGATCTGAAGACATGATCTTCCACTCTGATATTATGTTAAAAAATATCTTATAAGAAAAATATGCCAACTTATTATCAATTAGCTAAAATAAAATCTATTCAAAAACATTTAACTGGGGACACTCATCTGCCACACTAAATATCATCTATATTAATTTATACTTTGTGGCTGTCCTTATAGCGCTTAATACAATAAATATTCGCAATCAAATTATGAAAACCGTTAATCCAATTTAAAATTATATAATGGAATTTCCTAAGTTAGTCTGTATTAGTATAGTATTGTAGTACCAATTTTTGTTATCAATTCTTTGAAAATTGTGAAATCAAATTGTTGGGTTTAATGATGAGATTCCTTTTAAATATAATTGATGAAGGACAATCCAACATTCTTTGTGGAGCATAGTATATGCCTAATAGGTACCTCCTTTTAAATATTTTCATATCTTGTGTTTATTGTATGATCAGCCATCAAAGCTGGAGCATATATAATTAAACTAATGGCTAAAAACCCAGAGACTGCTAATTTAATTATGTTTTTAGTGCAATTTCTCTGACTCCATCTCATCTTTGTCTCATATGATAATCCCTATAAAATTTGCAGGCCTCACCCAATATTAAATTTTTATAATCAATAGATATTACATTAATCTGTTTTCAGATATAGTTCAAAACTAACCAAAGTATATCCAAAGCAATGATATAGGTTTGTGACATAAGATCATAGTGACATCATCACTAGATAAAATTTGATATTATTTTAAATTCATTATTTGAAATTGATAAGATCAAGTTTGATTCGGTCTTATAAGAGGCTCTTAATTGGATCGATTTTGTTGGGGCACTTTTACTTAAAAAGTCATGTAACAAAATTGAAGAATCACAGGAAAAGTCAAAGAGTTGACACGAAAGGGTGAGCTAAATTCGGTTGAAACCGAAAAAATTGATAAATTGAATTGATTTCGGTTAATTTTTTTTTTTAATTATAAATTAATTTATAAATTGATTTGTTGGGTTGGTTTTGGTTAAATTTTTTAAATCGAATTAATTGAAAAATTAATTTTTATTTTTAATAATTAATTAATTTTATTATTTAATCAATTTTATTAATTAATTATTAATAATAAAATTAATTCCATTTAATTTCTTTACTAAGTCATCTATTCAGGGAGTGAAGCAATCGAGCAAAATACTTTCCCTTCGTTTTTTTCAATTTGAGAAACCGTAATCTAATCCGTACACCATGCCCATCTATCTTTTGAGAATCAAAATCTCCGCAGCCACACCCATACCACACATACGTATTCGATAATTGGTATTTATTAAATCACTTAGGTCTCATCCTTTTTCTTTTCAATTTGAATCTTCCCGAATGAATCCTCGATAGTAACACTGCAGCCACACTTCTTCCTTTTTTTTTTCTTTCAACTTGAGAAGCCGTAACCTAATTCATGCACTGTGCCCATCTATCTTGGAGAACCAACAGCATCGCAATCATACCCATGCCACCCATCCATATTCGATAATTGGTATTCCCTCAGACCTCATCTTTTTTCTTTCCAATTTTAATCCTCCCAGTAATAGCATCGTAGCTACACCCATGCAACTACGCCATGCATACGCATTCAGTATTCCCTTACGCCAAATCTTTTTCTTTTCAATTTTAATCATTTCAGTAGTAGTATACACTGTCTTACTCTTTAATCTTTCAATTTTTCAAATCCTAATTTGTAATAACTACACTTAAAATTAAAAATTAGGTCATTTTTATGGATTCTCTTTCTATATTTGGATAAGTATTATAAATTTGTTCTATCTATTATCACTTTTTCTTTATATATGTATGTGGTATGTGTTAGCTATAACATGTAAGGCAAAACAATCCTAGTGTTGAAAATTAAAGAATTAATTTTTTAATTCATTTTATTTTTGCTTCATATTAATTCTTTGAATCCTTTCCTGATATAATTAAAAGTTGTTAATTATGTTTTTTCGTAATAATTCATAATCATATTTTGAAAGGTAATAGTATTAACTATTACCATTGAAATGAATTTTTGTGTAATGTGATATTATTATTAAAATGTTTTAGAATTTTATCTAACTATTGAAAAGAATTATTACTAACTGCCTTTAATTGTTATTTATTTCAGAAGTTAAAAGATGTTAACGAAGAGTAATGATATAGATCCTATGCGTAATGCCACACAACCAGATTTAGTCCATCCATCATCCACAAGTTCTAAATCGAAGAGGAAGGCGTTTAGGCCCAGATCAGAAGTTTGGAAATATTTCACCAAATTTTTTTATGAACAAGGTGAGCATAAAGCTAGATGTAATTATTGTGATAAGGAGTTTTTTGCTGACCCTAAAAGAAATGGAACGACTGCATAGAAAGCTCATATGGGTACTTGTAAGAAGAGAACAAATGTTAGTGTTGATTCTAGTCAAACTGAATTGGTTTTTGAATATGAGAGAGATGGATCTTTAGGTAGTTGGAAGTTCAATCAAGATGCCATTAGAAATGGTATAGTTGAGATGATCATTATGGATGAATTACCTTTCGATGGACTATAGCTAGAGATTGCTATCAGCTTTATAATGATGAAAAAGGTTAAACTGAAATAGTTATTGAGATCATCTAGTATAAGAGTATCTCCCACCACAGACACATGAACTTCAGTGCAAAAAATTAATTATTTGTGTCTTACAGCTCATTTTATTGATAAAGACTAGAAATTGAACAAAAAAATATTAAACTTTTGTCGTATTTCTAGTCATAGAGGTGAGACCATCGAAAAAATCATTGAGAAATATTTGCGTGATTGGGGGATTAATCAAGTTTTTACTATTACCATTGATATTACTAGTTCAAATGATGTTGCAATCTCATGCTTGAAAAAAAAAGATTGAATAATTTAGGAACTTGCATTCAAGAAGAAAAATACATTCATTTAAGATGCATTACGTATATTTTTAATCTCATTATTACAGATAGATTGAAAAAAATGAATGAGTCAATTGCACGAGTTAGACGGGCTGTTAAATATATGAAACAATTACCTTCAAGGTTGGCCAAATTTAAAGAATGTGTTTTAGTTAAAAAAATTAAAATTAAAAGTTTGTTATGTTTGGATGTTGGCACTAGGTAGAACTCCACTTACTTGATATTAGATGCAGCTCAAAAATTGGAAAAGGCTTTTGAAGTTTTTGATGATATTGATCCGTATTATAGAAATGAGTTGATAATAGGAGATGGGTTGCCTAAAAAAAAGATTGGGAAACTATTATGAGGTTTTGTCTTTTCTTGCAACAATTTTATGAACTAACAATCAAAGTTTCAAGTTCTTCATATGTCACCTCTAGTAGTTTTCTTGATTATATTTGTAATATTTATGCTACTTTACGCAATTGGGAAACACATTCTAGTATTGAGTTAAATGCAATGACAAGAAAAATGAAAGATAAGTTTGATAAGTATTGAGAAAATGTGGAGAAGATAAATATACTACTTTATGTTGCTTTTATTCTTGATTCTAGAAAAAAGCTTGAGTTTGTCAACTTTTTCTTTTTAAAAATGTATGATATGGAATAAGCTTCAATGATGACTAGTAATGTGAGAAAAGTAGTTGAAGAGTTGTTTGATAAGTACAAAAGAAGTTTACAACCTCAATGTAAACAAGTTGGTGAAAGCAGTCAAGTAAGCCAAATTGCAGAGAAAAATGAATTAGGATTGAAAAAAGAGAGACAAATTCTTTTATCTAAGTTCAAAAGATATAACAAAGAGATTGGAGAAGAAGAAAATAAATCAGAATTGGATAGATTTTTAAGTAAAGAGAATGCAAAAGATGATGATAACTTTGATGTTCTTAATTGCTGAAAACTCAATAGTCATAGGTTTTTTATTCTTTTCCATATGGCTCGTGATGTATTAGCAGCTCCTATATTTATGGTTGCTTCTGAATCTGCTTTTAGCACCGGCGGACGTGTACTTGATATATATAAGAGTTCATTAACTCCTAAGCTTGTAAAAGCCCTTATTTATGCTCAAAATTGGTTACGTGGATCTCCATATTTTGATGCCATTGAAGAGGACTTGGTAGAGCTTAAAAAACTTGATATGAGTAATTATTTTGTTTATTTGTTTATTTTATATTTTTTAATTATTAATCTTTATTGGATAAGCTTACCACTTTTCTTAATAACAAATTTGATTATGTGTTCATAAATTTGTCAAAAATTGCATTGGATGCTACAATTGATTAGTGTGAAAGTGTATTGCTATTTCAAGATAGGTTCTTTTATTATTATTAGTTTTATATCTTATATAGTTGAGATTTTGGTGGTAGATTGATTTTTATTTCTTGATTTTTTTCTTTATTGATTGATTTTCATAAAAGAAAAATATTAGTTATTAAGATATTATATATGAAGCCTAAATGTTGTTTGAATATAATCTTATCATATAATATTTTTGCAGTATCATATCAACTCATTTAAGAGGAGCTTCGTTTAAGTAAGTTTTTATCATATCAATATATAAAAATGCACTTATTTCTTTTTTGACATTCTTATACTTACTTTTTTTTTTTTTGCTTTGCAGCCATTTGATTAGTTGAAAAAAAAAAACTTTTTTAAGGAACTAAAGGTAAAATAAATAAAAAAAACAAAAGGATTGCAATCCCAATAAAGTATGCCTTTTGATGTCGTTAATTTGCTAAATGCTAATATATCATGTATCAGTTGTATTTTAATGTAATTTTTTTTTTTATAATTAAAAGTTTTTATATTCTAAAAGTTGTTATTGATATATAAAAAATTTTAATTTTTATATATTAAAGATGTTGATTTTCATATAAGTATATATGAGGATGTTATTTAAGTAATGTTCAATTATATATTTCATTCATATAAACAGATTGTTAATGATATATCATATATATTTGATTTATAAATTATTGTTAAGATTTAAAATAGTTTAAAAGTAGAAAATATAAAATTTGAACCTAAATAAGTTTTTGGTTTGTTCGGTAACCGATTAAATCGATTAAAAAAATTTAGTTCAGTTAAATCGATTATCTTTTAAATTCGATAGGTTTCAGTTAATTTATAAAAAAATTTGATTAATTCGATTTTTGAAATTTTCAAATCAAATGAACCAAATGCTCACCCCTAAAGACACGTTGTGAGTGTCAGATTGGCAACAACAAGGTTAACATAAGATTGTCACGACTGAAGGCTGATCATCCAAAAAAATAGAGAAAGCAGAGAATTAACTTAAAGATAATTTGATATCTCACTTACTAACGCAAGAACAAGTCATTTTCATGATGAAATGATAAAAGTATTATCTGAACAGAATATAAACATAACCATAGTATATTTTGGACATGCAATCCATTTTCATTAGTTAAAGCCTTATTTTATCTCATACTGACTTGATCATTGAATGATATCTTGATTGCCTAATGACACCCCCTTGACTATGTTTTTGCTTTGTAAATTTTCCATCAAAGCATCCTTCCTTCACGTCCATCTAGAGATTTTACCTTCACCTGTCGACATCAAGCTACCTGACATTTTTGGATAATATCTTTTGGCTTTGTCTGTGAAAATCGAAGATAAAAAGTCATCAACCTTTACTGGTGATTATTAGTATTTCAATCTAACATGCCTCCTAAAACGCAGTCATACAGCCAAGTGGCTAATAACCAAAATCTCAATTTTAATTCAAGTAGCATGTCGATAGCACAAGTTAGTCAATTCGCCTTACCTCCAATCGTAGCGTGACTAACCACGATGTCCTCTCCCCCACAGCTTATGGCCACGATCATCATTGTATTATGTCTGCCACATGCTGTGACGATGACGATAACTCCATATGTTGACACATCTTCACATGTGCTCCTCCCACCAGTTGTGACCCTAATGGGAACATTTCCCTAAGTCATCTTACCGACACCTATGACATCACTTTACACCCAAATCCCTTCTATCCCAATCTTTTCATCCACGGGTCTTCCTAACCTCCAAACACTTCCTTAAAAAAATGTATTAGTGGCCCTAAGCAATTCGTGGATCAAATAACTAATATATTGAATGTCTTGTGCACCAATAAATAATGCAGGGAGGACAACATCACCCTCAAACCATCGGTCTATCATCCATTTGCTTAAATGCCACATGAAATTGTTGATGAGGCAGTGCAAAACCACTACAAGGTGGAAGACGAGGACAAGGAAGAAGAGGCCACCGAATAGGCCAAAGGAAAAAAGGTTTTTGATAGTGTTTTTATACATCTCGACACTTGAGAAAGGAAAAGATGGGGAACTGAAAAGGCAAGTGTAATTTTTTATGAATGCGCAAATACAGAGAAATGACCTTCATGATGTAAAATATTGAAAAGTAGTGGGATGTTCGCTGGCAATAGAAATTCTCATCGATCCTGTACCATCCAAGTTTAAGCCACTCTAAATAGACAATTTTGACGGCCTTATAGACTCGCTAACCACATCGAACAGTTTATGATAATGATAAACTTTTAGGAGATGTCAAATGCTATGAAGTGCAAAGCATTTCCAGTTTCCTTGGTGATGGCAGCTAGATAATGGTATCACTCACTCCCTCGATTCTATTAACTCGTTTGATTCCCTCGAACAACTATCCTTGCGGTGCTTTGCGAGCAATAGGTCAAAAAATAAGAAACAATAAGTCTGTTTTAAGTTAGACAGCATCCAAAGGAGCCGCTACGAGATTATATGAAGAGAACAACCACCGCCACTTTTGAGGTGAAAGCCCTAAATCAGTCAATAGTGGTCTCAATTGTCAACGAGGAATCCTATCGGGAGCATTCTATAATGTACTTAGTAGAAAAACACCAAAAAACTTGGAGGAATTATTGTTAAAAGTAGAGAAATGCATAACAAGGAGGAGAAAGGTTGAAATCCAATAACATATGCTAAATGTTGCAAAAGCCAAGGCAAAAGAGACGAAGACTACTCTTATTTCTCCTTGGAAGGACAAAGAAAAGAAAAAGAAGGAAAATGAGAGAGATTCTCAAGGGAAAAGCCTGCAAAGAAATCATCAGGTAATGATGATGATCAAAGTACATCCCCTTTATAGCCTCAAAGAGGCATATCCTCGTACAAATAAAGAATGACCCCTAGGTAAGATGGCCGAAGTGCATGCATTTAAACACAAAAAAAAAACCATAATAAATATTGCCACTTCCACTGAGACCAATAGACACAATACAGACGAGTCGACAGTTAAAATAAGAGATAAAGGAGTTGGTACGAAAAGGGTGCCTTTCGAATATGTTGATAAACTCAGAAGGAAGAGCCCAAAGACTGCACAAAAAAGGACATAAAGAAAGAAATAAAGGAAAAACCTCTAACCCATCAACAACAAAACATGCAAATTGTTAATGACGAAGATATCCAAGATATCGATTTAATTGCTGACGGACTAGGTATGAATGTAATAGTAAGCAGACTGGCGTTAAGAGGAGAAACTTCATCTTGAAGGAAGGCCTACATAAGAAAAAAAAAAAAAGGAATGCTATAAGGTTCAAAAGCGACCTCAAACAAATAATGTTATAAGTTTTTCTAATGCGGACTTGAAGAAGGTTATCTCCCCATGCCAAGATCCATTATTAATCACCTTGAATATGGTTAACAAAAATGTAAAATGCATTTTAGTTAATAATGGAAGTTCACCAGATCTTCTGTATTACCAAGCTTTCAAAAGGATGAGACTGAGGAAAGAATATTTGAGACCCTTCCATATTCTGTTAATGATTAAATGTGCATGTAGAATGAGTAATCAATCTGGCAGTCACTGGTGGAACAGCACTAATGCAAAAGACTTTAATGATTAATTGTCTAGTGGTAAAAGCATCATTTGCATATAACACCATAATCGAACGATCATGTTTTAAATGACTTATAAGCTATCACGTCTTTATATCACTTAGCAATGAAATTCCCTATTCCAAGTGGAGTGGTAATAGTAAAAAGAGCTTAGAAGATCACACGTCAATGTTATCTAACTTTCCTTAAAGGCAAGCTTTAATTGACGTGCCAGGTCACTTTGGACCACAAAGATAAAAAGTTCATAGCTCTAACCAATGTCATGAAGCAACTCGTAGCGTTGTTGGTTGGAGAAGAATCCAACCAAGTGACCAAGATTGGCACGAAGCTCAAGAGGTAACAACGAGATCATTTGGTAAATTTTTAAATTTTAATATTTGATGTTTTGCATATCAACAAACATGCCATGGATCAACCCCAAGGCAGTCGTCCATAAAGTAAGTGACGTCAAACCCTTTTTTTTTTCTAGAAAAATTCAGCAAGTGATCAAGCGAGAAATGGAAGCATTGTAAGCAAGGTTCATCAAGGAGGTGAGGTACCCGAAGTGGCTGGCTAATGTTGTCATGATCCAAAAATCCAACAGAAAATAAAGGATAAGCATGGATTTCATAGATCTCAACAAAGCTTGTCCGAAAGATAGTTACCCCTTACCAAGAATCAACCAATGGGTGGATAACACCTCGGGTCAAGAAATGTTAAGCTTCATGGAAACTTACTCCAAATACAATCAAATCGGGATGAAACCCAAATATGAAGAAAAAATCACTTTTAATGATGTAGGTAGTTATTGTTATAAGGTAATGCCGTTGGATTTGAAGAACGCAAAAGTTCACGTGCCAATCTCTCTTTAATCGAGTCTTTAGTCAATAGTTAACGAGAAACATTGAGGCATACATGAATGACCTTATTGTTAAAAGTAAGAAGAAACTCGATCATATAAAAGATCTAGAGAAAACCTTTGTGGTACTACAAAACTACAACATGAAACTGAACCCTAGTAAGTGTGCTTTCGGAGTATCCTCAAGAAAGTGCCTATGGTTCATGGCAATGTAGAGAGGAATTGAAGCTAATCCAAAAAAAGATTAAGGTAATTATTGATATGAAAGCACTAAGGAATATTAGAGAAGTTAGTAGTTAGCAAGAAGGCTGGCGGCCCTAAACCAGTTTATGTCCAAATCAACGGAATGATGTCTCCCCTTTTTTGGCATCCTTAAAGAGACAAAAACTCTTTAGTGAATGCTCAGGTGTCAGGAAGTATTTAAGCAACTTAAAATTTATCTCTAAAACCCATTATGGTTGACCAAGCTAGAGCCACACGAAGAGTTACATGTGTATTTGTTCGTCAATGAAGAGGCAATCAATGTCATCCTGTTAAGAGTAGAAAAAGGAGTCCAACGTTAGTAAGGTGTTATAAGGACCAAAAATGAGGTACGTTAAGTTGAAAAAAGTAGCCTACACCTTGGTCATTATAGTTAGGAAGTTATGATCATACTTTTAAGTGCACCTTATCATCGTCAACACAAATCAACAACTCTGTCAAGTTCTCAACAAGCCAAAAAATCTTAAAAAGAATGGCAAAATGGTCAATAAAGCTGGGGGAATTCGATATACACTACTAATCAAGGACAACCATTAAAGCTTAAGCCTCGGTAAATTTCATAGTGGAATGCATTCTCATCTATCCATCATCTAAGCTAAGCAACGCACATATGAAAAACCTTTAGGGAGAAACGAGTTCTCCTAATAAAGAAAAAGGGGAAAAAAATGAAGAGAGTGATAAAAGATATGAAAGGGAACTATGGGTTAACAAAGCAGTGGGTAAGATAGGAAATGAAGTCGCCATCTTACTGAAAGGTCTTGAAGGAGCAGAGTAGGGATATGTAATTAAGCTAGACTTCCCAACATCCAATAATAAAGCAAAATATAAATTCTTTCTCGCTGGACTATGACTAGTCAAAAAAATCAAAGTTAATGAAATTAAAATAAAAAAATGACTCCCAACTAGTAGTGAAATAGGTATTGGGAGATTTATAAGACCAAGGAGAAAAGAATAGTAATGTACCTAGGATAGGTCAATGAGGTATTAAGAAGTTTACACATGTGGTAAATAAAACAAATTCAGAGGGAAGATAATGCGTAAGCGGACGCATTATCCAAATTGACAACTTTAAACATATTGAGCATGTTAAAGGTGCCATAATAGAAGTACTAAAATCTCCAAGCATAGAAAAGGAGTAAGTCTTGCCCGTATCAACCCCTGAAGATTAGACCACACCCTATTGCCGATTCTTAAAGGAAGGCGAACTACTGCAAGATAAAACTAAATCTAAAAGATTGATGGCCGGAGCTACAAAATTTATGGTCCTCGAGGACAAGCTTTATAAAAAATCCTTCACATTTTCACTTTTTCAATGTCTAGCCCCGAACAAGCAAGATTATGTGCACGTTGAAATTCATGAAGGCATTTATGAAATTCACATTAGAGCCAAGTCCTTTGTATATAAGATATTAAGGCAAGCGTATTATTGGTCAACACGAAAAGTAAACGCTGAAAAATATGTCAAGAAATGCAATAAGTGCCAAAGACATGCCCCTTTGGTAAATGTGAACACGGCGTTGATCAATCCAATAGTCGTCCCATCACCTTTCATCCAATAGGGAATGGATTTGCTAGGACTATTTTCCATGACCGCGGGATAAAAAAATGTATAGTTATAGCCATCGATTATTTTACTAAGTGGGTAAAGGCAGAGACTACTCCAACTATCACAGTCAGTAAAATGTGGGGCTTCACTTGAAAGTTGATCATTTGTAGATTTGAAGTTCCAAAGGCCATTGTCGTCAATAGTGGACCCAATTTCAAGGCACTAAGTTTGAGGTAAATTATGAGGACTTGCTAATAGTGCTATGATTCATACATGTTGGACACTCGTAAGCTAACAACCAAATGAAAATCACCCACAAGACCATACTTTAGGCGTTAAAGACAAGGTTAAGGAATACTAAAAGAAAATGAGCAGAAGAGTTATATAGAATCTTATGGGTATATTGGACAATAAAGAAGACTGCTATAGGGGAGATGTTATTCTCATTGGCTTTTGGAACTGAGGTGGTGGTACCAATAAAGATAAGAATGACTCCGTAAGAAAGCCAACTCTTAACTCAAAAGGCCCTATCAGGTGAGAAAAGTAATAGGGATAGACATTTACAAGTTAGCTACCCTAGACAACAAGGAAGCACTAAATACCTGACGTGCAGAAAACTTGAAAGTATATTACTAATGAAATTTATAATCCCACCAAAGAATCAATGAGGAAAAATATATTTTTACTATCTTGTCATCTTAACTCTTTACAATAATTACAATGAAAAGGTGGACATGAGAATTACTAGGGGATCAAAAGACCTAGGCTGTAAGATGCCCAAGGTACAAGTCATAAAGTATCTAAGCCGTAATTGGCCCGCCAAAAAGACTAATCTATAAAAAGATTGGTCTATCAAAAGGACTAGTATGCAAGGGACTAATTCACCCAAAAGGACTAGTCTACAAAGAGACTAGTCAGTTAAAAGGACTAATTAGCAAAAGAGACTAAAATGCCAAAGGGATTAGTCCTTAAGAAAACTATTCTGCCAAAAGGACTAGTCCACAAAAGACTAATCTGTAAAGAGACTAACCCGTAAAGAGACTAGTCTATCAAAAAGAAGAGTTCGCCAAGAAATCAGTCCGTAAAGTGGCTACTCATTAATGCTTTAATCCCTAAAATGTCCAATTTGCTATCGAAGATAAATCCATAATAAAAATTGCAAAATTGAAATTAGTCCAATGAGGCACAGATAATTTTTTAAAAAAAAATTCAAATCATGAGATTAAAAAAAAAAGATACATTCCATTAAACGAAGCAAATGAAGGTACATTTAAAAAAAAAAGGGCTAATCTAAGTGGATTGCATCTGGAATGCCGGTATCCTCAAGTAATTTCAAAGTAGTCTCATGAAAGTTAGAGAAGGAAGAATGATTGCATAATCCATCAAATTTACACAGCCGAGGTCCCAGTCCAGATAAGCCTTAACCAACGGACGCTTTGAATCTTAAAGAGCAATTACATAAGTGTAATAGGAAAATTTGCTTTTTTCCTCTAAACACTCAACTGATGCCCTATGGGACTCCATGGCCTAGTCTTGGTGGCATAAATGCATGTCTCGATGTTAATTCGAAATATCAATAATTGATCCTTCACCTTAGATAATTGTTATGAGTAGCCTTCAACTTATCAACCTTAGACTTCAACACATCGTCCAAAGCAATAGTGTGCTGGAAAACTTAGTCTTTCTCCACTCTGACTTGATTTAACTCCTTCAACAGCATAGTCATCTTGTTTAGGGAAGTTAAGAGGCGTGTCTTTGTATCATTCTCCTTCTTGACCTCTCGAAGAAGACATTTGATGGCGACGAGAAGATTGAAAGCCACATACCAAAGAAGAAACAAGTAAGTTAAAAAAAAAGGATGAAAGATCTAGTCAACCAATTTGAACACTCAGGTCAACGAAGAGACTGAGTTAGATAATAAGGTCAAAGGTAACCTGAGGATCTTCCATGAAATTCGAGATGCGAACTAACCATAATGGGAGAAACTTTAGTATTGGCGATGATAAGTCTTGGGTGGTAGCAGCGGACGTCGAGGCGCCACGCGATGGCTATGACAAGATTGCTACAATGGTAAAAAATGAAGGTGCGGCTATGGCTACGACAACAGCTAGCATAATGTTCATGGATGTGGTTGAAGAGGAATACCGTGCAATAAATGAGGCTGATAAATCCAATCTGACGAGGTGCCTCTATTCATGTCATTGCTCTTTCTCTATTGTTAAGAGATCTGCTTTGTGTTTCGCATGCTCGCGGACTGTGGCAGCTTTAGCAGAAGAAAGCAGCATTCCAACGGAAGCTACAAAGTCGTTGGAGTCAAAAATATTAAAAGAAGTCTCATAGTCGAATGCACATATAAAAAAAATAAAGGTTAAAAAGTCAAAAAAAAAAAAGAACCCAAGAAGAAAAAAATGATGACCCTAAGCCTCACGACCATCACAAGGAATAGAGAAGGACAAATGGAAAAAAGAGTTAAACTGGGCCAATGGAGGAAATGAACGGCAAATGCAATCTAACACCACAAAATCGCAAGCCTCACTTAAATAAATGGTGGGCCTATCACAAAAAGTATCGAAGATTTCTTAGCTTCTAAGATCAGTCAAATAAGAGGTTTTATCCCCAATAAGATGGTCAACTCCCACATAAATGCACACTCTAAGAGCCCAATTCATGAGACAAAAAAGAATTCTCGATTTCAATGATCTAAGTCATATTTTGAAGGCCCTAAAAGTCATCAACACGATCGAGTAAGAAAAAAATACTAACCTAAAGATGACACTCTAAGGAGGACTTAGCAAAGATGTCTATAAGGTAGTAATCAAAATCTACTAAAGTAATTGCCCCTAAAAAGCCAACTATGGCATACCAACTTTTAAGCGTGAGTTAAAAAGGGGAGATTCTAAAGAAAACACATAGCTACCAAATGAACTAAGGATATGGGATTCAAAATACTCATGAATAAGGCTTCCTCATATTCTGTGAAAATCACAATTTTTATCTTGCTTAGATAGGATACAAGTGCTTAAAAAGCGACTAAATTTATGAAGGGACCTAATACCTTTTAAGCAAGAAAGAGTAATAGTGGAAGAAAGAGTAACAACAATGAAAAAGTCGACCATGATAAGCTAAAAAGAAGGAGGAAGAAAAGCTTACTAGGGAAGTTAAAGAGAAAGTCGAAATGGAGAAATCAAGAGAAGTTAAAGAGCAAAATTGAAGATGTGAAGAGAGGTGTAATGGCAAATGTTATTTATAATTGAAGCTTACGATAGCAGCATGACACATGGTTAAACCCTAACCAAAGGAAGATGAAAGGAAAAGCATAAAAATTAAGGTGCCCTATCCCATAAAATTTGAAAGAACATGCGCAGACTGCTAGAAAAAATTTAAATTTTTAACAAGCATCCATCAATCAAAAGTCATCTCACGCAAGGTACAAGGTAACAATGAAGGCAATATTGGAAATAAAGAAAAAGGAAATCGAATCCACATTGCGGACCACTTTATAATCTGCATGTATATTCCAATTTGAAGTTCACATGCGAACACTTTAGAGCCTGCATTGTGACACCAATGAAGCGCATATTATCGACAATACTAGTCCACATGTGAACACTTTGAGGTTTGCATTACGAACACTTCGGTTGTCCGTAACGCAAATAGCACGAGTTCATATGCAAATTTTACTTCAAGGTCTGCATGTCCGCATGCGAACAACCAATTTCTTATATAAATAAAAATAAAAATAAAAATATACAAATAAACAAAAAAAATGCCTGAACTGGCTCTTTCAGCCTTAGGAATGAAGGACTTGTGATAAGGTCAAATTGGATTCGACTTTATGAAAGGCTCATGATTCGTTCGATCCTATTTAGGCACATTCCTTCAAGAAGTCACGTCGAATAATAAAGCTAAGGGATCACATCGAAAGCCGAAATATTGGCATGAGACGTGCTATGAGTGTCGAATTAGCAATAATAGGGTCAATCTAAGGTTGTCACAGTTAAAGGCTAACCGCCAGAAAAAACAGAGAAAATGAAGAATCAACCCCAAGGTAATTCTACATCTCACTTGCTAATGCAAGAATAAGTCGTATTCATGATGAAATGACAGGAGTACCCTTTAAAAGAAAATATAAACATAACCACAGGTATATCTTGGATGCGTTATCCATTTTCACTAGCTACAACATTGTTTTACTTAATACTAACTTGACCATCAAAAGACACTTTGGTCACCTAGTGATGCCTTTTTGACAGTATCTTTTCTTTGCATATTTCTTATCAAAATATCTTTCAATCACACCCATATGAAGATTTTACCTCCACATATCGACATCAAGCTACTTGATATTTTTGGTTAGTATCAAAAATCAACATGTGATCCGTTAAATTTAAAAAGTCATAAGGATACATATTTAAATTTTTTTTTAATGTTAAGTTGTTCAAAAATCACTTGACAAATAATTATGTAATATTTAATTATGTATATCAATATAAATAATAAAAATTACCTTTAAAATATGATATGACATCAAGAAATATTATTCTAAAACAGGCATATATTTAAAATGAAAAAAAAAAAAAGCAAAATGTGTTACTTAAGTTGGAAGAGCTCGAATAAAGATGATGGGGAGGTGCGACTTTCGCTGTTGAGTTCATGCTTGTTGCTTTATAAACAAACAACAATTCAATCAAATTCTCTCTTTTTGACAATACCAAAATTACCATTTTCTACCTTTTTATTCTCTTTCCTTTAAATTTATATTAATTACAATTAAACATGTTAATAATTCTAACACAACTTATTCTAACCCCTTAATTTGCCAATTATTTGCATGGCTCTATGTTTTTATTTTCAAAAAACAAAGGAATGGTCAAATGTGTTTGAGGTATTTGTATGAATAAAAATAAAACCCATCAACTTAATCTGAGGTCACCTAATTAAAAAAAAAAAAAAAAGTAGTTTACATAATTTAATTTAATGGGAGGCTTACCAATTATGTGCTTTTAATCTCAATTACTCTATAATGATAATATATATCATCAATTCAGTGGTAACTGATTTTTTACATTACATTATTTATTTATAAGTAAAAAGAAAAATTATATATTAATTTACGAATAATTTTTTAATGACTTAAATCTGAAAAATAAATCATACATTATGGAGTTTTATATATCAAATAGTAAAATAAAAGGTCGTATCTAATTAAAAAAATAGCTGAAAACACCATGTATTATATTTTCAGTGATAATTTTTAAAAACAATTGTAAATTGAAAAATGAGAATTTATAAATTGTATATTTTAAAAAATTGGTTATAATTATGCACATGACAAATATAAATTAAATTTATAAAAAAAATTCCAATCGATCGACAGCAGATGCCACAAAGCACAAAGGCGGCATCTAACGGACAGAAAGGTGGGTCCCTGTAAAGTTCTTTCCCATACTGTAGGTACGTCGGAAGTCCAAATCTTCGAGTTTGACCGGCCAGCTAAAGCGTGGCGGCTCTTTTCATGCATCCCCTGTTTACAAAAATGCCCTACCATCCAATCTTTCAGGAAGGTGACAGATACCTTCTTTTCGGCCCTTTTACGTGATTGCCCACATTCTACTAATATAAGTGATCGTTTCAATTTTGGATAATTTCAGCAAAATTAGTAAGATATTATATTTTAGTGCTTTTACTTGAAAGATGTATTAAATTTTTTATAAATTTAATTAATTAATTAATAATATCTAATATATTTTAATTGATAAAATATGGTATATTATAATCACTATTTTTTTAATGAATTATTAGAAAATTATATATATTCCTTTGTAAATATGGGAGAGAGCAATCTTCCCTAGAAGGCAAAGTTCCTAAGAGTTAATTGAGCGAGAGGCCCGGGGCACTTAGGGAATTCAAGTTGCAGGCTCTGCACGTGCACTCGCTACTTGGCCGGCTTCTAATGGCTTCGCATGGACTTGGTTAAAACCAATAGAAATCTGCCACTTCAGCAGATACGGCACACGACAAAACTACAGCTTCTGCTTAAAAACGCGTGGGAGTTCAGGTTGACTGAGACCCGCGCTCTGATCCTTAGATTTACGATATTAGCCTTACAACTGTGATTTTCGAAGTTGATAATTTACTACGTTACCCTTATAGTAATCTATAGTATATATACACATAATAATAATAATTTCAGTGTTTTTTTAAGGTGTTTATTTCAATTTTTGATTTTTTAATTTAATTTATTGATATTTATTTAAAAATTAAAAAATAATTTTGTTTTAAATTTTATAAGATTGATTTTATTTAAGTGTGAAATCAATGTCACTTGAAACTAAATTATAATTACCAAAATATTGGATATATATTTTAAATTTGACAATAAAAAAGACTTTAAAATTATATAATATATCTATTATATAAATGTATGAAAGCATTTAAAGATTCGTTAATGCTCACATCATAATGATATTTTTAAAAATTTTAAATTTAAAAATATATTAATATTAATATTAATAATTTTTATTATAATAATTTAAATTCTGAATTTAGTGATACTTATATAAAAATTTAATATTAAATTGATAATATTTTAAATTTATTTGTATATTTAAAAATATTTATATAAAAAATAGTGATAATCTTTATATAGAAATTTTGTAAATTTCTACATTGAATTTTAAATTTAGATTTACTTTTTATATATTTTTTTATTTTTATTTGTAAATTTATTAATATTTTAGTTTGTTTTTGTTTAATTTGATGAAGGGTCTCCCCTGTACTACAATAATTAAAACAAATGCAAGCCGCACGAATTTAGATTTTGTAATTAATTACCAAACCATGTGATTATTGGTCTCAATTACATTGAATGGGCATAATGGTATTGAGTCAATCTCGAGTTTGATGGTTGCTTAGTGGCAAAGAGTGTAGCTTTAGATTTGCACAAAACCTCATAGAATTAATGATAATGCTATTAAACATTAATGAGATTTCTATCACTTTTACATGAAAATTAAGAGATGGGTTTTTAAATTTTTTGGCAAAAAAAAAAAAAACTCATAATTGTATGTCTTGTGGTCAAAAGCAAATAGATTGCTTCCTCTTGTTGCTTGTTTCTATCAATAACCCATCAAATTTGCTTACTCTAGCAGGAACCATTACCCTTTGTGTATGGTCCACTTTCTCTCTTCCACCTTTTACCTATTGCTTACTCTCATTTAATTTAATAAAAAATATTTAATTTTTTTCAATTTAAATAAAATTGCATCAAAAAAAATAAAATTATATGTTAAAAAATTTAAGAATTTTTGCAAGATAATTTAGAAAAAGAATGGTCGAATTTGATTAAAAAATTTGAAAAATAAAGTTCATTTAGTCTAGATTAAATTTTATTGTAAATTAAATGTTGATAAAATCAAGTTTCAACAACAACATAAGATTTTTTAAAATACTTACCCCTTTTAATTATTATATTAAAGAAATTAAATGAACAGTGAGGAGAGCTTTCGATTTTCTTGGAAAAATTAAAATAGAATAAAAAATTTAATTTAATACCGTAAATACACATTTATGAACATTTTAAAGTAAGAAGGCAGTGGCATGGACGTGAGAAAACATCATGGTCTTCTAGAAGAAAGCAAAATGACGATATTGACCCTGATTTATTGAAATATTAGAGGATGGTGTGGAGGACATTGATGTAATTTAGAGTGATGGTAATAGTGTCAATTTAATCTGATTTGCTAACTACAGAATCAAATCAAGTGCAATTTTTCACAGCTTTTAAAAACTCTTGAATTTTGCTGCGGGATATATTAGGAAAACAACAAAAAGGGAACCCCTTTTCCTCTCTCTCTCTCTCTCTCTCTCTCTCTCTCTTTCTCTGGGAAAGAAACTACAGAAAACAAAATATTGTAGAGAGAGAAAGTGAAAGGGGGGGAGGGGGATTAGGAGGGAAGTCTCAGCGAAAGAGGTTTGACCGTCTCCTTCTTTTATTTTATTTTCATTTATTATTTTTTAATGTTGTTGTTGTTTCTCTAAAATCAATCAATGAATCCATGGTGGTTGGCTCCTTCTTCGTCTTCTTATTCACACGCTAAATTCTTCTTTTCGTCCTCTTTCCTTTGGCTTTCTCTCCATATATATTCATCTCTCAGTCTTCGGTTCTCGCTGTAATAACCCATCCTAACTGAATTCCCTTGGTTTTTTTTCTTCCCCCCCCCTCTCTTTTGATCTTCTTTATCCCGTGGAAAAATTTCGAAATTCTGTTAATCCCGGCAGTTTTTGGTTTCCTTGTACAAAATTCGTCTGTTTGAGTTTTGAGTAATCTGATTTTGAAGCTGGATCTTGAGATTTCTTAGCTGATATCAACGCAGAGTTCTCTCTTTTCTCTCCGAAGAAGGTCAATTTTGATCGGTTCGCTTCTATTTATATCGTGAGACCCGCTCCAGCTATCCGTACGTACAATCTGGAGATCTTGTTTTATTCATGGGAAATTGCTGCGTGACCCCATCATCGGCTCGCCACGAGAATAAGAAAGGTAAGAAGAAGCTTAACCCATTCTCGATCGATTACGGCCATAATCACCATGGCAATGGGGGCCACAAGCTTACCGTTTTGAAGGACCCAACCGGACGTGAGATCGAGCTCAGGTATGAGCTGGGCCGCGAGCTCGGGCGTGGGGAGTTCGGTATCACATATCTATGCACGGACAAGGAGACTGGGGAGAAATTCGCGTGCAAGTCCATTTCGAAAAAGAAGCTGAGAACCGCAGTGGACATAGAGGACGTAAGGAGAGAAGTGGAGATCATGAGACATTTGCCTAAGCACCCAAATATCGTCAGCTTGAAAGATACTTACGAGGATGATAATGCAGTTCATTTGGTTATGGAACTGTGCGAGGGAGGTGAGTTGTTTGATAGGATCGTCGCCAGAGGTCATTACACGGAGAGAGCAGCTGCCGTAGTCACGAAGACCATCGTGGAAGTTGTCCAGGTGAGTCGGTCATAGAATTGTTTGAGGATTTTCTTTGGGTTGTCATGCTTTGGATCTAGTCAATAACTATTAGGTTTTGTGTGTTTGAATGATTTGGGAGTTCATGAGATGGTAGTTTCTCTCTTTTCCTTTTAATATGTAAAAATTAGTAGGAGTTTGGTTGCTTTTGAACTTTGTGATGATTAGTTGTGCAAGTGTATGGCTAATTGGCAAAGGGACCATTGATGATTTAAAAGTAAATGAAGTCCAAGTGCATGAATTTGGGGGTATACATGCATAAATGACCAGAAAAAGGAGTTCATGCAAATTGATGAATATTGGGTTTTGTGTTGGCTTTCTTACAAATTCTTGACACTTATGCATGGTATATTAGATAGGCAATCACGTATTGCTAGATACTGAGTACTAGTGAATTGAAAATTGAAGCTTTTCCTGTACTGGTTTCCCCACTGTTTATCACTGTTCACTTCACTTATACTTGAGTGGACAACTTGACTTATTATTTTAATTGATTCTTACCCTGTATTTAACTTCCTTATTCATATTAATGTCAGTAAATTAATCCCTTTTTTTTTTTATAAAACGTGATGCAATATGCCCACTTGTCTTCTTGTAGATAGATTTCCCCTGTTAATTTCAGTTCTTATCTTCTAGGTTGTGTAAGTCAGGTCTGAAATCGAGTTCCTTTGGAATTTACTTTCTTCTTTACTCATTATTTAATTTCTTATGTTCCTTTGAAAAAGCTGCTTCTTGTACCGAGGAAGTCTTGATTCTGAAAATTTTAGTGCATCTATCCTTGTAATGTAATGTAATTGGAATGCTTTTCCTGCTTCATTCATATTGACCACACAACTAATTGGACTATAGCAATTCCCATTTTCCCATTTGGACTATAGGAATGGATTTCTTTTTTGGATCTCATTCACAATGTTCCATTAAAAGGCACCAGATACCATATAGATCTCATCTAGATGCTTCTCTTAAAACTAAAAGAGTAAATTCCCTGCATTAGGATTTACACCTTGTCTAGTAATGGTCTCCAACAAATATTTACTTGCTTGAAAAGACTAGGTGCAAAATCTGATTGTTATTTCCCTTGCATCTATTGTATCCCTTTTTCTAAAACAAGGAAGGAAAATAAATAAAAGGAGCTTGAATGTTCTTTTATGCATGAGCTGAACATTATTTTGTCGTGTTACAGATGTGCCATAAGCATGGGGTAATGCATCGCGATCTAAAGCCTGAGAACTTTCTGTTTGGTAACAAGAAGGAGACAGCACCTTTAAAAGCAATTGATTTTGGGCTGTCTGTGTTCTTTCAACCTGGTATTGCTCTCTGATAGACATTGCATTACATTCTTTGTTTGGTTTTGTCTTTTTGGTTCCATCACTTCATGATTATCAATCGAAGTGGTTATCTTTGTCAGGTGAAACATTTACTGAGATCGTTGGAAGTCCATATTACATGGCTCCTGAGGTGCTAAAACGAAATTATGGCCCTGAAGTGGATGTCTGGAGTGCTGGTGTAATCCTTTACATCTTACTTTGTGGGGTTCCGCCTTTTTGGGCAGGTTCGTTTTTGTTGAAGTGATTCATTATTAACTATAGGAGAGTTGTGAGTTCAAATAGCCATTAATATATCATTAGATGTTCTTTGGTGCTTGTGCCAAAATCGTAGATGTAGAAATACATGCACATATCAAGATACCTCTTTGGTTTTAGATAAGCTTAGATCTATAAGGAGAGGCATATTTGTTTAGCGTTGATCCTTGAACTGATTATTTGTGGCAATCTGCAAACACCTAGGAAGGTGACCTCAATGAATAAGAAATTTGAAGAGATAAATTGCCAACCAAATTCAAAATCTTTCATAAGGTGATATTTAACTAATTTTATCTTTTTGGATGACTCACTTTGATGATGGACAAATAGCACCAAAGTGTACAGATAAAACAGATAATTGAAACAACTGAACATGAAGTGTTCCTTTATCACTCACAATGTGAGTTCTCCTATCCATTGAATCATCTGAGTTGATAAATCATATCAAGTCAGTGCGGCACTTACTGTACTGCCCTATAATTACATGCACCTTCAGAATAAAAAGTTTTCTGCTCTCCATTTCAAATTATTAATATTTATATTTTCATCATTTCTTCTATGTGGACTTCTGATTTCCTTGAATAAAATTTGCTTTCTTTTCCTGCAGAAACTGAGCAAGGAGTTGCACAAGCAATTATTCGGTCTGTAATAGATTTTAAGAGGGATCCTTGGCCTAAAGTTTCAGACAATGCAAAAGATCTTGTCAGAAAGATGCTTGATCCTGATCCTAAGCGGCGGCTTACGGCTCAGCAAGTACTAGGTATTTTTAAGTTCAAATAAGATGGTGATATGCTATATTTATGAGAATCTAATTGTTAAGATTCTGGAAATTCCTGAAGTAGAAATCTTAAAAGCGATACACCTTCTGATGGCGCTTATTCATTAACTGCAGATCATCCCTGGTTACAAAATGCAAAGAAGGCTCCCAATGTTTCCCTAGGTGAAACTGTGAGGGCAAGGCTCAAGCAGTTCTCTGTGATGAACAAGCTTAAGAAAAGAGCTCTAAGGGTAATGTCTCAGTAATCATATGTATTCATTTTCTAATGATATTTTTTGAGCCTCTTGGTCTTGGTTTCAGTTCTTCTATTGGTTTCATCAGAGTCATTGAGTTTCTTCTGAAATGTCAAATGAACAGGTAATAGCTGAGCATCTATCGGTTGAAGAAGTTGCGGGCATAAAGGAAGGATTCCAACTGATGGATACTAACAATAATGGCAAGATTAACATTGATGAGCTAAAGGTTGGGTTGCAGAAGCTTGGGCATCATATACCTGATGATGATCTTCAAATCCTAATGGAAGCTGTAAGTTCTACCCTGTATTATAATACCTTCCACCGCAATGCTTGACTTGAGGACTTTAAAGTACTTCAATGATTTTGTGTAGCTGTCCTATTACGTCTGTAGCTTTCTGTTTATGAAACTTGTTTATGGAGGTCGACAAACATGAATCCAGTTAGCTCCAAAACTGAGAAACCTAAATCAAAGAAACCTGATTGAACAGATAGCTTTGAAGATGCACATGACTTTGTAGTTGTGAGCAATTCATACAAAATTTGCTAACTGGTGGCTCTTTTTGCAGGGAGATGTAGACAAGGATGGATATCTGGACTGTGCGGAGTTTGTAGCCATATCGGTTCACCTCAGAAAAATGGGCAATGATGAGCACCTTCGCAAAGCCTTTGAATTCTTTGATAAAAATCAAAGTGGATATATAGAAATCGAGGAACTAAGAGATGCCTTGGCTGATGAAGTTGATACAAACAGTGAGGAAGTCATTGAGGCCATTATCCATGATGTGGACACAGACAAGGTTAGACCTTTTTTCTGGAAAAATGTTTTTGCGTACTTCTTATATCCAAATAACTTCTTACATTTTAAAAAAAAGTATGGTATTCTTATTCAGATGAAGAATGTGAAGAATAAAAAATCTTGAAGTCTTTTACTCTATGAAGTGTTTCTAAAATTCTGAAGTGGAGCATAACATGTCACTGTTGGTATAATTTGTATGTTTTCTGATATGCCATTAAAGGACGTTACTAAAACATCAAAAAGCAGATTTTCTTGTTGTAATCAACAAGGCTTGCTTGTTGGCAATATAAGTTATATGGGGCCTCATAGTTGTCCTCCATGGAGCCCAGAGTTTTCTTGATCTTTTTCTCCTCAATTTCAGGAAACCTTGTTAAGTTTAGATGAAAACTAAAGTTGCCTTAGGATTATTCTATTTTTTTAAACCTGTACTTGAAACTCTGAAATATAACGAAAATTTACTTTACAGTTTACAAAGGCTCGAAACCTTGGTTGAACTTAAACTTAATAGTAACTCATCTATCTTGACTTGTTTTACCATGTGATTTTGATTATCTTTCAATAGTTTACACCGTAGTTGCAATACTAATAGACTTCAGAACTATTGTGTCTGTGTTCGTACATTAGTTCTAATCATAATATCATTTTTTCCATATTATATAATTAACTTTCCTTATATATTTTAGGACACAATCATAAGTTTTTAATTGAAGAAATGTAGCAGTCTTTTCCATCTAAACTTAAGGAGATTTTCTTACTGTTATTTTTGATACAAAACAACTGTTTTCCTTTGTCTCCACTCCCGCCTCAAAACAAAAAAAAAAAAGGAAGGGCTTGAGCTCCAACCCCTAACATCTAATGTTAACTTGCAGGATGGACGAATAAGTTACGAAGAATTTGCTGCAATGATGAAAGCTGGTACAGATTGGAGGAAAGCATCACGGCAGTATTCACGAGAGCGGTTCAATAGTCTTAGCCTGAAATTGATGAGAGATGGATCATTGCAGTTGAACAATGAGAAAAGGTGATCCAAAACAGAAGGAAAGTTTACTTTGTGGAAATGAAAATGAATAGGAGAAAGGTGCTTGGTTCTGATTATTCTTTGTTTTTCTTAAAAAAAAAAAATCATCTGTTTATTTCTTTTTCATATTTCAAGAGATCCAGCTTTTGGGTTGACCTAGGGTCCAGGCCAAGGGTGTTAAATTTCTTAATTGCAGTTCTGTTTGGTTGGTTTGTTGTGACAGTCACTGGAAAAGGGGAATGGGTGAAGGAAGGATGGGGATGATATCTCTGGCTGTAAATAGAGCAAACTGGCATACTTTTATTATAGTCATCATCATCTTGCTTTTCTGATGCTTTTTCTTATGATTTTTCATGTATGCACCTTCTTTTTCCTGGGAAACTGTCTGGGGACATATTCTTTGAATTGTTTGAAGTTTGGTGACCTCAGGGAAGAAAAATAGAAGCTTATGATTAACGTTTTTTTCTGATCAATATCTGATTTGGAATTCCCTTAAAGAGCTGAAGTATTCTTTTAGCAAATTGTTTAAAGCTTGGATAACAAGCAATACCCTATTAATTAACATTAATTGATGGAGAGTTGGAATGAATTTTATGTTTGTTATTCAGGATGTTGGGCATGGTGGCCCTGTATCTTTTTCTTACAACTTGTTTTTTTTCAATGGCAAATAATATATACTTTTCATTGAGCAGCAAAATTACATAATCCAGTTGATAGGCAATGCCACTAAAACATTTCCTCCCCAGGGTTAGCCTGCCTGCCAAATCGTTAAGCTTTCCCTACAGATATGTTTAACAGAACAAACAGGGAAACCTAAACTTAACTCTCGGGCATCATTACATAAACGGTATCCCCCTATTCATGCAGGGATTCATATTCCAGTTGTGTTTTCTGGATAGCCTGTATGCAATCATTCTCAACTTCCAAGGGTATGTTTATTAATCAATAATGAAGTATTAAAATGAATTTTACGTTTTCTAAATTTACTTTTATGATAAAATAAGAGTGGGATTACTTGAGTTTTACAGAAATTTAGAATTAAGAAATTAATTTTTTTATTTTTAATTATTAAATAAAACTATTATGCAAATCACTAGTGCATGATACAAAAGCTTTAATTATTTGTATTATCCGGTAGAATGTCTAAAGTTTAAAGTACCTTTAATTATAAAAATCATAATTTTATTATAATAGTATATAAAGTAAAAGTACTATAAAATTACTTTATATCATCAATTAAATTTTCATATTTAAAAAATAACAAATTAAATCTCAATATATCAATTTGACGTAATATAAAAATTTTAATATTAGAGATATTCAAATTAAAGATCTTATATAATAAATTTTGACTAAAATTTTTTATATAAGTAATGAAATATTTAAGTTATTGTTACAAAAAGTTTTAAAATTTTTTAGTAGTAAATATATATTTTTTAAAATTTATACTATTAAAAATTAAAAAATTTATACAAAATAGATATTACATCCAAAATTATTGAAATTTGAGACATTAACCTAAAATTAAGTGAATTTTTTTTTTAAATTTTTTGAGACATTTTGATGATGAAAATATTTTTAAATTTTTATAACCATTTGAATTAAGGTATAATTTGAAACAAATTAATAAATCAAACTTTATTTTGTCACTTTTTTTAATATTAGATTTAATTGAGAACATAAAATAAATATTAAATAATAGCTTTTATCTTAATATTTATTAATATTAAAATTATTTATAATTAAAAATATGAAAACTATTTAAAAATATATAAATAAATTTAAAATAATTTATAAATAATAATTTTACGTTTAACTAAATGTATGAATAAAATTTATAATTATTTTAATTTTAATTTTTGATATTGAATAAATAATTTATTTCAAGTTTAATTGTTTAATTCTTATTATTTTGATTTTTATTCATTTTAAAACATATTAATTTTGATTATGCGTAAATAGATATACTATAAAGTAATGACTAACTTAATTAGAGCCAAAGCAATGTGAGTTCTACTGTCTTCAATTTTTTGCCCGATGAAAAAAATGTTTTCCTTCTTTTTAGCTCATTTAAGTGAAAGATGCGTTAACAGAGTCAACATGTGATTATTTTAAATGCACATTAATTAATAGTATTTAAAAAATAAAAAAAGAAAGGCCCTTTAATTTTGTCTCCTAATCGTAACCCTAAGAAACAAACAAATTTATTTATGGACTTAACAACGACAAACAATCTCCACCCACACTTGACCGTCAGAAACCAAAGGGAAAAACACAAAGTACCCCCAAATCTGACCAACCAAACCACCTGTCCTAATGCCAATCAGATGCACACATCAAAACAAATTTAACACGTGATTGCCCTTCTTTTCTCCACGTGTCCTTTGTCCTAATGCTCCCAAATGTCACAATCCTGGTCAAAGAGAATAATTAATTTTAGAGTGTTGGGCGATGATTGTGAATGAATTCAAACAGAGAATCGTATTTTTTAAAATTTGGATAAGATTGAAATAGTAATTTAAAATATTTTAAATTTTTTTTATAAATTTTGAATCAAAATTAAAATAAACTGTTCAAAATCGATAATTTTAATTTATTTTTTAATTAAATTAATAAATAATATAATTTATAAAATAATTTAATTTTTAAAAATTTATATTTTTAAATAAAATATGATATTTTGTTTTTATAAAAAATTAGTATAAAAATTTATAAAAATGTAAAATATTTTTATTAAGAAATTTTTTTTTTTGAATCCATTCTGAAAGAATTTTAAACCTATCTTAAATTTGAATCAAATCTAAATCGAACATGAATTGAAATTTAAACTTGATTATAAATCGAGATTTGAACTGAAATTTAAATCGTTTTTGAATCGAATTTTAATTGAAATTAAAGTTTAATAATTTAAATTTTAATTCATCATAATTATAAACTTTGAAAACTGACGATTTGAAGCCAAAACCGAAACCTTAAACGTAGCTATCTTAGTTGTAAATGTAGAATAAAATTTGTGTTACAAATTTTTATTTAATATTAAAAATAAAAAATAAATAAAATAATTTATATTATTAATTTTATTAAATTAATATCTATTACAATTTTATTAAAAATTCAGTGCAGTTTAAATGGAGAATCTAATTCAATGGGAGAACATACTCGCTCTATGTAACCGAAAAGTCCAAAGTGCCCTTCCCTTTTTTACTCTATTTTACTTTTGTTTTTGTTTGCACCAAGTTTATTTTAAACTTTTGATTATATTTTGTATATCTAATCATATTTTTATTTTCTAAAAATTAAATTTTAATCAATTAATATAAATTAAATTAAACTTTTACTTAAATTATGGTAAAAAATTTAAATATATTTTTTTATTAAAATATTTAAAAAATAATTTAAATAAATTTTAGATTTTATTTCAAATCAATGTCTTAGCTTTACATAGGTTTTTTTTACTCATAAGCTATTTATTATAAATTTTTTAAATTTTTAAAAATACATATTTTAAATATATTTTTAATAATTAAAAAGTTTTAAAATTTTTTTGTGATGATAGTTTGATTTTTTTTTACCTTTATAAAAAATTCAAATAAAAATTTGTAATACACATACTTAATTTGAATATTAGAGTTAGATTGATTTTTTAATAACATTTAGCATTTTGTTTTTATTAATAGCTATAAACACCCAATTAATATGTTTTTATCATGATGATTTACTTATGCATATATTTTCTTCGTAAAAGTAAATATAAAAAATTAAATCAAATTTATTGTTTAATTCAAATTTAATGTATCGATCAAATTATTATGTATTTAAACTTTTTATTATGATCTATTTTAAACATTAATTTAAACAACTTTAAAAAATTAAAGATATTTTTATTATTGACATCAAATTTATTTAAATAAAATTTGTATTCATTTTGAATTAATTCTTTAAAATTGAATAATTTTTTATTTATAAATTATTTTTTACAAAATTTTCAATTTTTTAACATGATAAATTTTAAAAAATATTTATAGTATTTAAAAAATTGTAAATTTTTTTTATAATAATAGTTTGAATGTTACTTTACCTTTATAAAATTTTCAAGTTAGAATTTGTTATATAAAAAATTTTCAATTTAAATATCCTTTATCTTAAAATTTTTTAACATAATTTAACTTAAACTAAATTGAAATGTCATATGTATAATTATTTTATTTAATACTATGAGACATAAACTAAATAAAATAATATAGTTCAAATTTATTTTATATTTATATTTTCACAAATTTTAATAAAATAAAAATCAATATTTATTTATTTAATCTTATTAATCCTATTTTAAATTAGGAATTTTATTGAATTAATTTTTATTAGTTTAAAAAATACATGAGCAAAAATCATATTAAGCTCTGAAATTTTTTTATTTTCAAAAGTTTGAAAAAATATTAATCTATCAATTTGAATGAAATTAAACTTTAATAAAAATATATAAAAATTAAAAAAATTCAAATTGAATAAATTTTACAATGAATTTTAACTTTAATTTTTTTATAAATGTAAAAAAATCAATTTATCATGAAAAATTAAAATTTTTAGAGTAATAAAAATATTTTTTAAAAATATATTATCAAAATTTTTTAAAAAAATCATAAAAAATAAGTGGTGAGGTAAAAATTATTTTAAAAAATTATCTTTTAATTTTTTAAAAAAATATGAACAAATAATTGATTGTTAATAATATAATTTAATATTAGTGGCGTCAACTGATTTATAGGCACTTGTGTTGATTTTATGTCTCTCTGGCATTTTTAATTCCTCCAACTGTCAATTGCCTTTGACAATTTCTGGTCATGGAGTGCTTAGGCCACTCCCTAGTGTTTGAAAAATACTGACTTGAATTCTATGATCATAATAGAATTTTTGATGTTGTATTAAATTTTAATAAAATTATAATATATGATAATTTAATAAAATTAATTATTTTATTATCTTATTAATATTTTAAATTATTAAATATTTTTATAATTCTTTAGTAAAAAACCCAACACAAAAATAAGATTAACCAAAGATTTGATCCATTTAAATATGATTCAGTTTAAAATTAAATTTATAACGAAATTATTCATCATTTTAAAATTATCAAATATGCTAATATATATTATTAATGTAATTGATATGTCCAAATATAGATTTAAATCAAATGGCCCCAAATTATACTGTGAAGAGACACTTATCAGAACTGTTGGGTTTCCCTAGCAAAGTGTCAATACGACAACTGCAACAACTTAGCTTACTGTCGTTTTGGATAAGTGAGACGTTGAACTGTGTCAGTGATGACCAAATGCTGGATGCGTGAACTCATTGCCAACCGAATTGTGATTTGTGCCACCTCAACAAATAGAAATAATCTTCTTTAGAAGGGCAATTTAGACTTTTTATGGTGCATGAAGCGTGTCCAAAATTGAAAGGATCTTGTGAGTGTTTAACAACACTTAAGTATAATTTCATTCTTCATTGATAATTGATTATTTATATTTTTTTTACTTAGTGATCATATCAGTCTGTGGACCTATACACATTTTGACACCATGTAAATCTCCTTGCATTGTTTCAATTCACACTTGTTTCCATTTTAGTTTGCTTTCTCGAATGTTTTTTCTTTTCTTTTTTTTTTTATAAAAAAAACAGAGCTTAGCTACTAGTTTTTTAGTTCAATTTATCATCGATTTTGATCATGCTTCGTGGTAGTGAAATTATGCATTCACTTGATTTTTGTGCTATTGAAATTGTAACGGTTATAACATCTATGGTAAATAAAAAAAAAGGAGTGAATTTAAAATTATTAAAAAATGAAAAAAAAATATCCTTTCAAGTTGTATATAAAATGTAAGGTGTGAAATGAGTTTGGGTATTAGAAAGACATTCTACTTTTATGAAAGACAAATGAGATAGACTCATATGAGAGATTAAGTCGTGTCATGTCAAGTCTAAATTCGGATAAGGCACTACCTTATATTTTTGAAAAAAATTATTTTTCATTTTAAAATTTTGAAAAAATCGAGTAGAGGAACATTCAATCCAAGTCTTCCTTTGGGTATCTTTACACAACAGTCCACTAGCTCATTTTTTTCTTCATGATCAAGTATCCCTAAGAGAATAGCCAACTAACCTTATCCTGAGATATTCTTAGCCATATTTTTATATCTTTTAGGATCATCACTAGCCTTCTCAATATAAAGAGGTTTCCCACCTCTTAAAGTAGAAACACAATCCAGAGCAGCATAACTTGTTCCTAGTAACTTTCTTTCTAGAGCCTTCCAACTAACTATCTAGTATCTTAAGGAGCTTTAGTAATCAATGAGTTCCTCCTTTAATCTATATTTTATTTTTGTTTTGTTTTGAGATTTTAAGCAATATTTTTAAGATATAAAAATTTTCGATCATTTATCACACATAGAAGATCGATGTAGATATTTTTGAGCTGTTTTATCATGAGGATGATAAGGTTGTATCCTGTTACACTTCAAGAGTAGAGCCGCGAAATATCTTAAAGACAACAACCTAGTTTATGGCTCAACCAAGCAAAATAATGGTAGCCTTGTTCTTTTTTTTTTTTTTGCTTTCATTTATGTCAGATTCAATAATTTTAAGATGTTTTCTTACTACTAAGTCTTTTATTGAACTTGTTTCTATTTCTACTAATTTGAACAAACTATTCTGTTTTGAAGGTATGCATTTAAAGATAGAAATAAAAATTATTAGTTTTCTTGACTATGAAGAACATTGTATATGCATTTGATATTGAAAAACCTGTTTTGCCTACAATCCTAATGCTTATCAAACTAAAAGAGTAAAAAATATATTTTTGTGAAAGAATTTTATTTTCAATAAACTATCTGGTGACTTATATGATTATTATAATTTTGATAAGTCTACTAATTAAATATGGGATATGCTTTAAAAAAAAATGTGATACTAAAGAGGCTAAAACCAAGAAATATACAGTCAGTTAATACTTAAAGTTTCAGATGACTAATGATAAATCTATGAAAGCTTAGTCACATAAACTATAAAAGACAATGCGTGAGATCATCTTTAATGGTATGCATTTGATTGAATAATTTTAAATTATTGTTTTGATTAATAAGTTACCCCTAGTTAGGAGGATTTTAAAAAATGTCCTTGGCCATAAGACTAATGAATTTTTCTGAGAGAGCCTAATCACTAGCCTTCGTATTAAGGAGGAAACTCGAAAATAAGATCAAAAAGATGAATTGCTCATTGTTTTCAATAATAAAGCCAATAAAAAGTCATTTATGATTTTGGAACCAAAAGGAAAAAACATAACCAATCATAATCGAGATGCTAACCAGAATCACAAGAACCAGAATAAAAAGCCTCCTATTAATAAACCTCAACTACCTTAAAAAAATAACATATTCATGCGTTATAGTTGTAACAAGTCTAATGACATGGCCAAGAACTACCAAAATACACTTCATCTTACCCCACAGGTGAGCCTAACTGAAGAGTAATTAATTACTATGATATTGAGGTCAACCTTACTAGTGGATCCAAAGGGTAGTGAGTAGATACTGGTACTTCTATCCACATCTACTATAATTAAAATCTATTAAAGTTTTATTCTATGGCTGAGGACAATAAAGTACTGATGGGTGATTCTCACTGCATTACAGTTATTGGTATTGGTGAAGTGGAATTAAAATTTACCTCTAGAAGATTGTCATCTTGAAGGATGTCCTATATACTCCAAAGATGAGAAAAAAATTTAGTTTTAGGCTATCTTCTCAACAAGGCTAGGTCTACTCAAACTTTAGGGTTGACTTATACATAATAACCAAGAATAATATATTTGTTAGAAAGGATATGCCATTGACGGTATGTTTAAGATGAACATTGACATTAATAATCTTCTAAGTACATGTTGTGTAGATTTCATACTTGGTATGCTACATGTAAACAAATGGACAATTAAGAACATTGGCAGCTTCGAACTCATTTCTAAATTATTTTTGAATAACTTTTCAATATGTGAATTCTATACCCAAGTTAAGATTACTAAAACCCCCTATATATATTAGTACTTAGAGAAACAAAGCCACTTAAACTGATTCACTTTGACATTTGTGAATTTGATGGAGTTTTAGTAAAAAAAGAAATGCTATTTCATTACATTTTATTGATGATTGTTTTAATTATATGTATGTGTATCTTATGAAAATAAGAAGTGAAGCATTTGACATGTTTAAAAAATATTTTTGATTGAAACTAAACATTAGTGTCATATGAAGGTAAAAAGATTACATAGTGATAGAAGTACTGAGTATAATTTTGGTCTTTTTATCAAATTTTTATAAGAGCAATAGAATTATTCATGAAAAGATTATAGAACTCTTACTAAATCAGTAGTTGTCATTTTGTTAAGCTTAGGTACAACTTCTTATTGGTGGGGGAAAAATTTTATTGCCTATATGCTATGTACTTAATAGAATTTCTAAATTTAAGGGTAAAATCTCCCTATGAATTCTTGACGAATAAGTAATCTAACTTGTCTTATTTAAGAACTTGAAGTTGCTTGGGTTATGTTTGAATTTTTTATCCTAAAATGAATAAACTTGTTAGTATAGCATATGAATTTGTGTGTATAAGATATGCTATAAATCGTCAGGCATATAAATTCTTTGATTTAAAAAATCATGTTTTAATTAAATCGAAAGATATTGATTTTATGAACATAGGTTTCCTTTTAAAATAAAGAATAACAAGGGATCAACTTCTAGTAGTTTACCTAATGTTAGAGTCAATGAACCAAATGATGAAGATAATGAACTTGGAAGAAGTAAATGAATTAAAACTCTAATGATTTTAGAATCGACTTTTATGCTTATATTTTAAAAGAAGACCCCAAAATCCTTCAAGAAGGCTTATCTTCTCTAGATATCAACTTGTGAAATGAAGTAATTAATGATGAAATTCACTTTCTTAAGTTTAATAAAACTTGGCATTTAGCTGATCTACTATTAGTTATAAAGTAATTTGTTGTAAATGGATATTTAAGAAGAAATTAAAACCTGATTGCACTATTGAAAAATACAATACTCATCTTGTAACCAAAAGGTATGGACAAAGAAAAAATATAGATTTCTTTGATACACCAGTTTTTAGAACAACACATACATGTGCTATTTTCATTGGCTACTATTCATGATCTAGTAGAACATCAAATAAACGTTAAAACTGTATTTCTAAATGATGAATTAGAGCAAAAGATTTACATGGATCAACTTTAAGGTTTTGTAGTACCTAATCAAGAAAATAAAGTTTGTAAATTAGATAAATCACTTTATGACTTAAAACAAGCAGTTAAACAATAGTATGAGAAATTTGATAATCTTGTTGTCTTATATGTTTTCAAAATAAATGAAAGTCGCAAGTGTATTTACTATAAATCTAAAAATGGCTTATGAAATACCATACATCTTTATGTGGATAATTTAATTATTTTAGTTCAAACATTTATGTTATAAATGATGTAAAATCTTTGCTTAGTACTAACTTTGATATGATAAACCCAAGAAAAGTTAATGTGATCTTTGCAATAAAAATAACTTGATTGAAAATGAACTTTTTTATATTAATATAATTACATTGAGAATATTTTAAAAAAATATAATTACTTTGACTATAAACTTGCTTGTACTTTTTATAATTTTTAGCGTGAAATTGCTCAAGAACACTGAAAATAATGTTAAATAAATAATGTATGCGAGCATCATTAGTAACTTATGTTGTGCTACTAATTGCACTAGACCCAACATATCTTTTGTTTTGAAATTGTTATGTAAGTTTACTAATAGACTTGGTATAGAGTATTGGCATGATATTGAAAGGATCACGAGGTACCTCAAGAGGACCTTGAACCTAAGATTATATTACCAAAAGTTTCCAATAATATAGAATGATACATAAAAATTGATTAAAACACTATTTTAAAAGACTTCAAGGTAACTAGTGGCTATAATTTTAGCATTATCGATGGAGTTACTTTGTGAAAATCTAAAAAACATACTATTTTACCTCAATTTATGATGGAATCTAAAATGATAGCGCTAACTATTACTAATGAGGAAATATACTAGTTAAGAAGCCTACTAACTAAGAACTCATTATGAAAAAGATCGATACCAACTATCTTGATCAATTGCAATAGTATTGGGGCTATTGCAAAGATTTAGAATCATTATTATAATGATAAGATTTGACAAATATGTCACAAGTGTAGTGCTATTTGACAGTTTCTCTCTATAAGGCTGTGAAAGTAGATTATATACGGTCTAATGATAACTTGATTGATCTTTTGATGAAAAGACTACATAAAGAAAAAGTTTTTAAAACTTTGAGAGGAATGAGACTGATGTTGATACATTAATAAATCATTCATGATGGTAAACTAACCTATGGACTAGAGTTTCTAAGAAATAAATTCAAATGATAAAAACAAGTCATGAAGTGATATGAAATGAAACTCATAATAGCATATCATACTATTATGAGTTTCATTCCATTAAGAGGCATGAAATCCTAAATGAAAGAAAATATTGATTTAAATGTTAACTCTTAACGAGTTCTATACTCTATATAAAGTGGAGTACTTAGTTGCAAAAGTACAGTTGATAAACTCACCTATGTAAATGTGAAAATATGATGCTTTTACGAAATTTTGGGCAAAATATTTTAAAGCATTCACTATACAAAGATATAGGTGTATGGTTATAAAGCACAGACTTTTTTGGACTACACTTTAGAGACGTTATATGTGGGATATTGTTAAAGATAAAGTGCAAAACTATAAGTTACTTTAGGATATTCTAAATTGTCTTCACTATGCAAATGTTTAAGTTGATTAACACCTATGATTATGCACAATCTTATATCTTTTAATAGTTACTTGATGAAAGCTATTTAAAATTTAAGTGGAAGATTATTGACAAAAATGAGTTTAAAAGATGAAAGGAAAAATGACTTGATATGTTCTCTCTTTATGAATTCCATATCTAGTAAATGTAACCTTTAAAGTTATATATAAGGTGTGAGATATGAAATGAGTATGATTCTCAACGAGCACCTTATTTTTATGGAAAGAAAAAGAAATAGAGCTAAATGGATTTATCACACGAGTGCACACATTACCATCATCATTCTCTTAACTGACCGGCCATACCATTTTAGCCAGAGTTCAAGTCCGAGCTAGCCAACACCTTATATTTTTGAAAAAAATAGTTTTTTTATTTTAGATTTTGAAAAAAACTAGATAGAATAAGACTTTACCAGTGAGTGGCCAAGTGTTACTCTAAGTAGTTTTACATAATAGCGCCCACCAACCCACCTTTTCTTCGTGACTAAGTATCTGTCCGAGAATATCCAACCTATAAACACAAACCAAAGCAACACAGCTTTTTCTTCCAATAGCTCTCTTTCCCGAGCTTTCCAACTATTATCTAGTATGTTAGGGAGCTTTCCAAACAATCCATGATTTCCTTATCCGAGCTATATTTTATTTTTATTTTTTTTAAGATGTCGAGCAACATTTTCAAGATGTAAATATTTTTAGTCCTCAATCATGCATAAAAGGACTGAAACAAATATTTTTCAATTGTTTTATCTTGAAACGATGATGTTATATACAATTGCATATATAAACAAAGCAGTAAAAAATTTTAAATAGATTAAATTAGTCTGCAACTCAATTAAATAAAATAATAATATTATTATTTTTGTTTTTCTATTATTATTTTAAATTCTACAGTAAAGTTTAAAAAGAAAAATTAAAATTCACTACCAATAAGTTCGCATATGGTAGCTAACTTCGATACAACGTTGACCAATTATGAATTCATTGAGTCACCACTAAGCGCCACCTTTGTAACTAAAAATCCATATGATAAATTTGCTGGCTAGGATTGAATAACATCACAAAGCATCACTTTGACAATAGAAGTCAAACAATTTCTTTTTTTTTTCCCTAAAAGATTGTTCAAGAACTCACTGCATGTGATCCATGACTCCAAGGTTGAAAGAGATAATGAATATATTTATATAAAATATCTTATAAATTTAAAAATATTTTAAATATATTATTATATTTTTAAAATGTATATTAACTTAATTATTAACATTATTTAAATTCACCAACGATATCTTTTTTTTTTATCAATATATAATAAAAATATTAAATTCAGGTAAACTTAAAGATACTTTTTGGGTATATCATTATTTTTAAAAAAACATATATTAACTTAATGGCTAAAATTCTCTAAATCCGTGAACAACAGAATTTTTATGTTAATTTATAGAAAAAAATAACCTGAAGTGAATTTAAAATACTTTCAAATATTGTCGTCTTTTCAGAATATACATTGGCATGGTCATAGGAATTGTCTTATCAACCAACAACTGGCCTTTTTTGTTTGTTACTTTTCATCCACTTGGATGATCACTCACTCACAAGTAATTTTGTTTTTTTAATTTATTTTTATGTATTCGATTTGATTACAATAAGTTTACAAAATTTGAAGTCTCAAGATTGGATTATATATTATATTAATTAAATAATTTTCATATTTTTATATATTATTATTATATAATAAATACTTTATAATAAATAAAATATCATTAAAAAAAACTAAATTATCAAGTAAGATGTCACACTGCCGAGTCAAAAGAAAACACCATGGTTATCGGACTGTAGTAGGTGGCCACCATTGACTCATAAACCAGCAACCTTGCAACCTGGCATCTATGCATTTCACAGTCACCATCGTCCCACAATCATGATTGTCTTTTTTTATTTTTTTTCCTTTAATTATTCGCAATTTATGATATTAATTTTTTTAAAAAAAGTAACGAGTGGGGAGGTTTCACATGGAAACCTGACATGAGAGAGAAATTTCGTTACAGTCAGAGATGACGAGGACTGGGCCCCACATGCTATGGTGATCGAGACTAAAGCTCCGTCGTCTCGGGTTGGCAAGGGCCCACCAGAACGTGAACTCATGCAGGAGCCTACGTGGCTAAGACAAGCTCGAAACTATAATTTTGGGATTTTTCTGACGTGGAGAACATTCGTGTTGAGTGGTAAGTGGACCAAAGATTTCACTCAGTCTGGGACCCGCCTGCCACCTCCCTTGATACGGACAAATTTTGCTTCGTGATTTGCAACTTGGCTACGCTATTTGCCTCTGGGGATATGGAAAATGTTACGGTCCAAGGCGGTGGAGGGTCACCCCTACTTTAATGTTTAAGGATTGATTACAAAATCTACCTGAGGATAGATAATAAATGATATTTTCTATTTTTTAATTTATCATTGTTAAAAATATGTTAAATATTATTCAAAAATTAAAATATTTAAAAATATTTTTAATGAAAAATAAAATAATTTTTAAGGTAAATATAAAAGAAAAACATTGAACTATGATTTTTTTTAATTTCAACTTTAATATATCAATTTATCAAATATAAATCTAATTTTTCAATTTGTAACTCAAACTTAAATATATTTTTATTTTAAAATACTAAAAAATGAGTGAAATAAATTTTTTATTTTATTTCGAGTTTACTTCTCAAATACTAATATTTTCTTCATGAGTAATTTTTTATAATTTTTTTAAAAATATAAAAAAATTTAAAATTTTTTATGATGATTACTTGAATATTTTTTACACGTGTGAAAATTTTTAAATCAAAATTTGATGTATAAGATTTTTAATTTAAATATTCATAATTTTAAAATTTTTAATAAAATTAATATATAATTAACAAAATAAATATAATTATTTTTTATATTTATCTTAATTTTTATGATAATAATTTAAAAATAATATCTACCATTTATTTTATTATATTTTAGTGACTTGTCACATTGATCATATTAGCATTGATTGATAAAACGATTTTTGTCAATGACAATAATATGTGTATGATTTGAATACTAAAGCATATAAAAATTTTGTCGGCCATCGTTTTAATGAATAACAATAAGCTTTTTGGTCGGTAGGTCACGATTTGGCTAAGTTATCAATTGTTGTTGCATTGCATATCTGGTGAAAAGGGTTTCATGTGCACTATCATGCATTGTGTTCCATCAAAAATAAAGAGAGAAGAAAAATCAAAATGACTTGTTTTTCCAATTGAGGCACACATGTTCATAAAAATAAAGCCTTACACACCTAGTGGATGGTCCTTATGCAAACAACACAAATTGTTCCATTTTCACCAAACAATTTTAATATATACAAAACCCTATTTTCTGCCTTATAATATATAGGAATAAAGAGCATTTCAATGTTAATAATTAAATATAAGAAATTGACTCTACTTTAACTAAAGTTCTAATTCTTATTTAATTAATTTAGACTTTTTTAAATTATCCTAAAAAATTATCAGTTGACGGTCCAAAAAAATGGAGTTAAATCTGCGGTCACGAAAAAAGAATATATCAAATCATAATTATAAAAGAAATTAAAGTGGTGTAGAATCTGTCTTTTGAGTTTTCAAAAAAGTAGACGTTATGTTATATCAAATAATTAGCTATGCCTCTTTAATAAGAAAATCATATTACTAATTGAACTGTAACATACTTGGATGGATCAAAGGGGTGAAAATGAAAATACGAAGAAATTCAGGGTTGATTGTTTAGAAAGGATGCTCGTCTAGCCAGTAGCCAATGGCCCTTTGCCTGAGACCTGAGCAGTTGGCTCAACATTTAAGGCGGCTTGACCCAATGGCGTATCACGGGAATCGAATCGACCACCGAAAAGTCACTTTGGCGGTTTGGCCCTTTTCCATGAAGCAAGCTGCACAAGGCCAGCTCAAGCCAAAACAGCTTACCCAAATGGATGTCATTAAAATTATATTTTAAAAAATTTTAATACAAAAAAAAGAGAAAACAACATTTTATTGATAAAAGTGAATAAGCATCACTGACAAGGACCACCGCCGATGCGGTGGCATTGTCAACCCATGAATCATGACGAGAACATGGGCCAACACCAGAAATTATACGTCCAAGTTCCTATACACGCAAGCAACTATTGGTCAGCAGCCTTGGTGCTGATGACTTGCACATGCTCACAGTCCCCAAAACAATTAAAACAATCTTTTTCTTTTGAAGGGACAAGATTTTTTTAATATAATATTTTAATTTTTTTCAGTTATGTATTTAGTATCTTTTATTAAGTTGTATTGATTTTTTAAAATAATAATTAATACAATTTAATAAAATTAATAATTAATATTTATATAAAATTTAAAATTCAAAATTATTATAAATTAAAAACAATTTTTAAATTTTATATAAAAAATTCAAAACAAGTTAAACAAACAAAGGATCTTCATTTTTCACGCTTATTTAATTATTTTTTAAGAATATTTGAAATTATCTAAAAGTCAATAAAACATATTTTTGGCTGATACCTCATCTACTCATTTATTGTCATTATTTACCTTTTTCGATTAAAAAATTTATATCTCTTGAAAATAGTATCATTTACAAATTTTAAAAAATAATTTTTGCACAAATTAAGATGAAAATAGCCAATTAAATTAATTTATTACTAATTAAAAGGGGAAAGAAAAGGTAATTTTCCTGGAAGTCGGTTTTGAAGTAAAGCCGCTGATGGAGTGCAGGCTGGAGCCAGTCAAGATTGGCTTCATGAAACGTGAAGTTAGCCACCAGTCACAGTCGACCCTGCTGTGTCCCTTCAAATTGCTTTTTCTTCCACGGAAGGAAAGCTAACTGTTTAGCATAACGACGCTAAATGTATCTTATTCATAAAGAATTTTACCGACATTATTAATTTACTGCCTTAAATAATAGAATAAAAAAATATCTCTATTATTTTATTTGAATAAATATTAAGCCGCAAAATTATACTCTGACGTGGCATATTTTTTCAGGTTACTGTCTTCAGAGTTGATCGACCTTTAACGCCCGACAGACTATATAAACCCACCTGCCTCTGTTTCGTTCCCATCAGCCCGTTCGCCCGTCGGCAATAACAGAGGCCATAGCTGTGCGTCTGTTCGTGCTTGCTTTTCTTTGAGCGAGGCATTCCGCACCTGCTTAAGCTTAGTTTTATTCTAGGGTTTGTCTCTCTCCATCTCCCTTGAGTTTCTCTCTCCAGAGCTTGAGAAGCTTGATACAGATCTCTCAGCTAGGGGTCTAGGAAGTTACTGGTGAGTTTCTTTTCTGGTGGAGATTGTTGTTTTTGGTGAGTTTGTCGCTAATTAAGCGTTTCTTGTTGCTCTTGTTATGTGATTAAGTCATCCTTTGCTCTGGAGATTGATCATTTTGGAGAGATTTTCATGATCTTGAGGTGTATTTATGAGGACGGATGAACAAAATTTTAGCTCTTAACTAGTTTGTTAACTGATTATTGAGGGATTATCCTGGATTTTGGAATCAAACCTGATGGATGATGAGGACTCGTGCTCGTTTCCTTTGAACTTCTGCTCTGTTTTGGAGCAGCAAAGCGATTTATTGGTGGTTGAAGAGAATTAGATATGTTACCCCGTATGATGACGATCTTGAGATTTCGGTGTAGATCTATATTAAAATTCAAGAAATTATTATCACAGCACCATTTGATAAAATCTGATTGTCTGGTTTTCTAAGTTTTTGTGACATCACGGTGATCATCCCGGTCACTTTCTTTTCGTCTCTCCAGAAATCTCTCTTCATTCCCCTTCCTCTGGTTGTTGGTCATCCAAAACTTGTACCGGTCTCAGTCAGAACGATGCATAAGCCGTTAGCTAAGCTGTCTTTTCTTTTTGTTATCCTCTCGTTTTCTCCCTCTTCCTAGCTACTTTCCGTGATAGTGGCCAGTTTTAAACCTTTTTCTTTCAAAACTTTTTTTTTAAAAAAAAAACTTTTTCTTGCTTTTGATGCATCCTGTCTGAGAGTTTCTTCATGGTTACTGTTTTCTTTTCTCCTGTCAGCGGAAATTAAAAATTACTGGAGATTTAAAATGATACATTTTTGTTCTTAATTTTTTTTTGCCTAGTGAGAATATGGAAAAAGCTAATTTCATTTTGAGGAAAAAAAAAAAAAAAGATTCATGTAGCAATACTTTTGTTATTATTGTAATCATTCTTGGAAAACTGTCTAATTGATATAAAAACTATTGAAAATAATCAAAACTGTCCCAATAAGACGTGTACAGATATTTTATTTCATTATAATAATTGTCTTGCTTCTTGTTCTTGAAGTTAAAAGACAATCGTCCATTTACTGCTCACTGGGTTTTAAAATGTTCTGGAATTTTGAATCTTTAGTCGAAAGCCTTTTAAGCCAAGTGTTAAAAGGGGAACCAGGTCAGGGTGGTCCACCATACAGGTCTTTGTTTTTTCAGTTATTGGAAGTTTGTTTCTTTCTTAGTTGCTTCACTTTGCGTTTATTATCCTTAATAATTTTCATGGAACCCTCTCAAGGTTCCTGCGAGAACTGATGCAGCATTATATTCCTTCAGGTAAATTTACTAACTTTGTCCGGGAAGACCATCAGAAAAAATATAAAGAAATATTGTACCCTCAGATGCGCCAGAGTGTCTCCTCCCTTCCCAACCCTTTTACTCGGGCAAGAAATTAAATTCAATCAGAACTAATTAAAACAATTAACACGGGTAAAAGCCGGGATGCACGCCCGAATAAAAAAGGAGAGAGGCGGACGTGAAATGAATAGGTCCGACCAACTACAATTTCACTACCAAAGCATGTTGACAACGCCCAAATGATACATTCCCGTTCTTTTATTCTTCTCCTCTTTCCCATGCTAAGCTCTTCATCATTAGAGCAATGGAGGTGGATCCCTCCTTCATGGAGGTGTTGTGGGAGTTACTCTAATGTGTGCATAAGCTCATGCCCTAGTTGTTGTCTTTGCTTCCCTCTTTTTTTTCTTCTCTTTGTTGGCTAAAGTGTTTTCTATTTGTTGGTTTCTGTTATTTCTCACTATTCTCAGAATTTTTTTCTGTTGATTCAAAGGTGCATATCTTTTGGTTTTTACTTTTCCTCCACTGATATTGGTATATTGTGCAACAGCGATAAGGTGCTCAATAATGACGGTCACACCAGAGATCACTGTCAATGATGGCAACTTGGTTGTGCGTGGGAAGACTATATTGACTGGAGTGCCAGACAATATCATCTTAACTCCAGGATCGGGCTCAGGTCTTGTTTCTGGTACATTCATTGGTGCTACAGCTTCCCATAGCAAGAGCCTCCATGTCTTCCCAATGGGTGTTTTAGAGTAAGCACTGATCCATTTTCACAATTTAATACCTTGCAACTAGGAGTTGTCTAAATGCTCATTTCCTTTACTGTATTCCCATCTGAACTTCTGAAGAACACAAGATCAATGACTAGAAGAAATTGTTAATCAAATTTTGTGCTAATGTTAGAGGAACTCCCAAGTGATCTTCCTCTAGTGTGTACATTTATGTTTATTTGTAAGTTCTTATCTTTCTTAGGCCCCTTGTTCTATCATTTTGTTGTTTATAGCATGTAATATTCAATGTTAAACGAAACTTGATGTGAAGTGTGTATGTGAATATATTTGCTCTATCAAATGTTTTATATTTCATGATAGGTCTAATAATTTCTCCTGACAACATCTTTGAGATCCACTTGCACTGTTGTCAATTGATGTTTCAATGTGTACCTGCACTTACATTGGTTTTTTACGTCTACCTTTTGTAACAGGGGTCTCCGTTTTATGTGTTGTTTCCGCTTCAAATTATGGTGGATGACACAGAGAATGGGAACTTGCGGAAAAGAAGTTCCTCTGGAGACACAATTCATGCTCATTGAGAGTAAGGATAGCAATGAAGGAGGCAATCAGGATGATGCGCCAACCATCTATATTGTTTTCCTTCCTCTTCTTGAACGCCAGTTCCGTGCTGTTCTGCAAGGCAATGAGAATAACGCGATAGAGATTTGCCTCGAGAGTGGTGAGTAGACTATGGCTATCACAAAGTATTTGGTGTTAAGCTGAATGCTCTCTGCCCTTCATTCCCATTATCTGGGGCCATATCTTGCGTTCGGTTGAATTCTGTGGGCCACTAATGGGGAAAGACCTAACCACGGGTGAAGTTGTCATTAATTTGGACAGTTAGACAAGCCAGTCAATGGCTCTACTATCCACATGAACTGGATTAGCGGAGTTTATAGCACTTCTGAAAAAGGAAATAGATAGAAAGGATCAAGAATTGAAAACAACCTCTTTTTTCTGTTTTGGTTGTTGATTTGGTTTTGCAGGGGATGCTGCTGTTGAAACCAATCAGGGCCTTTCCCTTGTCTACATGCATGCTGGGACAAATCCCTTTGAAGTCATCAGTCAGGCTGTAAAGTAAGCGCGAACATTTCTTATATATTTTACTTATTACTGTGATCTACCATAAAAATCTTCTGACAGTTTGAAAGATTTCTTTTCTCATATATGCTTATAACAATCTTCTGTTGGTGAGAATGACATTTCAAGAATTTGGCTCTCCTGTGAAAAGTCAGCTGCCTAATGAGAACTTATCCCTGAAACAGGGCCGTGGAGAGACGCATGCAAACATTCCATCATCGAGAGAGGAAAAAGGTATAGAATATTTTTTATTCTTTTTATTTTTATTTATAATCTTAACTACTAGTTACTGTTTGTCATTATTGTATACTAGTATTTGAGTAAGTTTCATTATATTTTTCTGGTGGCTTTGTGTAGTTGCCTTCTTTTGTAGACTGGTTTGGCTGGTGCACTTGGGATGCTTTCTACACTGATGTGACAGCAGAGGGTGTTGAGGAAGGACTTAAAAGGTACTTGAAAATGATACCAGAGACTGAGTTGGTCTTTGGTTATATATGAAAGTTCAACTATAGAAAGTGGAAGCTACGACAAGATGATTCAGTCACTGAACCGTTTCTGGCTTATAATTGCAGTCTTTCTATTGGAGGAACTCCTCCACGATTTCTTATCATAGATGATGGTTGGCAGCAGATTGAGAAAAAGGAGAAAGATGCTGAGTGCCTTGTACAAGAAGGAGCACAGTAAGTCTTCTCTCTCTCTCTCTAAATATTTATTTAAATATTTACACATATGGATGTCTGTGTGTATCTATGTTTCCAGTGCCCTGATGAACTACAGTTTAAAAGAAAAAGGGTTCTTATTTGATGCTTTCAGATTCTTGAAAGATCAGTCAAAGATGATTGAATGAAAGGGCTTTGAAGGTCTAAGTAATAGTTCTTGCATTAATATCATATTAATCATATGTCTTGTTTTTAATATCTAATTCAAACAAGTTCAGGAAAAAGGAACAAGAAGGTAAACCATGGATTTTCTTGATTATCAGACTGATAATGTGATTGCCAACTTTCACGGGCCCTAGCTAATCCAAATTATGACTGTGCTTCTTGGCTGGAGCTGTGTCTTGGGTATATCATTTCGTGTGCTCAACATGGCATACGATGTGATTGGTGGATAGTTCCTTTAATGCTTGTTGATTGTCTTTGATTAAAGCCATTGGATACTGATCTTTTTATCTATTTGCATTGCAGGTTTGCGAGCAGACTGACCGGAATCAAAGAAAATGAAAAATTCCAAAAGAATGGCCAGAGCAATGAGCAAGTATCTGGACTGCAGTATGTTGTAGAAGAAGCCAAGAAGCAGCACAATGTGAAGTAAGTGGTCCAATGTTCCTGTTTTTAATTATATTTATCTTGTTTATGCAGCAATTAGTTAATTGTGTTCATCAGACATTACTCTAGTAATTTTTTCTTGACTTTTGTATAGCTCTTTAATTTATATGATAGTTGCATAACAAAATTGACATCATTTGGTAATATATGTAATATATTTATCCAACCTGTAACCTGTGAACCTATTGTTGTTTGTTTTCTGAAGGTTTTAACCAGAGAGTCTATGATGTCTGTTTTTAGTCCCATATGGATTTGGTAGTCTGTCTGCCATGGCATTTACTGGATCAACTTGTGAAGGTTATACCAGTAAACAAGTACCACAATGATTTTGAACTTCAGAAACATGTCCTCAGTCACAAATAGTGAAGGGAAGATCTGGTTGATCTTTCTATAGAATTTACTTTTTCGAGTCGACTAGTAGGTCCTCATTCAAGAAAAAACATCATAATTTTCTCTCATGCACGAATTTTATTTACTGTTACTTTCTGGCACAGGTATGTGTATGTATGGCATGCTTTAGCTGGTTACTGGGGTGGAGTAAAACCTGCAGCTGCTGGCATGGAACACTATGACACGGCATTGGCATACCCAATTCAGTCCCCTGGTGTATTAGGCAATCAACCAGACATAGTGATGGACAGCCTTGCTATTCATGGATTGGGTCTGGTACATCCGAAGAAGGTTTTCAATTTCTACAATGAGCTCCATGCCTACCTGGCCTCGTGTGGAGTAGATGGTGTTAAGGTTGACGTCCAAAACATTATTGAGACCCTTGGTGCTGGTCATGGTGGCAGAGTCTCTCTAACCCGCAGCTACCATCAGGCTCTAGAGGCTTCAATTGCCAGAAACTTCCCCGACAATGGATGCATAGCTTGTATGTGTCACAACACAGATGGTCTGTATAGTGCAAAGCAGACTGCTGTTGTTAGGGCTTCTGATGATTTCTACCCTCGTGACCCTGCTTCCCACACTATCCACATCTCCTCGGTGGCATACAACACTCTCTTCCTTGGAGAATTTATGCAACCTGATTGGGATATGTTCCATGTAAGTTAATATGACCTATGTTTATTTTGTGACTGAATTTATGTTGATAAATGCTGTTGCATGAAATCATTCCATCATTATCTCACAGTGCATGCAACAGAGCTTCCCCACCCTGCCTGAAACAAAAGAAACCAAAATGCTTACAAGGCACTTCTCTATCCTGCTCAAGACATAAGTATGTATTAGATATTGATGAAGAAATCTATTATTTGCAGAGCTTACACCCAGCAGCGGCGTATCATGGTGCAGCTCGTGCCATTGGTGGATGTGCAATCTATGTCAGGTATTCTCACACTAAATTGCATTACATCTCTGACTATTAGGTTGACGAGGCTCTTTACTGGAAATTTTTGTTCTTCTGTTGGTTTACCCAGTGACAAGCCTGGCAACCACAACTTTGAGCTGTTGAAGAAGCTGGTCCTTCCTGATGGATCAGTTCTCCGTGCCCAACTGCCTGGTAGACCTACTCGTGACTGTCTCTTTGCTGATCCTGCCAGAGATGGGACTAGGTTTGCTGCTTCTCCTTGTTTGTTGATTATTTGTTTCATGTGTCTTAATATTTAACTAATAGAATATTTGAAATATGCAGCTTACTGAAGATTTGGAATCTAAATAAATGCTCTGGCGTGGTTGGTGTTTTCAACTGCCAAGGTGCCGGTTGGTGCAAGACCACAAAGAAGACACGAATCCATGATGCATCTCCTGGTACCCTCACTGGTTCTGTTTGTGCCACTGATGTTGACCTTATATCTCAAGTTGCGGGTGCAGATTGGGATGGAGAAACGGTAGTATATGGTCATAGATCAGGTAATCATGCCCTCTGTGTCACCAGTGCCTCAAAAGCAGTGACCTCTGCAGTTAAGTTTTTACTTGGCACTGAAGCTAGTTTGGCATATGGAACATTATTGGTCTTGATCAATGAGGCATGATTGAGTTAAACTGCATATTGGAGCCCTTTGTTGAGAGTGATTAATAATACAACAAAACTGAAGTTAATTAGTATGGATGAGCTGCATTTTCATATATATCTTGATTGATAAGCATTGTGCTGGCAAGATTTCTGTATTTGAAACATGCTAAAAAGAATTCTTTTCCAATTTCAGGGGAGGTGGTAAGATTACCAAAAGGTGCTTCAATGCCAGTGACATTGAAAGGGCTGGAGTATGAACTCTTCCATTTCTGCCCCCTGAAGGTGAGCAAGGGATTCCATTAAATTTTGTCTTTCATGCTGCTTTTTAATTAAGCGAAGGTAGCAAACTGAATGATCTTTTCTATGGTGCAGCAAATCACTGCAAACATTTCATTTGCACCGATAGGCCTGCTTGACATGTTTAACACTGGTGGTGCCGTGGAGAGTGTGGAAACCCATATGGTTTCTGACAAGAAATCAGAGCTCTTTGATGGTGAAGTCTCCTCTGAGGTGACTGCATCCCTCAGTGACAAACGGTCACCAACTGCGACAATTGCCCTCAAAGTTAAGGGTTGTGGACGGTTTGGTGTATATTGTTCTCAGTGCCCACTGAAGTGTATGGTGGGCAACGCTGAGAGTGACTTTATCTATGACTCTGCAACTGGATTGGTGACTCTCACTCTCCCATTCGCTGAAGAGGAGATGTACAGATGGCCTGTGGAGATCCAAGTTTAGGTATTTACGAAGATAGGCATGTAGTTGGAAAGTCAACATTGTTGGGGGAGCTGATGCAATCTTGTTTGAGGGATGATGATGTATGGATTAGATTCTAAGTGGTCTGTGTATTGCAGGGAGGGCGTGACTGGGACCATTGAGTTTATATAGAAAAGTAGAAGTGTTGATCTTGATGCCTATTACTGTAATAAAAATGCCAAGCTTTTGGCTATGATCAGGTTTTCTTGTGAGTTGTCAATGTACTGATACCCAGTTTCTTATCTTTCTAGATACACGAGGAAATAGAAATTTAGAGGTCCCTGTCTGGAAATGACTGCTGAAAACTTCTGAGGACTAGAAGCCGGACGAGGGTCTGATGACGAGCTTCGATTTCTTTTGTTTTCCTGTTTTCTCCTGGAATAAGATGCTGTGCTGGACACGAGAAACAAAGACAATCACCCTTGTCGGTCTGTTCAGTTCCTGAATTGGCAGCAATTACTCTTATTAGGATGTGATGCTGTAGTTATGTTGGATGCCCGTTGGGTACTGTCCTCAATAAATAGTTGAGGCCTTACATCAATTATCAAAATAAATTGAGAACTCTAACAACTGGACTTTTTAACTGTTCCTATTCAGTAGCAAGTGCTTTTGCTTATACGTCCTGAAATACTTTCTGAAACTTCCTGGATTTGGGCCTTTTTTAATGCAGATTTTGTGTGTCAAATTATGTGCCAGCTATCTAATAGTCTCTGATAGATTCTTGATATTTAGTTAGATCTACTCCAATGTGGAAATTTCCGCTTGAAATATCCTAATTGGAGTTACTACTATTTAAACAATGATGAAAGTTCGTGATTGCTAAGCTTGCCAGCCAGTAGGTTCACTGATTTGGCAATACTGCAAAAGATCCAAAGATCTTCCTATCAAAAACTTGGATAGTGAAATGTCCTGTTTGTTACTTATTCATTTATTTTAAATTTTAAATTTTTTATTTGTACCTGTTGATGGCCCATAGCTATGGAATTGTTTGTGGCCTTGCTTAGAGATTGACATTCAGCTTGATATGAGCCTTATATAGCTTAACCTTCAATTAATTATTCTCAAACTTGTTTATTATAATCAAAATAAAATCAAATAAGCTCATCATCTGCATACATCAAGTTAAAAATTTATTTCCTAAATATTATAAATTCATTTTATATTTTTATTAAAAGTTAATTATATATATTATAAGGATTTATAGTTTATACAAAATTTTAAATTAAAATTTACAAAATTTTGAGATTTATTTTCTCTTTTAAAATAAATTTTAGTTTTTAAAAAATTTTAAACAAATCTTCATTTATCAATTTAAATCTTATTGAAATCCTATCAAAAAATTTAAAATTTAAATTTAAAATTTTTTATAATAAGTTTTGATTTGAAAACCTCATAGATGTGAAAAAAAAAATTTCAACTATCATCACAAAAAATTTTAAAATTTTTTAAGAATAAAATAATTTTAAAAAATTAATACTATAAAAATTTCAAAAAAATTATATAAAATAATTTGAGTAAAAAATTATTCAATTTAAAGGATGAACATAAAATCGAATTTAAAATTTATTTGAGTTAATTTTAGATATTTTAACCAAAAAATATCATTAAATATTTCATAATTCTTTAAAAATAAAATCTAATTTTGATATTATTTACAAGGTTTTTATAAAGTTAGGGTTTATCTAAAGAGAGATCACAAATTTTAAGATCTTGTGTGTGATATTTTCAAAATAAAAAAGTTGTTTTAATTAACAACACACTTTAAATTAAAATTGATAACGTCATCACAAGTGGTCCATGATCCATTTGACCCTGTTTAACGTGTTCTCTTAGGAAGTTATGTTGAATAATAAAGTTGAGGGATTAAATCAAAAGTCAAAAGTCAAAAGGTTGGCACAAGACATCCGGTGAGTGTTAGATTGGTAGCAATAAAGTCAACAAAAGGCTATCATGGCTAAAGTTTGACAGCCCCAAGAAACAACAAAAGCGAAGAATCAACTAGAAAGCAATTCAGGATCTCATCTATCAATTCAAGGACAAGTCGTATTCATGATAAAATGGTAAGAGTACTCATCTTTCGAATAGAAATATAAACATAACCATAGGTATGTTTTGGGCACGCTATTTATTTTCATCAGTTATAGCCTTATTTTACCTAATATGAGGGCACCCTGGTCACCTAACGACACCCATTTAATTGTGTCTTTACTTTGCAGATTTCCCATTAAAACATCTTCCCATCATGCCTATCCGAAGATTTTACCTTCACATGTCAACATTAAGCTACTTGATATTCTTAGGTAGCATCATTTGGCTCTGTTAATAGGAATCTGAGATGAAAAGCCATCGATCTTTATTGGACACTTCCAATATTTCGATCAACTATGCCTCCTAAAACATGGTCATCCAGCCAAGTAGCTGATGACCAAGATCTCAATTTCGCTTAAACTAGCTTGTTGATTACGCAAGTTAGTCAACTTACCTTGCCTCTAGTCGTGATGCAACTAACCATGATATCCTCTCCTTTGTCGCTTACGGCCATAATTACCATGACATTGCGTCCATCACATGTTATGACGATGATAACAACTCCATATTTTGGCACGTCTTCCCAAGTGCTCCTCCAGTAATTGTACCTTTAGTGGGAACATTTCCCCAAATCACCCTACCAACACCTATGACATCACCTTACACCTTGATCCCTACTGTCCCAACCTTTTTGCTCATGGGTCCTCTCAACCTCAAAACACTTTCCCTTAAATAGATCGTTGGTGGCCTTAAGTCAACATATGCACCAAATAATTAATACATTGAATGTCTTGATGCACCAAAAAATATAACAGGGAGGATAACATCACCCTCAATTGTTAGTCCATTAGCCACCTACTCTAATGCCACATGAAATTATTGATGAGGTTGTGTAAAACTATTATGAGGTGAAGACAGGGATAAGGAAAAAAAGGCTATTAAATAGGCCAAAGGGAAAAAGGTGGTTGATGAGTGCTCTTATAAATTTCGACACACGAGAGAGGAAGAGAATGGTGAACTGAAAAAGTAAGTACAATTTCTTATTAATGCCTAAATGTAGAGAAATTACCTACATGATGCAGAATACCAACAAGCAGCGAGATCTCCATTGTTGGTAGAGATTCTCATCGAACTATACCATCCCAGTTCAAACCATTTCAAATAAATAATTTTGACGGCCTAATAGACCTGCGAACTTATATCGAATGATTTGTGGTAGTAGAAAACCTTCAGGGGTTGTTGGATGCCATGAAGTGCAAAGCATTTCCAGTTTCATTGGTAAAGACAGCTAGATGATGGTATAACTCACTCCCTCTTAGTTCTATTAACTCATTTGATTAGACGCCAAAGAACCTAAAGGAATTATTGCTAAAAATAGAGAAGTACGCCAATATGGAGGAGAAAAACAAAAGAAAGGTTGAAATCTAATAAAAGATGCTAAATGTCATAAAAATCAAGGTAGAAGATATGAAGATTGCGCTTATTTCTCCTTAGAAGGATGGAGAAGGGAAAAAGAAAAAAAAAAGGCAGAGATTCTCAAAGGAGAAGCTCGTAAGAAAATCATGAAGTTCACGAGGATGGCCAAAAGTACGCCCCTTAAATAACTCCAATATTGCCATTTTTACTGAGACCGTAGGTACAATATAGAGTAGTGCTGAAAATTAAAAGAAAAAAATATAAGAGTTGGTGCAAAAAGGTGCCTTTCGAGGTATGTTGATACACTAGTAATAAAATGTGCAAATTGTTAATGATGAGGATATCCAAGATATCAATCTAATTTTTGGTAGACTGGGTGTAAATGTAATAATAGGTGGATTGGAGTTAGGAGGAAAAACTTCGTTAGAAAGGAAGGCCTATGTGAGAGAAAAAAAAAAAGAGTGTTATGAGGTTCAAAAGCAACCTCGAATAAACCATTCTGTAAGTTTTTCTGATGCAAATTTGGAAAGGTTTTTTTCCTGCATCAAGATCTTTTTAGCCACCATACAAATGACTAACAAAAATTTAAAATGCGATTTAGTTGATAATGAAAGTTTAGCAGATGTTTGTATTACTAAGCTTTTAAAAGGATAGAATTGAACAAAGAAAATCTGAGACCCTTCCACATTCCGTTAATGGCCTTGGGGGGGTTAAATGTGCTTATCGAAGGAATAATGACTCTGACAGTTACTAATGGAATAACATCAATGTAAAAGATTATGATGATTAATTTTCTAGTGGTAAAAGCACTGTTCGCATATAACACCATAATTGAGAGATCGTGTTTGAATGCCTTACAAGTTATCACATCTTCATATCACTTGGCAATAAAATTTTTTGCTCCAGGTGGAATGACAATAGTAAAAAGAGATTAGCAGACTGCATATCAATGTTATGTAACTTCTTTCAAAGGCAAGCCTTAGTTAACGTGACCATAAAGATGAAAAGTTTATTACTCAAGCTGAGGTTATGAAGCAACTTGAAGAGGTGTTAATGGATAAAGAGTCCAATCAAGAAACCAAGATTGGCATGAAGCTCGAGACACAAGAACGAAACTAGTTGGTAAATCTTTTAAAAGCTAATATTGATGTTTTGCCATGGACAACAACAAACGTGCCAATTGACCCCGAGGTAGTCTTCCACAAACTGAGTGCTAACCTTACTGTTAGATCCGTTTGTTAAAAGAAGAGAATATTTTTCAGAGAAATTTAGTAGGGGACCAAGTGAAAAGGAGATTTATTGTTACAAGCATGGTTCATTAGGGAGATAAGGTACTAGAAATGGTTGGCCAATGTCATCATGGTCAAAAGAGCCAATGAAAAATGGAAGATGTGCATGAATTTCACAGATCTTAATAAAGCCTATTTGAAGGATAGTTACCCCTTACTAAGAATTGATTAGTTGGTGGATAACACCTTAGGTCATAAATATTGAACTTCATGAACGTTTACTCTAGATATAATCAAATTAGTATGAAACTTAAAAATAAGGAGAAAACCATTTTTATTCCTTACGTGGGTAATTATTGTTTCAGGGTAACACCATTCAGTTTGAAGAATGCAGAAGCCACGTACCAGCGTCTCTTTAATCGAGTCTTTAGTCGATAGATGTAGAGGAATTTTAAGGTATATATGGACAATCTCATTGTCGAGTACAAGAAGAAACTCAACCATACAAAAAATTTGAAGGAAACCTTTGTAGTACTACAAAAATACGTCATGAGCTCGAACCCTAGTAAGTGGCTTTTGGAGTATCCTCAAGAAATTGCCTAGGGTTCATGATGAAGTAGAGACGAATCGAGGCTAATTTAAAAAAGATCAAGGCAATTATTGATATGGAAGTACTAAGGAATATTAGAGAAATTTAGCGGTTAGCTAGAAGGACAAGAGCCCTAAACCAATTTGTGTCCAAATTAACAGAGCAATGTTTCTCCTTTTTCAGAGTCCTTAAAGAGACAAAAACTTTTTAGTGGATTCCCAGACGTTAGGAAGCATTTGAATAACTCAAAATTATCTCTAAAATCAACCGTTGTTAACTAGGTCAAAGCCACATGAAGAGTTACAAATGTATTTATTTGTCACTGAAAAGGCAATTAGTGCTGTCCTATTACGAGTAGAAGAAAAAGTACAAAAACTAGTGTACTACATCAGTTAGGTGTCACAAAACTAGTGATGAGGTACCCCAAGCTAGAAAAAGTAGCCTTTACCTTGGTCATTACGACTAGGAAGTTATGACCGTACTTTTAAATGCATTTTATCATCATCAACATAGATTAACAATTCCATCAGGTTCTCGGCAAGCCGATAACCTCACGAATAATGGAAAATGGTCAATAAAACTTGAAGAATTTGGTATACACTATCGTTTGAGGATGACCATTAAAGCCTCAGGCCTTTAGCAGATTTCATAGTGAAATGCACTCTCGTTGATCCATGACCTGAGCTAAGGAACCCAAAGAAGAATCTTGAGGGAGAAACAAGTGATTTTGATAAAGAAAAGGGAAAAAAATAAAAAAAATATCAAGAAAATGATGAAGAATATGAATGAGAACAATGGGTTGATGGAGCCGTCGATAGAACAGGAAGTGGAGTCGACATCCTACTGAAAGGTCCTGAAGGAACGGAGTACTAGTACACAATTAAGTAGGACTTCCCAACATATAACAATGAAGCTAAATACGAAGCCCTTCCGCTGGACTATGACTGGTTCAAAGAAATCTAAGTCAGTGAAATTAAAATAAAAGCTGAATACGAAGCCCTTCTCACTAGACTACGACTAGTCAAAGAAATCCAAGTCAGTGAAATTAAAATAAAGAGTGACTTCCAACAATAGTGAAATAGGTGCTGAAATAGTGTGAGACTAGGAAGAAAAGAATTGCAAAGTACTAAGGGTAGGTCAAGGAGATATCGAAAAGTTTTCACAAGTGGCGAATAGAAAAATTTAAAGGGAAGATAATGCGCAAGCGAATGCATTAACTAAACTGGCAGCTTTAAACACTGGGCATGTTAAAAGGCATCACGATGGAAGTACTAAAATTTGCAAGCATGGATAAGGAAGTCTTGCCCATATCAACCTTTGAAGATTAAACCACATTGTACTCTCAATTCTTAAAAGAAGGTGCTTTTTCACAAGATAAGACTGAAGCAAGTAGATTAAAGGCTAGAGCTACAAAATTTGTGATTCTTAAGGATAAGCTTTATAAGTGAACCTTCATACTTTTACTTCTTTACTGTCTGGCCTTGAGCGAGCAAGCGTATGTGCTCGTTGAAGTTCACGAGGGGATTTGTGGAACTCATATTGGGGCTAGGTCCTTTGGCATATAAGATATTGAGGTAAGGGCATTATTGGCCAATGCTAAAAGTGGACGATGAAAAATATGTCAAGAAAAGCGATAAGTGCTAATGACATGCCATTTTGGTAAACATCCCACAACATTGATCAACCCAACAGTCTTTGCATGGTCTTTTGACCAATAGCGAATGGATATGTTGGTGCCATTTCCCATAGCCTTAGGATAAAGAAAACTTGTAGTTGTAGCCACTGATTGTTTTACCAAGTGGGTAAAAGTAGAGGCTACTCTAATTGTCATGGTCTATAAAATGTGAGACTTCAGTTGGAAGCTGATCATTTGTATAGTTAGAGTTTTAAAGGCCATTATCTTTGATAATGAACTCAATTTCAAGGGACCAAGTTCAAGAACAATTGCAAGAAATTGCAAGTAAGAATACGATTCATACCTGTTGGACACCCGCAAGCCAATGACAAAGTAAAAGTCACCAAGAAGACCATACTTCAGGCCATGATCAATGAAGACAAGGTTAGATAATACTAACAAAAGGATGGATAAAAGAGTTATATAATATCTTATGGACATATGAAACAACAAGCAGGATCACTACAGGGAAGAAGTTTCTTATTGACTTTTAGAATTGAGGTAGTGGTGCCAGTAAAGATAAGGATGAACTTGCATCGAGTGCAAGCCTATAATAGAAAAAAAATGACAGTGATTTATGGGCCAACTTGGATTTATTGGAAGAATATAAAGAAAAGTTAGGATAAAAGCCATAACTTATCAGTAAAAGGTAACTCGTTACCATAATCAGAGGGTCAAAGAAAGGCCAGTCTCTGATGATGACTTGGTCATGTGAAAAGTTAATATATCAAAGCTACAGGAAACCGCAGAAAAGATTGCTCTTAACTATGAAAGCCCTATTAGCTAAGAAAGGTGATAGGGATATGCATTTACTAGTTAGCCGCCATAGACGATAAAGATATACCAAGAACCTACAACATAAAAGACTTGAGAGTATATTACCAATGAAACTTATAATTCTACCAAAGAATCAATGAGCAATTTTTTCGATCTTGTCGCTTGACTCTTCATAATGGTTACAATGAAAAGATGGAGTAAGAATTCAACCCAACAATTGAAAGACCTAGACTGCAAAATGCCTAAGCCATGCGTCATAAGGTATTTAGGCCACAAGATAAGTAGCCTACCAAAAAGAACAGTTCACAAGAGACTAGTTCGCCAAAAAGACTAGTTCGTTGAAAAAAAGAAAATTAATCCATCAAAAGGACTACTTCGCAAAAGAGGCTAGCCCATCAAAAGGAATAATCCATAAGGGACTAATCCGCTAAAGGATTGGTCTGTAAAGATATTAACCTGCCAAAAGGTAAGGGTGAGCAAAATTCGGTTAAAATCGAAAAAACTGAAAAACCAAATTGATTTCGGTTAATTCAATTCGGTTTTTTCGGTTTTTGGTTATAAATTAATTTAAAAATCAAATTTTTAAAATTTTTTTAATTAATTTCGGTTAAGTTTTTTTTAAACCGAAATAACTAAAAAACCAATTTTAAATTTTAATAATTAATTAATTTTATTAAATAAATAAATAAATAATATTTATTTTCTTTCAATTACTTTTCAAAAGGGCAAATTGGGCAATCGAGCAAAACAAATAAATAGTCTTCTTCCTTTTCTTTCAATTTGTGCATTTGACAAACCCTAACCTAACCCGTCACCGACTCACCATGCCCATCTATCTTTCGAAGTTTCGAGAATCAAAATCACCGCAGCCACCCACACCACGCACGTATTTGATAATCGATTAAACCGCTCAATCACGTAGGCTTGATCCTTTTTTTCTTCAATTTGAATCCTCCCAAGAGTAACATCGCAGCCACACCGCAGCCACACTCACACCACGCACGTATTCCGTAATCGATCAAACCACTCAATCGCTTAGGCTTGATTTTCTTTCTCTCTAATTTGAATCTTTCCGATAGTAACGCTACAGCCACACCGCAGCCACACTTCTTCCTTTTCTTTTCTTTCAACTTAAGAAGCCGTAGCCATAACCTAATCCGTGCACCGTGCGGTCGTGTCCATCTATCTTGGAGAATCAGCAGCATTGCAGCCACACCCACACCACCCATACGCATTCGGTATTCCTTTATGCCAAATTTTTTTTCTTTTCAATTTTAATTATTCCAGTAGTAGCATGCATTATCTTGCTCTTTAATCTTTCAATTTTTCAAATCTTAATTTGTAACAATTACACTTAAAATTAAAAATTAGATCATTTTTATGGATTCCCTTTGTGTATTTGGGTAAGTATTATAAATTGTTCTATGTATTAACACTTTTTCTTTATATATGTGGTATGTATTAGCTATGACATGTAAGGCAAAATAATCCCAGTATTGAAAATTAAAGAGTTAATTTTTTTAATTCATTTTATTTTTGCTTTATATTTTCTTTTTGAATCTTTCTTGATATAATTTAAAGTTGTTAATTATGTTTTTTTGTAGTAATTTATCATATTTTGAAAGGTAGTGGTATTAACTATTACTATTAAAATAAATTTTTGCGTAATGTAGTATTACTATTAAATGTTTTAGAATTTTATCTAACTATTGAAAAGTATTATTACTAACTATTTTTAATTGTTATTTATTTCAGAAATTAAAAGATGTCAACTAGGAGTAATGATGTAGATCCTGTGCCTAATGCCACACAACCAGATTCAATCCATCCATCATCTGTAAGTTCTAAATTGAAGAGGAAAGCGTTTAAGCCCAGATCAGAAGTTTGGGAACACTTTACCAAATTTTTTGATGAACAAGGTGAGTATAAAGCTAGATGTAATTATTGTGATAGGGAGTTTTTTGCTGACCCTAGAAGAAATGGAACAACTGCATTGAAAGCTCATATGGGTACTTGTAAGAAGAGAACAAATGTTATTATTGATTCTAGTCAAATTGAATTGGTTTTTGAATTTGGGAAAGATGGATCTTTAGGTAGCTGGAAGTTCAATCAAGATGCCATTAGAAAGGGTATAGCTGAGATGATCATTATGGATGAATTACCTTTCAAATTTGTGGATGGTAAAGGTTTTCGGTGTTGCATGTCACTTGCATGTCCTAAGTTTCGTATGCCTTCACGATGGACTATAGCTAGAGATTGTTATCAGTTTTATAATGGTGAAAAAGTTAAACTGAAACAGTTTTTAAGATCATCCAGTGTAAGAGTATCTCTCACCATAGACACATGAACTTCAGTGCAAAGAATTAATTATTTGTGTCTTATGGCTCATTTTATTGATAAAGACTGGAAATTGAACAAAAGAATATTAAACTTTTGTCCTATTTTTAGTTATAGAGGTGAGGCCATCGAAAAAGTCATTGAGAAATGTTTATGTGATTGGGGGATTGATCAAATTTTTACTGTTACAGTTGATAATGCTAGTTCTAACGATGTTGCAATCTCATACTTGAAGAAAAGATTGAATAATTTAGGAACTTACATTCAAGAAGAAAAATATTTTCATTTAGGATGCATTGCGCATATTCTTAATCTCATTGTTACAGATGAATTGAAAGAAATAAACAAGTCAATTGCATGGGTTAGAGGGGCTGTTAAATATATGAAACAATCACTTGTAAGGTTGGCCAAATTTAAAGAATGTGTTTTAGTTGAAAAAATTAAAAGTAAAAGTTTTTTGTGTTTGGATGTTAGCATTAGGTGGAACTCCACTTACTTGATATTGGATGCAGCTCAAAAATTTAAGAAGACTTTTGAGGTTTTTGATGATATTGATTTGAATTATAAAAATAAGTTGATAATGGGAGATGGGTTGCCTAAAAAAAAAGGATTGGAAAATTATTAGGAGGTTTTGTCTTTTTTTGCAACAATTTTATGAACTAATAATCAAAGTTTCAAGTTCTTCATATGTCACCTCTAATAGTTTTCTTGATGATATTTGTAATATTTATACTACTTTGCGCAATTGAAAAACACATTCTGATATTGAGTTAAATGCAATGACAAAGAAAATGAAAAATAAGTTTGATAAGTATTAGGGAAATGTGGAGAAGATGAATATGCTACTTTATGTTGCTTATATTCTTGATCCTAGAAAAAAGCTTGAGTTTGTCAACTTTTGCTTTTTGAAAATGTATGATATGGAACAAGCTTCAATGATGACTAGTAATGTGAGAAAAGCAGTTGAAGAGTTATTTAATGAGTACAAAAGAAGTTTGCAACCTTAACATGAACAAGTTGGTGAAAGCAGTCAAGTAAGCCAAATTACAGAGGAAAATGAATTAGGATTGGAAAAGGAGAGACAAGTTCTTTTATCTAAGTTCAAGAGATATAAGAAAGAGATCGAAAAAGAAGAAAATAAATAAGAATTGGATAGATTTTTAAGTGAAAAGGATGTAAAAGATGATGATAACTTTGATATTCATGATTGGTGGAAACTTAATAGTCACAGGTTTCCTATTTTTTCCCATATGGCTCGTGATGTATTGGCAGCTCCTATATCTATGGTTGCTTCTGAATATGCTTTTAGCACTGGCGGATGTGTACTTGATACATATAGGAGTTCATTAACTCCTAAACTTGTACAAGCGCTTATTTGTGCTCAAGATTGGTTACGTGGATCTCCATGTTTCGATGCCATTGAAGAGAACTTAATAGAGTTTGAGGAACTTGATATGGGTAATTATTTTTTTATTTGATTATTTTATATTTTTTAATTACTAATCTTTATTGGATAAGCTTAATACCACTTTTCTTAATACCAAATTTGATTATGCGTTTATAGATTTGTTAAAAATTACATTTGATGCTACAATTGATTAGTGTAGAAATGTATTGCTATTTCAAGGTAATTTCTTTTATCACTATTATTTTCATATCTTATATAGTTGAGATTTTGGTGGTGGATTGTTTTTTATTTTTTGATTTTTCATTGATTGATTATCATAAAAGAGAAATATTAGCTATTAAGATGTTATATGTGAAGCCTAAATATTGTTTGCATATAATATTTTTGCAGTATCATATCAACTCATTTAGGAAGAGCTTCATTTGGGTAAGTTTTTGTCATATCAATATATAAGAATGCACTTATTTCTTTTTTGACATTTTTACACTTGGTTTTTTTTTTTTTTTGCTTTTCAGACATTGGATTAGTTGAAAAAAACTTTTTGAAGGAACTAAAGGCAAAATAGAAAAAACAAGGATTGCAATTCCAATAAAATGTTCCTTTTGATATTGTTAATTTGCTAAATGCTAATGTATCATATACCATTTGTATTTTGATAATATTTTTTTTATGATTAAAAGTTTTTATATTCTAAAAGTTGTTATTGATGAATAAAAAATTTTAATTTTTATATATTAGAGACGCCGATTTTCATATAAGTATATATGAAAATGTTATTAGAGTAAAGTTTAATTATATTTTTCATCCATATGAACAGATTGTTAATGATATATCATATATATATTTAATTTATAAATTATTGTTAAGATTTAAAATAGTTTAAAAGTAAAAAATTTAAAATTTAAACCTAAATAAATTTTCAGTTTATTCGGTAACCGATTAAACCGATTGAAAAAAATTCAATTCGGTTAATTCGGTTATCTTATAAATTCGGTTGGTTAATTTATTAAAAAATTTGGTTAATTTTGTTTTTAAAATTTTCAAATCGAATGAACCGAATTAACCGAATACTCACCCTTACCAAAAGGACTAATCCGCAAAGAGACTAGCTCACTAAAAAGATTAGCCTGCAAAGAGACTAGTTTGGTAAGAGGAATAGCTTGCCAAAAGACTAATCCGCCAAAAAACCAGTCCGTGGAGTGGCTAACTTGTTAATGCTTTAGTCCGTAAAATGGCCAGTTTGTTATTGGAGATAAATTAATGATAAAAATCGCAAAATAGAAATTCATCCACCAATCAAGGCACAGATAATTTTAAAGAAAATGTCAAAGCATAAGATGAAAGAAAATATCTATTCCATTAAACAAAGTAAAGGAAGGCACATCCAAAAAAAAATGGCCTAATCTAGTTGCACTATATCTTTGACAGTGGCATCCTTGAGCAATTCTGAAGTAGTCTCAAGATACGTTAGGGAAAGAAGAATGATTGCATAATCGATTAAATCTATAAAAATGAGGTCCTAGTCTGGATGAGCCTTAATTAACTATCGTTTAGCATTCTAAAAAGCTATTACACATATATAGAAGGAAAATTTCCTTTTTTCCTTTTAACACTCAGCTGAAGCCCTTAGTCCTTCTTTGCCTTGACTTGATTTAGCTCATTTGATAGCACAATCATCTCTTTTAGGGAAGTCAAGAGGCATGTGCCTGTATCCTTTGCCTTCCTAGCCTTTCGAAGAAGACAGTATTTGATGGCAACAAGAAGATCAAAAGCCACTTTTAAGGGAGAGAGAAATAAGTTAAAAAAAAAAAGAATAGAATGATGAAAGACCTACCTAACCAATGTTAACCATGGCTTTACTCACCACCTTGTCTAAGGTTTCATTATTAACCCAACTCAATTTAGTAGGAAGACTAAGGTGGGTAGTAAGGTCAAAGGCAACCAGAGGGTCTCGCATAGAATCTGAGATACGAATTGAGCACGACGAGACAAACTTTAACACTAGCAGCGATGAGGCTTGGGTGGTTTTGACAGACGTTAGGGCAACACATGATGGCTGTGATGACATTGTAATGATGGTGGGTGATAAGGGCATGACAATGATAGCTAACACAATGGTCGAGAAGGAAAACCATGTCATAGAGGAGGTCGATGAACCTGATCCAAAGGAATGCCTCTTCTCATATCATTGCTTCCTCCTTTTCCTTGTGAGTTCTACCTTGTGTTTTGCATGTTCGTGGATGATAGCAACATCAACAGAAGAAAGTGACATTGTGATGGAAGCTGTAAAGTTGCTAGTGTCAAAGAAAGCGGTATTTTAGTGAAAACTAAACCCAAGAAGAAAAAAAAATGCTAACCATCAACCTCACAGTCATCAAAGGAAATAAAATAGGACAAATCAAGAAAAGAGTTAAACCAGGTCAATGGAGGAACAAAGCGATAAATGTGGTTTAACATCGTAGAATTGTAAGCCTCATTTAAATCGATGGCGGGCCTATCACTGAAATCATAGAAGATTTTTTGGCTTTTAATATTTGTTAAATAAAAGGCTTGATCCTCAATGAGAGTCAAATCTCCATATGGATGCACACTTTAATAGCCCATCCCATTAGATAAAACAAAAAAAAAAACAAAAAATTGGTTTTAATGATCTAAGTTATGCTCTAGAGGCCTTAAAAGCCATCGTCCTGGTCGTGCAAGAAAAAAAACCACTTTAGGGACAATGTTCTAAGGGAAAATACTTAGCAAGGATATTTACCAGGTAGTAATCAAAACCTGCTAAAATAACTACCCTTAAAAAGCTAGCTATGACATATCAGTTTTTGGGGATAAGTTAAGTAAAGAAGATCTTAAAGAAAACACATAGCTCTCAAATGAATTGAGGATATCAGATTTTAATACCCGTGAATAAGGCTTCCTTATATACGTAAAGACAATTCTTGTGAAAATTACAAACTCTATTTGGCTTGAACGAGATGAAAGTGTTTAAAAAGCAATTGAATTCATAAAGAGACTTAATACCTTTTAAGTGAAAAGGAGTAATAATAGAAGAAAGAGTGACAAAGGAATTTGTCATGACAATCTAAAAAGAAGAAGGAAGAAAAGCTTATCAGGGAAGCAAAGAGAAAAGTAAAGAGAAGTGTAATGGCGAAATTAGAGAAGTGTAATGGCAAATGCTATTTATAATTGTTCTGATAGGAGTATGACATGCAGTTGAACCCTAATCAATGGAAGATGAAAAGATGAGCATAAGAATCAAGGTGCCCTATTCTATAGAATTTGAAAGAACAAGTGCAAGATGCCAAAAGAAACTTAAATTTTCAACAAGTATCCATCAATCAAAAGTCATCTCATGTAAGGTATGAGGTAACAATGATGGCGGTATCGAAAAAAAGGAAAGAACGAAATTAAGTCCACTTGCGGACCGCACAGGAAATCACATAGGAGTCCATGATGTAGACCACATGAGGATTGCATCAAAATATGCATGTGGATCCTACGAGAGTCGACATGTAAATCTCCTTTTGATGTCCGCATGATGGACTACATGGGTTTTCGCATACGGATAACCAATTATTTATTAATATATATATTAAATAATAAATTATATATATATATATATATATATATACATAAACACATACAAATATACATACCTATATATATATAGGTGAAAAGTTTGGATAGCTTACTCCTCAATGCTAAAAAATGCCTAAGTCGGCTCTCCCAACCATAGAAGTGGGAGACTTATGAGAAGGTCAAATCTGATTCGACCTCACAAGAGGCCATGATCTGCTTGGCCCTGTTTGGCACGATCTCTCAAGAAGCCACATTAAACAACAAAGTCGAGGGATCAGATCGAAAGTGAAAAGGTTAATACAAGACACATTGTAAGTGTTAGATTGATAGTAATAAGATTAACATAAGGTTTTTTATAGCTGAAGGGCAACAGTTCAAAGAAAGAGAGAAAGCAAAGAATCAACTTAAAACAATTCGATATCTCACCTATCAATGTAAAGACAAGTCATATTCATGATGAAATGATAAAAGTACCCTCCAAATAGATATGTAAACAAAACCGCAAGTATGTTTTGGACATGCTATTCATTTTTAGTAGTTAAAGCCTTGTTTCACCTAATGACTTGATCGTCGGAAGGCACACCAGTTGCCTAGTGATGCCACTTTGACTGTGTTTTTACTTTGTAGATTTTCCATGAAAGCATCTTCCCATCACATCCATTCGAAGATTTTACCTCAACTTGTTGACATCAATGTAGTTTACATTTTTAAGGAGCATCAAAAACTTAAAAACTTGCACGCACTGATTATTTTTTATTACAATTTTCTTTTTCTTTTGTATTTTTCAAATATGTTATTAATACTAAGGACCTCTATCCTTCTTCTCAAGAGCTTGTTTACCAACTATAGCCACACGTTAAAACTATAGTTTACATCCCTTTATATGATCAATTCAATGAAAGGTTGAAGCCATTCTTTCTTCAAACTCCTTTTATAGGTCATGGCCTTCTTAGCTACGTTAATGGTTTGAAACCCTATCCATTACTCTATATCACTAAAAATGACACCATAACCTCAAATTGAGTCCACCTAATTTTTAAGAGTTTTTATTAGCGCTCTCTGACCTTTTGACTCAGGCTTACCCTGCATAAATATATATCACACACTGACAACATAATCTACATTTTGAATAATTTACAACTTAGGGTTTTTTGGAGGCATATAATGAAGGCGTAAACCACTAAAGTTAAGGTCAAGAAGCCTAAATAGATAAAAGTAGCCTCAAGAAAGTCAAACCTAGGTCTGGCAAAGCTAAACACCAAACCTAGTGAATTAGCACCCAAGGTTGCTGATGCCATCACCTTTGGTGCTAAAGTCAGTAAGTCAGGGCTGATACTGATGTTAGCGCTTGGTTGATCACATCAGCAAGTCATGGCTTAAGTTAACTTTAGCACCAGGGACATTAACATCAATAGGTCATGGTTTATGCTGATGTAAGCACCAGGGATGCTAACGTTAGTAGATCATTAGTTATTTACCTTGATTAAGTCTGGCCTAATCCTATGTTATTCGAACTTGATCATAGCAAGATCTTGTTACTCTTGAAAAGTTTATCAAATTTAGATTAAGTCTAAGAAAAGAGGTCTCATTCTTCATGTTGTAAGTAACATAATTAAAAATCTATGTAAATAAGTGAGGTAACTCTTAAATGATTCATTGATTGTTTTCTCATTAAGGATTTATTGACTTGGGCATCGAATACTCTTTTAAATTGGATCAGCTTCTCCTTAACAAATAAGTGCTTGGGCAAGTTCTCTTTTACAGGTCTTCCATGCTTTGAATCTAGTAGCTCAAGTGAGATACAATACTTAGTATATTTTTTATTGCAAATTCCTTTTCTTTTCTATTTTGAATATTTTCTTGATACTAGGATATCAGGAGCTTGTTCACTAACTAGGGTTATACTTTAGGAATTTAGCCTCAGTTTGAATTTCTTTATATAGGCAAGTAAGCAAAAAGCTCAATCAATTATTTTATCAAGCTTTCTTATATGTTAAATGTATGCATAACTTACCTGTAATTGCCATGCTTGCTTTAGTTAGTGCAATGACCTATATATGATGACAAATTGAATTGTTGTGCACGTGGGCTTAAACCAAAGAGAAAAAAGGCAAGTGAATAGTATGACACATGAAAAGAAACATGATGTTAAGATTTAGATAGCTCACAACAAAGATGTAGCTTACAATGGCTATAACCCCTTGCAATCTGATGCAAGCTTTAGCATGCATTTATCTTATGAACTATTTAGTCATTCCATTGGGTGATAATGATTTGATAAATGAGTTTCAAATTCTTATTTGTAGTGAAAATGATTATTGTAGCATATTTTAGGAAGCTTGTGAGGAAGGTGTCTTATTCTTTACACCCATCAAGCTTAATATACTAGACTGTGTTTGACGGAACCTAACTAGTATCATGGGTAGTAGCTAAAGGAAGTAGCATGAAGTTAGGTCCTTATGCAAGCTTAAACAAGACACTTAATCTTTCATTAGCATGTAAAAGGTAAAAGTCATATAGTGGCATTTATTTTTTTCATACTCTTTAAAATACCAAGTATTCATTTGTTTTACTTTTGAAAATAATTTTTATATTTAAAAGTATGAAAATCTCTCTTTTGAGGTCTTTTCATACTATCACACTATGTTTTCTAAAAAAATAATTTTTATGAAAGTATCTCTCTTGATATATATATACTTCTCAAAACTTAAAACATATATATTTTTAAAGATAATTTTATATTAGAAGGTATGAAAAATTTTCTCTTGAAAATTTTTTAATATTTTTTAAAAGAATTAAATGGGTATAAATTTTATATTAGAAAGTATGAAAACCTCACTATTGAGATTTTATCATATTTCTCAAAAATATCAAATATATATTTTATTTTTTTGAAAATAAATTTCACATTAGAGAATATGAAAACCTCTTTCTTCAGATTTTTCGTACTTCTTAAAAATTTAAAACATATATTTTATTTTTTGAAATAATTTTTGAATTAAAAAATATAAAAACTTCTCTCTTGATATTTTTTCATATTTCTTAAAAATATGAAACGTATATTTTATTTTTGAAAAATAATTTTTATACTAGAGAATATGAAACTTCTTTCTTGAAATTTTTTCATACTTCTTCAAAACTTGAAATATATATTTTTATTTTTTAAAATAAATTTTCTATTAAAAATATAAAAATATCTCTCTTTAGATATTTTAATACTTCTCAAAAACTTGAAATACATATTTTTATTTTTTAAAATAAATTTTTTATTAAAAATAAAAAAATCTCTCTGGAATTATTTTATACTTTTAAAATTTTAAAATATTTTTTTATTTTTTTAAATTTTTAAGAAATTAAAATAACATCAAAGCGATTTCATCCGCTTCGAAAATATAATTAAATTAAGTAAATAAAAAAATTTAAAAAATATAATTTATCTAATAATTTTACTTTAGTAACAATCTAACTTTCTTATTTTTTAAAACAATCTTAACATCTAAAGTCATCCATCTTCCTCCTGTCTTCTTCTTCTTCTTTCTTTTTTTTTTTCAACTCTTCATTCTTTTAAACAAACACTTTTCATTCCGTACCTATATTTCTCATATTTTTTTTTATTTTCTTAATTTTTTCCTTCTACATAGACAATTACTATTTTACCCATAATCACTCTTTTATTTTTTAGTATATACCAAAACTCACCCATTTCTTATATTGTATGTTTTTTGTTTATTCTTTTTTTTATACACATTATTTTCATATACTATCTAGTTTTTTCATATTTTTTATGTATTCAATGTGAAAGTATATAAAGTTATGTGTACCCATAAGAGAATATAAAAACATTAACATATTGCATGCATCAATGTATAGGATAAATAAAAATATAAATGAGAATAAAATAAAGATAAATAAAAAATAAGGTATATGTATGCAAGAAGAATAATATATAATAATAAAAATAAGTAAATAAATAAATAAATATTTGTGAAAACAAAGATAATGGAAAGAAAAAAATAAGTGATGATAAAATAAAAAAAAATTAAAAGTTGCCTTGTTCTCCAAGAAGAGATGATATTTGATTTGAAAATTTCTCCTCCAAATTTCTCCTTACCAATGAAAATCTCTCAAACTTTATATATATATATATATATATATATATATATATATATTTATATTAAAAAATTTTTATTCATACTTCAATAACCTTCTCGAAATATTCTCAAAACTATTTCCAAAGAATTTCTTTAAAATTTTGTCCCTTTTTTTTTAGAAAAATCATCCTTTTTAAAAAAAAAATATCATCTCCCCCTTTAGTAAAAAAGATGGGTATTTATAGGCACATTTTGCCTTGAGATGCAGCTTAAAGCCACTACTTGCAAGCAGCTTAATGCCTGCAAGCAGTAGAATGTTGCATTCAAGCAGCACATTGCTGCATGCAGGTGCCTGTGTTTATTTTTCTTTGATTTTGCTTTTTTACTATTTGTTTTTATTTTTTATCTTTTGCTTTTGCTTTTACTTTTGTTTTTGGTTTTGTTTTGTTTTTTTTACTTTACTTTTCTTCTTCTTCGTCTTCTTTTTCATATCTTTTCTCCTTTTGTTTATTCATTTTTTTTGGTTTTATTGTTATTATTTCTAAAAACATACATATTTATATGTCTATATATATATACATATATATAGACAAAACAAGGTGTCTATGCTTTATGGACTTTTAAATGTTCATTGTGTGAATTAAAGACTTATCCTAAACATTAAGGGATCTTAAGAAGATAAAATTTCTCATTAACGTAGGGACATGTCTCACTTGAAAATCTTTGTTGTGAATTTTGCAGCTTATGTTGAACCAACACATCTCATTGTGCATATTTGATTATCCTAACCTTTCCTTTTTTTGATTTAAAGTAACCAAGGAATAGTTCTCTTCTTAGATTCATAAGGGGATTTTATATCCACTATTTCGATAATTTCAACTTAATATTTTTTGATATTGAGAAATTTAGGAGTATTCTTGTGTTCTATACTTATTTTCTAGTTAAGAATAATTTTGAGTGAGCATGATAGAATTTTGAGTGCGCTAAAGGAACTTGGAGTGCAAAATAAGACAAGAATACAAGTAGTAGCATTAAAACACTATTAGGCATGAAAGCTAAAATTTTAGGCAAAATAATTAGTGTCTTTGCGCCAAAAAATATTACTACTAAGCTGTGACAAAAAAGAAATTATGAATGCCACTAGGATTCCTTAATTAGAAGAAGTATAAATAGAAAACTCAATGTCTTTGAAGAGGGCTTGGAGATTAGCAAGAGAAGAAATATGGTTGCAACTCACTTTGAATTCATAAATCTCTCTTCTTCTTTCTATCATGATTCAGATCTTATTTATGTTTTCATTTAATTTTATGATAGTCTAGATTTCTTTTCTAAGGCTACGACGTGGCCACATTATGAATATTTGAATTATTCTTATTTTAATTAATTTGTGTATTTACTTTATTCAATTTTGAATGCTTATGAATAGTTGGCCACTATTTAATTTACATAATGTGTGATTCAATTTGGGATTGAGAAGTGATGATTGAATTAGACCATATTAAGATACCATATGATTGTCATAAAATCGAGATATTGATTTATGAAACCATGCATGTTAGTGACGTAGATGTGTTTGATTATGTGCTAGTTTTTCAGAAATTATTTTTTAAAAATAATTTTTAAGAGTTGTTTTTGAGAAAAAAGAAAGAAAACAAAAATATGTTTGGTAATATCTTTTTAAAAAATTAGAAATTAGAGAACAAAAAATCTAATTTATTATAAGAACACGTTTTAGAGCAAAAAAAAAAAAAAGGACAACTTATTTGATTTGTAATTTTTTAACCTCATTTTATGATTTTATTAATTATGTAAAAGAACTTAGATATTTTTTAGGAGATAATATAAAGTGCTTATGCTTGTGCTTGTGCTCGTGGGCCTTTGATGAATATAATGATTTTTTTTTTTTTTTGTGTAGGGGATGTAATAAAAGTCTTATTAATTACTAAGTATTAACTTATAAAAAACATTCTCTTGTCATAGTAGCACTTGAAGTAGATATTATATCTAATTATAAACAAAAATATAATAACTTTTTCTTCGAGAAACATATCCCTTGAATCACTTAGGTAACTCTTCAATTCATTACAAAAATTAACAAAGCACATTTTTTCTATTCGAAATAGCTTAAAACAAATTGTTATAAATCCATTTCATACCTCAGTGATAAATTCAGTACTAGTTAATATGGATGCCTAAATCTTGTTTTATTATAAAAAAATTTTGGTTGTGATTGTAAATCATATCAATTATAAATAGCTCAGCTAATTCATCAGCACTTGAATTGAATCAAATGAAGATTCATTAAAGATACATGTATCACCTTCCAATAAAGCATTATCAATGTTCATTATAGATAAAACTTGTCAAACAATTCTATAAAAAGAATATATTTAAGAACTATAAATTAATAGTATCTTGTTGCATTTAAATTATTCAAAATAAACAAAATAAACATCTATAGATAAAAGAATATCCATATATAAGTAAACATCCATCAATAAATAAATATCCATATATAAGTAAACATTCATAAATAAATAAAAATTCATAGATAAGTAAATATCGTTCTTACGAACATAAAAGATTTGCCCTACACTTAAATTACTCAAAATTAAAAATATCTTTTTGCACCTAAATTACTCAAATTTAGTTAGAAATCCATTTTCCCTATCATTGCACATAGTAAGGAGCATTTTCTTCACATTAAGCTCCCAAAAATACTTCAAGATTTTTGTATAAAAGTCATTTGAAATACCTTCCATTTTATCAACAATAATCACACACTTTGCAATAAAACAACCATGTGATGCAAATGAGGAAGTTGCCTCATTACTCTTAGCCTTATACATCTCAACCTTAGCTAAAGAAAAATTTGTTTTTCTTTAGATGTTTCACCGCATGGTTGAAGTGCATCTCCCATTTGATAACTTTTAGGTTCTTTCTCGGACTTATGCTCTTGAACTTGAATTTTTTGCTTTCCACTATGTGTTGTCCACTCAAATGTTTGTACAGCATATCATATGAACTATCTTGATCCTAATCAACTTTTACACGAATCCCAATAATAAGGTATTGTTTTCAACCTTATTTTCTTTAGTTGTAGTATTTCTATTGAATTTGATTCCCAATAAATTATAATGCTTATGTTCTTTCTTTCGAAATTAAGCATCTAAATGTACTAAAATCATTTTAAAAACTAGTTAAGTGATATTTAAAATATCAACCTTTAAAAAATCATAATTTCACAATAAAGTATTAAATATAACCAAATATAAACTTGTCAACCTTCTTCACTAGCTATAAAAGTATGGTTTTTACATCCCAACCAAATCTACTGTGCTGCAAGAGTAAAGAGAATTCATGATGCTCAGCCCACAAGCGATTCAACTTTTACTTTATTTGCTTGGCACTAAAAGAGTAGTTGGTTATTAAATTCAACTTCATCCTTCATAGAAACCATATATATTCTTGGGTGAAAAGCACCATTCTATAGGTTTTTTCTTTGGTTATCTCATTAAGCATGATCTTTATGTAAGTCTTAATTATTTGTTCAAGCCAAACCATATGAAATCTTTAGGAAAGAAAACATATAATTGGTTAAAAAAAAAAGAGAGAGATTTTGGCTTGTAAACAATTGTGAAAAGGAAGATGGCAATAATTGAATGAAATGGAACAATGTGAAAACGGAAAAAAGGGGAAAAGTTAGAGTGTGAGATCGATACCTTTTCCTTTTTGCATTTCCTTTGTGTTTGTGTCTGTGTCTTCTATTTCTCATCCTTGCTTGGATTTGCATGGAAGAAAATTTCTTACACCTTTTTGTAAGAATTCTTTGTGTTTTGTTTGACTGAACAAACAACTAGAGAGTTTCGATTTAGTAGGATTTTTCTAGAATGAGTAAGATAGAGAGGCAACAAAAAAATTTAGTAAGATTTACTGGAGAGCTTGATAATTACATTACTTTCATTAATGAAAACATCTTTTTCTTTATGATTTTAATTATTTTAAGAATTTAAAGTTACAAAATATAACAAAATAACCTTAAGATGTTCTCTATTTTTTGTTTTAAAAACTAAAAAACTAAAATTGTTTTTACAATCTATTTTTACAAAACAGTTTCATCATACAATTTTTTTCTTGTGTTTTACAAAAATAAGAAACTCTTTTTCTTTGTGAGAATAAAAATCAAACATGCCCATAGTTTATTGTACTTAATGAGTTCAATAGGTTTACAGTTATCACAAAGATGTAGTTAACTTGCTTTTTGAAATATTTGACTAATGTTTGAGAAAAAAATTAATAAATATACTAGAAAAACTCACTAGTAACATAAGGAATAATCATTGGTTAATTGAATTAAGAATTCAAGTGACTAATCTTGGTGAAATAAAAAATTCTGGGTCCTTTTTAACATATTGAATTTTCCATCTCTTTATCATTCAAGCTATTTTTTGTTACATTTATCTAATCTATCATATATATATATATATATATATATGAATATATTCAAATTTTCAACTAATATTAGGGTTAGATTAATTTAAGTACCTAATAAGCATAATTTTTTGGGCTGTTATTTGTACATTCATACTATATTACTTGTCCAACGAAGTGCTCGCTTGTGCTGTCATTTTAGATAACATGGACATATATGATCAATGTATATATCCAAAGTCTAATACCAATTCTTCTAAGTTTTTGACCTCTAAAATAGTTAAGACATCACTTTTTGAATGAGTCATTTGTAGGAACTATCTCCTTGTTTTTGTTATTGTTCTAGTTGCTTTCCTTTAAACTATATACAAAATGCAAAATATTCTTATATGGCTTACTTTGCCACAAAAACAATATTTTCTAGAAGAGTTCCTAAATTTGGATATCTTTTCAATCTCCCACTTTCCTTTTGTACTAGTGTAGGTAATATTAAGCTTAATTTCTTCTCATACGCTTCCCACTTCCCTTAAGAGCAAACTCTCATTACCATTCCTTTTTTTTTTTAGGCCTAATCTCTAATTCTCTGAACCTTCAAGTTTCTAAGACATCCTCAAAAGACAGATTCTTAACCAAATTCATTGACAAATTTTAATTTTTTTTATAATTCTCGAGGAGAGAATTTAGCAAGATTATAGATTTAATTTTTTCCAATGGATGTGTGTTTACATTGATTTATTTTTTGCTTGAAGTCTTTTACAATATTTATCTTGAATCCAAACAACCTTGCCTTAAAATATATTTTGTTAGATTAGGACCTAAGATGTAAAAGGACTCAAGTTAGCCATATCTTAATTACTAACTAGGTATCAAAAGACAGTGGAGTAGGCAATCTCCAACATCTCAACTTTTCATCCTTAGGCATGCTTGCTAGAAGTTTTTTAGGATCTTAATTCCAAAGCCCTTCACGTTTAATTTTTGTCTCCATTATTCGAAATCTCCTGTTCCATCAAGTTTTTCAAGTTTAAACTTTGCATATATCATACTCATACACAAGCAATTATCATAATATTGCATGTTGAAACGCCTCCTGATACCACTATTAGAACTAGGTAGAACAACGTTTGCTTCAAACTTTTAGTTATTAGCAAATCTTGTGCAACCTAAACATTGAGTTAGTTGTTGTAATCAAAGTTCAATTGTTAACCAAACAAACACCTCAACAAACTTGATTTATTTATTTTTGGATAAAAAATAAAGCACAACGATCATAGTTAAATACAAATTGAATTAATTAAACACATATGCACAAACACATATGAGTCTTAGTATGATTCAACAATGTGCCTACATCCACGTCAAAGTTTCTCTAAGTGAAGACCTTGATACAAATTACATTGTAATTATAGATGAATTAAACCTAACTCTAATTATCCACAATGCTCTCATATCCCCATAAAAAAGTTACAATACCAAAAAAAAAAAATGTTACGTTAATATACCTTTAAACCAAAACAACAAAACCAAAAGAAACAAAAAAAAGTGTCATTTTTCTAAAATCGTGCACAACAAACTCAAAATAGGACAATTAGACTATGAACATGCTTTTGCTGTGGTTGAGTAAATTGTAAGTTTGTGTTAAACATGTACGCTACGGTCTTGTTACAACTTGGCTAATTACATGTAGTTCCATTAATATCATTTCTTTGAAGTATAGAATAATGATTATAATTACATCACAAAGTAATGATGTCCTTTTGTATTCAAATTGAGCATAATCTAATAAGTTAGGTTGTAGAAGAGTGCAAAATTGATTGCCAAATTATGAAGCTAAACTACATTCTTGCACTATGAAATCATGAGACGAGGCCCCATATGGTGTCTCACTACTTAAGCACCATTTGTTAACTTTGTGTTATACCCACTCAAGTAAATCCTCTCCCATATCATCTAACTAAAAGTTGTCACTAGCTAGCTTTCATCATAAGCAACAACTTAAAACCTCTAATGTATGATCATAAAATTCATTTTTCATGATGATTAAATTGAGAGAAGAAAGGGACACTTTGTCGATGATTCTCTACAAACATGTAGCCTATGAGTTTGCACCATGAAATCATGAGATGAGGCCCCATTGGGTGTCTCACTACTTGAGCACCATTTGTTAACTTCGTCCTATACCCACTCAAGTAAATCCTCTCCCACACCATCTAACTAAAGTTATGTCATTAACTAGCTTTCATCATAAGCAACAACTTAAAACCTCTAATATATGATCATAAAATTCATTTTCCATGATGATTAATTGAGAGAAGAAACAGACACTTTGTCAATGATTCTCTACAAACATGTGGCCTATGAGTTTGGTCCATAGTGCTTGGGTTGAGAGAATAATGTAAGTACTAATTATATACTTATGTTATTTGATTCATAAATATTTAGAATGCATGCAGTTTGGTATGGCTTTATGCAAGATGCTCATGGTTATACTCTGATTAATAATGTGTACTCGATTTGGAACTGATGTGTACTCTAAAAACTCTACCATAGAGTCTAGTTGGTTCTGAGTTACCATGAAGTGATAGGACTTTTTGTATAATTGAACATAATTGTCTGGTTGAGGTGGATTGAATTCATGTAACTATCAAGATTTTTTTTGAATTCTCTTTTGGGGATTGTCAATGGTTCATACTGTCAAATCCGTGACATTTGGTTACCATTGATTATGCTCATGAATGGTCTTGATCAAGTTGAAAACATATTGGTTGTGTTATTTTCGATTACTTATCTTGATCAAGTTGCCAATTGAACCCTTGATAAGGTTGTTATACCTCATCAATTTTATACTGTATTCGCTATTCAGATTTCTTGTGGCATTTATCAATCTGAAAAACAATACTTTGAAAACAAATATACCTTTTCATTGCATAATTATACACCAGCAAGAGAGAGAGAGAGTTATCATGGTGACACATATAATTGAAGAGGTGGCCCTAAATTATTGCATAGACATGATGACATTATGTGACAAACTAAATTAACTGACAAAATAATGTCCGTTACTCCAAAGCCATCCCTCTGCCCTTCCCCGACAATCACTTATGTTATCATAACACTATGTGATATGCCTTAGCATAAATCAATGAACAAGTTAGGCAAAAGGGCCACTGCATACGCAAGCATAAACTCTCCGTTCAAGCAAATTTTTTAGGTTACATATGATCCTTCAGTCTTATTAGCTTAACTGACACAAATTCACGGAACCACACTTACGTGATATTGTGGTCTAACTTATCAGCAATTTGATGCATCACTCATATGTGTATGTTAAGTAATTGAATGATGGGCAAATGCCTATCTTCCCTGACCAATTACGCTTTCATAATCTAGAAGGGTCAGTTGAAAAGATTAGAATATGAATTATGGAACCATAGCATATACATCTACAAGTTTATGTAGGTAAGTGATTTGTGCCATAAATTACAAGCTTGAGCAAGCCCAGTAATAAATATTTTACGTGTATTATTTGCATGCAAATTGCAGATTATAGCTTGCAGTTTTCCTCTTTTATAGCTTCATGTACTGCATCCTGGAAAAGAAAGTGGAGTTTCTGTGAGTTGGGTAATCTATGCATGGAGCAAAAGAAAGAGCTTTCACTGACCAATATTTACGTGATTCATTTAAATGCAAATTGCAGATTATAGGCATGCAGTTCTTTCTCTGATTGCTTCACAAACCGAATCCAAAAAAGGAAAAATGGAATCCGAGAAAGTTTTCTAGATCTGCATGGAGAAACAAAGAGCAAATTAAAGCCCCGAAGAAAACAATATAATAAAAGGAAAAACCCTCTGAGGATTCCAGGTGTCCAGCAGACAGTGAGGGTCATCTGCATGGATCTATTTATTTATTGGGTAATGGGCAGTGCCTGTTATTATAAGGACATGTATAAAATGAGAGTTTGCAAGAGAAAACACTTTGCAGCCCATAAACCAAAATAAAAGAACATACGCTTTGAAGAGACATACGTGCATTATATATAACTTAATTCTTTATTTTTTAAAAAATTCTAATTACCAAAAATATTTGAAGTACTTGAAATTGATGAAATTATGACTAATTTTCCCATATGATCCACCGCAGTGTTGGAAGAAGAAAACACTTTGAAATATCAATGGAATAGTTAATAGTAACTATATACAAAAATCTGTCTTAGTTTGGTAAGTAAATATACACATGAGAAAGATAAGTAAATAAACATATACGTGAGTGTTAACTTTTTAACCCTTTGTTTGTGTGTGAGAACTTCTTTACTAGATTATGAAGAAGAAGTCAAGAGGCCGTCAGAGAGGTCCTTCCGTCTCAATTTCTCATGTTTCACTCCATACCTCAAAGAGTCTGCAACAAGCACACCTGCTAAGGTCTCTTTCTCTCTCTCTCTCTCTCACCCTTTCGCTCTTATCTCTTTAAATAATTCCCTATAAATATCAAAGCTCATCATTACGTAGCTCTTACTTCAGTTTCAAACTACAATCATCCCACCAGTAGCACATACCTTTCAGTTACTATCTCCTACTGGCTAGAAACGATATGGCGCTACTAAAACATCTCCTCGCATCACTCATGATTCTTTTCTCTTTGTGTTCATGTTATGACACATTACAGGAGGACCCACCTTATAATTATCTTCAACAAGAATCTGGGTTTGATCCTCAAGCATATCCTTCGTATTTGAGCACCATTGATGATGGCAAGTTCAAGGACTTCATCAAACCAATAACTGATGTCCTCGGTTTGATAAGTGACAAAGAAAGCACTGCATCAAGTAACGTTCAAATATTTAATGTTGATGAGTTTGGTGCTAAAGGTGATGGAACTGATGATGCCACAGAGGTACTCTTGCATGCATAAAATATTTTATGTGAATCACTAGTACTTTTGTTTGGTATATTTACATAGTTTACATGCATGGACTCCCCACATACTATATATTATAAGGTTCACGCGAAAATTAATGGAAATAAAACATATTTGACGAGCTAGTTCTTGATATGAATGTCAAAAAATTTAACTTGTTTCTTAATTTCATGGACTATGAATTTCAGGCATTTGAGAAGGCTTGGGAGGAAGCATGTTCTTCTAAAGCAGCAGCTGTTCTTTTGATACCTGAAGGACAGACATATCGTCTAAGGCCAATTAGATTCTCAGGGCCCTGCAAATCTCCTATTATGATACAGGTAGAGAATTAAAGACATCCATCCTTACATTTTTAAAGCTTCAAGCAAGAACTATACTCCTGAGATGAGTGATTAACCTATGTGGGTAATTAATAACCAGATTTACGGAACATTAGAAGCATCAGGTGATCGATCGGACTACAAGGAAGATGGTAGGCACTGGCTTCTCTTCCATGGTGTCGAAGATTTGTTTGTTGATGGCGGTGGTATTATCGATGGCAATGGGAAGATTTGGTGGGAGAACTCATGCAAAGTCAATGAAGATCTCGTAAGCCTCTTAATTTGAATTAGCTCTAATTTCTTGGTGTTGTTTCATTTTCTGATAAACCAACAGCCTGACTGCTTTTCTTTTCTTTTTCTTTCTGGGTTTAATTCGCAGCCTTGCAAGGATGCTCCAACTGTAAGTTATCTCCTTCCCATTCTTTCATATTTCTCAAAAATTGATCTATACTTATAACATGAAAACAATAAAGAATTCATGATTAGATATACATCTTGATCACTATTTTGCAATACTGTCTTGGCAGGCTCTAACCTTCTACAGAAGCAAGAATTTGGTTGTGAAGAATCTGAACATCCGAAACGCACAGCAAATCCATGTTTCATTTGAGAGATGTGAGGATGTTGAAGCTTCTAATCTCAGGGTAACTGCACCAGAGGAAAGCCCTAACACTGATGGAATCCATGTCACCCATACCCAAAACATCCGGCTTACAAGCTCTGTCATAGGAACAGGTATTAGATCGAATTAATTGGTTTTTCTCTTTTTCAGAAAATTTCCGAAATAATTGATTTGTTTACGTCATTCTTTTGGGTCAATCGACTAATCTTTTTGTCTCAATTAGGTGACGATTGTATTTCAATTGTAAGTGGATCTGAGAATGTGCTAGCAGAGGACATAACCTGTGGTCCTGGTCATGGAATCAGGTTTCAAATCCTAATAAGCTCTAATATGTTCCAATTAACTTCATAATTATTTGAAGTTCTGTGCAAATACAATACTAATATCTGACCTGATTGACAGTATTGGAAGCTTAGGAGCTAAAAATTCAAAAGCTTATGTATCAGGAGTCACTGTGAATGGTGCCAAGCTTTTTGGAACTGACAATGGAGTCAGGATCAAAACATGGCAGGCAAGAACTTCATCAATCTTCCAATCATAAAATAAACCCACATAGTAATAGCTATAACACGTGTGTTCTTATGTTAAGATAGAATAACAAACCCTATTGATTTATACCCACCTATTGTTGTATATTCAGGGAGGATCAGGAAGTGCAAGCAACATCAAGTTTGAAAATATCGAAATGCATGATGTGAAAAATCCGATAATCATAGACCAAAATTACTGTGATCAAGATGAGCCATGCGGAGAACAGGTAAATGGGGGACCCTTCAAGGATTTAAAATCTTTTGATTTACTAATGAAATTTATCTGGTTGACTTTTACAATTCATTAATGCAGAGATCAGCGGTCCAAGTGAAAAATGTGGTGTACAAAAACATCAAGGGGACTAGTGCATCTAAAGTGGCCATAAAGTTTGATTGCAGCAAAAGCCATCCGTGCCAAGGGATTACATTGGAGGACGTAGAGCTAGAATATGAAGGGGATGAAGTAACCAGAGCAATATGCAACTATGTTAAATTAACTGAAAAGGGAAATGTTTTTCCCCGATGCCCTTGATCTTGTAGCCTAGAATTTGTATAAAAATACATGTAGACTGATACATGTACATAACCAATAATTGAAACTTAAAGGTCACTATATATGTGCTGCAGTCGATGTTACTACTTATTTCATTATCTAAATATTTTCTTTATGAAAAAAACTCTGATCTTATTGCTTAACAGACTCACACAAAGACTTTCCACTTGTTCAAAGTGAAAATCTAACTTCTAATCTTGACACGGGCTTTGGTATGATTTCAGACAGGCCAGATGGTTTGGCTCTGGCTGTTTATTAAGTCTGGCTTAAGGGTTCTGTGATTACTTTCCCCGGTAAGCAAGATTAATTAATATGCATATCAGTTTCTGATAATGAAGATTAAGGATGAAAATATCACTTAAGTACAACAAAGGAGGGTTAGTGCCATCTGATACTTTTAGTACTCCATTTTTATCTCTCTGAAAAAGAAGGTAAGATTTTAAAGCATTTGGGAAAACAATGGTTGGCTTTTTGTGTTTATGCTTTTTCAGTCAGTGGTTGAATATTGCTCATTCACCAAGGCAATGTATTGGCTTGGCCGAAAGAATAATGTAATGATCCTCACTAAGATTTTAAGTGCATCTACTCAATTTGGATACAACATGTTTTGTAGGTTTAGTATTGTTAATCAAATACATAAGGCCACTAGTAAATCGAGCACTCTCAAATCGCCTTATTTTTCCAGTTCTTAAGATGGGTATTTGCATGAAAAGAAAAAAAAAACAAGTTTATTATTGAAATATCCAAATTTTCTTAAAATTTTTTGTATATTATGTTCTTGTGATAATATGATATCATCATTTTTGTCATTTTTATTTCAAAAATGAAATTTACTTCTCTCATATCTTTCATGTCAAGATCAAAAGCAAAAAAAAGTTTAATTTTAGTAATTATATTCATGTTTTGACTTAAAATAAGTATGTCATCAACGTAGAAGCAAATGTTATACAACTAATCATCATATATTTTAAAAGAAATACGTTTACTTGTGTTACTGATCAAAAATCCATTTAACACCAATACTTCGTCAAATTTTTTATGCCATTATTTTGGTGCTTAAATCACATAGGGATTTGACTAATTTGCATACATTATGTTCGCTACCTAGAATTATGTATCTTTCAAGTTGATCCATATATATGTTTTCATCTAAGTTTTCATTTAGAAAAGCAGTTTTAATATCCATTTGAATTATTGATAGAGCAATCAATATTTTAATACATTGCGATCTTGTTATTAGAACAAAGATATCAAAATAATTTATCCCTTATTATGAGTTACGCTTTACAACTAATCTTACCTTATATTATTTTATAAATCTGTGATATCTTAATTTCTTTTTAAATACACATTTACAACCAACAATCTTAGTTTTGGAAGACAAACCAATTACTTTTCATGTTTGGTTACTCATCATCGATTCTATTTCACTGTTGGTGCCTTTTTCCAAAATGTTGCAAAACTGGAGGTTATGCACCTAACTTTTCATACATATCTCAAAGAGTGAGAGTGTGTTACCAAGGTCCTAATACCTAAACCAAAAAGAAGCAAGATAGGTGCTAAAATTGTTGATTGTATGTTTATAAGTTGTGCTTAAAATAATATTGCATATTGATTCTAAGTCATACAGATTTTGATAGATTTTATGAGAATTGATATATCCTTTTTCACATTTTAAAAGCTTGATCTTTACTCCTAAAAAGATATAATTTAATATATCTTGGATAACCTATGATAAAAGCTGTAGAAAACTATTTACCACTCCTTGTCATAGTTTCTTTAAGATAATTTAGATCGTTCTAAATCAAATTTAATAATTTTAATGTTTTTCATTATTAATTTACATGTTTTCCTATGAGATTTACCTTTTATACAAATATCACATTTTTCAGTACCATTCATATTGGATAACAATTCACATCCTTTTATTTTCTTGATATATGAATAATTCGCATGACCTATTCTACCATGGCATAAATAAATTGAATCAACTATATAAACAAAAGAATATGCGTTTCGTTCATAATAACATCAAGTTCATTAAGTTTGAATAGATGATTAAAGTAATATCCTTTCCCAACAAATACCTCATTTTAAGTCATTATAATTTTGTTCTCTTTAAATGGCACTTTTAGCCTTACTTTCCTAATATAGAGTTCCTTCTTTCTTTATTATGGATGATGTCTTAATTGCTGAAAAGTCGCTTCATGATACTTCCAAAACTAGACTATTTAATGGAATTTATTTCAAGAGTTGGCAAGATCGAGAAGGTTCATGATATTTTGGATGTCGTGAATCTAGCAGAATATCTCACTCAACCACCACCAAGAAAGGTAGCTAAAAACTATGATAGCTTCCTATAAAGTTAGATAAGAGCAAATAAGGTATATTATCATACTATTCTTATCATACTTTTCAATGAGCTTTCTAATATTAATTGTATTTATAAGATTATATAAGAAATTTAGATTTTTTTGAAAAGAATATGTCAGATAAGAGATTAGATCTCATAAATATACAATAAAAATTTTAAATTTTAAGATGGTTGATAATAAGGAAGCATTCGGATTGATCCCATAAGTAGTAGGTGCTGCAACTATGGAAATCAAACCCTCACCTTTTGTTTATTCAAACCTTTTTTCAGGTTATTACAAGAAGTTGGTTGAGTTGAACAAAGATACCTACATGGACCATAGCAAGGTGCCAACTTGTTTAATGGAGGATTTATATGGCCTGTTAGTTAGCCATATGGATGATCTGTTAAAAGGTAAAAGGCATGCTGCCTATATAAACTAGTACTCAAAAGCCTCTTGGAGATGCGTGAATATAAGATAAAAATTAAAGATATAATTGAGAGAATTCTTTGGTAATCCTGATTACTTTTGATAAGATCCTCAAATAATATTAAATTGATATGGATTTCTTGTTGTTTTGTTAGCCATCGGATGAGTGATAAAAGGTGCAAAAGTGAGGTGTTGAAAACTAGGCAGAACTGATGTTGTAAATATTTTCCTTCTTTAATTAATAAAGATTGATGTTCTTTTTTTATTCTTTTTACATTACAAGAAAGATTATCTAGTTGTCTTTCTTTGCATTTTAACATATTGATCATTACTATCATTCTTACCCATTAAAGAGAGGATTTCTTAAAGCTTCAAGGGAGATTGCAAAGTTCTTGAATTTGCTGCTGGTTTTTGGATTTTTTAGAAATATCATTATGCTTTTGGTTAAGAATTTGGGCAGTCTTGGTATGTCCCAGCTAAGGTAAGCTAACTCATTGCTATTGTGGTTCCAACAAGTGGTAGTAGAGCTCTTTTCTATCCAAGAAACAATCAAGAAAGCTTTACTAATGTAGCAAGGGCCGATAGAGGCGTTTGGTGGTGAGAAAAATCTCCCTATATCAATGCCTTAGTAAAAGAATAAAGAGGTGGTAAAGAAAGCCCATAGTGCCTTAATTGTCCATGATAGGGATGAAGTACTTAGAAAGGTAGTAATAAAGGCATCAAATGTTGAGATATAGCTTAAACTAAAGCAACTTTACTTGAACAAGCCTCTTGTAAATAGGTTTTATTTCAAAAGCCAGCTATATAACTTCAAGAGGTAATCACACAAGTTAATGGAGGAAAACATTGACGATTTCAAAAAAACCATCTTGGATTTGAAAAATATAGACACAAAGATTGAAAAGGAAGACTAATCCTTACTATTCTTAAGCTTATTACCAAAAAGCTTCAAAAGTTTAGTAGAAACCATGATTTATGAAAGAGACTGTATTTCCATGGATGAAGAGCAAATGTCCTTAAATCAAAAGAGGTTAAGGACAAAATGGAAACAAAGGGTGATATTGTTGATGAAGGCCTTATAATGAGAGGAAGGTCAAAAAAGATGGGCCAATTTTCCATAAAAATACTGCCAAAGCAAGTAAAAAAGCCATGTAAGATCAAAATCTGGAGCTAGAAAAAAGTTATTTTTTAATAAGATGAAACATATTAGAAGATTCTGTAGAGAATTCAAGAAGAAGCATCAAGTTGTTGTGTCTTGGGATCATGAGAGATATTAAAGAAGGCATTCTTTAAAGAGGATATTTGAAGAAGGAAGAGTAAGAAGAAGAAGAATGTAGAGAAATAAGAGAGGAAAAGAAGAAAAGAGAAAAAAAAATAGATAAGAAAGAAAAATACTGTGATTTTTCATTAACTACCTCCAGTAACAATACAATGATGATACAGTTATGGCAAGCAATGAAATGGAAGAAGGTGACACACTTGATGTGAAAGAGTCTAAAAATGTTGATGAATAGATTCTAGATTCTGTTTAAATTTATCACATGTGTTCAATGGTTAAATGGTTTCAAGATTATAGGAAATTGAATGATGGAAAAGTTATCATGGAAAATGATTAGTCTTATGAAGTGAAAGGCATTGGAACTATAACATTTCAGCTACAAAATAGTACCACTAAGGTGTTGAAACAATTGAGGCATATACCTCAATCGAGGAGAAACTTATCTCTTTACGCTTTTTGGATGACAAGAGTTACTCTTTCAAAGCTGAAAAAAATGAATTCTTAAGGTCTTAAAAGGCTTATTGATAACTCTGTAAGGAATTAAAAAAAAATGGATTATCCATTCTTAAGGGTAAAGCGATAATTATGACAATAGTTATTTCTATTGAAAGTAAACTTGTAGCAATTAAACTTTGGCATAAAAGGCTTGGACATTGTAGTGAAAAAAGGCTATAAATCCTCGACAATTAAGAGCTATTAAGGAAGGATAAGATGAATTAACCTAGCTTCCTGAGAAGTGTTTTTTTTTTTTAAATAACATAGATTGCAATTTGCAATTGTTAGGGAGCACAACTCAGTTGAAGTCACGGGCTATGTACACTTAAATTTATAGGGCTAGAGGCAACTCCAATTAATGGTGGTTATAGGTATTTTCTTTTCATTGTTATTAATTTTTCAAAGAAAGTATGGATATATATGTTGAAGACTAAGGATGATTGCTTTGAAATGTTCAAAGAATGGAGAATCAAACTAGGAAAAGGCTTAAGGCTCTAAGAATGGATAATTGATTAGAGTTTTCCAACTTTTTCTTTGATGCTTATTGTAAAGAATATATTTTCCTTAGGTATTGAACAGTTGAAAAAACTCCATAACAAAATGGTGTTGTAGAAAGAATGAATAGAACCATCATAGAGAGTTTGAGGTATGTGATGTTCACCTCTACCTTAGCAAGGTTTTCAAGGAAAAGCAGCTACCATAACTATATATTTAATTGGTAGATGCCTTTCAAGGGAAATAAACTTTAAAACAACACAAAAAAAAAAATGGTTTGGGAGCACTCCCAATCTCAATCACGTAAAGGTGTTTGGATATGTTGCATTTGCACGTCAAAAAGAGAGAAAAGTGAATCCGGTAGTTGTAAAAAGATTTTTCTTAGCTATCTTGAAAGAGTAAATATGAAAGAATGAGGAACTTACAAATCATAATTTGTAGGCATATTACATGCAATGAGACCCCTCTATCCTATGCTCAATAGGAAAGAGTCTTTGCAATGAGAATGATCCAAGGGATATGTTTAACATTGAAATGGAACATAAGAAAAGCTCAAGTATCATCCAGCCAAACCATAGAAATTACCAGTTTAGCAATAAAAAGAAAGTAATGACAAGTCACTTCAACAAAAAAAGAGCAATAACTTGACTTTGGTTGTGATCTTGATCAGTTGAGTGATTATCAATTGGTTATAAACAGAAGCAGAAGAACAATTAAGCCTCTTAAGAGATTTCAAGGTAAAGAATTAAGTTCAAACCTAGTTAAAGGAAAGCTTAATCCCTATATTCTTAACACTATTGAATAAATAGAAGAGGAAATGGAACTAAGAAGCTTCAAAGAAGATATATATGGACAAAATGTTGCCTTCTAGTGGCAAGCTATGAAAAAAGAGATGGCCTTTTCAAAGGCTAATAAGATTTAAGAATCAGTGAAAAGACGTAAAAAGTAACAGATTATTGCCTGTAAATGGATTTACATCATAAAAAAATAGTGAGATAAAAAAAGGTTTTAAGGAGATTTAAATCAAGGCTAATAGCAAAAGGTTTCACCCAAGTTGAAAGGGTGGATTACATTGAGATTTTTTTACTAGTAGTCAAATACAAAATTGTAAGGATGATTCTTGCAAAAGTAACTTTGAAAGATCAAAAATTAGAGAAACTGGATATCAAAACAACCTTCTTATATGGAGAGTTACTAAAGATAATTTTTATAAAGCAACCTAAAGGTTTTGAAGAAAAAGAAAAAGAAGATCAAGTTTGCCTTTTGATCAAAAAATCCTTGATAATCTGAAACGATCTCCTAAGCAATGGTATAAAAGGTTTGACATCTTCATTCTCAATCAAGACTTCATAAAAAGCTCTTATAATTGATATCTCTACTATAAAGATGTAAGATGTAAGGACACAATCATGTTATTGCTTTTTTTGAATGATATGCTCATCAGAAGAAATAGCTTACATCAAATTTACTCAGTGAAAAAAGATGCATAGTAGAGAGTTTTATATAAAAGATCTCAGACTTGCTAAGAAAATTTTAGGAATGCAGATCCAAAGAAATATAAGTAAGTGATCACTCAAGCTTTCTCAAGAGCAATACTTACAGAAAATGGCTAAAAACTTCTCCATGCATAAAGCTAAGCCAACCTCAATAGCCTTAAGAACTCACTTTAAACCATTGCCTTAAGCTGCCCAAGATCAAAATAAGGAAAGTTAGGAATGGATAACATACCTTACTTAAATATAGTAGATTTAATCATGTATGCCATGATCTGTAATAGGCTTGATTTGTCCTATACAATTAACTTTTTTAGTAGATATATGGCTAATCCAAGTAAAGATCATTAGCAAGCAATAAATACTTAGTAAGATACATTAATTGAGCAAAGGTTACAGGTTAATCTATACAAGAAAAGGCCTAATCGAGCAAGGTCTCCCTAGATGTGTGGATTCAAACTTGGTTACAAATAAGGACAAAAAAAGATCACTTTCAACCTATGTTTTCATACTTAATGGATGTTGCATCAGCTGGAAAGCGCAACTTAAATAGATAATAACTCTTTTTAGCATAAAGACTAAGTACATTGTTGGGTACAAAAAAGGTATCTAGCTGTTTGGTTTGTTAAAATAGCTAGAGTTGCATAACTCTATTTTGAAGATGTTTTACGATAGCCAATGAGCCATTCACCTATGTAGAAAAACTTGTTTATTATGAATGTGTTAAGCACCTTAATGTCAAGTATTATTTCATTTGAGAAAATATGGAGGCAAGCTGCGTAAAACTAGATGATCTTAATTATAAACAACCTAACAAATATGGCTACAAAGTGTGCCCCTCCTGCAAGATTGCTCAAATGTTTGAATATTTTGAGCATCAACATATGTTAAGAGAAAAAAGAATGGGTTGGCTTTGATTTACACCTGGTTACTTTTTGGATCAACGAGGTATTTTTGGGAGTGATCCTATAAGCAAAAGTGCTGCAACCTAGGAAATAAAACCCTCATTCTCTATTTCTTTTTTGTTATTTTCAAGTTGTTATAAGAAGTTGATCGAGCTGGACAAAGACACCTACATGGACCAATAGCAAGATGCCAATTTATTTAATGAAGGATCTACGTAACCTATTAATTGGCCACTTGGATGATCTGTTAAAAGGTAGAAGGCATGTTGTTTATATGAACCATACCTAAATCTTTTTAGGGGTGCATGAATATAAAGAAAAAATTAAAGATCTAGTTGAGAGAATTCTGTAGTAATCTTGATTGCTTTTGACAGAGTCCTCAAAAAAGAGTAAATTGATATAGATTTCTTATTGTTTTGTTAGCCAATTGATAAGCAATAAAAGGTTAAAAAGTAAGGTGTTGAAAACTAGGCAAAATTAACGTTATAATGTTTTTCTCCTTTAATTAATAAAGATTAATGTTCTTTTATTAGTTCTTTTTACATCGCAAGAAAAGGCTATTCAGTTATCTATCTTTACGTTTTAATATATTAATCATTATTATCATTCTTACCCATCGAAAAGAGAGTTTCTTAAAGATTCAAAGGAGATAGTAGAGTTCTTGAATTTGCTATTGTTTTTTGGATTCTCCATAAACATAGTCACTTTTGGTAAGAATTTGGGTAATTTTAATGTATTCAAGTTACTACAAGCCAACTCCTTGTTGCTATGGTTCCAACAAGAAGTTTTTGCACAAATTCATTAGTATCACATATTATAGAACAATCTCAAAAATAAAGATATAGTACTCCAAGATGAGTTTACTTTTTGATGCTTAATTAAGAAATTGCTAAATTCTTGGAGAGATTACGAAAATAGCAAGAAACAGAAGAGAAAGCATATAAGTTTAAAAGATGAATATGGTTAGGGATATAATCGTAATTAAGAAAAAAAATAAGCTTAGAGATAAAGCTGAAAAGGATAAAAAGTTGATGTCCATAGATTTGTAAAGAATTAGAGCACCAAACCCAAGATAAAGTAGTTTTTCAAAGGCAACAACCCTACTTTTAAAAAGAAAGGTACTTGTTTTATTTGTGAAAAACCTTAAGACAGTACTGCTCAATGTAGATATGGACATTAAAAGGGTGTCAAAAGTTCTTCCACAGTTAGTCTAGCTAGTGGAAATGTTGAAGTGATAACTGTTGCTATGATCTCCCAAATAAATATGATAATTATTAAGAGAAAAGATTTAATAGTAAATTGTAGAGCTACCAAGCATATATGTGCTAATAGAAGTTCTTTCCATGATTACACTTCATTTGTGAAAGAAGGAGGATAATATGTTTACCTTGGTGAATTCCATCCTTGAAAGAATTAGGATGGGACTTTGCAATAATTAGCACAACATTGATGATAAAGGAAGAAGAAATTTTATTATTTAGATTTTTGTGGAAAGGGGGATAAGAATAATAGTCACATTTTCTTTCAAAATGAGTTATGTTTCAAGTAAAATCAAGATAACATTTGGCCAACCTTGAAGATAAACACCTTTTACTTTTAGAATTCTCTCAATCAACTAGTGGAGTGCAATAATATCTTTTAAAAACCAACTACTATGAGCAGAGCAACTAAGGATAACACAATTCTTAAAAATAAATGATTATTAGCTGTTAGGTTAAAGCATGTTGCTGGTGCAAAGTAGGTATCATATCACTTCAACCTCCAATATTTAATGACCACTTGATTCTCAAGACATATTGAATAACTAAGAGAGATACTTCTCTAACTTTTTGGATTTTTGAGGGAAAAACTTCAGAAAGAGTAGAGAAAATTTTAATTTATAATAAGATAAGAACTTGAAGAATGAATGATATGAACTCTCTCCTTGGCCAAGGATATAGATAAGTATAAGATAATGCTAAAAGCTTCAATTGATAAAATTAAATTAATGATTATATCCTTAAAGATAAATATGGTACAGAAAATTTTATTTTCAAAAATGACATAATCAATATAAACTTGGTCCAAACAAAATTGATTGTATCTTCAAAGATGATGTAATTAATAAAAACTTTTTTCAACTAAAATGTTATCTTATATTTTGAGAATAAAATAAAAATAAATCTTATATTTTGAATTACCTTTTCCAAAATATAGCAAAAACAAATTGAAAGAACATATATGTTGAACAAAATTACATGGATTTAATACCCGATAAGGTAAGCTTATAGCTTAGTTTCTGTAATTCTCTTTTTTACTTTAAATTCTAATAACGGAATATATTTGAACTTGAATTTGATGAAATTATGAGTAAGTTTCCAATATGATCCAGCTGAGTGTTAGAAAAACAAGTAAACAGTTTTGAAATATCAATGGAGTAGATAATAGTAAATTAACTGTATGCAAAATTAATTTGGTAAGTATATTCATGAAAACGTGAAGCATATCAACAGAGTAATGTGAGTGCTGACCATTTAGCTTTTTGTTTATGTGAGAACTTCTTTACAAGATAATAGAGCAGAAGTCAAGAGGCCGATGGAGAGGTCCACTTGTCTCAATCTCTCATATTGTCCATACCTCAAAGTCAACGAGTCCGCAGCAAGCACGCCCGCTGAGTACCCTTTTTCTCTCGCTCCCTTTACGCTCTTATCTCTTTAAATAATTCCCTATAAAAATCAAAGCCCATTGGAAGCTTTTACTTCAATTCGAAACTGTAAGCATCCCACCAATGGCAAATATCTTTCAGTTCTATCTCCTACAAACAAGAAAAGATATGGTTCTACAAAAACATCTGCTCCCATCACTCATGATTCTTTTCTCTTTGTGTTCATGCTATGACACATTGCATGAGAACCCACCTTATAATAATCTTCACCAAGAATCTAGGTTTGAGCCTCAAGCATATCCTTCATATTTGAGCACCATTGACGATGCCAAGTTCAAGGATTTCATCAAACAAATAACTGATGTCCTTGGTTTGAGAAACTTTGACAAAGAAAGCAGCCCATCAAGTAACGTTCAAATGGTTAATGTTGACGAGTTTGGAGATAGAGGTGATGGAACTGATGATGCCACAGAGGTACTCTTGCATGCATGCACCTTTTATGTGAATCAATAATCACTACTACTTGCTAATCCTCTGTGTGTGTGCATATACTCCAAACATACTATTGTAAGCTAGTTCATGATATGAATGTCAAATAATGTAGCTGTTTCTTACATGGACTGTGGATTTCAGGCATTTGAGAAGGCCTGGGAGGAAGCATGTTCTTCTAAAGCAGACGCTGTCCTTGTGGTGCCCAGAGGACAGACATATCACCTAAGGCCAATTAGATTCTCAGGGCCCTGCAAATCTTCTATTAAAGTACAGGTAGAGAAAGAGATCCACCCTAAGATTTCTAAAGCTTCGAGCAACAACTATACTCATGAGATGAGTGATTATGTGGGTAATTAATAACCAGATTTATGGGACATTAGAAGCATCAGATAACCGACCAGACTACAAGGCAGATGATAGACACTGGCTTCTCTTTGATCGTGTTGACAATTTGTTTGTTGAAGGAGGTGGAACTATCAATGGCAATGGGAAGATTTGGTGGGAGAGCTCATGCAAAGTCGATAAACATCTTGTGAGCCTTCTAATTTGCGAATTAGCTCTATTTTGTTGATGTTGCTTCATTTTCTCAGAAAGCAAAACCCTGACTGTGTTTCTTTTCTTTTTTCTTTTTGGGTTTAATTTGCAGCCTTGCAAGGATGCTCCAACTGTACGTTATCTCCTTCCATTTCTTTGATTTTGACGGATCCTTACTTAACACGAAAACAATCACGAAGAATTCAAGATTAGATATACATCATGTTCACTATTTTGCTATACTGCGTGCATCTTGGCAGGCTCTCACCTTCTATAGAAGTAAGAACTTGGTAGTAAAGAATCTGAAGATCCAAAATGCACAGCAAATCCATGTTTCATTTGAGAGATGTGAGAATGTTGAAGCTTCTAATCTCAGGGTAACTGCACCGAAGAAAAGCCCTAACACTGATGGAATTCACGTCACCCATAGCCAAAACATCCGGATTACTGGCTGTGTCATAGGAACAGGTATTCTAATTCATTAGTTTTTTTTTTCTTTTTCCTTAGAAAATTTCATAAATAATTCATTTGTTTACATTATTCTTTTGGGTAAATCGGTTGATGTTTTTGTCTGTATTGAAAGGTGATGATTGCATCTCCATTGTAACTGGATCTAAAAATGTGCAAGCGAAGGACATAACCTGTGGTCCTGGTCATGGAATCAGGTTAAATATGCATAAGCTCTAAGATGTTCTAACTTCATAATTATTTATACTTTCATGTAAATGCAATACTAATATCTGACTTGATTGACAGCATTGGAAGTTTAGGGGTAAAAAGTCAGAAGCTTCTGTATCAGAAGTCACCGTGGACGGGGCCAAGCTTTTTGGAACTGACAATGGAGTCAGGATCAAGACATGGCAGGCAAGAACTTAATCAGTCTTCTAACAATCAAATCAACATAGTAATAGTACTTACAACACATGTTTGTTCTTAATATACATTGATAAATCATATTTATTTATTACACACAGGGAGGATCAGGAAGTGCAAGCAACATTGAGTTTCAAAATATCGAAATGCATGATGTGAAAAATCCGATAATCATAGACCAAAACTACTGTGATCAAGATGAACCATGCGGACAACAGGTAATTACGGACCCTTAAGGATTTAGAATCTTTTGATTTACCAATGAAATTTATCTGGTTATTACAATTCATTAATGCAGAGATCGGCGGTCCAAGTGAAAAATGTGGTGTACAAAAACATCAAGGGGACTAGTGCATCTAAAGTGGCTATAAAGTTTGATTGCAGTGAAAGCTATCCATGCCAAGGGATTACATTGCAGGATGTAAAGCTAGAACATGAAGGAGCTGGAGTAACCACAGCAATATGCAACAATGTTCAATTAAGTATAAAGGGAAACGTTGTTCCCCGATGCCCGTGACATTGTAGGCTAGAAATGATATGAATCTGAATATACACGTATAGAGATACATGAATATAACCAATAATTGAAGCTGAAAGGTCAGTGTGTATGTGCTGCAGTCATGTCACTGCTCATTTCGTTTTCTTAATATTGTTTTCTTTATGAAAATCTGTGATCTTGTTGCTTAACAGACTCACACAAAGACTCTCGGCTTTGTTCCAAGTGAAAATTTAACTTCTAATCTTGACAGGGGCTTTGGTTTGATTTCAGACAGGCCAGATTATTTGGATCTGGTTGTTTATTAAGTCTGGCTTATGGGTCTGTGATTATTTACCCCTGATAAGCAAGCTTAATTAATATGCATATCAGGTTCTGATAATGAAGATTAAGGATGCAATTTCAGTGTAATGAATTAATGAAACAGTGTAGTAGTCAGCTTTGTTTGACTTAGAAATGACAATCTCAGTCGCGGTACAACAAGGGAGAGTTAATGCCATTTGATACCTTTAGTACTATGTTTCATCACTTTAAAAAAGAAGGCAACGGTAAGATTTTAAAGCATTCAGAACAAAACAAAAGCTTACTCTTTTAAGCTTTTGGAAAAGCAATGATTGGCTTTTTGTTGTTTATGCTTTTTCAATCAGTGGTTGAATATTACTGATTCACCACGGCAATGAACTGGCTTGACCAACTGAGACTTGAAAATCTGGGGCGTATGTAGGATAAGATATACTTGAGGAGAAATATTCTACAACTACCCAAATGAGGAACAGTCAGAAAGGTCCTATCAAGGAAGAGAGATGGCTTTAGTTTGTTGAACGGCATAATGATGAAGAACACCCTTAATTGTCGGAAACATCTTCGCTTTTCTTGTTTGGGTAAAGAAAATGAAACTTTACCTTATCTGTGGATGCAATAAAACGAGAAAGGAAAGGAAAGGATTGGGAAATGAAGAGCCTTAATTAAAATCTTTTTTCATTTGACAAAATAAGCAAAAAGAAGGACGCAGATGATTAAGGTTTATGCAGTTCCATTACCCTTTAACAAGACTAGGCTATTTTGCTACCTAATTGACAGGAAAAAAGAATGATAAATGACAGAAAACCAGACTGAAACAGCAACAAATTTCTCCCTCTGTTTTAGCCAATGCTCATCTGTGTATGTACCCACAAAGATTTTTGCACTTACCTCACAAATCTGATACAATCTTTTCAGCTTACCATATGTGTATTGTAATCTATTAATGTGCATAATGCATGTTCACTTCTTGGCTTCTTCTGTGGGTGGCTTTGCCTCTTCTGCAGGTGGTGGTGGTGGTGGTGGAGGAGGAGGAGGAGGGGCAGTGGGGACTCCACCATCAATGCAACTCCTGCACTTCCTCTCTACCCAACCTTCAATGTCATTCTCTCCATTGCCACCAAAATGTCTTCCTCCACACATTCGAGCGATCATCCCTGCAAGGACGCCTATGATAGTGATGGCAGCCAGCACCACAACCAGCGTTTCAATCGATCGATGTGCATAGCGACTTGGCTCCTCCACTGTTGGTGGTGCCTGAACTACTACTAATGGTGTCATCTGGTCGTTCAACCTCGCACTCACTGTTTCCATGAAAATCAGCATGAGCTAGCTAGTCTTTGCCTGCTGCAGATTCTGCTCCTAAAGCATATACTAAAACTTGAAGGACTAATAGAAAAGACGCCCGAAAAAGAAAATATTGAGGTGCAAAGAAGACTTGGGAACTGAAAAAACAGAGGATCTTCAATGGTATACCAAGAAAAGGAGAAGATGAGGCAGTAGCAGGGTTGTTTGGTCGGCTTAAAAAAATGAAGCTATGGAGTTAAACAAGGTGAATGAGGAAGAGACGGAATACTTGAATATGATTCCAACTTTCATTTCCTTTTAAAAAGAAAAGGGAAAAACTTGCAACTTTGGATCTTCTGTGGATGCATGATTGTTTCCCTTCTTTCTTTAGGTTACTTTATCTAATTTGGATTATAAATTTAAGATGATGAGTTGGTGGTGTTTTTGAGGTGTAGAAGATAGATGAAAGCCAAAAGAGTGTCACAGTAGCTGCTATATTTTATTGAGTGAAAGTTAAAAGTGTAGTTGCTACGTGTCAGTGATGGTGTCTTGGATTACAGTGTAACTCTAAATGAAAATCTTTTCATTTCTTTTTCCCAATTTGTTCTTTGTGATATGCTCACATGACATTGTTCTAATCTGGGACTACGGTAACCCAAGCATACTGTTCTGCTTTTCTGCTCTGTTTTCTCTTTGAAACTCTCAGAATCTGTCCCTACCCATTTTCTATTTGTTTCTTGGGTTTCTCAGAACTTCAAACTTCAGTGCTCTCTCTCTCTCTCTCTTCCAGTGGGGTATTTTGTCAAGTTGTGCAAAACTGAGCTGGTAGGTAAAACATCACTTAAAGGAGAGCTCAGAGCATGAGGCTGCAGAGGTCCCATGTGTACAATGCTTGCTGGCTACTGAATATGATTTAGGGGTTATGATCTGACTTGTACTGTTTGATGTTTTAATGGGTCAGTATGCATGGAAAGGATAGTTTCTGCAAGAAGAAAACACCTGATTGGTCACAGCATGCACATTTAATTCACCTTGCAACTTGCTTGACTCTGTTTCACTGTAATAATTTTGCAAATCCAGCATACATGCATATATGTATATTTCATAATTCAAATTTTAAATTTTTAATAATATTTTTAGTTTTAAAATGTTAATCGTTATATATAAACAAATCATTTAGTTCAAAATAATTTGACTTATTAAATTTATATTTTTGTTTTTTTACTATATTTTAAAAAAATTATATTTTACCGTAATTTTATGTATGTATTATATTAGATGTTGATGTGAAATGTTTTTTCATTATTTTATTTTTTACTTTTCAAAGTTTTATGATTTTATAGAGAATGCTGTAAAGTTGAAACTGAGGTAACCGCAAAGCGACAATCACTTAAAAGAAGAACAACCTTTCAATTTCAAATTTGTTGAACTTTTTTTTTTTTTGATAAAAGAAAAGGTATTACTTACAATTTTATTTTATTTTTTAAAAAAATTATTTTTTAATTATTACATGTCTTATTTAATGATGAAAAAACTAGTGATCAAGTTTACAGGGGTGGAATCTACAACTAAGTAGAAGGAGGAAAACCTTTTAGTTTGAAAATTATCAAACTCTTTTTATTCAAAAGATATTACATACAAGTTTTTTTTTTATGAGTTTTTTTTTGTTCTTACAATTAATGCACGTCTCATTTGATTGTTTTATGGATTTAAATTTAAATAAAATACTAATTTTTATATTTTTTAGTAAATAAAAATCTCTTAATTTTATAAGATTTTAATTTAAACCTTGTCATTTTAATTTTTAATTTGGATTTTCGTTGAGACTGTTATTGCAAAATTGATGATATTTTTATTATTAAAATATTTTTAAAATGACTCAAATAAATTTTACACTTAATTTTAATTTTATTTCGAATAATTTTGTATTCAAGAGATATTTTTAATAAATTTTTTAAATTTTTTAAAAATATAAATTTAAAAAATATATATTGTTAATACTTAAAATTTAAAATTTTTATGATAACTGATTGAGCATTTTTTTTACGTTTATGTGAAATTTTAAGTCAAATTTTCTTCTATAATATTTTTAATTTAAGTATTCTCATTTTTAAAAAAAAATTTTACCGAGTCTAAATTAATTTACATTGAAAGTTTGAATACATAATTGAAAAAATTACAACAATGATATTTAAATTGCACATATGAATGCGCAATTGATAATTTTCTTTTATATTTACTCTGATTTTTTTCATTTATGGAGAAGATACTAAATTTGTTTTCTTATTACTTTATTTATAATTTTTAAATTTTTTATTTCTTTTTATCCTTAAGATTTTTTAATTTCATTTATTTTAATTGTATTTATTAATTTTTTACCTTTATTTATGAAATTGCATCTTTAATTAAATTATAATATAAAAATATAATTAAGATAACAATTTTTCCTTGAACAAAATGTAACTTTATTTGTTGTAAAGAATTTATTATACAAAATAGTACTTATAAATTTTTGATAATAAATTTATTAAAAATTCATAAATTATAATTTAATAATAATATAAAATTTTGATTAATAATTAATACAAAATATTTATTTATTTTTATAATAAAACATGTATATTTAAAAAATTATTTCCCATGCATTGCATAAGTTTTAAGCTAATCTAACATGTACAAAATAGCAAAAGGATTCAAAAAGTTTTAAGGCATTCATTTTAGCATCTCTGTGTTGTTTATGTGGATATTTATTATTTTCCATATATATTTTAATTATTATTAGTACTAAATATTGATTAAATTTAATAACAAATCTAATATTAAAATAGAAAATTTTTAAATCAATAATAATTTATAATCCAAATTTAAATATAATTATAAATATAATCTTAACATAATGATAATTATTAATTTATGTAATATTATAATATTCAAAAATATTAAGATAAACTTTTTAAAATTTTAATTTTAAAATAAATACAATAAAAATTTTAATATTAAATATTTTATAAATTTAAATTTTAAGATATATGAATATTGATAATATATATTTTAAATTTTAAATTTAGAAAAATTAATCTTAAAAAATTAATGATAATATTTTAAATTGAAAATATTTATATATATTAGCAACATTTTAATTTAAAATTATAGATTTGGAAAATTTTATGGTTTAAAATTATTATATAATCATATTTAAAAATTCAAACTTCTAATTATATTATAATATTGATAATTTTGTTGAAAATATTTGAATTGATTTTAATATCATTTTAATATTATAAGATTTTAAAATAAAAGTTATCAATTAACAACATTTTCTAAGATTTTTATGACATCAATTTGCATATAGAAAGCTGTTTTAAAAAAAAATTACTATATTTTGTCAACATAAAAAAAAATGTCATTTAATTATCAATGAAACATAGAGGAGTGAATTTATGTACTTTTAACTCTTGTTTCTTATGAATGATAATCTTTTCACTGTTGAGTTAAAGTATAATTCTTTTAAAATATTCATTCAAAATTTATTATTTTGATATATGTATTATTTTTATCATTATTATTATTAATTGCTTAATTAATATTTTACTAAATATGTGAATATAATTTTAATTATATTTTATAAATAAAATATTATTAAGATTAATTTATATATTTAATATTACTATAAAATATTATTAAGATTAAAGAGCCAACTTAAAAAACACAAGGATCAAACAACTAATAAGTTAAGAACACCCAAAATGTTGTTTTGGTTAGTGCCACCACCCAAATAAGGGGTGTCAGTGCTCAAATCTCTATCTTGATTGGTACCACCACCCAATAGTAGGTGTTATCGTAATGCTACTATTCAATGACAAGTGTCACCATCCAAATGAGATGTTTTCAAAATTTTAAGTCTAACAGCTAGTTTGGTCAGCACCCCACTCAGTGCCACCACTCAATAGGATTTTAAACTTTAAACAGTCATAAGTTATGTCTAATGGCTATATTTTTAAATGGGAATATAAAAGACTTTTGAAAACATATAAGAAATGAGTTATTCACACATAAAGATGTTTAATATCATTTTCTCTCTAGATTCAAAGCTTTTACTCATTCTTCATCATCAAATCATCTTAAACTAGTGTGTGGGATTTAGAAATTTTATTATATTAATCTACTCTTGAAAGGGTTTACTCCATATACTTGATTTTCTTTTAAACACTCATTGAAAGGTTGTTGTCAGGTGAGGGGATTGAGAAGATCTTGATGAGAAGCACCAAGTGTGTATTTGATTGAATAAATAGTAAAAAAATTCTCAAACGAGTTACTTAGAGGCATGGACATAGGCGAAGATAGCTGAACCATGTAAAAATGATGTATTTGAATCGCTCTTCCTTACTCTCTTTAATTATTATAATTTACTTATTGTTGTTATATTTATGATTTTTTAATTTAGAATATGAGAGATAATTCTTGCTAAATAAGTAATAAAATTTTAAAAATACCAAATTCATTCTCTTCTTAAGATATCAAATTAGAGCCAATAAAAGAAGCATGATACCTTAATAAAGAGGGTACGAAACTAAGTATAAAGGGAGAATTAAAAGTTAAGTAAAGTATTAGACACTTTACAACAGGGAAAAAAAAGCATAGAAGGAAAATCTTGGGTTTTCAGCTTGTAACCATTAAAGTTAGTATCCATTTTATAGGGTCACATAGTTTATAATATAACACATATATTGAAAAATAGAAAAACTATCAATAAAGATCTATAACTATGAAGTTTTATGAATGATTAAATTCATCAAAAAGATTATTAGACAATTAATGTAAGTCATTTTAACTTACACTTGTCATTGTTTATATTTTAGTTATGGCTTTTTATTAACCAATGTATAATGATCTTCTTTTAATGATACATGTCATAAGATATATTATAATCAATTAAAATTAACTGTTAAAATATTCAATAGAAAAATATTATAAGCAAATACAACTAAACTATCAAATACAGATAAAGTAAGAAAAAAGGCATGTAGCCATGAGTTGAAGTTAATAGTGTGTTTTAGGAATGAAAAGAAATAAACGGTTTGTTTTTTAATTATGAAATTGGAAATCGAATTTTTTTACATTTTTTAGTGATATAATCTTCAATACTCAATGAAATTTGTTGCTTCTGAGGCTGTTAAATGTCTTATGGGTTTTTGGTGAAAGAAAAACTATGCATCACACATCGTCAGGTATGTACCAATTGGTTGGGTGTCCAACAAGATATCTAGATTTTGCATGTGCCAAAGTTAATAGCTCAACTAATTAAGAAATGCTACATAATAAGTTTACCAAAATGTGACAATATCTTCATGCAACCAACTATTCAAAACTAAAATTTTGACAAATACATGTTTTCACATTTAAGTTAATTACGTCATTGATATTCTTATCATAGACTTGCAAAACCAAAGCCTATGAGGTAGATCTAATTATTCCCATCTTTTACCTTTAAAAAATGTTTCATCAATGGTCATGATGTCATAGATTGTAAAACCTTGTGATGCATGAACCAATTGACATAAACAAATATTTGAAGTAGTTACAACTATCAATCCTTACATGCATTGCAATCCCTAGGTTCTAGCTTCTTACATCACACAATACGAAAAATGGTATATAATTCCTTTGAACTTTCTCTTGTTGTAGTCAATGCACTTTCTTTGGCATTCAAGCTTGGATAATGTTAACAACATAATCTTTTTTGTATGTTTTTAATAAAGTCTTCTAGTTTATAATTATCACTATCTAATTACCTAATTGTTTGCTTCATAATGATTATGATGAATAATGTCTTATGAGTAAGTACGAAAATCAATAACTTTATTAACTATAAAATAATCGAATGAAACTAATTTAGTAATCTTTACTTGTCGCATTCACATTAACCACTAATTCATTGAGCTACAAATAAAATTTTTGTAGATTTTTCATGATGAATTCAAAATTGTTCATTATAAATAAACCCAAATGCCGTTGCAAACCTGTCTTTATAAGAGAAAACTTAGTATTTTGTCATCACATCAAATGAATATGTCTTAATGATACTTGCAATGTTTTGACTCCCACCAACATTAATAACATGTGGATTTAATTCATGATAATTACGTGGAATAACCTCTATAGGTTCAACATTAGTGTTAAAAGCAACTTTGCCATTATCTTTACTCTTAACTTCTTTACGTTATCTTGTATACTCAAATTGCTCTTTATTAATTGTTATGTCATCAAACACCTTAATCTTTTGATCAAACCTAATTTTCCTTTTTTCTTGCACATAAGGTGGTAGATATATGGCACATAAGGTGATGGTGGATATGTGGTACATGATTTAATCATCATATATATAGGTCATATATTATGTATTGTTATATAAGGTAAAACCTTAACATGATCCTCATTTTCTACATCAAATACTAGCATCTCAACTTTTGCTTACATCTAATGATATGTTAACTTGTATAGTTTATGATCAATATTTAATTTTTAACATGAACATTACAATAAGAACTAATATGTATAATCTTAAGATGCATGCAATATCTTAGTGCTCCATGTTATTAAATATACTTTGCCTCTTTTGTTACTATTAGTCCATTAGCCACTATACTGAACAAAAATGAATATAATTAGCATGGTAACAAACAACAAATAATATATAATAAATTATTATGTACCATAATTTCAAACTATTTAAAAATAATGACCATCAATATCTATCATTAAGATGAATAATTGAGATGTAGCTTGAGGCGAGTGGTTGATATGAGTGATTGATAAAGGTAATTAATATGAATAACCAATATTAACAATTGAGATGGATAAACAATTTGCGATTAAGATAAGTTATTGATATTAGTAGTGATATAAACAATCAATAAAGTGAATAATATAAATAATAAATATATATGATTGAGATATGGGCTTAAATAAGTAATTGATAGATGGCTAATTAACAAATAGATGACTAATAGATAAATAGTAGATAAATGATAGATTGATATGATGACAAGTATAGATAATTGATATATGCCACTTATATGAGTGAGTGATCTTAATATAAATAATCAATACAATATAGGTGATCAATAAATTAGTGATTATTAGATAGATAAAAATTAAACTTAAAAATAAATGATTGATAGGTGAGAAGTTTAAATATATTATTAGTATGAATAAATAAGATAATAATCGTTGTTATGATATCTTAATATCAATTTTAATATTTCATCTCAGTATTCAAAAACCTAAAATAAAAATAAAAATCTAAACATGCATAAAGCCTAGATTTTATCAACTAATATAGACAAATTTGATTTGATCTTCAGAAACCTATGATTCACTCGACCCGATTTGAGCACATTCCTCTAAGAAGCCACGTCGAACCAGAAAGCTAAATGATTAGGATGAATGTCAAATAGGGTAACAAGAGACATGCTGTGGAAGCCAGAACGTTAGCAATAGGGTTAACGTGAAGTTATCACACCTGAAGGTCGATAACCCGAAAGGACAAAAAAGTGAAAAAAAGCAAGTCAACATTTCGCTTACCAACGTGGGGACAAGTTGTAGTCGAGACCCAATGACAGGAGACCCTTCAAGCAAGTATATTACCAAGTCCACAGGTATGTTCTAAGCCGACTAACCCATATTTTTCACTAACTAAAACTCTATTTCTACAAAGAATTGACTTGATCGTCGGAGAGTATCTCAATCGTTCCATGAAACCCTTTTTAATCGTGTTTCTGTTTTACAGATTCCACACAAAAACGTCTACATTTCAAACTCATTCAAAGATTTCACCTTCATGTGCCAGCATTAGGTTATTAGGCAATTTTTAATAACATCATTTGGCATCATTTGTGGGAATCTACAACAAAAAGCTATCACCTTTTACCGATCATTATTAATACTCCGATCAAACATGCCTTCTAAGACGTAATCATTCAGCCAAGTGATTGATAACCAAGATCTCAATCTCATCTCAACTTACCTGTCGACTATGCAAGTTAGTAAACTCGTCTTGCCATCAGTCTTGGTACGACTGACCACAATATCCTTTCCTTCATCCCTTATCGTTATAGTCGCTGTAGCATTATGTCCATTGCATGTAGTCGTAATGACAACAAATCCTTACATCAACACATCTTCCTAAGTGCTCCCTCTACCAGTGGTGGCCCTCGTAGGAACGTTTCCCCAAGCTATCCTATCGACACGTATGATATCACCATATGCTCACATCCCTGCTATCTTGACTTTTCTGCCCATAGGTCCTCTTAACCTCTAAGCACTTCTTCAAACAAACATATTGTCTGCCTTGAGCCAATGCGTGGACCAAATAACCAATGCATAGTATTGGTGCATCAACAAGTATCACAAGGAGGACAGCATCACCTTCAATCGTTAGTCATCAACCCCCTAGTCAAATGCCATATGAAGCAATCGATAAAGTAGCACAAAATCATTACGAGGTGAAAGATGAGGACAAGGAGGAAGAAGCCACCGAAATAACAAAAGGAAAAAAAATGTTGGATGAATGCTCTTATACATCTCGACACATGAGAGAGGAAGAGATGGGCAAACTAAAAAAAGCAAGTTCAATTTCTCATGAATGCTTAAATGTAGAGAAATAACATTCATGACGTAGAATATCAGTAAGTGACGGGATGTTTGTTGGCAACAAAGATTCCTTTTGAGCTTATATCATCCAAATTTAAGTCACTTCAAGCAGAAAATTTTGACAATATAACAGATCCATGAGACCACATCGAACATTTGTGATAATGGTAAACCTTAATAGGTTGTCGGACACCATGAAGTGTAAAACATTCTCGATCTCATTGATGAAGGCAGCTGGGCGATGGTATAACTCCCTTCATCTTAGTTCTATTAACTTATTCAATTTCCTAGGACAGCTATTTCCATGACACTTTACGAATAGCATGGTCAAGAAATAAGAAACAACAGTCTATTCTGAGTCAGATAGTAACCAGGAGAACCGCTACGAGACTACATGATGAGGTTCATCGTAGCCACCTTAGAAGTGAAGGCCCTAGATCAATCAATAGTGATCTCAGTCTTTCGAGGAATGCAGATAGTTAAAAGAAACTGCAACAAATACTACCGCTTCCACCAAGACCATGGGCATGATATGGAGGAATACAGATAGTTAAAAAGAGATAAAAAAAAGCTAAAATGAAAGGGGTAGCTTTCGAGGTAGTCGACAAACCCAAAAAGAAGAACCCCCAGCTAGTGCAAAGGAAAATACAAAAGAAAGAACAAAAGGAAGAACTTCCAGCCCACTAATAACAAAACGTGTAAGTTGTTAATAGTGAGGATATCCAAGATATCAACCTAATCGCTGGCAGACTGGGCATGAACGTGATAGTTGAGGGTCTGGTGTGAAGAAGAGAAATCTCATTGAGAAGAATAGCTTACGCAAGAGAAAGAGAACAGTGCTATGAGGTCTAAAGGCGACCTTGAACAATGAATGTTGTAAGTTTTCTTTTATGCGAACTTGGAGGAGTTATTATCTCGTATCATGATTTATTGTTGATCACCATGAGAATGGCTAACAAAATTGTAAAACGTATTTTGGTTGGCAATGAAATTTCATTAGATATTTTATATTACCAAGCCTTCAAAAGGATGGGATTAACTAAAAAAAGTTTAAAACCCTTTTTGACTCCGCTAACAGCCTTCGGAGGGTCGGATGTACTCGTAAAAAGGGTAATCACTGTACCAATCACTAATAGAATGGCATCGACCTAAAAAACTATGATGATTAATTTTCTAGTGGTAAAGACACTGTTTAATACAATGCCATAATTGGATGACGGTGTTTGAATATCCTATAAGCAATTACGTCCTCATATCACTTAGCAATGAAATTTTCCACTCTGAGCAGAGTGGCAACAATGAAAAGAGACTGGTAAACCGCAAGTCAATGTTATTTCACTTCCTTAAAGGTCAAGCCTCAATTAATGTGTTAGATCACTATGAACCACAAAGACAAAAAGTTCATAGCTCTAGCTGAGGTCATGAAACAACTTGAAGAGGTGTTGATTGGAGAAGAGTCTAACCAAATGACCACGATAGGCATAAAGCTTAAAAGGTAACAACGAAACCAGCTTGTAATTTTTTTCAAAAGCTAATGTTGATGATTTTGCATGGATAACTAGTTGAGATCTGTGATATCAACGCATATCTTTCATTTCTTATTGGCGTTTCTCACCATGACAACATTGACCAACCATTCTGGGTACCTTATTTCCTTAATGAATCCTGCCTACAACAGCATCTCCACTTCTCATTTGGTGGACACCCACATGTGAGGAAATATTTGATCAACCAAAGTCTACCTTCAAAGCCCACTGTTGCAAACTAAGCCCGAGCCATACAAAGAGTTGCACATGTATTTGTTTATCATCGAAAAGGAAATTAGATTTGTCTTGTTAAAGGTAAAAAAAAAAAGAGTCTAAAAATCGATGTACCACATCAGGATAGTGTTACAGGGGTCGAAGATGAGGTACCCCAAGTTAGAAAAAGTAGCCTTCGCTTTGGTCATACGGCTAGCAAGTTACGACTGTACTTCCAAGCACACCCTATCATCGTCAACACAGATCAAAAACTTCGTCAAGTTCTTAGTAGGCTAAAAACCTTATAAAGAATGGCGAAATGGTCAATTGAGTTAGAGGAGTTTGATATAGATTACTGACCCAAGACAGCCATCAAAGCTTAAGACTTGGCACATTTTATAGTATAATGCACTTTCACTAATTTGCTACCTAAGCCTAAGAACCTAAAAAATAGAAAACTCTGAGGAAGAAACGAGTGCATTTGATAAAGAGAAAAGTGAAAGTTAAGAGAGTGAGGAGGAATATGAGTAAGAACTATAAGTTGACGAAGCCACGAGCGAACGAGAAACAAAGTTAACATCCTCTTAAAGGGGTCTAGAGGAAGCAGCGTATCATGATGCAATCAAGCTGAACTTTTTAATATTGAATACTAAGGCTGAACATGAGGCTTTTTTTGCTGAACTACGACTGTTCAAAGAAATCTAGGTCAATAAGATTAATATAAAAAGTGACCTCCAATCAGTGGTGAAAACAAGTACTAAGGGAGTGCGAGACTAGAGAGAAAAGAATGGCAAAGTATCTAAAGTGGGTCGAAGAAGTATTGGGAAGTTTTCATAAGTGGTGAATCAAACATATACAAAGGAAAGATAATGCACAAGCAGATGCATTATCCAAATTGGTGGCTTTAAACACTAGGCATGTTAAAGGTGCCATGATGGAAGTACTAAAATGCCCAAGCATAGACGAAGAACAGGTTTTACCTATATCAACATCGGAAGATTAGACCACTCCATGCTATTAATTCTTAAAAGAAGGCAAGCTCCCACAAAACAAAGTTGAAGCCGGAGGATTGAAAGCTAGGGTTATAAAATTTATGATCCTCAAGGATTAGATCTATGAGCGGTCTGTCACACTGCCACTTGTGAAATGCATATTGGAGCCAGATCCTTAGCAAACAAGATATTTAGACAAGGATATTATTGGCCAACGTTAAAAGCAAATGCCAGAGAATACGTTAAGAAATGCGATAAGAGCCAAGGACATGTCCCTTTAATGAATGTGCCCACAACATTGGTCAATCCCATGGCCTTTTACTCAATAAGGAATGGATTTATTAGGGCCATTTCCTATAGTCATGGGTTAGAGAAAATTTGTGGTCGTGGTCATCGATTACTTTATCAAGTGGATAAAACTAGAAGCGATCCTAACAATAACAGTCCATAAAATGTAAGAGTTCACCTAAAAATTAATCATTTACATACTTGAAATTCCAAGGCCATTGTCGTTAATAACAAAACCCAATTTCAAGGTACCAAGTTCAAAGCAAATTGTGTAAGGAATTCTAAATAAGGCTACGCTTCACAGTTGTGGGGCACCTGCAAGGTAATGGCCAAATAAAAGTTACCAATAGAACCATACTCTAAGCCCTGAAGATGAGGTTAGATAACACAAAAGGAGGATGGCTAGAAGAGGTATATAGTATGTTATGGGCATATTAGACAACGAGTCAAAACATCACAAAAGATACGCCATTCTTATTAGCTTTTAGAACTAATGCATGACCTCACACCGAATGTAAGCATACGAGAAAAAAGTGAATAATGATGACTTATAGGCCAACTTGGATTTATTGAAAGAATATGAGGAACAAGCCAACATAAACGTTGCAATTTATCGACAAAGGATAGCTCATTATCATATCTGAAGGGTCAAAGAAAGGATATTCTCAAATGGTGACTTGGTCATGCTAAAAGCTAGTGTGTCAAAGAAGCAAAAAAGCTCACTCCCAATTAGGAAGGCCTTTATCAAGTGAAAAAGCTGATAGGGATAACAATTTATAAGTTAGCTACCCTAGATGACAAGGAGATACCAAGGACTTAGAGTGTGAAAAACTTGAGAATGTATTACCAATGAAATTTATAATCCCACCAAGGAATCAATAAGCAAAAAAGTATTCTTCCTAACTCATTCTCTTAACTCTTTACAGCAATAATAACGAAAAAGACGGGCATAGGAGTTTGACATTCAAAAATCAATAAACTTAGGATATAAAATAACTAGGCCATGAGTCGCAAGGTATCTAAGCCACAAGATAACTAGTAAGTTGTCTATCTTGTAAAAAGGACTAGTTCACAAAAGAGACTAGTCTACTGAAGGAGTAACCCACGAGGCCACAAAATACCTAGGCCATGAGTCGTAAGGTATCTAGTGAAAGGATAACTAACTTGCAAAGAAGACTAGTTCGCAAAGGAGGCTAGTTTGCCAAAGGATTGCTCCGTCAAAGGAGTGATCTGTTAAAGATTTAGTAAAAAAGAGCTAGCCCGCCAGGAAACCAGTCCCTTAAGTGGATGGCTTGTCCACCAAATGATCAAATAGGTGTTAAGAATAAATCTACAATAAAAATCACAGAATTAAACTTGGTTCCCAAGACATGAATGAGAGTTAAGGCTTAAAAAGATAGAACTATTCTATTAAACAAAGCAAATAAAGGTACGTAAAAATGATTTAAAAAAAAGCCTAATCTAGGTAAGCAACATTTATTGCATCTTTGGACAACTCCAAAGCAAGAAATGTAAGGGAAGGGGGAATGAACCACATAATCCATCTAGTCCACGCAACTGAAATCCTAGTCTGGATGAACCTCAACCAATTAATGCTTCGCATCTTGGAGAGCAGTTACACAGGTGTCAGAGAAAATTCTCTTTTTTCTTCCAAACACTCATCCAATGCCCTATAGGACTCCATGACCTTATCTTGAGCAACAAAAATACGTGCCTCGATATTAATCCGAAGCATCGGTAACTAGTCCTCTACCTCAAATAATTATTTGCTAGCTGCTATTAAGTCCTCAACCTTGGCCTTTAATGTGTCATCCAGAGCAAAAGTGCACCGAAAAACTTAGTCTTTCTTTACCTTGACTTGGCTAAGCTCTTTCGACAAAGCAATCATCTCGTTCAAGAAAGTCAGGAGGTGTGCCTTTGTATCCTTCGCTTTGTTGGCCTCTCGAAGGAGACATTTGATGGCAACAAGAAGATTAGAGGTAACCTACAAGAAGAAGAAGCAAGATTTTATTTTTAACAAAGTAATAGAGGAACGAAGGATTTATTTGACCAATGTGGACCATGGCATTCCCTACCACCTCATTCAAGGTCTCATTATTAAATCGTCTCAGGTTAGTACGAAGACTCAAGTGGGTGGCAAAGTCAAAGGCAACTCGAGGGTCCCACATAATATTTGAGGTATGGACTGACCATGCTAGGACAAACTTCGACACTATTAACGAAGAGGCTTGAGCCACTGCGACGAGCATCAAAGTAGTGCGCAGTGGCTACAAGAAAATTATTATAATGGTTGAAGATGAAGGAGCAGTTATAGGGGTGATTGACAAGATGATCAAGGTTATGGTCGAGGAGGAAGACCATGCTGCAGTGGAGGCCGACGGACCTCATTTAGCAAAGTTCCTCTTCTCACATCTCTGCTCCCTTTTACCCCTACAAGCTCCGTTTTGTACTCAGCATGCTCACAAATAGCATGACATCAGTAAAAGAAAGCAGCATTTCAGCAGAAGCTTGAGAGTCATTGGAGTTTTTAGTTTGTAGTAGCGGACCTTATCAAGAGGTTCGCACTATGGATTTTGATGAGAATTTGAATGTGAACCACATCAAGAGGAGTCCATTACTGCAAACTCATCAAATGGAATTCACATGAGCACCCATCAAGGGTAGTCCGCATGGTGGACTCAATTGGAGTTCACATTGCGGACTCAAGAGTGTGTCTGCATGCGAATCCAACACTCCTCAAGGTCCGTACTTGTCTGCGATACAGATCATCTTGAAATCTATGTTTTTAGTATGCAATGATAAATATACATAGATGATCAAAAGGTCACGGTAGCATACTTCTGAAGGTTAGAAAACATTAGGGCTAACTCTCGTAGCCTCAAGAGTGGGGACTTCTAATAGGGACAAATTTGATCTAGTCTTCAAAAATCTATGATTCCCTTAGTTCAGTTTGGGTATGTTCCTCTAAGAAGCCATATCGAACCATGAAGTTAAAGAATCATAGGAATGTCAAATGCAGTGGTAAGAAATACGGTGTGGAAGTCAAAATGTTACTAATAGGGTCAACGTGAAGTTATCGCACCTAAAGGCTGACAGCCCCAAGAGACAAAAAAAGTGAAAAGACAACCCGTAAGAAAGTTAGCATTTCACTTACCAATGTAGGGACAAATCATATTTACGACCCAATGACATGAATACCCTATAAACAAGTATATTAATATGTCCACGAGTGTGTTTTAGGCCAGCTAACCCATATTTTTAACTAACCAAAGATCTATTCTCACAAAGAATTGATTTAATTATCAAAAGGTATCTTGATCGCCTGACGACACCCCTTTAACTGTGCTTTTATTTTGTAGATTTCATACCAAAACCTTTACATTTCAAACCCATTCGAAAATTTCACCTCCACATATCAACATTAGGTTGTTAGATATTTTCTGATAAATATCATCAACTAAAAACTGTCTATTATATTAGAAAAATAAAACTTTTAGAATTCAATATGTGGATGTCACAATCTTGAAAAGAAATAGATGAACAAACATGAATAAGTTAGTAGAAGTATTTTTATTTGATGGATAAAAAAAAGAAAAAATTATGTATTCTTAGAGTTATTTTATTTATTGTCTCATTTGATCAGAAAATATGACTCATATATAAAAATAATGATATATTTTCATTAAAAAACATAAATTAACAAATAAATACAAAAAAAGTTATTTATTAATTTACTAAAAAAAATTCGTAGGCTAGTAACCCTCCCATTTCATGGGCTTAGGCTCCCGCTAAAACCAGCCCAACCTGAAAACCCTACTACCCTTTTCCACACTCCCACGTCCAAACACCCGTCAATCTGAAAACCTTATATATTCTTTCTCTCTGCGTGCTAGGGTTTCCTTAGGCACTCACTACACTTCCTTCCTCTAATTCTGTACCGGCAACAACCATAATGGCAGACCGTGCTGGCGGCGAACGAGGCAGCTTCGGACGTGGCTTTGGCCGCGGTGGTGGGCGCGGACCCCGTGGAGGCCGCCGCCGCGCATCCGGACGTGGTGCCGAAGAGGAGAAGTGGGTTCCAGTTACCAAGCTGGGGCGTCTGGTCAAGGAAGGGAAGATCCAGAAGCTAGAGCAAATCTACCTGCACTCCCTCCCCATCAAGGAGTACCAGATCATCGACCAACTGGTCGGTCCCTCCTTGAAGGACGAGGTTATGAAGATCATGCCCGTCCAGAAGCAGACCCGGGCTGGTCAGAGAACCCGGTTCAAGGCTTTCGTGGTGGTTGGTGATGGAAATGGCCACGTGGGTTTGGGGGTCAAGTGCTCGAAGGAGGTAGCCACTGCCATCAGGGGTGCGATAATCCTGGCTAAGTTGTCTGTTATTCCAGTGAGGAGGGGCTACTGGGGAAACAAAATTGGGAAGCCCCATACAGTGCCAACTAAGGTGACCGGGAAATGTGGATCGGTTACTGTGAGGATGGTGCCAGCTCCGAGAGGTTCCGGAATTGTGGCAGCTAGGGTGCCTAAGAAGGTGCTGCAATTTGCAGGAATCGAAGATGTCTTCACATCCTCCAGGGGGTCTACCAAGACTCTTGGCAACTTCGTCAAGGTTTGATCTGAATTAACCTTTCTTTGCTTTTTTTGTTAAAGTGTTGTTTGAGGTATTGTGGTAAATTTTTTTTTGGGGGGTTTGATCATTCAATTTGGTTTTTGGTGTCGTTATCATAAATTTAAATCTGGCTTTTCTTAAGATATGACATGATTTCATCTGAAGGTTAGTTTTTGGTGATATTGGTTGGATTCCACATTTTGATTTGCTGACTCTCTGTATTGTTGGAATTTGGAGTTTCTGGTGTTTGTGATTGAAAGCAACCAGCACACTTTGGAACTCTAACCAGTAAATGCAAGTTGAATGAACTGGGAATTCAAATTCATATTATGAAATTTGGTTTACCTTTGTATCAGAGTTTGCTTGTGAGTGTTGTTTTTCAATGATTTGGATGTGTGGATCCTTGAAATATGCTGGGATGTCTCTCCACTTGCGTTGTTTTGTTTTTCAATTTGATTTTAGATGTGCTGAATTTTGTTGATGATGCATTCATTTACCGGTTTTCTAGTTGATTTAGCTGTGCAATTATGCTTCAGAATATTCTGTCATAGCATGGAATTCTGTTAAGATCTTTCTCATGTTTATCCTTGTTTTCATTTTGGTTCAAATTTCACGGCTTGTTGCTAGAATGTTAGTTGCTACTAGGCAGGCATTTCTTGATTACTTCATCTTGTGCTTCAGGAAAGATTCTCTTCTGCATTTGTAACTATAATTAAAATAAGGTTGTGGTTAAAATCACTATTACTACTTCGTTCAAGTATGTATAGATTGTGGAAGCTTGTTTATGTACATCAATAGATTATGATGGGTGAAGACTTTGAGGATTAAAAACATAATCAATGAAAGAATCATTGAGCATCCATCTTGAAAAGAACTCAGTAAAGGCTTCTTTTTTCTTTTTTCTTTTTTTTTTTTTAGTTACCAAAGGTTCCTAAATGTTTCTTACGTAATCTTTTTTTTACTTCGAATATCTTCTCTTAAATTTTATTGAAGCATGTGTTAGGTCCGGTAGGGCAGATGGATGGTGATGCTAATGCTACTGATTGAAGATTGTGATGTTAATCCTAGAGATTATAATGCCTTTTCATTAGTCTTAGATGCCATTCTGTTGCATTTATCTTACCTTATTCCTTAGACTTGATGCAATTATCTGCTTTTGTTTTGGCGTTTAGACTTTATTTATTTATTTGGCTCCATACAGGCAACCTTTGCATGCCTTATGGGAACTTACGCCTTCCTTACACCCGACTTATGGAGAGATACTCGGTTCTCAAAATCTCCATACCAAGAGTACACTGATCTCCTGGCAAAGCCAACTGGCAAGATTCTCATTGCTGATGATCATGATAGGGTTGAAGCCTAAAAGTACATGTGGTTATGGGTCTATGATGTTATAACAGAGAGCAATTTTGTTCGGACTTTATAGTATAGGTTGCTGGTTAAGATGTTTCTCTTTCCCCCCTAAACAAGTTCTTCTTTGCGTAATTGATTATGTTTAAAGTTTTGAATTTGAGTGGTTTCTGAGTTTATTCCCAATGGATGTTACACTGTTTTATGCTAGCTATATTACTCATTTGATTATTTGAATATGGCCTACTGAAGTTCTTTTGGGACCAAACTAGTGGCAGATTGTGGGTTAATTGTGATCTCTATTTGCTCCCATTTCCACCTTTAATGTTCGTCTTCAATGGCTTCTGCTTTTATAAGAATTAACAGGATGGTTGGGCAGATAAACCTCACATTGAGCCTCCCTGCTCAGCAAGGGATGGCATGGTTTAGTTAGAAACAGAAGGGGAATAACTGCATTACATACCATAAAGTTGAGGACACTTGCATGTCATAAATGCTGTGGTAGTGTACCATGCCTGTTTGAACAGCAACCAGCTTAAAGCGATGTTGCTGCCCAAACAGGAGTGATCTAACAAAATGATTTTGCTGGGATTCCCTATCAAAATTTAACTCATAACTTTTTTGTTTCAATTAAACCTATCTATTTTTAATATGAACTTAAAAATATTATCCTATCTTTCTTTTTTTTTATTTCCTCTTTTATCTCTCTTTCTTTTTGGCTCTCCTACCAACTTCATTTTGTTATCCTTAATTTAATTAAATCTCATGTTGACTCTTTTTTCACTCAAGTTTTTATAATTTTTTTTAAATTCTAAAAAGATGAACAGAGAAGTATTTGAAGGTGTTTTTGTTTGCCAAAATTGTAGAAAAAAAAAAGATCTATTTTTTCAAGCTCATATGGATATATATGTATATATATACAAAGCAGAAACAGAACTCAAAAAAATTTTCATCTTCATGTGACAACTTGTAAGCTTAACATTGTGTCAAATTAATTTTCTCCCAAACAAATTACTAGTGCTTTGTTTGTGATGTGGTGATGATATTTTTCTTGCTTTTAAGGGCTCCATGTTTGCTAAAATATGATAAAAGATTTCATACATATGGTAACAAAGTTTTTATTTGGGTGAAGAATTAACATTTCTCAAATTTTATTTGTGTTTATACTTCATTGTCAATGACTTAAGTCTCTTGATCTATTATGATATGCATCCTTAAAATGTCACTGATTGATTGATTTTAGGGTTATAGCTCTGGGTTTACCTTAAAAACCTGTTCCTATGGGAGCTATAAGAGTGACAAAAAATAATTTACCAAAAAATTTTCAAATTTAATAGGATTTATGATTTTAATTTCACCTTAAATGCATTTGAAATTGTATTTCACAATTTATTACTTTTTCAGTTATGATAAAGTAAAACTTATAAAATATAACTTGTTTATTTAATTTATTTTAAATTATATATTTATACATTTATATATATAATCATTTTTAGTGCAATCCTCTTAGAAGTCTTTCTTTGAAAAGTTTTAGGCAAGTGCCATCAGATTGTTAACTTTCATTGAAAAGAATAGCTTTTGGTAATCTTTCTTTTTTTCTTTTTTCTTTTTTCTTTTTTTCTATATCTTCTCGGTGTGCTTCTTTTTTACACCAAGCAATTGGAAAAATAGACAATATGGTTTGAAAAATTGATTGGATATAATAAATTTTTGATAAAATTTATTTAAAATTTAAGATTTTGTTTTTTATTTTCAATCAAACATTACTTTTTAAATTTTTTTAAATAGATCTTGATTTATCAATTTAAATGAAGTAAAACCTTATAAAAAATTTAAATATTTCAAATATTTAAATTAAAATTTTTTTACAATAAATTTAATTTAAAATTTTTTACAAATTAATAAAATATATAATCTACTATTATGAAAACATTCGGAAATTTTTAAGTGCTACAAATATTTTTTTAAAAAATATGTTATTAAAAATTTGACAATCATAAAATAACTTATTAATTAAAAATTATTTAAAGTTAAAAATAAAATCAAATTAGAACATAAAATCTATATGAATAATTTTTTACATATTTTAATAATTAAAATGTTATTAATTTTTTATTATTTTTAATTTAAAAAATAATATATCAGAATTTTTCTCAAAAAAGCTTTAATTTTTAAAATTTTTCATAAAATTTAATTTAAATTAAATTAATAAATTAAAATTTCATTTATTATTTTTTGAAAATAAAAATTTGATTAATAATAAAAAACTATTTTATGTGATTTTATTTTTATTTTATTATTTAAAAATATAAAATATTTTTCAATCATAAAAAAGTTAAGATTAATTAAATTGAAAAGTAAGAGTTAAATTTGTCCCTCAGCTCGTCACAATTCACAAAGGCTGTTTTTGTGAAATTACCTCTGACCCATGTGAGAGAACCCGTAATGGTCAACATGCCTCTCATTTACAGTTTCTCTTTTCCACCAAAATTTCAAACCACCCGTACAGCTTTCAATTTTTTCCAAGGCAAAGAATTGAAAACAAAGGAAACCGAAATAAAAACTTGCAATTCCCTGAGAAGCGACTTTCCTTTGACTTTTAATTTCGGTTGAGAATTTTCGGTTCCGCGATTTTTCCAGTTTCCACCTAAATACGCGGAATCCGAAAGTCTCATCCATTTTCAGAATCTCGCCATATATCTCGGGAATTGTTTATCGTCGTCGAGTAGGGAATTTGATTTCCATGGGAACACCGGAATTCCCAGATCTGGGAAAACATTGCTCTGTTGACGATTGTAAGCAGATTGATTTCTTGCCCTTCACTTGCGATCGTTGCCGCAAGGTATCCTCTGTCCCCCTCTCTGTATAATATAGGTATGGCATACGTGTGAATATTATGAATGTTATGGCTCTATTGTGCAATGGTTGTGTTTTAGTCTCCATCTATGGTGCACTGACTTTTAGGATTCATATTTGAATTGCATTTGTCATTGGCTTCTTTTCGCTTATCTATTTATGGTTGATATGTTGTCTTGTCCTGCTGAGAAAGGATGGGATTGCAAACTAAATGAAACTAATACATGCTGGGCATTACATTTTAGGTGTTTGAAGTACAGCAAGACAAATGAGCTTCTGTTGATACAATCACTTAGCTTCTAGTTTGTGGTGTTGGGACAAAAAGTAACAAGAGAATGTTCTATTTTTGAAGTCTAAGTATTTGGAGCCTTTAGTATGATTATTTGATATAGAACTGGCTTAGATCAATTTAAAATCCATATAAGGCTATAATTGTGGTGGATTCTCATTATTGATGTTGACACGTGGAGAAGGATCTCCAAGGGATGGTTGATGATGGTTGAATTAACAGAATCTCCAAGACTAGGAAAGAATTATGGGATTGTCCTTGGTGTTACCGAGATATCTTCCAACGATCAAGTCAGTGATAGAATTGACAGATTTTTGACATGAAAATGATAGCTTGAAGGTGTTATACTTGAGGTTTTTGTTTATAAATCTAAGTCAAAAGATACGTTGATTTTTTTAGTGAGATATGGCTTGTCTTTGGGTGATCCTTTGACTGTATGTCCGTCACGTCGACGTTGTCTTTGTTGACATAGGATCACATGTACTCTAGTCCACTCTACTTTATGGTTTGGCGTGCTTCTCTAGGGAGCGTGTCTCTTGATGGGTTACACATGCCCAAGACCATTTGATATGGGCCTTAGCAGAAAGCTCAATACAAACTTGGTCATAACAAAAATGCCCCACTCCTTTAGTCAAAGGAGTCATCTCGATGTGCTTTTAGATAAAGGAGTAAGATGACGTTCTTCAAATCTGACCTCATGTGACTATGAGGCATAAGTTCAAAAGGTTGGAAAGATACCTTGGCCCCTTAGCCTCGGATTGAGACATCAATCCGCATTCGTGGACTACTTCGAGTCCGCATCTGTTGACTGTAAACAATTTACATGATTTGATATGATTAGGTTTGTATTGGGCTCTGTGCCAAGGTTCACTGAACTTATATAGTACAACCCACCAAGAGACATGTTTTCTAGAGAAGCACACCAGGCCATAAAGTTGAGTGGAGCAACGATCTTATGTCAATAAAGATAGTTCCGAAGTGATGGATATAAAGTCAGAGGATCATCTAAGGACAAACTGTACCTCACTAGAAAGATTAACGTGACTTTCCACTTAGATGTATAAACAAAGATCTCAAATATGATACCTTCAAGTTATCATTTTCGTACCAAAACTCTACAATTCAATTCCATCACTGGCTTGATCGTTTAGAGTACTTCGGTCGCACCAACGATGATACCCTGACTCTTTCCTTGTCTTGGAAATTCTTTTAGTTCAACAATCATCAACCATTCTTTGGAGATCCTTCTCCACGTGTCAACATCAAACTACTCGATTTTTTCCAGTAGCATCAATATCTTGTGCCTTTCTCATCTCTCATAAAAACCTTAGCTTCTTTTATACTGATTATCATGGTAAACTCTTTTCAACAAATTCTCTACTTTATCTCTACCACCATATTTTAAAAGTTAAATCAGTTTCTATTTAAACCACTCAACTAATTACATTAGGAGATAAATAACATTAATATTCATTGAATATATTTTTTTAGAATTTTCCAATAACATTCATGTACTCAAATTCATTACAACAAATGCTCATGAGAGTGATTGTTTCTTTGTTTTACCAAATAGCTACAAGAAGGCATATATTTGGTAAAATATGAGGAGTAAAGATAAGGATAATGTGTTTGAATTTGGACAAAAATATTTTGGCAACAAATGCTCATGATTTTTATGTTTTATGCCATAAAAATTTTATCATAGAGTCCTTATTATTTGAATTAAGATGTATTATTGTGTTCTGTCTTGGTTTTTTCTCATACATTTTTCATTAGTCAATGAGTTTATGCAAAATTTAATCTTTCATACATGAGTTCAAATTATAAGATGTCATAAAAATTTAAAATTTGATAATTGATTAATATGGTTTTAGTGATATTTGATTAATAAAACAACTTAAAATAATATAAATCATCTATAAATATATTTGAATAGCAAATGTACTATTAGAAAATAAGAGTAACAATGAGATGATTGTTGAAAAACTTGTTGATAACCAAACATGAGAATCATATTTACCCAGAAATCTAAAATAAGATTCATGTGTCAAACCAAATGTGAAGAACTTATTCACTCAGACAATTGATTCCCAATGGGAATGGTGGAATACACGGGCATCTTGGATCCCATGAATGAAACACCACTTGGTTCTTTCCCTTGTTAATTTGATCTGTTTCACGCTTGTTGAATTTTGCTAATGGTATGTTAAAAAATTTTTCATAGGTTTATTGCTTGGAGCACCGCAGCTACATTACGCACCATTGTCCAAAAGCTGACAAAGGAGATGTCACTGTTGTCATCTGTCCACTTTGTGCCAGAGGAGTTCGCCTAAATCCTGAGGAAGATCCAAACATCACTTGGGAGACACATGTTAATATTGACTGTGATCCATCCAATTATGAAAAAGCCACGAAGAAAAAAAAATGTCCTGTTCCCCGCTGCAAGGAGATTCTAACATTCTCTAACACAATCAAGTGCAGGGACTGCTCTGTAGATCACTGTTTGAAGCACAGGTTTGGACCTGACCATGGATGCCCTGGACCCAAGAAACCTGATGCAGGTTTCACATTTATAGGTCTTTTAAACAGGAGTAGAAAAGAAGAGCCAAAGCCCAACCAAGCTTCACCCACATCTTCGTCCAAATGGGCTACAAGCATTCTTAATGCAGCTTCAACTGTTCGAGCCTCAGCTGAAGCAGGCATGTCAAGATTGACTAATGAAATTAGCCAAAAGTGGCACATTGCAAGGGATGGGATGGGTGAGAGCAGCAGTAGGAATGGAGGAACGAGGCAAATGGAGGAATGCCCACAATGTGGTGCTAAGTTTTCTTCACTTGCTACCCTGGTAGGGCACGTGGAGAAAGTCCATGAAAGGAAGCAAGCTCGTCCCAAGGTAACCATTGATGTTTGCCCTAAGTGTAGTAGAGGATTTCGTGATCCAGTGGCCCTTGTGGAACATGTAGAAAGAGATCACGGCGGTACTTCAAAAGCTTAGAAGGGCTTGGCTGTTGTACAGCAACTTTTTCATTGTTTTAAATCTGCTGACTCACAATTGGTGTTGAGTAGTCAATTGCAGAATCAAAGAAACTTTGAGAATGGCATCAATTAGTGATGCCTTAAACTGTAAGTCATAACACAAAGATTTTACAGAGTTTCGAGCTATTTGTATACGAAAATTGAGTTTGTAATTGCTCAACTGTCTTTAGATATTGTTGTTTTTATTGATTTAGGATATCATGAGAACGCCAAAAGTTTCCCTCTTTTTTCTATTTGACTGTGATGAATTTTCTTTATTTTTGCCTACAGTCCTTGTTATAGGGAGCATATTTATTGACAATATTCACATAGTTGCTAGCAAGTTATTTAGTAAAGGAAGTGTATAGGCTTGAAATGATGTTCGGTTTGGAAATGTGCATGAGTAGTTTACAGTCTGAAGGGTCCGCATCACACTTGCATCAATTCTATTGAACTCTCAGCATTTCGACTTTGGCTTCTCTATTTCCAATTTTCTTTTTGTTTGTGTGGGAAAAGAAAATTAAAAAAATGGTTAACATGCTTAATATAGTTGTAACATGTCAAAAATAATGTGTACATATAGCAGATGTTATAAATAATGCCAAAAAAATAAAAAATAAGAAAGTGTCAGATGATACTGTACTCTGATGTGAATGAGTGCTAAATACTATAATGAGGAAAGAAAAAAGGTGATGAATAATTGACTGTGAGATATACAAGTAAAAAAGCTTGCTGGTTTCGGGGTTTGCTCCACATGGAGCGGGTTGAAGATGAGCTGTATGCAGTAATTCAATTTGAAAAGAAGGCCACAACAGCTGGTAGCTTCTTTACTCAATTGCCTTATGCACATAATATCAAATCCTCTTTATTTTTGCTTCAAGCAATGGAATCAATCAAATGAACTTTAAGCATCCATTCATGATCATATATTTCCCTTTTAATTTCGGTGCCAATTTGACCTATCCCCTCTTTATGTTCAATCTTGCTGTGAGGATGAGATTATTGCTAATGAGATAATGTATCAGAAAATAATAGGATAATAAATACTTCAAGGGCATTCAATGGTTTCACATAGCTGTAACCACAATTGGCATGATCATGAGGGATTGCTTTACGATTCTTCTTTCTCTAAGAGAAAAAGAAGATTTCTCTTTTATATAACAATCATTATTAAGTTCCATTTTAAAGTTTTTTTTCTTATAAAGATATTTTTTATGTGGTATAATGCCATTAATATCATAATATTAAAAAATCATTAAATGAAAAGCTTAGGTTATTTTAATTATACCGCAATAAGCTTAGGTTACAATAAGTTCATAATATGTAATTATGTTGTAGTAAGCTCTTATGATATTTATAGCAGTGCAATAATGTTGTAGAAACATGCACGAAATCATAACATTCACAATTTGTCTTATTGTAAAAATTACGAAATAAATTTGTCTAATAAACCCAAAGAAAATATATCTTTTTGTCATACCTCTAAAATGTCCTTATGGAGTTTTTTATTGTCCCTGAGATTCTTTTTTTTTTTTTCTAGATATTCCACTTTTCTAAGCATGAATATCATCTGAAGCCTCTGCCATCCATATTACAGGTTTTATTTTCATTTGCATTATTTTTTACTAATTTTCATTTTTAAAAATTTATGTCAATTTTTTGTTTTCACTCTCAATTTGCTCTTAATTAATTATTTTTTTCCCAAAAATTTTGTCTGACTTCTCTTACATGTCTAATATATACAGTAAAAGTAAGACACTTTTAACCAATCTTTAAAATACTTAGGTCACTATCAATGCAGATAATTATACATATATGTATCCTAGTATATTTTTAAAATATTAATATTAAGAATTTTAGAATTTAGAATTTAAAATATATATTAATATTAATAATATTTTTAAAATTTTAATTTAGTGGTATTTATTATTGAAATTTTAAATTTTAAAAATATTTATGTAGAAAAATATTTTTATTTAATTTAAAATTTTGAAATTTTAGCTTACATTAATTTAACATCTTTATCAAAATATTTTTAATGATGATTTAACTTTAATGTTGTAGACTTTTTAGCTAATATGAATTCATAGTTCAAGGTTCAAATTTAAATATCAACTTAGTTTTAAAATATTGATCACTATATATATATATATATAGATAGATAAAACTCTAAATTTATTAAGTATTTAAAGTTTGAATTTGTTTATAAAATTATGATAATTCATGTTTGTATCTCCCTTTTTTTTTAATTTTATTAAATTTAAATGAAACTTTTTGTACAAATTCTCAAAGGAAGACCTATACAAAAAATTATAACAATTAAAGGTTTATATTTTGATTTTATATATAAGAAATATTTTTTTATTATTAAGGAATAATTATTATCTGATACGTAAAAAATTATGAGTGTTAAAGTTAATTGAAACTATTGAATAAAAACGTCAACTAGGAAGTTTTTAAATAATATAATTTTTTTTGTATATCTTAATATAAGTCTATTTGATATAATTAATTTTGATAATTATAAATTTAGATGAAGATTGCAATTGTGAGACGAATTTAAAGGAATAAAATCATCTCTCCTTTTATTTAGGGGCTTATATAGTTATATATATATATGTGTGTGTGAAATATTAAATTTTAATTGTTTCAGTGAGAAAAATTAATTGATTTTTTTTGTTAATTATATCTCACTTTTCATTTTTTAATATCTTTTATAATATTTTTTTTGGGTATATGAAATAGTTTTAATATTTTTTCATTTATTTATATATATAAGATTAATATATATTTTTGAATTTTCAATGTTCATTGATTTTGTTGATAGTTTGATACTATAGTTTTTTTTTCTTAAAAAGTAATAAAAACTTTATTTGTTATGAAAATTTTTTATAATTTGAAATACACTAATTATCTATATTAATTTAACAATCTAATTACTAAAAGACATTAATAATATGATAGTAATAATATCAAAAATTAAATTGTACCATTGTACTCTATATGATAGCTAGTATTACACAAATTTTAAATTAATTATAACAAAAGAAAAGTTTTTGCTCTTTTTTTTTTTTAATAAGAGAAGCAACAACGATATATATATATTTATATATATTGATGTCTCATTAGGACACATATCAAGAGAGTTAAAATTCAACCAAATTGAAATAATATATTGTAAATTAAAAAAATTTAAACTTTTTTTAAAAAATGCACAAAACTCTAAGGTTTACTTTTTTTAAAAAAGAAATCTTGATTTTTAATTTTTTTTTTCAAATGTCGGTTAAATTAAATATTGGTTCAAAACAGTGATGAAAAATAAAAATATTTTATTATTGAAATATCTAAAAAATAAATTAAATAAATTCTTTGCTCACTTTCGACTTCATTTTTTACATTTAAATAATTTTTAACTCATCAATTATTTTTTATAAATTTTTAAATTTTTAATAGTATAAATTTTTTAAAAATATTTTTAGCATCCAAAAAATTTTGATTTTTTTTGTGATGGTATCTTAAATATTTTCTTTATATTTATAAAAAATTTATCTCAAAATTTATTATAAAAGGTTCTCAAATTGAATATTCTTAAGTTTTAAATTTTTTCATAAAGTTTAATTTGATGAAAATTAATAAATCAAAATTTATTTGAAAACTTTTTAAAGTTAAAGTTTATTTAAAAATAAAATAAAATTAAAAATGTTATATAATCTTTTATTCAAATTTCAATTAAAAATATTAAAGTACAAGAATTTTTATGTAATTTATTAAAAAACAAAATAAAAAAATTATCTACATGATATATTTTATTGTCTAAAATTAAAATAAATGTTTTATGCACTCATCTTATTTTAATTGTTTACTTATTTAAATAAATAAATTAATTAAAACTAAAATTATGAGATCTTACCTTATATATTTTTTACAATATTTAATTTATTTCATGTTAACTATTTTTTCTTTTGCAGTTACCAAATACGATGATAAGAGTTGACGTGGGATTGTTATCTGAACGTAGACTTCTAGAAGTTCAAACTTAGCGACCTTTTTTCAAAAATTATTTTATAAATAAATAAATAGAATTATTTAATTATCATAAATAATATTAATTAGTTTCTTAATCTGTTGGTTACTTAATTTCTGGTACGCTAACAAGCAAGCAAGAATCGAGGCAACAGTAAAAAAGCAAACCGAACCAGGGGGGCAACCAGCAAAAGGCGGGTAGTATTAACGGCCATAATGTCGGAAACGGCGGCGTTTTATGGCCGGGTAAAATTCGATTTTAGAAATCGGACACGAAAAGAATTTAAATATTAAAAAAGAAAATACACAACGTGGACTTGCACTAATCACCGTTTGTGATTATTGGGACCCACATATGTAACCGTTGAGTGCCTACACAATTTCAATTATTATTGGCAGGCCTGAGACGGGCAGCCCATTGGGTAGCTGCATGCGCGTACTAATTTTTAAAGAGCTTTGAGAAAGAGAGAGATAGAGGGGGAGGAGGGAGAGAGAGAGAGAGAGAGAGAGAGAGAGATAAAGAGAGAGAGCTTATAGTTTTGCGGTGTGGAAATGCTGCAAAGCCGGTACATTCCTTGCATGGTCTAGAGGAATTTCCAGCCTCTGGTTGTCCCATTCATGCATTTGTTGATCCAAGGTAAATCATGTTGATAATTTTTTACCATAATTATATTGAATTTCATTCTGTAATTATATTGAATTTCATTCTGCTTTTGACCCACAATCTCCAATGCTTTCCGATTTGATTTTGCACCTTCTGGGGACCCGTTTATTTGTTCATCATAACATTAGATAATTCTATTCAGTTTTTCTAATAGTTATCAGATTTTCCATTCTGACATTGCAGTTTTAACCCATTTGATAATTGTTGATTTCACATTGTTCTGATTTGATGATTGAATTGAATATGATCAATAAAGCTCTGGATCTTTTATTCACTAGGATGCTTTAAGCAGCATTTTCTTTGTTCTGTCGAATTGGAAATTTGAATTCTTCAAGTTATAGTCTTCTTTTGATTTAGAGGTAAAAATGAACCTACAATTGTTACTTGCAGGCTGGTAATTAAATTTGAGGAGTACCCCTTTGTGGTTGAGCCTTTCTTTCCCTTCAAAGGTTTTTGATCACTTAAGGAGGGAAAGAAAGCTTAAGTTTTGCACAGAACCTGAAGTTCTTATTAGTGAGTTGAGTATAAACGGAGTGCCAAAATGAGCGTAATCTCAGGCGTGATTTCAAGGCAAGTATTGCCCGCATGCGGTAGCCTTTGCTTTTTTTGCCCGGCAATGCGGGCAAGGTCTAGACAGCCTGTCAAGAGGTACAAGAAGCTCATTGCTGATATTTTTCCTCGCAATCAGGTTGGTACATTTGTAGTTTTCTGCAATTTGCATCCTTTTTGTTCTGTTTATGAGGAAAATAAAGCTTGTTATATTTGCTTGCTGCTAAATTGTCATTTTAGGCGCTCAGTTTTATCCTGAAATGGACTTTTGGCTAACATAAAATAGCGTGATTAACTTATGTGGTGCCTACATAGTTCCAAGTGCTATTTTTTCTGTAGGCTTGCATTTATATGTTACACATGGTATTGGGTTGATGGATGTTTTTAATCATTCGAATCACTCATTGGGTAGGATGAGAGGCTAACTGTGCTTTGATGAAGTGAATTAAAATTGAAAGTAAGTGGTCAACTATTTGACACATATTGACAATCTAGTTCTTCATGGTACATGCTAGTTGGGGGAAGATGTTCATCTTGCATTTCATGAAAGATCCAACTGAAAGCCTTAGACCTTAGTCAGTGAGGATTTGCTACTCATCAATACGTGGTATAATAATTGTAGAACAAATGATTTAATGGAAGAAAGGTAGTTGCATATGTTAAAATCTAGGATCACAGCAAATTTTGTAAATGAAGTGAAACTTCTAGATTTTATCTAGTTCTTGTCTTGTGAGCAATATAATTGTGAAAGGGTGGCACTGCCTTGGTGCCTTCTGAATAATGCTTTCTTCGTCATCAAAAAAGAAATAAAAAAGAAAAGAATATTGCTTTTATCCAGTCCATTTAGTCAAGCCTTGACAATCTCATTTAGATTATTTGATCAAAGCTTTTTCATTTCCTGTAGTAGTATTGAATTTACAGAATCATAGCAATTTGTAAGCTAGACTAGCAATTATTAAATTTCAAAGATGGATGCTCTGTTATTACCTATTAAATATGTGTTTTCCTTCAGTTTGAGAGAAAGATTTCTTTTTTCTTTTTCTTTTTCCCCCCTTTCCCCATTGTATAAGGAATTCTCCTAATGATTTTGTAGTCTGGTTTGATTTTCATCATGGATAATTTATTTTCATTCTTTTCTTATCTGTGTTTATTCCTCTTTCAGTAAACTTTTATAATTTGAGCTTGATTATTTATATTCTGTTAGGAGGAAGGGCCAAATGATCGGAAGATAGGAAAACTTTGTGAATATGCTGCAAAAAATCCTTTGCGCATCCCCAAGGTACAATTTGTTTCATGTAGGTCCGAGAACTTCTTGTTTTTTCCTTATTTATATCATGTAACTATTTGTACTTCTTTTAATAAAAAATTTAATCAACAATCTTGGGAATCTTCTTTATCATGCACATATATGGATTTGTTTATTCATTTTAAGCAGTGTGCAATTTGGCTGATAAAGAGCTACCCTTTCTTTGATCGATTAGCTGTTGAACTTGCTCTGCAAGGGTACATTGCATCTCATAGTGAGTTAAGACTAGATTCATTGAAGTTTATTTTCCCTTTTCTTTTTCTTGGAATAAGATGCATAAAAGTTAAATTCTTCCATGCTAGTTACCTCTTTCCCCTTTTGCCCTCTCCTTTTCTCTCTCTTTCTCTCTCCCTGAATTTCTGCTTCAGTTTCTCACAGAGGACCTTCACCAAAGATGCAGACTATCCAACCAGTTGTCTAATCTTTTATAGTTGAGATTACCCAATGTGTAAATCCTCTTACACAGGTTCTCAATCAGCAAGCCTTTTTTCGTGCGCAATGTTTCATGAGGTGCTAGCGAAGTATGCCGAAGATGCAAGAAAGTTCTTGTCATAATTTGTGCTGTTAATATTTCCTTTTTTTTTTCTTTTCTGTTTTTATTGATTAAAATCTTACCTTCTTCATATATTCTGTAGTAATAAGAGTAATTGGCATATGTTATTTTTAGTGCTTTAGAAACTTTTTGCTCTGTTAATGAAAGTTGCTTCATTCTGTTAATGAAAGTTGTGATTTGGTGATTAGATTACAAATTCTCTTGAGCAAAGGTGTTACAAGGAATTGAGAAGTGAGAACTTCCAATCAGCGAAAATTGTCATGTGCATTTACAGGAAACTGTTGATCTCTTGCAAGGAGCAAATGTGAGGTTCACCTTTTTTATTATTTTGTTTCACTGCTTTATTTACATGCGTCTGCTCACTTGTTTTGACAGTGTAAGGAAGAAATCATTCTGCTGGATGTTGACCTTTTATAGAAATTGTGTTTTCTCCAAATGTAGATCGCCTAGGATCAGTAGATTTGATATATATTTGAGAAGATTGACACACAATTATAAATAGGGCTTTTGACATAGATCTGTCCACATCTGGAAGCTGACATATCTGAATCCTTTGAGACATAAGTAAGGTATTTTTATAGCTCATGTTGTTTAAAGTTTTGCAACTTATCAATTAACTACTGTGGACATACCAAATGAGCTTCACAGTGTTCTTGTAGTTTCATTATTTAGACTGGGATAGTGTGAACAGTTATTTATCTTTTTGTCTAGTTACTCTCCTTGAGCTTGAGTATCAATATTGATCACGTTTAACTCTTCAAAATTCCAGAATAAGTATATGGGGAAGCCCATGGTAGTATTAGTTAATTGTAACTAGCTTTTAACTTGGTTGCCTTTTTTTTTTTTGGGTGTTTGCACGTAATTAATTTGTTGTTCTTGATATTTGACAGGCCTCTTTTCTCTAATAGCTTACTAAGCATCATGCAGACGCTTTTGGATCAAACACGACAAGATGACATGAGAATTATAGGATGTCAGACTCTTTTTGACTTTATTAATAATCAGGTTGAATATTTTAATGTTTCTTTACATTGGAGTTTATTGGTTATTATAAAATGTAGCATGTTTGCATCCATATGTATCAAGGTTGCAGGTTTATCCCCTACAAGAAACTTCAAACTTACTTCATCTTGCTGAATTTTGCAGAAGGACGGGACTTACATGTTTAACTTAGAAGGGTTTATTCCAAAATTATGTCATTTAGCTCAAGAAGTTGGAGAAGATGCAAGGTCATTGACTTTACGTTCAGCTGGGCTGCAAGCCCTTTCTTCAATGGTATTCTTTCTGTGTTACGGCTGTTTTGACCCGGATGTATGACTAAATTTACCTAGGTTGCTTTACTCAAAAAGAGAGGAAAAGAAAACAAATTTGCAGTCATATGCTTGCTATTTCAGTATTTTAGATAATAAAAATACACTTGCTTCCAGTACATTAGATAAAAATTTCAAAATCCCATGACATATTCATAAGATTAATTGTTCTATCAGGTAATATGAGTTATTTGAGATAGAACAGGGCAGAAAGACAGGGTTACAGGATGGGCACTGTTTTACTTTTGTGTTTGTTACAAGTTTGGAACATTGTAGTGGTCTTCAATTACTATTTATTCTGTAAATTTGCCGCAATTATATGTATACGCGGTGTACATGATAGTACTCTCAGCAGGATTTTTTTTTTTTTTCTGTGTGATGTGCTTTTAATACTTCATCTCCCATGCAAAGTGGAGAAAAACTACTTCTTAAGAAATGATGCATGGTTGTGATTTACAAAATTTTCACATGTTTCTGTTTGTTCCCAGTTTAGTTGAAAATTGGACAGGATATTAAGCTTTGGGTCCTTCAGATAATAGGATTTTTGAGTATATTGATCTGTCTGTATTTACAAAAGTCTAGTTTTCTCACTTTGGGTAATGAATATTTGTGCATTGTTGACTTTAACCTACTCAAATGGCATTAGAAATAGAAATGACTTTTTTCCCTGAGGATTACAAATATATTTTTGCAATATAGTATGCGTTTTCACTTCTTTTTCTAATGTCAAACTGGATTATTTTTATGTTGATGTGTAGGTTTGGTTTATGGGTGAACACTCTCATATATCAGTCGAGTTTGACAATGTAAGCAAATCTGGATTTCTATAAATGTTGTTGCAGGTTTACCTCTCTTCTAGGACATGTCTTGGCTTTCAATATTGACCTTTATATGCCTTTAGTTCAATGATGGCAGTCATTGATCATTTCTGCATGGGGAAGAGCTGCTTCTTAAGAGCATGTTGATTTTTATGTGTTTCTATTTTAACAGTCCAAGAGCTATTCTGCTACTTTTTCAACCAAACAAATGGGGAAAAAAAAAAAAATCTGCTGGTTATTTCTTTCTAGTTTACTTAGCAGAGCCTTTTAGATATGCCTTTACTGCCCTTCAATTTATCTTTGAAAATAAATAGTGCCAAGACTCTTGGTACCATCCAATGATCTATCTTTCAGGCCACCCTGGAAATTAGGTGTATATCTGTAGCCTTATGTCAATGAGTGGCTGTAACATAATTTGGAGGTGTCTTTATGAAATTTTCAATTAGTGGTGGATGAGATTGATGTACAGTGTTCTATCACCTCAGTTTCTTTAATGAACATATGTGAATGATGCATCAAGTCCATAAATCCACCTTCAGATATTCTTTCTTAAGGATTGAGTTTATATTATTTAGTACAGCACTGCTTTTTGTTATAGACCCAATACAATGCTAGATGTGAAGTTGTAATGGAGAAAAACTCTTTTTCAATGACATGGAAACTTACTGCCATATCTCTTTGATCTGAGATTTTCTTCCATAACTCAACAGGTTGTTTCAGTGGTCTTGGAAAATTATGGAGGTCCTAAGAAAAATTCAGATAATGTTGATAATGGCAATAATCGGTGGGTGCAAGAAGTGCTTAAAAACGAAGGTCATGTCTCTCCTCCTTCAGATGTCTTAGTAAAGGTTCCATCTTGGAGAACAATTGTGAATGACAAAGGTGAACTAAATGTGACGGGGTAATCTCTCAGCATAGAACTCCTCAGAATGCAATGCATTTTTACTGCATTTTTTTAATTATTACCTGTAAATGATTCTCTCTTCCACAGGGAAGATGCCCAAAACCCTTGCTTTTGGTCGAGGGTTTGCCTGCATAACATGGCTAAGCTGGGCAAGGAGGGAACAACCATGCGCCGCGTTCTGGAATCTTTATTCCGTTACTTTGATAATGGAAATTTATGGTCCTCTGAACACGGGCTTGCCTTCCCAGTCTTAAAGGATATGCAGTTTTTAATGGATAATACTGGTTGGTATTCGTGCAGTCGTGAATTTTCATTAAAAATTTCTGAGTTCCAACAATTGTTTTCTATCATAAAAGTCAATTCTATTTCTGTGCTATGTCTTTGTTTATCAAATATAAGTGGATACACAATTCCTGCTTTCATTTTCATGTTTTGCAGGACATAATACACACTTTTTGCTCTCCATATTGATTAAGCATCTTGATCATAAAAATGTCCTCAAACAACCTGATATGCAGCTTGATATCATAGAGGTTACCACCTCCCTTGCTAAACATGCAAAGGTTGAGTCCTCTGTGGCAATAATTGGTGCTGTAAGTGATGTCGTGAGGCACTTACGGAAGAGCATACATTGCTCGCTAGATGATGCAAATCTGGGAGCTGATGTAATAAAGTGGAACAGAAGCTTCAAAGAAGCAGTGGATGAGTGCCTCATACAATTATCATACAAGGTGGCATTCTTCTCCCCCTAGAACTTGCTTTATTTATGAGATTTAGTAATATCAAGAATTTGGGCCAAAACTACTTGTTATGATGATGCTTATGTTTTTCAGTTGTCTTCTCATCTTAAATAAAGTTTTCAATGTTGCGCTGACATCTTTCAGTTTCGTTTCTTTTTGATTTTTTTGAAGAGACACAAAGCTTACTGCACTTTTTTGATAGGTTGGAGATGCAGGCCCGATCCTTGATGTTACGGCTATGATATTGGAGAACATTTCAACTATTACAGTTATAGCCAGAACTACAATAGCTGCTATTTATCGTACTGCCCAAATTGTAGCCTCTTTACCAAATCCATTATATCAGAACAAGGCAGGGATCCCAATGAATGCTTTTTTTTTTTTTTTAAGAAAAATTTGTACTTTACTGGATAAACTAGTTTTATGCTGATGCTTCATTTAAAGTTTCTTCTTTCTCTTAGGCATTTCCCGAGGCTTTGTTTCATCAATTGCTCCCAGCTATGGTCCATCCAGACCATGAAACACGAATTGGAGCTCACCGCATCTTTTCTGTTGTTCTTGTGCCATCTTCGGTGTGTCCTCATCCATCCTCAGTTGCTGTTGAGTCCAAGAAGGGCTCGGATCTTCCACGGACACTCTCAAGAACTGTCTCTGTTTTTTCTTCTTCAGCTGCCCTTTTTGAGAAGCTAAGGAAGGACAGATTTTCCCCAAGAGAAAATGCAAATCAAATCCACGAAGGAACTGTTATTGGTGAGGGGGAGCCTGTGAATAGTAGTGGTGGGATAATTAGTAGATTGAAGTCATCTTATAGTCGAGCATATAGCATCAGAAGTCCTGTAACCTCAGCAATGGATGGAGATTCTGAGAGCAATTCAAACAAGGACCCAGTAAGTTCTGGTGATGTCATTACCATCTGATAAATAGATTTATTACTTGAGTTGCTGGTTAGATATGTTCTCTAGGTCCATCTTGCTTGAATTGGGTTTATTCCCATCGAATTCCAGTTCCCCAGGGTTGGACTTCACTTTTTTGGCTGTTTTTGTTTCACTTTGGGTTTAGGCTTGGATATTAAGGCCTGATCTTGTTGTGCTGCTGTCGTGACATAGTTGATAATCTTCAATTGCAAATATTTCCTCTTCACAATGACAAGATTCTCTACATTTTTTAGGCATTGGCTCTGTGAATTACTAGAAAACTGCCATCCATAGATGCAGACTTTCTTTATCTATTGCACAGGGATCTATTGAATTTTCAAAGTTAGATTGGGATTATGGGCTTCAGTTGAGAGCCCAATGCTTTGGGTGGAGGAGGGGGGTACTCTAGCAGCAAGTCCCGTGTGTGGCTTGATCTGAAGCAAATTGCTTTGCTTAGTCCATGCTCAAAAAATTGCCGGGAAACTGAATGATTGAAATGATTACTTAACAATCATTTTGTTGAAAATTTGGGTTCAGTCATCTATTTGTTAACTGTTTCTTTATTAATCTGTCAGGAGGCTAATTCCTTAAGGCTGAGTAGCCACCAGATTACTCTTTTGTTTTCATCAATATGGGCACAGTCTATCTCCCCTGCAAATATTCCTGAGAACTATGAAGCAATTGCTCACACGTACAGCCTTGTATTGCTGTTCTCTCGAGCAAAGGTAATCACATGGACTAATTTTAACATGACTAGCAATTACATGGGTATATATAGAAGCTTTCTGATGTCTTTTAACAGCAGATTCTTTTCCTTAGATGTTGGCCTTAATTGAAATGATATATTTTTATAGCATGTTTTTATTGTTTATTAGAGCCTTTTTTTTTTGGTCATGTGTATCTATAATCGAAAGCAAGTTCTTCACAAGCAGGGGAGGCTTTTCTGTGTTTTCAAGTTTTCTGGAGCTTATGGGATAGTTTTAATATTGCCATGTCTCCAATTGATAAATTTAAATTCTGTGTTTTTGAACTTCTTGTGAGTTTGGGGTCAGCTAATCTTACCTGTAATCTGAGAATGAAATTTCTTTGGAGTATGTAATGCTGCAGAGTGGACCCTGTTTTGATTGCTATTGCTTGGATCTTCTCTCTTTTAAGCAGGGGGTGGAGCTATGTAGCGAGGGGTAGTTTTTCAAAAATACACACACACATATATATACATATATAAACCTAAAAGTATTCTTTGTTTTTCATAAATTTTCATCTTTTTTTTTCTGTTTTGTCATGTCTTGTTTTGAGTTTGTATTTTTTCTTTGATTAAGTAAAGAGATCATAATAATAGAATTCAACTATTTTATCATCTTCTTATGACGTGTTTTTTTTTTTCTAATTTTGTCTCATTTTTAAATTTGTGTTTAACTAATTGAGTCTGTATTTTTAAAATCTGGCATAATTTTCTTTTGTTAATTTTTTGCTTTTATTGCTATTTCTCTCTTATGTCACTAATGATCCGTTTATATTTGTAAACATTAATAGATATTTATGTAAACATACAAAGTAAGCAAATACACCCCGCACATATTGATGAATGAGACATATAGATTTTCTTTTTCAACTTCATGTGTTAATACTTAATTCATCGTATGCAGTATTGGTAATTATAATATTGACAGGGTTTAAGGCAGAATGGAATGAAGTATTTAAAAGGGCTTTAGCTCTAAAAACTTTAAGTTGAAAATTGGAATTTGTTAAAGTAGCTATCTTGACAAGTCTATATCTTCTTTTCAATGCAGTTTAAGTTTAATACATCATTGATTTTCAGTTATGAAACATATTAAAAAGTCTCTTTGCAATAAAATGAATGGTGATTTTTTTTTTTTCTTTAACAGATGGTGTGATTATTCATATTTAAAAAAATAGTGAGTAAATTGATATATATTCTATATTGGTCAATTTAATAATGTAAGATCTCATAGAAAAAAAGTTGAACTTATAAATAATTATATATGAAAGATAAGGCTTGCAATATGTATTTTTTAATTTTAATGTATTTTTTGATATAAAATTAAAAAAAATTCTGGTAGCTGTTGAAAAAAAAATTTAGCCTACCTTGACTAAAAATCCTAGATCAGCCAGTGCTTTTATGTCATTCTATGGATTATGTATAGTTTTGCAATCAATAAATCAGTTTCCATTTCTGTACCATCTGCTGCTGCTTCATCTTCCTGAATGTGGTTTTCTGCTTATGATGTTGCATTTACTATACAATTAACATGCACAGACTTAAATTTTTTATATTCTTGAGTAGTTTGGTGTAAAATCAAATAAATTATATGGGGATTTATAATTGTTTTTGGATTATACATTGTATTTCAAAATCTAAACTATTTTCAGTTGTCTTATCAATATTGTCTCTCTTCTTCCACCTTCTTTCAATATTACCCTTTTATTATTGGTCATCTTATCCTACAGAATTCTAGTCATGAGGCTCTAATTCGAAGTTTCCAGCTGGCACTTTCCTTGCGAGATATTTCTCTTATTGAAGGAGGTGAACTTCCAAACCTATGATTTTGCATAACCCCATTGAGTTTGATTTAGATTGTGCTTGTTTTCCTTCTTTTTTTTTTTCTTTTTTTTTTCTAAACTTGAAAGCGATGAACTTAGTCTTGCATGTTTTGCATCCATTAAATGAAAAAGGAAATTTTTAATCCATTATTTACTCCTTTATCTGCAAGCACACAACATAGAAACAAAGCTATGTTTGTCTTGATAGCTGATTGTTGGAAGATAAATGATAAGTTATAGAGGTAGGATGGATGCGCATGGGTGGGAAGAACTGGAATGCATATGCAGTTAATTGAATGATGACTAATTTCATTATGGATTGAAGGATAAGCTTCCTGAGATTTCTTTAACTGGAAAAGAGAGGTAATGGCTGCCATTAAGAAGAACTGGATATTGCTCAAGCTTCTACAAGGATTTACTCCTTTAGCTGAAGAGAACATTAAAAATTGGACTGCCAGCTATCCACCAAGCATTCACTTGCTCATATCTAATGTTCGCATAAGGTTGGCATTCAAACTCCAGATGTTCAGTTTGATCTGGATAAGAGATTTGTCTGTTCAGCTTGATTGTATAAGGACAAAGACCTCAAGTGAAATGACAAACTAAGTTGGTTTTAGCCTTTTCCTGAAAACATCTCCACTTAAAAAAGAAAAATACCATATTGAAATCATCTTAGCAGCTACTTTATAAACTTCATTTGATATGATGGTTCTAGAAACAGGTCTGGGAAGTCTTATGGTGAGTTAATGTAATTAGCTTCTAATCCATCATTTTTCTCTTTTTCTTCTCAAATTAACAAGTAAAACTATTGGAAGTTTGGTTTTACATGTTCAAATGTCAACTCATTATCTGAAGCTATATTTTCTCTTTTGTGTTATTGCAGGGCCGCTCCCACCATCACGTAGAAGATCCCTCTTTACATTGGCAACTTCAATGATTCTCTTTTCATCAAAAGCATTCAATATTCTTCCTCTTGTTGATTGCACCAAATTGGCTCTTATGGGAAAGATGGTAGGTGATTCATTTAATTTGATTATAAGAATGTGTCGCTTTTCACATATGAAATTTGATGACCATCGGGTACATATATTATACGTCTGGCTGTATGCTGTTGTTTACTTTGCTTCTCCAAAGTCAAAAATTTCATCCTTAGCATAATATCTCATTTTGCTTGAATCAGGTTGATCCATTTTTGCACTTAGTTGAAGATTGCAAATTACAAGCTGTAAAGCCTGATCAGCACAAAATTGTTTTTGGATCTAGAGAAGATGACAATTCAGCTGTAGAGACTCTTTCACAGATAGAGATCTCCCAGGACCAAACTAGGGAGTCCTTTGCTTCTGAGATCGTGAAAAGCTTGGAAAACTTGTCAGATGTAATGCTTTATCATGAATTCTTTTGATATCTTGACCTAATGATCAAAATGTTAGTTTATGTATTTCATTATAAACTAATAGCTTGTAAACTCTTTCCGCAGTCTGAATTGTCCACAATGCAGGAGCAGCTACTCAATGAATTCTTACCCGACGATGTCTGTCCCCTGGGAACCCAGTTCTTTATGGATGATCCTCATAAAATTTATCATATTGATTCAAAACATAGAAAATCTAAGGAGGTAACTGCCTTGCTCAGTTCCTGACTCTTTTCGCTTGATGCTTGGAATGTTGGACCATTATGATTTTATTGTTGTTTTGCAGGATGCCACACTTTTTTCAATGGACGATGATGCTTTTGCAGATTGTATGGAAGGTCAAATCAAGAAAAATCCAGAGTTGGCCAAAGACATTCCCCATCTATTGAGTGTCAATCAACTCCTAGAATCAGTATGTTAAGACATGTCATTCTCTTTGCTACTTCAGCTGAAATTCATTTCTCATGTTGATATTTTAAATTGGCCTCTTATATAATGATGGCTAGTGTTGGTGTGACAGTCAGTCTGGTGATAAAACTGGTTTTGGAGGCTTTACTTTGAAGCATGTAGTCATGCTAAACATACCAAAACTATCCTTCATGGAGTGAACAATGGAATACATAATTATTGATGGCATTCTTTATACTCACAGGTCCTGGAAACCACACATCAGTTTGGGAGAATCTCTGTCTCAACTGCACCTGATGTGCCTTACAAGGAAATGGCACAACACTGTGAAGCCCTTTTAATGGGAAAGCAACAGAAGATGTCTCATCTGATGAGCACCCAACTGAGACAGGAGAGTTTGATGAACATCCCTTTGCGAAATCAAGATGTTGAGGTCAAGAATGTTGCGTCTGATACTCATATTGATGCTGTTTTGCGAGGGGTACTTCCTTTCTCTGATAACTTATATGTGCATGGATGTTCAATTTTGATTCATTAGTGTTCTTCCATGTTCATTTTTCATTCATAAATGTCCTTCCACATGCACCATGAAACAATTTTTTGTTCCCCCAAAAGATCTAATGTTATCAAACCAACTGAAAATGTAGGTGGGAAATCCTTTTGTTGACCAAAACATCACTGCCACTTCAGTCAGACCAGCAACCGGTGCTGTTCCAATGTTGTGTGCAACTGAGTACCAGAACCATCCCCAATCGTTCAGACTGCCATCATCAAGCCCTTATGACAACTTTTTAAAGGCTGCTGGCTGTTGATTCTACAGAAGCATGGAAGCAAGGCATGTTTTGAGGTTGAGGAGCAAGCATTATCAGCATTTCAGTAAGATCGATATTGATTCTGAAGCTGAGAGGTTCCCCGGCCAATAGAACCCAGGTTTACTGTATGCAATGCATTTGTTTCTTTTGTATGTGCAGGAAGAGAGACTGATGCAATATAGATCAGTTGAGTTTGTTTGATTTTAGGCTTCTATTCTTTCATTTGTTTCCTCCCCATATAATTTTGTGTGAAAGTGAGGGAGGTCTACTGATTTGCTTCTTCCTTAGTTGTCCCGAGTGTATGATGGCAAGAGTCTCCATCTCTCCAAGCCTTTCCATGTATAAAGAACTTATTTATTTGTTATTCTTTCCATTACCAATGGTGGAATGTATGTAAAACCTCAGGGGTTGATCATATATTATATTTCGGAACATGAACATGAGAACCCATCAGATGCAATCCTATTCTACCTTACAGTTGCATCTTTTTAGGGTTCAAAGCTTCTTGTGATTGGGTTGTATTCCCTCTTGCGCAATTATTTTGGCCTCATGATTGTTGAAAGATACTAATGTGTCGCTTTAGGATATAAAAGATTTAGTTTGGATTTTAAGGGAGTGAGGCATTGTACTATTAAATGCTGATTTTTATGTGTTTGTAATGTTGGAAAAGGGTAATTACTTGGTTGATATCACAATGTTCACATCATGCCCTCTATTTCGTTCTATTTATATTTGAAACATCTAAATTTTTAAGCGTAGCTTAACACATTAAAATTAACAAATATTAATATGAAACTTTACTGCATACTAATTTGTTTTTTGATAATTTTTTTAACAAATATTAACTTTTAAAAAGTTCTTAAATAAATCATGATTTATTTTTCAAAGATATTGTAAAAAATTAAGAATATTTTTAAACTAAATTATTCAAAAAATAATTTAAATATATTATATATATATTTTAAGTTCATTTCTTAAATTTAAATATTTTTTTTATTTTTTATAAATTTTTTAAAATTTTGAGAGTATAAATTTTTTTATAAAAATATTTTTAATACTCAATTTTTTTTTTGTGATAGTAGGTGGGATTTTTTTTACAATTACAAAAAATTTAATTTAATTTAAATATGCTTAATTTTTTAATTTTTAATAAAATTTAATTCAATCTAAATTAATAACTTAAAATTTATTTTAAAACTTTTAAAATTAATTTAAATCTTAAAGTTTAAAATATTTTGGATAAATATAAAAACTGCTAAACTTTATTTGAATTTGAATTTCAATCTTGTTGCTTCAATTTTTTTAATTGGTACATCTAAAATTTTAATGTAATTTAATTTAAACTTTGACTTAAAGGTTATGCCAAATTAATAACATTTTATGATTAAAATGTTTTTAAAATAATTCAAATAAAAATTTAATTTATTTTAGGTTTATTTATTAAATTTAAATAATTTTTAATTCATAATATATATTTTTGAAAATTTTGAATTTTTGACAATGTAAAATTATATGTACTTAATATTAAAAAATTAAAATTTTTGAAATTATAGTTTGAATTTTTTTATATATAAAATTTTTAAATCAAAATTTTTTAACTAAAAATTTTAATATAAGTATTTTAATTCTTAAAATTTTTAATAAAATTTAATTAAAAATTAAAATGATAAAATTTAAATTAAATTATGTATGAAAGTTAATTTTTAAAAAAATATTTGCTTAATAACTTTTGTTTATAATTTTTTTTAAAGAAAACAAAATGCACCTTGACTCCTGGTCGCTTAAAATTATTATTATATTTTTTAAAAAAGCATCCTGAGCTCCCTGGCTATAAAATGACATTTTTGGGACTTGATTCCGTCTTTGTTTTTCTTCCTTGAAAAGACTAGCGAAGTTTCTCCATTCTGCTTGCTGGGAGTTTTAAAGCACCAATAGTCTGCACCTAAGAAAACATACAGGTCCTTGGATACAATCAGCGTCCCTAGATCCCTCTATTTCGGTGAGTTTACGGGCTCTCTCTCTCTCTCTCTCTCTCTCTCTCTCTCTCTCTCGCGCGCGTGCGCACACAGACATCGTACTGGGCTTTGGTATCTTCCATCCTCTGTTTTACCTCTGTGTGGTTATTGAGAAAATCGCTCTGAAGAAACGGAACATAGTCCTTGTGTTGCATCTTTGGCATCTATGTCAATTTAAAGCTCTTCTGTATTTCTATTGGTTTTTGTTCCTTTGAGTGAGGATTAGTTCTTTAGATCTTTAACTGCTTAGATTACTTGCAAGAAAAAAAAATTGTTGAATGGAAATGATTCAACTTTTTTTTTGGGGGGGGGGGGGGAATTTAAGTGAGCATTAATACGTGATCTTCAAGATCTCCTTTCTTTGGCCAAATTTCCCATTGGTAAGGAACCAGATAGGACTAGGCGAATCTTCTAGAAAAAGGAAGAAAAGAAAGCCAAATATGGGATATTAGGACGATGAGAGGAGATGGTGTAGCTCACACCCCTTATTTTAGGTTAGTGGGGTTCTCAATGAGCATGTCTACTCAAAAGGCTTTAGCTGAGTTGGAAGTCAAATAGAAGGAGATTTAGATGATACGCTGCCCAACATTGCAAAGTTCAGGTGGGGAGTTAAGGTTTTTTTTTTTAGATGGTTCCTCATTACAATAATTCAAGAGCCTTTCATAAGGATGCTCCAGGAATTTATGGCCTAGTCTGATGGTTGAGATAGGAATGAGGGAGAATATCAGAATTAGATGTCTGATACCACGACAACCCAAGCTGACTCTTAAGGACCGACCAGCAGTGATGCTTTTGGTATATGCCATTGTTTAGAGATAAACCTAAATCCTTTAATGGAGTGAAGAGCCTGTCAATTTTGATTTGTAAGGTTTTTGTGGAAGGCTTATGCAACCTCGGCCTTTGCACTAAGCTGGAGCAAAATCATTTTAGAGAACTTTTTCTGTTTCTTTAAGTATTGTAAATGTTGATTGTGTTTGTTATGATAGTGGTTTCTTCATTGCTTTTCAGTAGATGATAGGGAAGATTGTTTGGTCATTCTTGGTTGATATTAGCATAAGGAGCACTGTATGCTCTGGTTCAATGAAGCTTTAAAAAGGTAAGATCAAACAGATCAACATGTTTGGCAAATGTAACAGGAGTCTGCAAATTGTTAACAGTGTCTGACCTCATTTACTGTGATTTTTCTCTTTCTATATATCAGTCTATGCTTTAAGCTAAATATTTAAGTAAAAACTGGAAAACTATATAGGAAGTTAGAAGCTGATTCTGTTATGTTCTATGTTGGGTACCTTCAATATGGCAGAAAATGTTCTTTTCTCTACAAGCAGGGAAACATGGATTTATCTTCCAAATTGTATGCAGAGGATGTGATACATGCTCTTAATGAATATCTCAGTATATTCAGTGAAGTGCATTTTGTGATGCACTTTATGTTATTTAATAACTTCTTGTCTAGGGGTAGCAGTGGGTGAGGGGGTTTGTTTGGTGATGGCGGGTGATTAGATGTCTATTTATTTACTTGATCTAGTTTCAAACTTAAGGCTCTGATAGTTGTGTGCAGTAGCTGGGAAGTATGTGACAGTAATGTGTCAGACACTGCCTGTTATGAGTGTTTGCAGATGGATAAAGGTTTGTTCCCAAAATTTTGATTGTTATATTTAGATGGGATACTGTTCAAGTTAGTGATATGAATGGATTTATCTGATTAAGGTGTGGGAGACTGGTTCTCTTTTCATGCTGTATTCTGCATACTGTCTTCTTTCTCATCCATTGATATGTTTAATAAGACTTATGAAGTATATCTGCATGTGTAGCTTGGTGTTATGGGTAATAGTTTCATGTTTTTTGGCTGTTTTGCCTCATTCCTTATATAACATAGTGTTTCTTTGTTTTTTCAGTTTGAGAATGTCAGCCAAATACATAATTTCTGCTGTACTTGGGTCTTTTGCAATAGCATATGTATCTGACAAGCTTATTGCTGACAATAAGATATTTGGAGGCAAGTTGTTATTTTGGAAGTTGTATTAAGCATCTCATGTGGAGCTTTAACATTATTTATTGGGATAGGATCCGATCTGAACTGTATTGAATTTTTAATAAAATTATAACGCGTGTCAATATAACAAATTCAATGGTTCAAATTTTTTTCATTAACATTTCAAATTACTAAAATATCTTTATAACTCTTTATTATAAAGCTCAGCACAAACTCATATTAGTAGAGGATCTTCATCCTATTTATTGATTTTATTCCCTCATCTCATCTCAGGCACTACACCAAAAACTGTTTCAAGCAAGGAATGGTGTGAAGAAACTGACAAGAAATTCCAGGCATGGCCACGTACTGCTGGTCCACCTGTTGTCATGAACCCCATCAGCCGGCAAAATTTCATTGTGAAGGCCAAGCCTGAATAAGATATATACTGCACCCTTTGAATTTATTGGTTTCTGATGAATGCATTGTGAAGATCAATTGCATCTGATCTTTGGTTACCTGAGATGTTTGCATTGATATTTGTAGAGAGCCAGCCACTCTTCTGTCATAATGGACTTTGTGCTCATTTCAGAAATGGGCCGGCATTGTTTGAGCAGTATATGTATGTTTTGTATGTGTTTTATGATTCCCTCTCCAAACTTTGGCAATAGACAGGTTTGGTGTCTCTGTTGTTAAGATAAACAAAGCATATGATCATCTTAGTAAATTAGTTTTTGCAATACATTGATTTTCTTTTGTAGTAATTTTAGATAAATTTAATGATAAAATCATCACGAGACCTCTGGCTTATAGGTTTTGTTCTATAGATGAATTAAGAGCTGATTAAAACATATCTTTCAATGTTATACTGGAATGTAATATTGTAAAAGAAGTGATGATGATGTGTTTTACGTAGTGTAATTTTGCATCATATTTTTTTAATTTATTTAAATGCTAAAAATTATTTTTTAAAAATAATATTTTATATTTAAATTTTAATTAAAATTAATATTTAAAATTTTATTATTAATTTTTTTAACCTACTAATTATTATATAAAAGTAGTTGAGGGGTTATTTGGATAAATTACATAAACCTAGTTTGGATTTATGATAAGAAATTGATATTTATTAATTTATTAGATAAATTTAAGAAGAAGCTCTTACTATTAACAAAGAAGATGTTAGAAAGGCGAACCAACATATGTTAGCTGATGGTTCAAATTCAAAATACCTGCAAGGATTTTTTTATAGAAAAAAATATATACTTTTTATTGAACAGTAAAATTATATAATCTGGTTGATAGGCAATGCCACCAAATCATTTTCTCCCAAGATCAATTGGCAAATGAGCTAGCCTATCTGCCAAATGGTTAGCTTTTCTACAGATATACTAAAAAGAGCAAACAGGAAAATATAAACTTGACTCATGGGCATCATGACATAAGTTGCCCCATTCATGCGGTGATTGATCTCCCAATTGTATCTCCTGGATAGCCTATAAAAAACCACTTTCAACTTCCAATGGCATGTCTTTAAAGTTTAAGGCCTTCTCCATTCCATATCTAACGCCTATCACCTTGCGTTGGAGATAGAACTCCATTACGTTTAGTAAAAGCACAAAAAATGACTTGACCACAATTGTTCCTAACCACGGCTTCCATCCTAACCTGAGAAAAACGTTCATCATAAGGGACATTAATATTCAATTTGAAGCTTCTTTGAGCTGGAGGTTGCCATGTAGGTTGAATAAGAGGTTGACTGGTTATGGTTTGACTGGCCTCAACTTACTTAGTCACTCGTTGTACTTCCTGTAAAATTGTTGAGGGCATGCTATAGGTTTGTTCATGGAGAACCCTATTGCGGTTTGCCCAGATGCTTCTACACATTGTGAAAAAGAGATCCAGCATATGCTAAATATCCATCTGATCTAATAATAAACTCCATGTCTCATCATCCAGAGTCAAACTTGATAATCTCATACCTAGCCCTTCCTTTATGGTTTCCCACACGTCGGTTAAGAGGACATGCAAAGAGTGCATGATGGAGAGTTTCCTCTTGTGCATGGCAAACACAACAAGTAACCATGATAGGAATGCCTTTGCTATGCAGAGTCGTCATAGTTAGCAATATGCCTTGGAGCATATGCCATCTAAAGTTCTGAACTTTCGAGGGCGAGGGATGCTTTCCATAATAGGTTCTATTTTCGGCTTCAGTTGGCAATAATAGGGACCTTTTATGCAACAATGATCGAGCCATATAATATCCAATCTTGATAGTATACTTACCGTTTGTACAACCCAACCAAATAAGTATATCTGACATCGTCTTCTTGCTCAAACGGATGTTTAGAATGGCGCTACAGTCATCTGGTAAGAAAAGATTAGTTACCTCGTGGGTAAGCCACTATCTCACAATTGGATCTAAACTACTCACTGACCTTGGTGTTGGTAGTATACCTCTAGGTATGGTCAGTCAAAGATCATTTCTTAAGGGAAACAATCTGCCCAGCCATATGTCCACCTTCTTTCCATTACTTATCCTCCATCAACTACCTTGATTTATCACCGATAGTCCTTGCAATAGGTTGTGCCAGACATATGATCCTCTTGGATGCTTGATAGCCTTGTAAGGGCTAGAGTTCGGGAAATACTTGGCTTTAAATACCTTGAAGCTGAGAAAGGATTCATCCCGTGTGATCCTCCATCATTGTTTACCCAATAAAGCTAGATCGAAAAGCATTTAGGTCTCTCAAGCCAATTCCCCCATCTCGCTTGGATAAGCAGAGCTTATCCCAAGATCTCCAATGGATTTGTTCTTAAAAGAGCTACCCCACCTGTATCTAGCAGCCCGCATATTGAGGGAGTGAAGGAATTGCTTGGGTAATCAGAAACAACTCATTACATATGTTGGTATTGCTTGAGCCACTATATTGAGAAGAATTCCCCTATCGACTTACAACAATGTCCTGCTTTGTCAGGTTATTAGTTTACCTCGAAGTCTATCAAAGATTCATGAGAGTTCTCTTCCCTTGCTCCTTCCTACCATTAGAGGAAGTTCCAAATAGGTTTCATTGGAAATGGTACCATGTATTCCAAGATGCCATCTCATCTCTATTTGGGTGTCAGTATTTGTATTTGAACTGAATAATAAACCCGACTTATCAAGATTTACGTGCTACCCAGAAGCTTTCTTGTATTGCTTTAGGATGCTCAAACACTCCTCTTCTTGGCCATCAAAAAAAGGAGGCTATTATCGACAAAGAACAAATGTGTTACCTTGGGTCCTGACCATCCTGTAGACACATCATGTAGCTTTTGTTCTTTTGAAGCCTTTTCAACGAGGGAGGAGAAGCCTTCTTCTGTACACAAAAGAAATAGGTATGGGGAGAAGGGTCTCCTTATCTAAGGCCTCTAGAAGGTGAAAATTGATCTGTCTTTGCCATTCACCAACACTGAATAGGAGATAAACGAAATGCATTCCATAATTAAATTCACCCATTTATTAAAAAAATCAATTGTTTGCATCAACTTTTTCATATAGCCCCACTGAACCCTATTATATTTTACTCATGTCTAACTTCAAGGTTAAACATCTTGTTGCCTCCTTCATTCTAGTTTTCATGGCATGAATGCTTTCATAAACAATGTGGGTATTATCATAGATCATCCTGCCCTTGGTAAAAGCCCTTTGATTAGCACCTATGATTGAAAGAAGCATTGTTTTGAGTCTGTTGGCTAGGGTTTTGGATATAAGTTTGTAAGTAACTTTACATAGACTGATTGGACGAAAGTCTTTAAGACTGGTAGTATTTTAAGTTTTGGTATCAGGGTTATATAGGTTTGATTAATGCCACGTAGGGAAAAGACTTCATTGAGGAACTTTAAAGTAAGAGAAATGATATCTTTGCCCACTACTGCCCAATGTTTCTGATAAAAGAAGGCGTTCATTCCATCAGGACCAGGAGCTTTGTTAGGGGCCATTTCATCTATAACCCAAGATAGGTTTTCATCGACCCATGGTGGGTCTTCTAAAGTTTCTTGAGGGGAAAGAGGCCAATTGATATGAAACTTGAGGGTATATATCTTTGGACTTTGCATTTATTGTTTTTAGTATTTTTAATTTTTTTGTTTGCTATTTTCAAAAGTTGAAATAACTTGATAATACATTTTTGATTTATAGTTTTACAGGATTTAGTGAGACTCTTTCTTTCCCATCTCCAACAGATAAAAAAGAAGACAGAATATAACATGAAATAAGTAATCCCTTACATCTAATCAAATAAACCAATTCATGACACTAACTCGATTCCTAATTGAAACATTATTGATATAACAAAATCAAATAAGTAAGCCCCCATTCACCAAATTCTAAAAATACAAAAACTCAAGTAACCACTTTCATCACTTTTACTTTATGAAGCATTTTGGGTACAAGGGTTGAAAGATTTGAGGGAGGAAAGTAGGGCATTTTTCTTAAAAGCTTAGAGATGGAGTATGCAAGAGGAAGAAATTTTTTAAGGGAAAAAAAAAAAAAAAGAAGAGATGATTCTTGGACGAAAATCTCATATAAGAGCATTTGTTTTTTTTTTTTTTGTGTTTTTTAAGAGGAAAAGAAAAGGAAAAAAAAAAAATCTATGAGTTTGTTTTGAAGTTCTTATCCTCTCCATGTTTCAAAAAATACCATCCACAGTTTCCATCTTTTCTTTTTTCTTCAGTCTCTTATTCACACTTCCTCATCATCTTGGATTAAATGTTTCTTCACTTTGGCATAAGGTAAACTTTTTCATGATAGATCTGATTCTCATTTTCATAATTTTTTTTTTTTTTGGCTTTCATGTCTCTTTATTTTTTTATTGTTTTTATTTAGTTTGTGAATTTTCCATGATATGGTTACCTTTTTGTTTTATGCTTCAAGTAACCATATGATGAACTAAAATAGAATATGAAGAGCTGTAGTAATGTCATGGGTGATGTTGTTAGTATAGGGAGAAAGTCAAGAGAGAGAGAGCAAAAAATAGGAAAGAAATGAAAAACATAAGAAAGAAAGAAAAGAGCAGTTATGGGAATGAAGAATGGTATAAAGTGAGTGATTGGATGAGGAAGGAAATAGAATATAAAAGGAAAGACAGAGTAAGCATGATTGTGCGCAAATTCAAAATAAAAATAAAAATAATAATAGTAAACACTGGTAACTTTACTGAAATTTGATATTTAAAATTTTCAAAGTATCAATGAGATATTTTAAGCAAATTGAGATTTTTTCTTTTTATTATTGATTTACTCAATTTTATTCATGTCAAAAAAGAAAGTAAAATCATTTTAACATTGTTTTAATTTAATTTTAAAAATTTTAAAATAAAAAATCACATTTTATGTTTTGAGAATATGAAAAAATATCAAGAGAAAGATTTTTATATTTTTTTTTATATAAAAGCTATTTTTAAAATATATAATTAAGTTTTGAGGGTATAAAAAACCTTAAAAGATAGATTTTTATTTTTTATAATATAAAAATATTTTTTAAAAATAAAAAACATATATATTTTGAGAAGTATGAAAAAATAGGTTTCCATGCTTTTTAATATAAAAATTATTTTAAAAAATAATTAAAATATATTTAAATTTTATGAAATCTGAAAAATGTCAAAAGAGATATTTTCATACTTCTTAATATAAAAATTATTTTTAAAAAATAAAAAAAATATAAAAGTTTTTTAGAAATATGAAAAAAATCTAAGAGAAAAGTTTTTATATTTTTTAATATAAATTTTTTAAATAAATATAATAAATATATGTATTAACTTTTAAAATATGAAAAAATTTCAAGGGAGAGGATTTCATATCTTTTAATATAAAATTATTTTCAAAAATAATATATATATATATATCAAAAGTTTTTGAGAGTATGAAACAATATTAAGAGAAAGGTTTTCATATCATTTTATATAAAAATGATGTCTTTTAAAAAAATAAAAATAAAAAATTCCTCTGTTTGAGTTAATGAGAAAATCTCTAAAGAGAAAATTTTATATTCTTTAAAATGTTATCAAAATTTCTGTGAAAAAATCTTTTGTTTGTATAGCCCCAAATTCATTTTTATGCAATTAATAAAATTATAAAAATCGAGTTTAAGACCTAAATTTAGATATTGAATATTAATTATATACTTGTGTTGGGTTATGAGATATTAAAATTATTTATATACTTTATATAATATCACTATGCATCTTAATTTAATTAGTATTAATATACCATTGTATTTGCATGAATCATAAAAAATATTTTAAAAATTATATGCTAAACAATGTGAGGGCTTAATATTCTCCATCACTAAAAAAAATATTTATAAAAATTAGGAGTTGAACAAACGTGAGGTCTTCTCATTTTTCACCATAAAAAAATATTTTAGATATTAAAGGTTGAGCAAGAGTTAAACCTTTACATTCTCTACTATAAAAATGATTTCAACAATTAAGGATAAAATAAGAGTTAAATATTTATATTATCCAAAAATTAAAATTTTACTCACTTTCTTTTTATGCACATTCAAATTCCTTTTGAGATATATTTTTTAAGAATCAATTTTGAAAAATTAAATTTTAAAAAATCAAAAAATAGTCATAATCAATTGAAACCAATCATCAGACCTATAAAAGTGCTAACCTTTGTTCATGTGTAACCAACTCTAAAATTCATATTTTTAATTTTGAAAGATCAACATTACTTTATTTATGTTTATTTTTGTTAATCTGAAAAGTAATTTTTGAAAATAAACAAATTTTGATATTTAATTACATCGTAAAAAAGATTAATAACGACTCTTTTATTTTTATTTTTTATTTTTTTAAAAAATCACCTAAACAGATCTTTAAATCATTTCAAAAATTTTGCCCCGATCATGATAATCATCATCATTATTCGGCTTCTTTGTTTTCTTGTAGAGCTTACACAAAACCTAATCATTCAATTAAACATAAAAACTACATAAGAAAAATTACGCACAAAGGTATTTATACGTGAATGTACGAATTTATAATGTAAAAATGCAAACTGAGGTACCAATAACGTGTTTATATAGTTACCTTCTTTTCTTAGAACAAGGAAGATAACTTTCTTCAATCGTGTACTCATGCATTTTTCAATCTGATCTTTTTCCTTTTGGATGCTTCTCATAAAAAAAAAAAAAAATCAAGTGTCCTTTTACATCCGATTCGATTTTCTTTGGGGATTTTCATTAATAGTAGCTGGAATTGGGCTTTTGCCTTCAAGATAATTTATTTTTTAATAATTTAAATTTTTAATTATATTTTAATATTTATATTTTGATAATAAATTTTTTAATTGACAAAATAAATAATTTTTTAATAACAATTGATATAGTTATTATTAATAATATTTTATAAGCAGGTCATTAAAGTGTTATTTCTCTTCAGTTAAAACTATAATAGATGTAAATTTATTTTTTTATAGTTTTCAAAAAAATATGAAAATATAAAAATTAAATTAAAAATCTAAAATATATTTAAAGAGATGAATAGAATGCAATTAATAACATTTAAAAAAAACAAAATAAAATTTAAAAAACTCAAATTTATTGTCAATTTTATTAAATTTATGTTTTCACTTCAATATAATAAATAAAATATTATTAAAAATTCAAATTAAGAATAAATTTTATTTAAAACAATTTAATCATATTTACTAATAATTAAAAAATAATTTTTTGTAAATATCAAGTGAGACCCAACTTAAAAATGGAGCCCCGCTTATATCAGACTTTATCCCCCACCTTAGCTAAATACAAACAAGGGTGTAGTTTTATTTGGCTATCTTAATCTCTTCGTTCTGGTCTTATCATTACTTAAACATTGATACGTTTAGTGTCCAATGAATTATTGGTCTAAGAACATGTATCTCGTATGAAATCGATGGTTGTTTGATGATGTATTCATTTATTGGGTATTTTTCCTTTTTTATGAATGATTGAAACATTATTAATATTTTCTTTAGATCTATTAAGATATTATAATTAATTTTTTGATGTATTTGTTATAGTTTTAGTGTATAATTTTAATAATTTTATTATTCAATTAATTTATGCATATCGTTTTGAAGATAAATTTTATATAATTGGATGGGAAATGAAACTTACAAGTGTATCATAAGTTTATTATCTAATATTTTTCAACTATTAAGATTAAAGTTGATATTTTTTATAATAATTTTTGTAATATTAAATATAAGAGTGAGCATTTCATCAATTCGGTCTACTCCAACTAAAATTTTCGAAACCATAATGGATTATTATTAATAAAAATCAATTAGATCAAACCAATCATGTTTTGATTTTTTTCTACCAAAAATTTAATTAAAAAAATGTTATCAAATTTGTTGAGCTTATGACACTGGGGAGACTATTGATTAATGGACTGCATGGATCATTTAACATTTTTCAAATGCGAAATTGGCTAACTTAGTCATAAAAAAAACTTTCCTATACTCAATAAGCCTGTTTTGCTATGAATGTCACTGAGGATCTCACTATCTCACAAACCTTCAACAAATCAACACTCAGCCACTTCCACATTATACAAAACTGGCTGAAGAAAATGGAGAAAAGAAATTTATCCTTTAATTTAAAACAACAATATCAATTCCAGTTGTACTATACTCCCTTTTCTTGTGTTCTTCTCATCTATATAGTCCTATTTCTCTGTTTTTACTTTTATATCTATCATTAGCCAAACAATACGTTTTCAGAAACAAGCACAGATTCAATCAAAACACGAACAGATGTATTTAAGGTGTATAAAAGTAGAATTTCATTTAAATAGAAACCAAGATTTGAGTGTTGACATACATCCCTGACAGAAATTGCAAAACTTGAAACTTCAATCTTACTATTCTGGAAAAATATGCAACAGAACCAGATGACCTCTTCTGAATTTGAGCACCCTCCTTGCAGGAACCAATGTCCTCCTCTGATTTACAACCCAGATGGATTTCAAGCTGCCATCACATACAGACCACTCCGTGCAAAAGAAGCAGACATACTTCAACAACATTGATGATTAATCTGCCTGAACCAACCACAGTGGAAGAGAATTTAAAGCAATTTTAATGCATTGATCTCAGTTGTGTTGTATCTTGCCAATTCCAGAACCCCACTCACCAGATTCTTGATCAAGTTAGTCCAAAAATATATAAATTCAGGTTACCATTTTCTTCAGTTCTGCTTTATTTCTTGAAGCATTTCCACCACTTTCTTCATTTTTGGTCGTTTGGCTGGTGTGCTGTCAGTGCAGAGTAAAGCTATCTTAAGAGCTGCAAGCATTTCTCTCCTCCAACCAAAGGAAACTGTGCTAAGCCTAGCATCAAGTATCTGCTCTGGGGTTTCTCCTCTTATTGGAGCACCATGAACCCATTTCACCAGATCTACTCCTTCACCAAAGTCCTCATCAACAGGTAGTCGGGTTGTTAGGATCTCAAGCAAAACAACCCCATAGCTGTAAACATTTCCCGGTGCTGTAACTTGCATTGTATATGCATATTCTGAAAAGAACACAAAAAGTTACAATGATGAGATGAACAAAGCCACCACGGGAAGATTGCACTGATGAATCTTACAGTAAATCTTGAGACCCACTTAGTACAAGTTATAAATACCTGGGGGAATATAGCCAAAGGAGCCTGCAACAGCACTGATACTTGCAGTACCTTTGGAGGGATCTATGAGCTTTGATATTTCAATTTCTCCAACCAGGGGCTTGAAATCGGCATCTAAATGCACGTTACCAGAAGAGATATCAAGATGGATAATAGCTACGTGATGGAGGAATGCCAGCCCTTCTGCTACTCCGATAGCAATAGATAACCTTGTAGGCCAGTCGGGTTGATACTCGGGTCTCTTTGTGGAATCATGGAGAAGCTGAGCTAGTGTCCCATTGGGTAAATAATGATGCAGCAAAAGAGCAACATCTTCGTAAATCACATATCCAATTGGCCGAACTAGATTATCATGACAAAGCTTACTCAATCTTTCAAGCTCTCTAATCATCTTGTTCTGGTGATGAATTATTGTCCTGTCCATGGATTTCAGTCTCTTAACCGATAGAATCAACCCAGAAGGCATAACTGCCTTGTAAATTGTACTGAAAGTTCCACTATTGAGTTTATTTGAATCCTTCAAAGTCGCTTTGACGACAGCATCAAGATCAACTGCTTGTCTGAGATTCTCAACAAAAACATTTCCTGCTATTATTGCTGGTTGATTATCTGTTACATCATCTTGCATGCCTGCATTTTTGGCTACCTTTTCCTGTCTTTCCCTCATCATAAAGAGCAGAACAACTATAGTAACTGATACAAAAACAGCTAGACCAGAACCGATAACAGCTAGTATGATCCTGTAAGAAACCTTGTGATGGTAGTTCTGGTGTTCTGAACCATTCAAGCTTCCACATGATGAACTCAATGGCTCACCACAGAGCCCTTTGTTACCCAAGAAGCTTGCTTCTGGACTCTTTTGGAATGGTACAAAGGAAGGCACTAGACCAGTGAGCAGATTATTTGAGAAATTAACCTCTATCAAACTCAACATGCCCTTAAGCGCAGAAGGAATGCTTCCTGAGAGCTGATTATTAGAGACATCCAAGGAAACGAGCTTGTCAAGTTTCCCTAACTCAGGAGGCAGTGGTCCATGGAGATGGTTGAAGCTCAAATTTAAAGCTATCTGCAAATTCCTGATGTGACCAATCTCAGGAGGGATAGTGCCTGTCAAATAGTTACTGCCCATTTGCAATTCAAGCAGTTTCATACAGTTTCCAATTTCATGAGGTATCTCCCCTCTTATAGAATTCTGATCCAAAAGTAAGTACTGTAGCCTTGACAAGTTGCAGATTTTACTTGGTATAGTGCCATTGAATCTGTTATTGCTCAAATCTAGTTTGTTAAGGTTCTTGCAGCCAAGAATTGATTCAGGGATATCTCCATACAGACTGTTACCTGAAAGAATCAATTCCTGCAAATTCACAAGCTGCCCAAGCTCCGCAGGAACTGGTCCAGTAAACCCATTTGAAGCTAGATTCAGGAGGGTGAGATTGGAACACTGAGCAAAATCTGGGACGATTCCACCAGAGAGATTGTTATTGTCTGCTTCAAAATATGTAAGGCTACTAACGTTTCCGATTGCCTTGGGGATAACTCCCACAAGATCATTATTCCCTATTCGAATACTGGAAAGTCCTTTGCACCTGCCTACTAGTTCAGGAAGTTCTCCAGTCAATCTGTTCTGAGTAAGCACCAAAACTTCCAGCTTCCCCATAGCAAAAATACTCTTTGGTATCACTCCCCTGAGCTGGTTCGAATGAAGGTTCAACAACTTGAGTTCGGAGACTGAGCCTAAATTATCTGGAATTTCACCACCTAACTCATTCTCATAAGCCGTAAAAACTCTCAAATTGGTCAAATTTCCCACCCAACTTGGTATAAATCCAGTTATTCTATTGCTAGAAAGTTGTAAAGCCTCTAACTTTTCAAGACCCCGAAGCTCACCAGGGATTTCTCCTCCAAGGAAGTTATTGGAAAGGTTCAATGATCGAAGGTTTCTAAGACTACCCAACTCCCAGGGAATTGGACCAGCAAACTTATTGAGAGACAGATCAAGGAATTCAAGCTCAGATAAATTGCCAAAAGCTGGAGGAATAGGTCCATTGAAATTGTTACTAGAAAGGTCAAGCTGCTTCAATGCTCTAAGCTCCGATATTAAAGTCACATTACCTCGAAGCTGAAGCCTAGAGAGATCAAGTCTTTCCACAAGCGAATGGTTCAAGCCACAGCTAATGCGGATCCATTGGCAGTAGTCCGTGCCGTTGGCACCCCATCCAGGTACGGCGAGCTCTCTGCTAATGGCCAACAACGTGGCTTGGTCACTGAGCTGAGCACCTACAAGCTGAGATTCTGATAGAAACCCAAGCAGCAGAAGAGACAACATGCACAAAACTGCCATCACTGAGTTTTCTTTTAGCTCTGATGTCTTACCCTTCTCACTGGAACAACTCAATTTTCATCTCCTCCAAACGCCAAAAGAGTGATAGATGGGTCGTGGAACCCAGTTTGTGCGAACACTAAATTTCCCTCCTTTTCCTCCAGTTACATTACATTCTGACGAAAATCACTTCTCCCTAAAGGGAACAATTCTTTGTCTCTGTTTCTAAGGAGATAAAGTCTCATGAAGCGAACTTGACACCAGATGCACCTTTCCTTTCTTGGTTTTTTCCTTCCCTCTGCATATCGAAAATCAACGCCTATATCAAATGGAGACCGAAAGCTGTCAAGTGGAAGATCGTTGAAGGTGCTTCGACAAGAAAAGGCCCAGAAATTTAAATGCAGATTACTTCTTCAAGAAGACCCACATCAGATTCCAAGTAACAAAGCCCTCCAGAGCAGAGATCAAAATGCAAAAAGTCGGGGTAGAAAAGAAAAACCTAAAGGAATTTTGATCAAAACAGAAAAGAACCACATAAAAGGAAAGGCAAACGGAGGAGTAAATCAAAGAATAAACGAACAAACAAACAAACAAAAGAAGCAGAAAGAAGGGACTGCGTCAGAGAACATGGGTTGTATGTGTATGTGAAATGCGGCCCATGTTTGTGTCGCAGAACATGATTGCAGAACCAAACAAGAAAACGACTACAGAGGCAAGGCTTCTGTGAACGAGAAGGAAGAAGATAGATAGAAAGAGAGAGAGAGAGAGAGAGAGAGAGAGAGATGACAGAAGCAAGGCAAAAAAGGAAATGAGTACAGTCCAGCAGCAGTACTATGGTCTGCTACAGGTGATTTGGGGGGAGAGAGACAGAGAAAAAGAGATTTTTGTGGGTCTGAAAGAGAAAGGGAATTCTTTTCTCAAGTAAGGCCTTTTCACGAGAAATGGGCAGGGATGAGTGAATGAAGCTGCATAAAACACTCTCTCATTCTCTCTCTCTCTCTCCTCCCCCTTTTTTCTGCCCGAGTGCCGAGAGACTGCAAGTTATCATGCGGTGTCATACTTTCTTCCTAAGCATTTATATGTCTGGCCATTCAAAGGTCATGAATGGACACTCTCCTACCAGTTACTATTACTTCTTACTCTATACACCAAATTTATATTTGTTTATTTCAAAAAATAGTATAAATAGTACTTGAATATTATCACAGCTTTTTTATTTTTAAATCTTCAATTAAATTTTGCTTATTTACCTGTTCTATGTTATTTAAAAATAATAAAAAATAAATAAGCTTTACCCGTTTATTTGTTCATTTACTACTCATCAAAATCAGTAAAAAAATTAAGTTAAATTATTTATAAAAAAAAAGGGAAAAACATACCTAGCATTGAGTGGAAGGAAAAAAAGAAGTTTGTGGATGACGAGGGAGTCCATAAATAGGTAAACTTAGGATTCCACCCCACTCATGTAGGGTGTTGCTCAATGGACATTTCAGTCTTTTTACATTTTGATATGAAAAATGAAACAAAATTTACAATAGGGGGCCTACCCCAATACAGTGATAAAGAAGATAAGATGATGAGCATGATTAGATCCCGTAGTTTTGAATTAGTGGATGTCAGTCACTCTTCACTTAATTAAAAACCTTGTCATTATCTCATTATTATCAAATCTTATTACTATTCATTTTATTCCTAAATTTAATTTTTTAATACAATTACTTGAAAACTAATTTAATTATTAATTTAAATTAACAAATAAAAATCCCATATATATATATATGTATATATGATGGGAAAATAATAAGTAACAAGTGAGGACCACTGCATTGTAGCACGGATCGGCCACCGTAGGATTGTTAATGTGATAAAAATCAATACTCCCCTCTGAGTATGATTAATCCCTTAAAGCTGAAAGATTTGTTCCATGAGATCTGCGGATGATCAATCATCGGACGGCATGTGTTAAACCCATCCACTTCCCGAAACCTGATCATGTGTTCCCTTTCCTTAAAGTATTACTGAGGGGAATGTCGCAAATACTATTTTAAAAAAAATTATTATTTTGAATAAAGAGACTTTTTATTTTTAAAATTTTAAAATTAAATTTAAAACATTTTATATAATTTTTTGTACTAAACATACTGTATATTTTTTTATATTTAAATTAATCAGATATTGCTTTGAGCCAAATTTAGATGAACCTTACAAATGTGACAAAATATCATATTCACACTTACAAATGTCAGTTACATTAAATGAAAAATTTTAATTTATCAAATAAAAATCTCTCATTTTTAAGAAATATGACAACATTTTTTTATATAACTAATGTGGCAGCAATAGATAAAAATAAATTAAATGGAAAAGAAAATAGTGCAAGTGAAAGATTACCACTTTGGGATCGATCTAAATTTTATTGAATTTTTAAAATTTTATTACATATCATAATTTAATAAATAAATAAATAATTTTTATTTTATTTCTATAAATAATAAAAAATATTTATTAATTTTTTTAAAAAGTTAATACAACTTCAAATCAATAAAAAAATGATAATAAAAGCTAGAAACTATTTGGTGGGTGAGTAGAGAAGGAAGAGTGCGGAATGATAAAGCTATATAGATTTAAATTTTGTACTGAAATTTTTAATAAAAATTATAAATTTTTTTTAATATTTATAATATTTATTAAAAATAAATAAAAATTAAGTTATTAATTTTATTAAATTAATATTTATTATACAATTTTTAAAAAATCTAACGTAATTTTTTTCCTAAAAAAACCTTAATTGGTACGTTAGGAAGTACTTGATCCTCACCCACCAGCCACAGGACTCAAACAGTACAATTTCCCAAACAACACATATTGGGAAAGCCAATCTGGAAGGGAGAGAAAGAGAAGGAAAATCAACAAGAAACCTAATATTTATTTATATGTAAAAATGGCAGGTTGCGTTTAAAACAAGGGAGCAAGTGGCAGGGTGCAAAGCGTTGCATCTCCCTTTGGGTATGTTATTCTTTGGGTTTAATTTTCCTTTTCCTTTTTCTATTTTCAAATCAAAAAATAAAAACAGTATATTTTGAACGTTGATTTTGAAAAGCAGCACACTTTGTCCTTTCGTTGTTCCTCAAGCGTTAAATCATTCACCCCATTAACTAAACACACCACAACACTAGATCACTAAGCCATGTTGCTTGGTCGTCGAGAAAAAACACTGGCGGTGGGGGAGAAAATAGCTGTCAATTGCCTTTCTTTCAATTCTCCACTTTTAATCCTTCCAATTCACAAATTTTTCTCGCTTTATTATCACCTTTTAATTAATTAATTAATTAATTAATTACCATTGGACATTGGGAATTCTTCCCTCCAACAAAACAGATCGTATGAGGGATAATGGCCAGTGGGACCCAACAGTCCAAACACATGTAGGGACAGCATCGTGTCTCTGTCACATCTGGGCCCTACCACGCACCATATGCCATATGCATGCAATCTACATGATACTAACATTTCTAGTATAATAATAAAGAAAAAAAATAATGAAAAGCAAACACAAAAGAATGTCACAATTGCATTCACATTCCCCTCCCTCTTCAAAACTCTTAAAATTAATTTTTTTTTAAAAAAAAGCAAAAACATCATGATGGATGATGCCTTCTGACCTTTTCAACCTTGAAGGGATATTCATTTCATTTCAATTCAATTTAATTTTAATTAAATTTCAAATTCTTGCCTTTTTTTTAAAAAAAATAAGACCCTAATGATTATAAGTTTGTGTTTCTGCTTAATTGCAACATCTCCTTTTCAAATGGTAAAACTTAGATCGGTCCGGAATTTATGCACAAATCATGCGTTTTTGATGGGCACGTGGACTACAACTATGTCGCATGCAATGCCACCATGGCGCCGTTTTACCACTAATTAAGGACTTTAATGATTTTGTTTAACCAATAATCTCCACTTTTTATGTGTGTCCAGATTAAAGTTTAGTGATGTTAATCACCACAAAATATGGAGGAGAGTACACTTATATTTAACAAATCTTGATTGAAAAGTATAGTTTTGATATTTAATTAACTTTGAATTATTTAATTAAGCTTGACATCTAAGTTGGCATGATAGATAGTTAGGTAAAGCATGCTTAAAGTTGATTAAGAAATTAAACATCCTGCTTTTTATTTATTTGTTTGTTTTTTTAAATTAATTAAAGCTGCCACTTGAGAAAACAGTAATCGGTCAAACAAATCAACTCACAGTCAAATTTTGTGGGAGCCTTTTTATTTATTTATTTATTTGTTGGTTTGTTTATTTTCTTAATAAATTTTTCATATATTTAATTAAAAATTAATTTACTAGACTATTTCAAATTTTAATAAAATTTTAAACATATAATATTATTTATTATTAAAAACATTTTATGAGATTATTTATTAATTATTATTTACATGATTTTTTAATTATATATATATGTATAGTAAGTTTCTTGACCATGTGAAATTTGAATAAGAATAATGGTGAATGGTTTGATTTATTACATGATAATTAATCAAGATAAAAAATAATAAACAAATAAATATTTTGAAGAAAAAAGAAAAGGCTAGTAGCAGGGCATGAGGTGGAGCATCAAGCACACAATCATTCCCTTCCAACCTTGGCTCTGCCGCAGCCTGTCCTCGTCCCAACATTATCCCCCTCTCTTGTTTTTTTCTTTTTCCTTTTGTCCTGAAAAAGAACATTTTCTTGGGAAAATCATAATGCAAAGAACAGGGCATGGAAAATAAAAAACCTCACTGTGCTAAATCCTCTTTTCCCATTCTAATTTAAATAATAAATTTAAAATAAAATATAAAATTTATATGTTATTTGTAAAATATTTTAAATTTAAATCAGATAAAGAAATACATAATTAATTTAATTTGTATATTAAGTTTAAATAAAAAATAATTCAATTTAATTTTTTAAAATATTTATCATAAATAAAGAAGTGAAATTAAGTTGGAATCTAGATTTTGATAGGGCTAGTGGAGCATGTGGGTGGGTGATGAGCAGAAACACAAAGCTGCTGCTTTTGTAGAATCATAATATTTTGATTGAGACGGGGGGCTCACCCTTTACCGGCCACGCATCATGACCCATCTATCATGCATTGTCCCGCCTCTTTCCGGCATCAGGGCCCCCACCATTACTTATCTCACTCTTTATTTACGTTAATGTTATTATCTAATTTGTGTTTCATTTCATAAGTATAATATTATCACAATTTCAGTCACCTCATTTGTTTTGACATTTTAATTAATTGTCCTAAAACTTACTTTCTAAGATAAATATGAAAACAAAAATTTTTAGTTGTATATTCGTTTTTTTATTTTATATTTTACAATATCAATTAGATTAACTATACATCTCATATCTTAATTCAATTCAATTTAAATTTTTTTATTAATCTTTTTATAAGAGTTATTTAAATTAAAATTTTATATAATAAATTTTAATTTTTTTAAAAATAATTTAATTTAATTTAAATCATACAGTTAATTTTTAAAATTTAATATGAATCTTATATAATAATTGTTGACTTAAAATTTTTCATAAATATAAAAATATGTATATTATAATAAAAATTAAATTTTTTTAATGCTTAATATATATTGTCGTATCAAAATTTAAAATTTATAAAAAAATAACTCATAAATAAAAATTTATTCAATCCCTCGTTTATGTATTTAACATCTCGGTTTGATGGACCATAGTTGTAAATTTAGGTTGTAATAGCACACTTTTTTGTTATCTAATAATGACGAGATGAACTGTTGTTTATTAGAGCAAAGGAAAATTCAAAATAGAGTAAACATCATATTGCCCAAAATTATAACATTTGAATTAGGTGTTTGTTTGCTGTCAACAAATCCTTCACCATTTTCTTGCACTTTGGCACTACTTTAGTTTGGAGAATAGGTATGGAATTAACTCCCTTTGAATATACATCTTGGGAACCATACTTTGATCCCTTTTTAAACTTCTATTGCATCTCAACTTTTAAAGGCAACTTGCACTCATCATTCAAGGTATCTCTTGAAGTTGGCCCACTTAAAATTTTCATGTTTTAGACCCCAAAGGTGTCTTGCAATAGTTTGCTCCTATGGTTCTACAAACTCTTCTTTTAAGATCAAATTATCAAATTTAGCTATGGACTCCTCCACTTTTTGCTTGAAATCATTGATTATGAGAAAGATATCTTGCCTATAATTGTCACACAAATACTTTCTTTTCAACATCCTTTTCTTCTTTTTCCATGTCACAATCTTATTCTTCCCCTCACGTTCTCTTTGTCTTTTCAAATCCTCCCATAAACAAGATGCATTCTTCTTGAGTTGGAGTGCAACCGACTTCACATTTTTGTGTTCTAAGGGTTCATGAAAGTCAAACATTCTCTCTACCATGTTAAGCTAACCAAAAAAATTATGAACTTCGAGATATCGAACTTTAAGCTATGTTGGTTCTGCCACTCATCTTGCTCCCTATACTTTGCATGACATCTACCCAAGTCTCTTGGTAAAGAGGTGTCTCTTTATCATAATCAAACTCTAGGGCTTTATTCTCATGCTAGTTATTATGTCTCCTGAGTTCCTCAATGATTGCATCCTTAACCTTTCCTTGTTCTTTTTGATTCTTTTATTCTTAATTTTTTTTAAACTTCTTTCACACTGTTGGAAGGGAAATGTGTTGTATGACTCCTAGATGCTATGTAAGGATTTACGTGTTTGTACCTTCTTGGTGATTTCTACTTATTTTTTTTATTTTTATTAACTTGCAGAGCCTGATGTTCATAAAGAAATGAAGCAAAAGCTTGATATTGGGATCGTAAAATTTAAGGTATGAACGTATTTCTAGTTTCCTGCTAACTTTTCTCTTCTGTAACCAGTGCCAGTACACATGGCCTAAGACATATAAGTCATCTCGTAATTTTTGAAGTCGCTAAGGGGCTGTTTAATTGTGATGCTGTGAAACTGGGTAGAGATGTTTTTAGGTTTTTGCATACAATCATGTGTGCTTAGAGTTCTTCTAATTTTATTCTTTCTATGAAAGTTGACAAGATCTTAAGGATGTTGCTATGGTAGATTCATAACTTTATATTCATTTTCTTTTAGTATTAAGCCTCCCATTGTTTGTTTGATGAATTCATTCTTATTCATCAAGCAATCTTTCTTGTGATTGAGACCTTTTTATGCAGTCTTAATGTCACCAAGAAGGTTAGTGTTTTGATATTTTGAATTACCTTTTTTTTGTGTCACTCTTTAACTAGAATTGAAAAAGAAATGGAGTTAGCCATTATTCGTATATGTTTTTTGGTTGATGAAAGACTTCTTCACTAGTTATGCATCTTTTTGGAGTCATCAGTCCTAGGATAATCATAGTTAGAAACATGTACTCTTTCTTCATGCACATCTAACAGAGTAAGTTATATGCTGTGACTATTACTTGGCATAAAAAATATTATTGTTTTGACTGATCAAATGGTTGAAATCCATCAGTGCATAAACTTATTCTAACATTCCTACATTTAGGAGTAAAAAATGGATGAGATTGATTAAAATGCATATAAGTAAGAGAGTTAGAGCAATGACACATGATACTATCTTCAATCTTATCTTCTGATAAGTGTGGACTGAGAGGAAAATAATACATCTTCTTGTATGGAAGAAGAGCTTTTTTGTTTGTCAAATCCTCATCTTCGTCTATTATATCACGGATGATCACAAAACTCACAACAACTTAGGTCATTGTTCTTGCCCTAGTATATCATGCATCCATTATTATAAGAGTGGATCTTTTCAACTAGTAAACCCATACCTTACAGCCATTTCTTTATACTGTAAAAATTTTAGTCATTTAGATTATTGACTAGAATCATCTCTTTCATTAATTGATAAATATCATCATAGCACTTCTTAGAAATATGATGTTCTAACTTTATGTTCAATATTCCAGCAATAGTAGACAATTTTGAATTAATTTTGACACCAATCCCATAACTGATGATTAGCAGCAATCAATATATCATAAAAATGTTAGGCATCCGGATTGAAGGATTCCTTCATTTGTTTCGATTTAAAATTTGGACTAGCCGTATCTATTACCATTGTTCGGTATATCTTGACCTATGCATGCACAGTGGCAGATTCTTCTCTGACATAATGTTCATTTGCCCCATAATTAGAACACTCATTATTTTTCCCATAGCAATTCCATACATAATAATTTCAATACAAAATCATATTTAGCCAAATGATATTTAACCACATCAACAGTCTCATATCGATGATTTTGACACATTTTTCGATTTCATGGACATCTTATCTTATCTTCGTTCATGAACACCTATTAACTATAAGCAAATTGAATAAACTGTTCCATTCCATCTAAAAATTCATGATTTAATAATCCATCTACAAGCTTGAAGTACATCCACTGACGATCTAAATATTCTAACTAATCATACCAAAAATTATTAAATCTAATCTAACCAAAAATTTTCATTTTAATCTACCGAAAAATTTTCAATATAATCAAACTTAAATTATTCTATCTAATCTAACATTGATAAAATTAATAAATCTAATATAACAAAAATTTTCTATATACTTTAATCTAACAGAAGGTCATTATTTTAATAAAACTTGTGATCAAAAGGTCATTAAATGTTTGTAAAAGTAGCTCATTAGCATTTGCTTTAGCCTAGTTTCCAAGCGGATAAACAGTGATGACCTCTCAAAATCTTGTTTGTCATGTGCTGGTTCTATAAAATTTGCTTCAAGAACTCTTACAATCAATAGATCGAGGCAATAAATAACTGAATTCTCAGGAAAAGAAAAAAGACACCAGAGAGATCTAGAAGACACTATACCAACAACACCATGCCCCCTTGTTTAAAATCTCCTTTTACTTCTACATATTGATAATGTAGATTATTGAAATCAGAGTGTGTTATTTGGAAAATGCCCAGACATATGCAATTCAAGCAAATATAGGCAGATTAAATGCTATAAATAATAATTTATTTCTGATGTTCCATTTGCACATATGGATAGTGACCAGAGGAAGTAGGTGAAAGACACTGATGAAGCTAACAAAACTATTTGTTATATTTCTTGGGCACAGGTTCACATTGAGGATGATCATGAGGGATATAAACTTTTGTTTTCTCCATTTGATTTCTATAAACTTAGTAAAATATGTCGTAAAAATGATTAGGATAGATGGTCGTTGGGTTCTTGACCTTGTTTCTTAACTGTCTAATGCTCCTAGCAATGGAAATTACTTGTTTGATGTTTGAGACATAAGAAGAAAACCACAATGCCTTGTGTGCCAGCCCCCCCCCCCTTTCTCTCTCCTTCCCCTTATATTTTTTCCCTTTGTTTAGTAGGGGTAAGTGAAGTTGGGGACAACATTCTCATTATTACCACTATCAACAATTACATTGCATACTCAATTACAAAGAGTACATCGAGTTTGAAAGATTTTGTGTCACTGAGAGTTGTCTAGACAATGCACATAACTTTTTTTTCCATCACCCAACTTGATCTGCGCAATCTAGGTCTCCTTGGGCATCATCCTTAAGTAGTGAAGGGTTTTATCAATCTCATCGAGTCATTGCTTGATTTTTCGAACCACCATTCATTGTTGATGGTTCGTCTTCCATTAGAATCGTCGTCAACCTTCAGATTAAGGGAAAATTTTTTGTTTCAACACCAATTTTAGTGCAGTGAAAAGCTTGCTTGAGAAAAAGATAAAATAATGCTTAAGAACAAATTCAAAGATCACAATGGGATTTGAAACTTAAAGAATTAGTTTGATAAATTATATTGAATTGCTTTTAACCATTACAATAAGTCTTTAAATAGTGTTTATAATGCCAATAATGTAGGAAATAGACTAGGAACTAGAAATCTATGAAGTCTAGGAAATCAATTATAATAAAAGAAATAAACTAGGATAAGAAATTGACTTAGACTAGAAATAAGAAACTTAATTAAAATAAACTAGGAATAAGGTTGGCTGCTAGAAGATTGACTTAACTTTCCTTGGTTGCAATTATATAAAGATTATATGGTGTGGCATTTTGCAGTGTTCTATTCGTCAAAGTGTTCTTCTAATGCAGGATCTTGATAAGTAGACGAAAGGGTAAAGGTCAACCATGACAATTATGTCCCTTTTTGAAGTAATTTTCTTTGTGTTTGTTTTATGGTTACTTCCACGTGTTGATTGATTCCTTCTAGAGCACATTATTTGTTAAACCCCTTGGTTTGAATATCAAGTTCCAATTTGATCTGTTTATATCTTTTGTGTTGGTACAATATATCACTTTGACTTATTGTTGGCCATTAAATTTTTCACATTGGAATTTTATTTTTATATCAATATAATAAATTATAAAACAAGTTATTTATTTTTTTAAAAAATATAAATTATCTCACAAGGCATAATATATTTGAAGCGACGGATTCTTCTTTTTGTCGATAAAAAGCCAATACAAAGTTGTTCTACACCCGCGCAACGAATTTACCAAGATATCCAATATTTGATACGGAATCTCCAAACTGTAATATTACATCTTTTCTCTTGTATCAAATTATCAATATGCCAGAAAATACTTTATAAATAAATGATCAATATGCAAGAGAAATTATCATAAGCACAAACAAAAGAAAATAAAGCTTTATCCCTTCAAGGACATCTAATAAAATTAGAATCAAATTAACCGTAAATTATAACCCATGGAGAAATTTTTGAGGGAATTATGAGCCACTCTATAACCATCACTCTTCGTAAATTAACAGTTAAAATTATAATCAGTCACTCGTCATAATCATGTTCGCTCTTCACGAATGAAATTTACCAATATCCCTATTTGTTATGAATAATTGTACACTCCACTTCAAGTAAATCTTTTAATTTCGAAAAATTTTCAACTCACAAATTGTTTTTTATGAGTTTCGAAAATTTTTTTGTAGTACGAAAGTTTTAAAGAATATTTTTAGCACTCAAATAGCACTATTTTTTTTTTTTGTATTTGTAGCGCGAATGTTTTTTTACTCTCATAAAAATTTGAAATCAAAATTCTTAGTGCAAGATCTTCAATTTGTATATTTTTTGTTTTTAAAATTTTTGACAAAATCTAATTTGACTATGTTTAATGAACTAAAGTTTGTTTGAAGATGTTTTGAAGTTCAAGATAAAGATTAAGAGACGGAGTATTCCTCATAATTTTAAACGATTTTTATCCGATAAATTAATATATTTTTTATTTATTTTTTATATCCATAAATAATTGAAATCCAATTATCCAAAACAAATATCACAGTCATGACCATAAATTTTGATAAAAACACCAACCAAATGCATATTTAAACAAAATTTACTAAAAAATTTTAACGCGAAATAAAATTCGAATTTTAGTTTTTACATTTCCAAATAAAACTCACTAACTACAACTATCGTGTCTTCAAAGGAATATGAAATATTTCAAATCAAGCTTTGCATTTAAGCTGTGGATAGATACTGCGAATGAGCCATTGCGTGATGTGAAAGTAAGCTTTTTGTGTCAAGTGAATTCCATCCCAACTGATATGGGCAATAGGATTGGGGCACACAGATACTTCAGGAGCTCCACACATCTTGGTAAAGCTGAAATTATAATCGCCTCCTACCCCACAGCAAGCTTGTTGCACCGATTTGCTATCGAATTCTGTTTAAAGTGTGAAACAAAATATTATGCGACGTCAGTTTCACATTAATAAAGAACTATTTAATGGATTATAAAATTTTGAAAAATATATATGTGTGCTTACTTAGTGATGACATGTGTCGCAGAATCCACAAATAAGCGTTGTAATAATCACCATATACTATGACGGTACCAGGGTTTTCTTTTCTTAACTCTTCAATAGCTTGTTGTAGATGTTCATTGTGGTACACAGCCAAGTTGTTCAAGTCCTTTAGGCAATGGAATTCATCATAAGCAGCAGTTTCGTTAGTTTGAAACCCCGTAAGATAAATTGGCAGACAACCGATCGGAAAGTTTTCAGGAACAACCACCCGAGTTACTCCATGGCTAATCACTCTCTGCAATCAAATAAGACATTTTTAGTTTAGAATTTGGACAGTCATAGTAACCATAAATATGCAACCATAAAATTTTTGTAAGCGACTCACCTTAACAGCATCCTTAACGATTTCGATAACTTCGGGGACCATGCTCTTTACTTCCTCGATAGTTTTACGTTGAAACAACGCGTAATTATAATCATTCCCTCCGATCTCACCAACCATGAAGAGAGAACTGCTAGGTTTCGTTTTGCATTCTGTTTAACAAAAGAAAAATTGGGATAAAAACGATCGCACATATTGTTTTTAATCTTGAAATCTCTTTATCAATGCGTGACGATTACACGTGCGTACAATTTAAAGAGGCGGAAGCACTAACCTGTTTCATTCTGATCACAAGTTTTATTAAAATAGTTAGACATCCAGTTAAGTTGCACGCTTAAAGAACTGTTGGTAACTGGAGCAAAAATATTTTTCCGTGCCAAAACGTCGACGGATAAAGCAGTGGATCCGGCGACAGCGAAGTTAACCCCGTGTTCATAAGTGGTCGATGCCTCTTGCTTCAAATAAGGATTAAGCAAAGGGATTCCGGCTGACATTGCTGTAAAAACACAAAGTTAAACATACATTGCTAAACGAAATCTTAAAATGATTAACGATAAACTAGCATCATATGTTAATAAATAAGGCCTATTTGATATGATGATCACGCCTTTGGGTCGTATAGAAAATAAGGTTTGTGACAAATTTGGAGAATAAAAGAATGAAAAACAAAATTCGAACTGAAAGAACAACCAAGATGAAAATAATAAGAAATGATTAAGAGCAAGGGTCGTGATAAGAATTTTAAAATAAAAATATAGAGAAAGAAAAGGATTATATATCTCAATAATTGTCCAATTGTTACCGATATAATCGATCATCAGCAACCCGTTTGAGCAACGACCCGTTGCCTTCTTAAAACTAGTTTCTCCATAAGGAAGTCGAGCAAACATAGAGGAAGGCTCCTCAAGAATTAAGTTACCGGTGTCTGATATTGAATCCCCCAGTTGATATATTGCATCAAATTGACAAGTTTTTAACAAATGCGCTGATGCAATACTCGAAAAGAGAAAGAAACTCATCCAAATAAGAAAGAAAGACATCGACGTGACAAGGAAAGGAGAAGGTTTGATTTTAGTCATTGTTGCTCGAAAGAATAGCTATTAGACCTTTGTTATCGAGAGTAAACAAAAAGTGATATAGTCGCAGTTATGAAAAAGCACTGTCTAGGAGGCTGTTGTATATATAGAGCTATGGAGGATAAGTCATTTATTCCTAAAACAATTCAAACTCCTTTTGTTCCTTGGAATAAAGCTCTTCTAGTGAAATCAAATCGTAGTGATGATTGGATTCAGATTTCTAAGTCCTATCCTTAGAATGAGTCACCAATAATATAAAACTATATATATATATGTGTGCGCGCGCGCGTAAATAATTAGTTTATGATTTTATAATATTTTATTAAAGAGAAAGATTTGTAACGGAATAGATTGGTAGCATATAAGTCAAAAGAAACTGAAGGATATATGGATATATTGCTAGATAGACTCCATTTCTTTTAACTTTCAATTTTGAAATTAGGTCAAGGCACGATGATGATTCTGTGAAACTAACTTAAAAATTTTAAAATTTAAATTTATTTATCTGTACATAAAACAACATTTATTGAACACCATCTATTAAGCGCTATCAAAACTTTGCAAGACAAATTATTGCTCGCTGCTATTACCATTAGTTGAATTTGATGTTACAATAAATTTGAATTGATTAGCTTAAACGAAAGGAAATTGTAATCTTTTAACGAAGTGATCGCGACAGTGAAGTATTGGTTCCTCTTCCATAGAATTTAGTTTTTCATTTCGACTTTTAAAAAAGGAATAATTGCCAAAAATTAATTCTTGTGTGCTTTTTCAAAAAACAAAATATGGATTGATGAAAAAATTATTATATAGTTTATATATATTTTTTTATTTTTTATTAATTTACAATGAGTTAATTTTTATTAGGGAATGTTATATAATAATTTGATAAATTTATTAATAAAAGTGTTTTATTTATTTTTATATCACCATAATAAATTATAAAACAAGTTATTTATTTTTTTAAAAAAATATAAATTATCTCACAAGGCATAATATATTTGAAGCGACGGATTCTTCTTTTTGTCGATAAAAAGCCAATACAAAGTTGTTCTACACCCGCGCAACGAATTTACCAAGATATCCAATATTTGATACGGAATCTCCAAACTGTAATATTACATCTTTTCTCTTGTATCAAATTATCAATATGCCAGAAAATACTTTATAAATAAATGATCAATATGCAAGAGAAATTATCATAAGCACAAACAAAAGAAAATAAAGCTTTATCCCTTCAAGGACATCTAATAAAATTAGAATCAAATTAACCGTAAATTATAACCCATGGAGAAATTTTTGAGGGAATTATGAGCCACTCTATAACCATCACTCTTCGTAAATTAACAGTTAAAATTATAATCAGTCACTCGTCATAATCATGTTCGCTCTTCACGAATGAAATTTACCAATATCCCTATTTGTTATGAATAATTGTACACTCCACTTCAAGTAAATCTTTTAATTTCGAAAAATTTTCAACTCACAAATTGTTTTTTATGAGTTTCGAAAATTTTTTTGTAGTACGAAAGTTTTAAAGAATATTTTTAGCACTCAAATAGCACTATTTTTTTTTTTTGTATTTGTAGCGCGAATGTTTTTTTACTCTCATAAAAATTTGAAATCAAAATTCTTAGTGCAAGATCTTCAATTTGTATATTTTTTGTTTTTAAAATTTTTGACAAAATCTAATTTGACTATGTTTAATGAACTAAAGTTTGTTTGAAGATGTTTTGAAGTTCAAGATAAAGATTAAGAGACGGAGTATTCCTCATAATTTTAAACGATTTTTATCCGATAAATTAATATATTTTTTATTTATTTTTTATATCCATAAATAATTGAAATCCAATTATCCAAAACAAATATCACAGTCATGACCATAAATTTTGATAAAAACACCAACCAAATGCATATTTAAACAAAATTTACTAAAAAATTTTAACGCGAAATAAAATTCGAATTTTAGTTTTTACATTTCCAAATAAAACTCACTAACTACAACTATCGTGTCTTCAAAGGAATATGAAATATTTCAAATCAAGCTTTGCATTTAAGCTGTGGATAGATACTGCGAATGAGCCATTGCGTCATGTGAAAGTAAGCTTTTTGTGTCAAGTGAATTCCATCCCAACTGATATGGGCAATAGGATTGGGGCACACAGATACTTCAGGAGCTCCACACATCTTGGTAAAGCTGAAATTATAATCGCCTCCTACCCCACAGCAAGCTTGTTGCACCGATTTGCTATCGAATTCTGTTTAAAGTGTGAAACAAAATATTATGCGACGTCAGTTTCACATTAATAAAGAACTATTTAATGGATTATAAAATTTTGAAAAATATATATGTGTGCTTACTTAGTGATGACATGTGTCGCAGAATCCACAAATAAGCGTTGTAATAATCACCATATACTATGACGGTACCAGGGTTTTCTTTTCTTAACTCTTCAATAGCTTGTTGTAGATGTTCATTGTGGTACACAGCCAAGTTGTTCAAGTCCTTTAGGCAATGGAATTCATCATAAGCAGCAGTTTCGTTAGTTTGAAACCCCGTAAGATAAATTGGCAGACAACCGATCGGAAAGTTTCCAGGAACAACCACCCGAGTTACTCCATGGCTAATCACTCTCTGCAATCAAATAAGACATTTTTAGTTTAGAATTTGGACAGTCATAGTAACCATAAATATGCAACCATAAAATTTTTGTAAGCGACTCACCTTAACAGCATCCTTAACGATTTCGATAACTTCGGGGACCATGCTCTTTACTTCCTCGATAGTTTTACGTTGAAACAACGCGTAATTATAATCATTCCCTCCGATCTCACCAACCATGAAGAGAGAACTGCTAGGTTTCGTTTTGCATTCTGTTTAACAAAAGAAAAATTGGGATAAAAACGATCGCACATATTGTTTTTAATCTTGAAATCTCTTTATCAATGCGTGACGATTACACGTGCGTACAATTTAAAGAGGCGGAAGCACTAACCTGTTTCATTCTGATCACAAGTTTTATTAAAATAGTTAGACATCCAGTTAAGTTGCACGCTTAAAGAACTGTTGGTAACTGGAGCAAAAATATTTTTCCGTGCCAAAACGTCGACGGATAAAGCAGTGGATCCGGCGACAGCGAAGTTAACCCCGTGTTCATAAGTGGTCGATGCCTCTTGCTTCAAATAAGGATTAAGCAAAGGGATTCCGGCTGACATTGCTGTAAAAACACAAAGTTAAACATACATTGCTAAACGAAATCTTAAAATGATTAACGATAAACTAGCATCATATGTTAATAAATAAGGCCTATTTGATATGATGATCACGCCTTTGGGTCGTATAGAAAATAAGGTTTGTGACAAGTTTGGAGAATAAAAGAATGAAAAACAAAATTCGAACTGAAAGAACAACCAAGATGAAAATAATAAGAAATGATTAAGAGCAAGGGTCGTGATAAGAATTTTAAAATAAAAATATAGAGAAAGAAAAGGATTATATATCTCAATAATTGTCCAATTGTTACCGATATAATCGATCATCAGCAACCCGTTTGAGCAACGACCCGTTGCCTTCTTAAAACTAGTTTCTCCATAAGGAAGTCGAGCAAACATAGAGGAAGGCTCCTCAAGAATTAAGTTACCGGTGTCTGATATTGAATCCCCCAGTTGATATATTGCATCAAATTGACAAGTTTTTAACAAATGCGCTGATGCAATACTCGAAAAGAGAAAGAAACTCATCCAAATAAGAAAGAAAGACATCGACGTGACAAGGAAAGGAGAAGGTTTGATTTTAGTCATTGTTGCTCGAAAGAATAGCTATTAGACCTTTGTTATCGAGAGTAAACAAAAAGTGATATAGTCGCAGTTATGAAAAAGCACTGTCTAGGAGGCTGTTGTATATATAGAGCTATGGAGGATAAGTCATTTATTCCTAAAACAATTCAAACTCCTTTTGTTCCTTGGAATAAAGCTCTTCTAGTGAAATCAAATCGTAGTGATGATTGGATTCAGATTTCTAAGTCCTATCCTTAGAATGAGTCACCAATAATATAAAACTATATATATATGTGTGCGCGCGCGCGTAAATAATTAGTTTATGATTTTATAATATTTTATTAAAGAGAAAGATTTGTAACGGAATAGATTGGTAGCATATAAGTCAAAAGAAACTGAAGGATATATGGATATGTTGCTAGATAGACTCCATTTCTTTTAACTTTCAATTTTGAAATTAGGTCAAGGCACGATGATGATTCTGTGAAACTAACTTAAAAATTTTAAATTTTAATTTTATTTATCTGTACATAAAACAACATTTATTGAACACCATCTATTAAGCGCTATCAAAACTTTGCAAGACAAATTATTGCTCGCTGCTATTACCATTAGTTGAATTTGATGTTACAATAAATTTGAATTGATTAGCTTAAACGAAAGGAAATTGTCATCTTTTAACGAAGTGATCGCGACAGTGAAGTATTGGTTCCTCTTCCATAGAATTTAGTTTTTCATTTCGACTTTTAAAAAAGGAATAATTGCCGAAAATTAATTCTTGTGTGCTTTTTCAAAAAACAAAATATGGATTGATGAAAAAATTATTATATAGTTTATATATATTTTTTCATTTTTTATTAATTTACAATGAGTTAATTTTTATTAGGGAATGTTATATAATAATTTGATAAATTTATTAATAAAAGTGTTTTATTTATTTTTATATCATAATAAATTATAAAACAAGTTATTTATTTTTTAAAAAAATTATAAATTATCTCACAAGGCATAATATATTTGAAGCGACGGATTCTTCTTTTTGTCGATAAAAAGCCAATACAAAGTTGTTCTACACCCGCGCAACGAATTTACCAAGATATCCAATATTTGATACGGAATCTCCAAACTGTAATATTACATCTTTTCTCTTGTATCAAATTATCAATATGCCAGAAAATACTTTATAAATAAATGATCAATATGCAAGAGAAATTATCATAAGCACAAACAAAAGAAAATAAAGCTTTATCCCTTCAAGGACATCTAATAAAATTAGAATCAAATTAACCGTAAATTATAACCCATGGAGAAATTTTCGAGGGAATTATGAGCCACTCTATAACCATCACTCTTCGTAAATTAACAGTTAAAATTATAATCAGTCACTCGTCATAATCATGTTCGCTCTTCACGAATGAAATTTACCAATATCCCTATTTGTTATGAATAATTGTACACTCCACTTCAAGTAAATCTTTTAATTTCGAAAAATTTTCAACTCACAAATTGTTTTTTATGAGTTTCGAAAATTTTTTTGTAGTACGAAAGTTTTAAAGAATATTTTTAGCACTCAAATAGCACTATTTTTTTTTTTTGTATTTGTAGCGCGAATGTTTTTTTACTCTCATAAAAATTTGAAATCAAAATTCTTAGTGCAAGATCTTCAATTTGTATATTTTTTGTTTTTAAAATTTTTGACAAAATCTAATTTGACTATGTTTAATGAACTAAAGTTTGTTTGAAGATGTTTTGAAGTTCAAGATAAAGATTAAGAGACGGAGTATTCCTCATAATTTTAAACGATTTTTATCCGATAAATTAATATATTTTTTATTTATTTTTTATATCCATAAATAATTGAAATCCAATTATCCAAAACAAATATCACAGTCATGACCATAAATTTTGATAAAAACACCAACCAAATGCATATTTAAACAAAATTTACTAAAAAATTTTAACGCGAAATAAAATTCGAATTTTAGTTTTTACATTTCCAAATAAAACTCACTAACTACAACTATCGTGTCTTCAAAGGAATATGAAATATTTCAAATCAAGCTTCGCATTTAAGCTGTGGATAGATACTGCGAATGAGCCATTGCGTCATGTGAAAGTAAGCTTTTTGTGTCAAGTGAATTCCATCCCAACTGATATGGGCAATAGGATTGGGGCACACAGATACTTCAGGAGCTCCACACATCTTGGTAAAGCTGAAATTATAATCGCCTCCTACCCCACAGCAAGCTTGTTGCACCGATTTGCTATCGAATTCTGTTTAAAGTGTGAAACAAAATATTATGCGACGTCAGTTTCACATTAATAAAGAACTATTTAATGGATTATAAAATTTTGAAAAATATATATGTGTGCTTACTTAGTGATGACATGTGTCGCAAAATCCACAAATAAGCGTTGTAATAATCACCATATACTATGACGGTACCAGGGTTTTCTTTTCTTAACTCTTCAATAGCTTGTTGTAGATGTTCATTGTGGTACACAGCCAAGTTGTTCAAGTCCTTTAGGCAATGGAATTCATCATAAGCAGCAGTTTCGTTAGTTTGAAACCCCGTAAGATAAATTGGCAGACAACCGATCGGAAAGTTTCCAGGAACAACCACCCGAGTTACTCCATGGCTAATCACTCTCTGCAATCAAATAAGACATTTTTAGTTTAGAATTTGGACAGTCATAGTAACCATAAATATGCAACCATAAAATTTTTGTAAGCGACTCACCTTAACAGCATCCTTAACGATTTCGATAACTTCGGGGACCATGCTCTTTACTTCCTCGATAGTTTTACGTTGAAACAACGCGTAATTATAATCATTCCCTCCGATCTCACCAACCATGAAGAGAGAACTGCTAGGTTTCGTTTTGCATTCTGTTTAACAAAAGAAAAATTGGGATAAAAACGATCGCACATATTGTTTTTAATCTTGAAATCTCTTTATCAATGCGTGACGATTACACGTGCGTACAATTTAAAGAGGCGGAAGCACTAACCTGTTTCATTCTGATCACAAGTTTTATTAAAATAGTTAGACATCCAGTTAAGTTGCACGCTTAAAGAACTGTTGGTAACTGGAGCAAAAATATTTTTCCGTGCCAAAACGTCGACGGATAAAGCAGTGGATCCGGCGACAGCGAAGTTAACCCCGTGTTCATAAGTGGTCGATGCCTCTTGCTTCAAATAAGGATTAAGCAAAGGGATTCCGGCTGACATTGCTGTAAAAACACAAAGTTAAACATACATTGCTAAACGAAATCTTAAAATGATTAACGATAAACTAGCATCATATGTTAATAAATAAGGCCTATTTGATATGATGATCACGCCTTTGGGTCGTATAGAAAATAAGGTTTGTGACAAGTTTGGAGAATAAAAGAATGAAAAACAAAATTCGAACTGAAAGAACAACCAAGATGAAAATAATAAGAAATGATTAAGAGCAAGGGTCGTGATAAGAATTTTAAAATAAAAATATAGAGAAAGAAAAGGATTATATATCTCAATAATTGTCAAATTGTTACCGATATAATCGATCATCAGCAACCCGTTTGAGCAACGACCCGTTGCCTTCTTAAAACTAGTTTCTCCATAAGGAAGTCGAGCAAACATAGAGGAAGGCTCCTCAAGAATTAAGTTACCGGTGTCTGATATTGAATCCCCCAGTTGATATATTGCATCAAATTGACAAGTTTTTAACAAATGCGCGGATGCAATACTCGAAAAGAGAAAGAAACTCATCCAAATAAGAAAGAAAGACATCGACGTGACAAGGAAAGGAGAAGGTTTGATTTTAGTCATTGTTGCTCGAAAGAATAGCTATTAGACCTTTGTTATCGAGAGTAAATAAAAAGTGATATAGTCGCCGTTATGAAAAAGCACTGTCTATGAGGCTGTTGTATATATAGAGCTATGGAGGATAAGTCATTTATTCCTAAAACAATTCAAACTCCTTTTGTTCCTTGGAATAAAGCTCTTCTAGTGAAATCAAATCGTAGTGATGATTGGATTCAGATTTCTAACTCCTATCCTTAGAATGAGTCACCAATAATATAAAACTATATATATATGTGTGCGCGCGCGCGTAAATAATTAGTTTATGATTTTATAATATTTTATTAAAGAGAAAGATTTGTAACGGAATAGATTGGTAGCATATAAGTCAAAAGAAACTGAAGGATATATGGATATGTTGCTAGATAGACTCCATTTCTTTTAACTTTCAATTTTGAAATTAGGTCAAGGCACGATGATGATTCTGTGAAACTAACTTAAAAATTTTAAATTTTAATTTTATTTATCTGTACATAAAACAACATTTATTGAACACCATCTATTAAGCGCTATCAAAACTTTGCAAGACAAATTATTGCTCGCTGCTATTACCATTAGTTGAATTTGATGTTACAATAAATTTGAATTGATTAGCTTAAACGAAAGGAAATTGTCATCTTTTAACGAAGTGATCGCGACAGTGAAGTATTGGTTCCTCTTCCATAGAATTTAGTTTTTCATTTCGACTTTTAAAAAAGGAATAATTGCCGAAAATTAATTCTTGTGTGCTTTTTCAAAAAACAAAATATGGATTGATGAAAAAATTATTATATAGTTTATATATATTTTTTCATTTTTTATTAATTTACAATGAGTTAATTTTTATTAGGGAATGTTATATAATAATTTGATAAATTTATTAATAAAAGTGTTTTATTTATTTTTATATCACCATAATAAATTATAAAACAAGTTATTTATTTTTTTAAAAAAATATAAATTATCTCACAAGGCATAATATATTTGAAGCGACGGATTCTTCTTTTTGTCGATAAAAAGCCAATACAAAGTTGTTCTACACCCGCGCAACGAATTTACCAAGATATCCAATATTTGATACGGAATCTCCAAACTGTAATATTACATCTTTTCTCTTGTATCAAATTATCAATATGCCAGAAAATACTTTATAAATAAATGATCAATATGCAAGAGAAATTATCATAAGCACAAACAAAAGAAAATAAAGCTTTATCCCTTCAAGGACATCTAATAAAATTAGAATCAAATTAACCGTAAATTATAACCCATGGAGAAATTTTTGAGGGAATTATGAGCCACTCTATAACCATCACTCTTCGTAAATTAACAGTTAAAATTATAATCAGTCACTCGTCATAATCATGTTCGCTCTTCACGAATGAAATTTACCAATATCCCTATTTGTTATGAATAATTGTACACTCCACTTCAAGTAAATCTTTTAATTTCGAAAAATTTTCAACTCACAAATTGTTTTTTATGAGTTTCGAAAATTTTTTTGTAGTACGAAAGTTTTAAAGAATATTTTTAGCACTCAAATAGCACTATTTTTTTTTTTTGTATTTGTAGCGCGAATGTTTTTTTACTCTCATAAAAATTTGAAATCAAAATTCTTAGTGCAAGATCTTCAATTTGTATATTTTTTGTTTTTAAAATTTTTGACAAAATCTAATTTGACTATGTTTAATGAACTAAAGTTTGTTTGAAGATGTTTTGAAGTTCAAGATAAAGATTAAGAGACGGAGTATTCCTCATAATTTTAAACGATTTTTATCCGATAAATTAATATATTTTTTATTTATTTTTTATATCCATAAATAATTGAAATCCAATTATCCAAAACAAATATCACAGTCATGACCATAAATTTTGATAAAAACACCAACCAAATGCATATTTAAACAAAATTTACTAAAAAATTTTAACGCGAAATAAAATTCGAATTTTAGTTTTTACATTTCCAAATAAAACTCACTAACTACAACTATCGTGTCTTCAAAGGAATATGAAATATTTCAAATCAAGCTTCGCATTTAAGCTGTGGATAGATACTGCGAATGAGCCATTGCGTCATGTGAAAGTAAGCTTTTTGTGTCAAGTGAATTCCATCCCAACTGATATGGGCAATAGGATTGGGGCACATAGATACTTCAGGAGCTCCACACATCTTGGTAAAGCTGAAATTATAATCGCCTCCTACCCCACAGCAAGCTTGTTGCACCGATTTGCTATCGAATTCTGTTTAAAGTGTGAAACAAAATATTATGCGACGTCAGTTTCACATTAATAAAGAACTATTTAATGGATTATAAAATTTTGAAAAATATATATGTGTGCTTACTTAGTGATGACATGTGTCGCAGAATCCACAAATAAGCGTTGTAATAATCACCATATACTATGACGGTACCAGGGTTTTCTTTTCTTAACTCTTCAATAGCTTGTTGTAGATGTTCATTGTGGTACACAGCCAAGTTGTTCAAGTCCTTTAGGCAATGGAATTCATCATAAGCAGCAGTTTCGTTAGTTTGAAACCCCGTAAGATAAATTGGCAGACAACCGATCGGAAAGTTTCCAGGAACAACCACCCGAGTTACTCCATGGCTAATCACTCTCTGCAATCAAATAAGACATTTTTAGTTTAGAATTTGGACAGTCATAGTAACCATAAATATGCAACCATAAAATTTTTGTAAGCGACTCACCTTAACAGCATCCTTAACGATTTCGATAACTTCGGGGACCATGCTCTTTACTTCCTCGATAGTTTTACGTTGAAACAACGCGTAATTATAATCATTCCCTCCGATCTCACCAACCATGAAGAGAGAACTGCTAGGTTTCGTTTTGCATTCTGTTTAACAAAAGAAAAATTGGGATAAAAACGATCGCACATATTGTTTTTAATCTTGAAATCTCTTTATCAATGCGTGACGATTACACGTGCGTACAATTTAAAGAGGCGGAAGCACTAACCTGTTTCATTCTGATCACAAGTTTTATTAAAATAGTTAGACATCCAGTTAAGTTGCACGCTTAAAGAACTGTTGGTAACTGGAGCAAAAATATTTTTCGTGCCAAAACGTCGACGGATAAAGCAGTGGATCCGGCGACAGCGAAGTTAACCCCGTGTTCATAAGTGGTCGATGCCTCTTGCTTCAAATAAGGATTAAGCAAAGGGATTCCGGCTGACATTGCTGTAAAAACACAAAGTTAAACATACATTGCTAAACGAAATCTTAAAATGATTAACGATAAACTAGCATCATATGTTAATAAATAAGGCCTATTGGATATGATGATCACGCCTTTGGGTCGTATAGAAAATAAGGTTTGTGACAAGTTTGGAGAATAAAAGAATGAAAAACAAAATTCGAACTGAAAGAACAACCAAGATGAAAATAATAAGAAATGATTAAGAGCAAGGGTCGTGATAAGAATTTTAAAATAAAAATATAGAGAAAGAAAAGGATTATATATCTCAATAATTGTCAAATTGTTACCGATATAATCGATCATCAGCAACCCGTTTGAGCAACGACCCGTTGCCTTCTTAAAACTAGTTTCTCCATAAGGAAGTCGAGCAAACATAAAGGAAGGCTCCTCAAGAATTAAGTTACCGGTGTCTGATATTGAATCCCCCAGTTGATATATTGCATCAAATTGACAAGTTTTTAACAAATGCGCGAATGCAATACTCGAAAAGAGAAAGAAACTCATCCAAATAAGAAAGAAAGACATCGACGTGACAAGGAAAGGAGAAGGTTTGATTTTAGTCATTGTTGCTCGAAAGAATAGCTATTAGACCTTTGTTATCGAGAGTAAATAAAAAGTGATATAGTCGCCGTTATGAAAAAGCACTGTCTATGAGGCTGTTGTATATATAGAGCTATGGAGGATAAGTCATTTATTCCTAAAACAATTCAAACTCCTTTTGTTCCTTGGAATAAAGCTCTTCTAGTGAAATCAAATCGTAGTGATGATTGGATTCAGATTTCTAAGTCCTATCCTTAGAATGAGTCACCAATAATATAAAACTATATATATATGTGTGCGCGCGCGCGTAAATAATTAGTTTATGATTTTATAATATTTTATTAAAGAGAAAGATTTGTAACGGAATAGATTGGTAGCATATAAGTCAAAAGAAACGGAAGGATATATGGATATGTTGCTAGATAGACTCCATTTCTTTTAACTTTCAATTTTGAAATTAGGTCAAGGCACGATGATGATTCTGTGAAACTAACTTAAAAATTTTAAATTTTAATTTTATTTATCTGTACATAAAACAACATTTATTGAACACCATCTATTAAGCGCTATCAAAACTTTGCAAGACAAATTATTGCTCGCTGCTATTACCATTAGTTGAATTTGATGTTACAATAAATTTGAATTGATTAGCTTAAACGAAAGGAAATTGTCATCTTTTAACGAAGTGATCGCGACAGTGAAGTATTGGTTCCTCTTCCATAGAATTTAGTTTTTCATTTCGACTTTTAAAAAAGGAATAATTGCCGAAAATTAATTCTTGTGTGCTTTTTCAAAAAACAAAATATGGATTGATGAAAAAATTATTATATAGTTTATATATATTTTTTTATTTTTTATTAATTTACAATGAGTTAATTTTTATTAGGGAATGTTATATAATAATTTGATAAATTTATTAATAAAAGTGTTTTATTTATTTTTATATCACCATAATAAATTATAAAACAAGTTATTTATTTTTTTAAAAAAATATAAATTATCTCACAAGGCATAATATATTTGAAGCGACGGATTCTTCTTTTTGTCGATAAAAAGCCAATACAAAGTTGTTCTACACCCGCGCAACGAATTTACCAAGATATCCAATATTTGATACGGAATCTCCAAACTGTAATATTACATCTTTTCTCTTGTATCAAATTATCAATATGCCAGAAAATACTTTATAAATAAATGATCAATATGCAAGAGAAATTATCATAAGCACAAACAAAAGAAAATAAAGCTTTATCCCTTCAAGGACATCTAATAAAATTAGAATCAAATTAACCGTAAATTATAACCCATGGAGAAATTTTCGAGGGAATTATGAGCCACTCTATAACCATCACTCTTCGTAAATTAACAGTTAAAATTATAATCAGTCACTCGTCATAATCATGTTCGCTCTTCACGAATGAAATTTACCAATATCCCTATTTGTTATGAATAATTGTACACTCCACTTCAAGTAAATCTTTTAATTTCGAAAAATTTTCAACTCACAAATTGTTTTTTATGAGTTTCGAAAATTTTTTTGTAGTACGAAAGTTTTAAAGAATATTTTTAGCACTCAAATAGCACTATTTTTTTTTTTTTTTGTATTTGTAGCGCGAATGTTTTTTTACTCTCATAAAAATTTGAAATCAAAATTCTTAGTGCAAGATCTTGAATTTGTATATTTTTTGTTTTTAAAATTTTTGACAAAATCTAATTTGACTATGTTTAATGAACTAAAGTTTGTTTGAAGATGTTTTGAAGTTCAAGATAAAGATTAAGAGACGGAGTATTCCTCATAATTTTAAACGATTTTTATCCGATGAATTAATATATTTTTTATTTATTTTTATATCCATAAATAATTGAAATCCAATTGTCCAAAACAAATATCACAGTCATGACCATAAATTTTGATAAAAACACCAACCAAATGCATATTTAAACAAAATTTACTAAAAAATTTTAACGCGAAATAAAATTCGAATTTTAGTTTTTACATTTCCAAATAAAACTCACTAACTACAACTATCGTGTCTTCAAAGGAATATGAAATATTTCAAATCAAGCTTCGCATTTAAGCTGTGGATAGATACTGCGAATGAGCCATTGCGTCATGTGAAAGTAAGCTTTTTGTGTCAAGTGAATTCCATCCCAACTGATATGGGCAATAGGATTGGGGCACACAGATACTTCAGGAGCTCCACACATCTTGGTAAAGCTGAAATTATAATCGCCTCCTACCCCACAGCAAGCTTGTTGCATCGATTTGCTATCGAATTCTGTTTAAAGTGTGAAACAAAATATTATGCGACGTCAGTTTCACATTAATAAAGAACTATTTAATGGATTATAAAATTTTGAAAAATATATATGTGTGCTTACTTAGTGATGACATGTGTCGCAGAATCCACAAAAAAGCGTTGTAATAATCACCATATACTATAACGGTACCAGGGTTTTCTTTTCTTAACTCTTCAATAGCTTGTTGTAGATGTTCATTGTGGTACACAGCCAAGTTGTTCAAGTCCTTTAGGCAATGGAATTCATCATAAGCAGCAGTTTCGTTAGTTTGAAACCCAGTAAGATAAATTGGCAGACAACCGATCGGAAAGTTTCCAGGAACAACCACCCGAGTTACTCCATGGCTAATCACTCTCTGCAATCAAATAAGACATTTTTAGTTTAGAATTTGGACAGTCATAGTAACCATAAATATGCAACCATAAAAGTTTTGTAAGCGACTCACCTTAACAGCATCCTTAACGATTTCGATAACTTCGGGGACCATGCTCTTTACTTCCTCGATAGTTTTACGTTGAAACAACGCGTAATTATAATCATTCCCTCCGATCTCACCAACCATGAAGAGAGAACTGCTAGGTTTCGTTTTGCATTCTGTTTAACAAAAGAAAAATTGGGATAAAAACGATCGCACATATTGTTTTTAATCTTGAAATCTCTTTATCAATGCGTGACGATTACACGTGCGTACAATTTAAAGAGGCGGAAGCACTAACCTGTTTCATTCTGATCACAAGTTTTATTAAAATAGTTAGACATCCAGTTAAGTTGCACGCTTAAAGAACTGTTGGTAACTGGAGCAAAAATATTTTTCCGTGCCAAAACGTCGACGGATAAAGCAGTGGATCCGGCGACAGCGAAGTTAACCCCGTGTTCATAAGTGGTCGATGCCTCTTGCTTCAAATAAGGATTAAGCAAAGGGATTCCGGCTGACATTGCTGTAAAAACACAAAGTTAAACATACATTGCTAAACGAAATCTTAAAATGATTAACGATAAACTAGCATCATATGTTAATAAATAAGGCCTATTGGATATGATGATCACGCCGTTGGGTCGTATAGAAAATAAGGTTTGTGACAAGTTTGGAGAATAAAAGAATGAAAAACAAAATTCGAACTGAAAGAACAACCAAGATGAAAATAATAAGAAATGATTAAGAGCAAGGGTCGTGATAAGAATTTTAAAATAAAAATATAGAGAAAGAAAAGGATTATATATCTCAATAATTGTCAAATTGTTACCGATATAATCGATCATCAGCAACCCGTTTGAGCAACGACCCGTTGCCTTCTTAAAACTAGTTTCTCCATAAGGAAGTCGAGCAAACATAAAGGAAGGCTCCTCAAGAATTAAGTTACCGGTGTCTGATATTGAATCCCCCAGTTGATATATTGCATCAAATTGACAAGTTTTTAACAAATGCGCGAATGCAATACTCGAAAAGAGAAAGAAACTCATCCAAATAAGAAAG